>OX381721.1:55975838-57175838 GCA_947462335.1 Harmothoe impar | reverse complement strand
TTTTTCACCTTTCAGCAGCTATTATGTGGACATACCTAATCATCACTTATATATCTTGATTTCATGTAAGAGAAAACACCCTAGGCTTTCCGGTAAAAAAAAACAACTTTTTGTCGGACCATTATTTATGGAGTTATGGCCCCTCAAAGTGGAAAAATACCCCCAAAACAGGGTTCCAGGCAATTTCTATTTTATTCAAAAGCCCCCCATTTCGTATAAGGCCATCACAGCCCTTCCTATTCAGCCTTTTTTACTTGGTATATGTGTTTACTCAAATAATTAAGAGTGTTTACCCAGGTGTCTAGCCCCAAATTTCCTCCACAGTCCTGCAATTCAGAAATGACCCTCGTGTATGCTCCGACACTTTTATATTTGGGGTCAAAATGCCCCAAATATTAAAGGCGCTGGAATATATCAAATATAATCAAAATAAGGAGGGCCACAAGTATTAAAGTGTGGAAAAAGAATTTTGTAATTATCTCTTTTTTTAAACTTCCCAGCGCCAAAATAGTGATTTTGGACTTTTTTTAAAAGTGTCGGAGCATACATCAACGATGAAAATACTGAATATACAAGGTCTCTAGCACATTTTTGTGGGTTGTAATGGAATATTTTGGCTGTAATAGATGAATCTCGATTCGTCAGTGTCGAAATTTCATTCAATTTCACCACACGGGCGCAACAACGCGCGCGAATGTAGCCGGTCTGTATACTCCGACACTTTTATGTATGCTCCGACACTTTTATATTTTGCCCAAAATGGAGCTGTCGCTCGCTTAATATTGCTTCCCCATGCTACATATCAATTTGAAATTGTACCTGAGGGAGCCGCCTACCCCTCATAACCTTTTTATATCGAATATATGTGTTTAGGCCTACTGTAGGGGTGGTTTTGGTGTGATTCACCTCACAAAATTGGAAAATTTTGAACTTATTTCGCCGCAACCAACCTCAAAGTCAGTCTGGCTGGTGCTATGTGTACTTATTATGATTCACACACTTCTAGTTCATCAATTTATCATGCTTTACCTACGCTGGTAAGATGTATTTGGGTGCCAGAGCCCAATATAGTGATCCTCGGATAAAAGTGTCGGAGCATACACACGATATGGTTAAACTCTCATAGTGAAGTTAATAATAATTTAATCAAACCAAATCCAGCGCAGGCTAGATTTACTTGAAAGTATGCATATTGAGGATAGTGCACAGCATATTTTGGGGATGAACAAGGCCATTTTGAGCAAACTAGAGAAAAGTTGGTGCCCACTGCCATTTTTTTCAAGATTTTCAAGATTTCTACAAAGTGTGTCGGCCTGTAACAGAAGAGGTTTTAGAGTGGTGATTACCAAACTTGGCATGCATTATCCTATATACTGTGGCTAGTTGGAGGTGAAACTAGAAGATTCTATGGTGTTTTTAAAGCATTCTACCAGCTGTTTGATATTTTAGTCGTATGCTCCGACACTTTTATATCAACATATGTTTGCCGGTGAATAAAAACTGACACCCTGGGAGTTAAGCCGTCCAATTTATGTTTTCATGGAGCCAAGATACTAGTCTTCCAATAAAATAAACTTGCTTTAAGATTAATTGAGTTTGCTGAATTTTCAATCTGATATATTTCTGCCCCCAGATTAATCCATTTTCGAGATTTCTGACCCATATGCATGTGCCCCTCATAAAGTGTTCATTAGGCTCAGAGTGTAATCTCAAGAGAGCAGTGCCAAAGTCATTACACGGCACTTAACCCCTACACCTTCATCCTCCATACACCATAAGCTCTCCTCCAGCTGTTCTGACCCTCTTAGGGCAGCAAGGCTTTATATTAATGCATGATACTCTGTCTCAGTCTCGCCAAATCAATCCAATAGAAATATCTATAAGTATAACCGGTCACAAATGTCTATGACGTGTCAATGCGTATAACCGGTTAACGTCTATACATGCCCGCTTAGGCCAGATTAGTATGTATATACATGCTTAACTCTGTACACCATGTGTTACACCATGTTTCATGCATTCCTATTCTTATTTTCTTTGTTTTTGTCCCATAGGACCAGGCAAATTAGGACTATGCCGTTTTAATTCATACCGGTCATAGATATTGACTGCAGGCCATAGACGCTTACACGTTATAAACATCTTAATTGGATCGATTTGGTAAGATTGAGCCTCTCTCCTCATTTGATATTAAGATGAATGAAAAGATAACTGACGTTTTTTTTTCTTTTTTTAATGATTTTTATCAAGGTATTTCCAGTATAGTATGTAAATACATATAACCAGAGTCTGGGCTACGGCTAACCTAGTAACTGCCGATCTGCCGCCCATGTTGCCATGTTATAAATGCATGTATCGTGCCACTGCTGTAAGGTTGTTACATGGTTAGTATGTTGGCATGATGCAGGTATTCAGTTTACTCACCAGCACACTGCTAAGTGAACATGACGTGGTATGTCTTCACTGAGTATTCACTCGTAGCATTATGGGTAGGACCTTGAAAGTAGTGCCTGTTTCTCTATCTCGGCGCTAGGGGGAGTGTACTACTAGACACTCTCCAAGCACTCCTGCTTCACTTGTGGATGGAGAGTATATCATTGACACATGCATGGTAGGCCTCAGCCTCGATCACCCAGTCCCTGAACTCCGCCCACTGGGCTGCATTAGGGCCTAGACCAGTATCTATATCTGGATCCCAACCCCATTATAGCTCATTATGTATGGGGGTCCTTGGACGCCCATTCAATATCAGATAGCTCATTGGTCAAGGGGTAATGAATCTGCATTTTACTATGCCTGTATGGTCTGCAAGCACCTGCACCACTGAGGGTCATTAAAATATGTTCTGGGTGGGTGGAGCCAACCTGACAGTCAATCACCACAAGTCACAGAGTGGTGTTTGGGGGTGTTTGAAGGGAACGTAGGATCTACATTCTGTACCAAAGCACACACATGTACTGATGCCTACCAGCCAGATCACTGCTGCCCAATGATAATGCATATGATTAACCGCTGGTGGTTAGCTACCCACAATGCTACAAGTGAATACTCAGTGTTTAGAATGAACCCATTCAAACACTGATATTAGTGTGACTCACCAGTGCTGCATGGATGAATCATGATAACGAATGAACATTTTACTTCATTTAAATTGTTGAACTCGTAGAGACAGCATCTTAGGTAAAGACACACGTGTGTCCGACGTTCAACGTTTGGTCTGAACAAGCACATACTTCCCAGCCCAGTCGTTGTGATACGGGGAGAGAAAAAATGAAAAATCAATTTTTGAAAAAAAAAAGTTTTTCTAAAAAATCTTTCCCCATAGTTAGACAGGGTACTTGCAAAAAAGTCAGGTCAGGAAAATAAAAACCACATACTTCCCAGAGGTTAAAGGAGATGCATACTTTTTACTTCCCACCTCTAGATTTTTCAAGAATTAAAGTAATTGGGTTCTACATGTTTTAACTGTATGAAAGTGACAAAGAAAACATGACTACCATTTGCTTTAAAACCTGTGTAGTACAGTGTTTCATTAATGATTTGTGTCAGATTATTGAAATAACCATAAAGTAAATATTATGGCAGCGTCAATGATCATGCTGTCCATGAAGGGTTAACAGTGGCCGTCTAAGTATGTTATACCCAGCCCCTGAGTGTGGCAGTGTAGTGCCGTGTTGGCGGACCCTCATATACACTGTACAGGTATTAGACCCACTCACAGGAGGGGAACAACAGGGGGTGGTGTAGTATGAGGGCCTTGTACAACTATAATCACCTACTACTGTTCTGAATGGTATTGTACAGGCTACCATACACTATGCTCTTTTCATAGTTTGGCTTCAGAAATGGCTTTTGCTGTTTCTACCCCCCCCCCGAGAGATTAAGAGAATATCCATAGACTTTTCATCCTAATAGTTTTTGCGCTTCTATGACCAGAGACATAAGAACTTTAAACCACAGCGGAGGGCTAAGACAAAGGAATTCACACCTTGGTCATTTCTGTGTAGACTCACATAACCTTCTAGTAAGTTCTAGCTGTGGTTTAAAATAGTTAGACAATGGTTATGAAAAGGTAGGTAGGATTAAACACAGCTTATAAAGCTGTGATTAATTCTATTTACCCTTTCATAACCATAGTCTAACTATTACGTAACCTAATTAATCAATTATTGAGACTGTAGCGACCCTCATCTAGTACCTTTGAATCACTTGCTTCAGATTTTCAAATTTCCAGAAGAAGTGTGATATATGTATAAGCCTAGAATAGACCTAGACACCGATGTAAGTCAAACCTGGAGAGACAGACAGAAATAAAGAGATACAGAGCTAGACAGAGACAGAGATAGACATAGTACGATATTAAAACAGAGACAGACATAGAAATAGACATCTACAACTCTGACTTACCCTATGATATGATCACAGCCAAAACATATTTTCTTATTTCAAGAAACTAAGATAAATAACTCGACTGGCGGACAAATGACTAGCTTAAAGGCCCAGTGCCCCTATATATAGCGCTGAGTACTTGTCCCGACTGCACTCCGACTGCCGCTGGAGGGGTACCGAGACCTGCGGGTTTAAAGAGAAATACTTTCTAGTCATTTGTCCGCCAGGTGAGTCTATTTATCGTAGTTTCTTGAAATGAGAAAATTATTTTTGGCTGTGATGACGCCCCCCCCCCTACCCGTCAGACAGGACCTTTATAGATATCATATTTAATATGGTTCAGGGTCCTCTATGTATAAGGGTCTATACCTAAATAGACAGCTGATGGAGACAGAGAAGTGAACGTGATACTAAAGTGGTATCTGTGTATCATTAGGGCTTAACCAGTGTGGTATAAACACGTCTATATTATCTTTAGTTATCAGGGAGGATTTAGCCTGTCACAACAAACCAAAACATAAACCCACTATCTGCAGACTGACCCACTGACCCCTGGTTACACATTGTAGGGTAGATCAACCTAGAGTCAACCACCTAACTTGATCTCAGACTCAATTTCGTAGTAATTCCTGCATGATGAACACTTATTTTGTGTATCACAGTACAGTTTAAAGCCCCAGCTCTCCTATAAATAGGGCTAAGTACCTGTCCCGACTGCGCCCTGACTGTCGGTGGAGGGGTACCGAGACCTGCGGGTTTAAGTGTTAAACCATCCAGCAAAGGACAAGCAGAGACTTTACCACGCATGAATAACTGCATAGTTAGGTGGACATATCAAGGTATGTGGTTGACTCTAGGTTCAGCTACCCCAATACCGTGGTTTTAAGCACATTGTGTTCAAATAAGCACGAGTTCTGAAATGGTATTGCAATATTTATAAGCATTCTGAAATTAATCTAAAACAGTTTATACACTAATGCAACGGAGAGTTGCTTGCTGACACAACCTTGGTGTATTATGCAGACTTCTTTTTCACAGGAACCCTACATGGTCAACATCATGCATGCATACAGCTATGCTGACTTTCTGCATGACAACAAAGGGCCCTGCACAATATATGACGTCACGCTAACACCTGCTGATAACGTTGTCTGACGTCATGTTGATGCATGTTAATGACTATTGGTATATGAGTCAGTGACAGATGACGTCATGGTGACGCCATGCTGACACTTACTTTACGGCATGTACAGCTGGGTTTGGCCCTGTTCATAGTGAATACATCATTACATGACGTCACATGACGTCATGACGTCAGTATTACACCTAAAGAAAACGTCATGGTGACGTCATGCTGACACATGACTGCATGTAAAGCAGGGGTGGCCCTGATCATAGTGATCATGGATATCATATTAATACTAGTCAACGATGTCATGACGTCATGCTTACACCTACAGATGAGGTTATAGTGACGTCATGCTGGCAGTTATATATGACGTCATGCTGACACTTATATATGACGTCATGCTGACACTTATATATGACGTCATGCTGAGACTTACATATGACGTCATGCTGACACTTACATATGACGTCATGCTGACACTTATATATGACGTCATGCTGAGACTTATATGACGTCATTCTGAGACTTACTTGACGGCGGGTACGGCAGGGGTGGCCCTGATCATGCTGGCGGTGGCTGCACTCCGTATCCGCGTGTTGTTGGACACTGAGGTATCCAGGTAGGCACCAACGGGGCCCCGGGTAGTCGCCATCTTACACTCCTGTACTGGAACCACACACTGCTACTGCTTCTATTACTGCTGCTACTTCTGCTGCTATAGCTAGTCCTTGTACTGCCGAGGGTCCTGTATAAGGTGGTTGGTGCTGATCTGTTATAATGGTAATATGGAAGTAACACTACTTCTCCTGCTACTACTGCTAGCACTGTTACTGCTACTATTACTGGTCCTGCTATTGTTTCTGCTATCACAGCTGGTCTTGTAGTAGACTGGTGGCACAGAAGGACCTTTATAGCAGGTATTGTAGCTGTGTAGTAGTCTGTGTGTATCCTGCTCCTTCAGTCGCTAACCACCCACTCTGCACTAAGGGGATCCTGCAGTGACCACTGACTAAGTCCCTGCTGCATCCTCAGAGGGGGGGGGGGGGTGCCCAGTGTGAGGACACCTGGTGAGGAACATGTGAACTAAATGTCGGTCTTGGTAACGTAAAGATTTGCATGCCAATATATATAATCAATTACACTGAAGTAATAGCACATCTGACAATCAGCTTCTCAATAGAAATACATTAAGTAATTATTTGCTATGTGTCTGATACACTTTAAACAGATATACAAGCAAGGATATGCGCAGGAATTTAATATGACAAGTGGTCTTCTGAAAGCCCAAAGTGAGCTAAATTTGAGAAGGTCCTATATACACACTATTCAGTTGATCTATATCAAATACGATATTAACAATGGACAAACTGATATATGCTGTCATATGAAAGTGATAGATACTCGAGGGAAGCAGAACATTTATGGATGAAAATGAGAATCATGATACCATAACTACTAGTGTAATGAGTGAATTTCAGTACATTCATATAACAAACTAGTATATTATGTTGTGCCATGCAACAGGAGGCACAGGGAACCATTAGTTCCTCTGATTTCCAATAGATGGCAGAGGGCTGTGTACCTCCTCTGTGTCCCTGGGAGGCTACTGCTGACACGGGTGGTGGCTGTGCTACTAGGGGACAGGTCATTCTGTAACATCTAGGGGGGGGGGGTATTGGGAGGCAGGCAAACATAGTTGGAACCCTTTACAGGAGGACAAAAGAAGTGGAACGCTCTTAGAGGGTAAATCATCACCTTTAAGCGAAAATGCCAACTAAGGAAGAGATCATTCTTAACACACAGCATTCGGGGCTGGGGCTGGGGCAGGGTGTAGGGGGGGGGGGGGGTTCTGACATTTTTCTGCTCCCTCCTCCCCATAACGAGAGGGTTTATCACATGTTTGCTCCCACTCAAACTATGGGTAAAAAATCTATTGCGGTCTAACCTCTCAACTATAGAAATGCACTGTGTTTTTTGTGTGTGTTTTTTTTTTGCTATCCTGTGTCTAGATTTTTAGCTCCGCCTAAACAAGAGTGATCCAGATGTTTCCCTTCCCCTCAAGGGATCGAGATAAGTTGGGTCCCAATTCCCCCACCCACCCCGACTAACCCCCCCCCCCCCCCCCCGGTAAAGGATGACCACTCCCATGGCACGTGTGTACAGGTGTATAGTGACTTGTGTCCAGGCAGGTGTGTGAGCATTCTCCTGAGCAGTGGGTAATCACAACAAACACTCAAAGATGATTACTCTCTGCCACAGGCACGGGATAACGGCCAAATTGGTCCAAGGTCCTATTCATGTTTCATTAAACCCGCAGATCTTACTCAGCTCTATATATAGGGGCGCTGGGCCTTTAAAGTGGCATAATCACCGGGCGTATCCCATTCACAATTCCAGTACTGTTCTGGTCAACTATGGTTAAGTGTGAGTGGTCAGAATGTCCCTTCAATGTGGTATGTCCCTTTCATATATGGGATGTTGATATTTCTTTTTACCCTAAGTTCATGTTTTTTGGATTCTCAGCTGTTGCCCTCGAGGCAGCTATAATTACCACACACAGCTTACTTCCCCTGGGTGATATACAGTCTCAGGCCCCGACTCTACAATAGTAGAGTCTGGGCAAACTCAAAACTTGTTTCACTAATTTACTCTCAGGAGGTGACCAATCAAATCTTGTACACCGGTTCCTGTGCACAGCCTGACAGGAAGTAACAATCTAATTATAGCAGTTGCACCAGTCCCATTTGCAGCCCTTGTGGTGGAAAAGGGTACTGGTTGAGGGAGTCTGGGTGATATACAGACCTGTGACATAGGTTTACCTTCTCTCAAGCTGGCCCCATCTCGACCTGTATTCTTGAGCGTCATCACTGGCACCAGAGCGTCTCGGGGAAAATAGTTCAGGTGTGATGGGTGTTGTACTATTATGAATACCAACTGGTACCATGGAAAGAAGTCCCCCCCCCCAAATATATACGGGGTAGGTCCTGTGGTTAAATTGCCCCTCAGATATGAGCGATGTTGCACAGACGCATCTAAGTTAGTAGGTAGGACAACGCTATTTTAAGAAATGATCAGAATTCATCATATGATATCTCAAAATGACGGGGGGATCAAGTGAAATCCAGATATGTAACTATTATTGATCTACTGTTGATACTTCATTTTCTATGATTTTCTGAAAAAGAAAAGTTAGCAGCATGCACCTGTCAGTATCTACCACTGTGTTACTCCTTGGATTGGTCCCAGGCTCTTCCCTGGCTAGATACTCAAGGGACTGCTAAAACTCTCCCAACTTTGAGGGGCTCTCTAGCATTAACTTTTAAAGATATCATCATTCTGTTTCTTGTTTTTGGTTGGTTAAAATCTTTTCTCATTGGTCAACTATTCACATATCATGTGTGGTGCTTGACTAATATGATATAGGACACTCTACTGGAGATGGCATTTTTAGGGTAATCAACCATTTTCAGGGAAATAGTTATAGCTCAAAATAGCCCACACGTTTTTACTTTAAAAATATTCTTATTTGGGAATCTCTATACTAATTCATGGCGGGGGGCCCCATTGGGCCCAGACAGTTTTAGAGTATAGAAATTGCCTTGAAAAGTGATGAATATTTGTTATATATAATTAAAGTAGTTATTGTTGTCATGCAATATAAAATATAATATCTACCTATCCCATGCTATCAGTAGAGTCAATTTAAACCATATCTGAAATTATTATTGGGCAGGATTGAGCCCTCTCTTAGCTTTCTGTATAGCTAGCACCGGTAACTGTCCTGGAAATGTGGTTCCAATTGACCTGCAGACATAGCAGTTGCATTAAATGTACCAATTAAATTCTCATTATCTATAGCCTGGAAAACTACAAACTAACATGGTACATGAAGATATACATTCATCCTCTTTCTCCTGATATGCCATGCATTTTTGTAACATGTTTTTTGGCTGAGAAATCAAGGAATCCATTTGAGCCGTTTAGCACTGTGACTGCAGACCCGGGAATGGGACCCCTGCTTGCCCTCTCTAATCTAAGGAAGAGCCGGCGCCTGTTCAACCTTCTTTGAACCTAACCCTTGGCCTTGGATTGTCTTACTCATTTCTGAGCTTTGCCTATTTGGGGTTACAAAGTGTGATTGCTAAACTACACCATGATGGAGCTGACCACTGTCTGGGCCTGAGACTACACGGCAGTGGGATAAATCCACTAAAATGCTATAAAAGCTTTTTATCCATCCTTTCGTTCTTGACAAGGGGATGTTCATTTGATAATCACTGAGAGGCAGTTGGTTGGGGGCATGAAACCTCCTGAAGAAAATTATGCCCCTTCTTTTGGAGAAGGGAGTGTGTCAAATATCCCACACTCCCTAGGGGGGATTTTTTTTGCCTCTGCCTGTTATTGATAAATGAAGTTCCTTAAAACAGTTTTTTGATAAAAGCCATGGCTTCTGCACAAGAACTTATTGTAATTTACCAAAAATTATAGAACATTCAATGAGGTACAGGATAGAGTTAATGACAAATAAACAATTGGAATCAAGTGAGAGGTGAATAGCTTGACCTTTATTGATAAAGCAGTGAAAAGAAGTCGATCACAGTAGACAGGTTAAATCTATACTAGTGTGCTTGAACAATATCTACCCAATAATGAATGGCTAACAAGGCAAGAGGGGTGTGTATCGATGGATATCACTCGAGTCGTATAGCGACGAGTGCATTATCCATCGATACACACCCCAAGCTGTTAGCCATTCAATATTACCTTTATTACTCGATTATTTGATTCAAATGTAAAAATTTACCTGAAATTCATCCTAATTTGGCCATTTTGAAGGATATTTACATGGACTATATCGAGCAAGGAAGGCACCATGTTGATTTTGACATCCCATAAACCCTGGTCTCTGATTGGTGGAGCTGAGCTGGGAGCATTCATTATTTAAAATCGACAAAACCTCAGTGTTAACGTATACATACGAGTGTACTCACGCCGCACGACTTGTTGTTTTGATAACTAACCGCTCCCCAGCAGACTTGAATATAGGCAGCATTTCCTCCCCACAGTACCATCGCCGCTGCGGCCAAGCAGCTAGTGCGTCAGATTCACACACCAAAGGTCCCGGGTTCGGCCCTGGGGAACAAATGCCCCTTTTTATAAAGTGCATATATTCATGTTAAGAACTGGTCCTAGAATCATTTTAATGAATAGATAAGTAAAGTCCAACTTCTACCTTCATAATAAAAAAAGAAATTATAAAAAGATATTGTGTTTCAAAGAAATTATACAAAAAAAAGTTTTTTCTCCTGTTACTCGTTAAATAATGGCCCTACAGGGCTGAAACTCTGCCTGTAGACTCCTTGTTTCGTCCCCTTCTATTACCAGCACCTTGACGGCATGGTACGTAGAGCGTTTGACTTGAACTCTTGGGAAACCGTGTTCGAATTGCTATAAAACTGCGGATTTTATGGGTGACGAAATCTCGGAATTGCCCAGAGAGGCCGGAAGGGCGCCTATATCTACTGGAAGAGTGCCGATGTCCACAGGAAGACTGCTGATATCCACCAGAAGAGTGCCGATATCCACCGGACGAGTGTCTATATCACTAGATATCAGCACGGGGAAAAAGCATGTTGAGTGGCCCAATTGTGTAATAATAGCTGAAATTCGCTCTTGGGTGATATTTTTCATACTTTTTTTGCACAGAATCAAATGGAAACTAATTGAATTAAGATGATTACCATTTAAATTAGCCAATGACTAGGTGGGAAAATAGAAGTTGAAATTCGATTTTTAACTCAGTATGACAAAAGGTAAGTCTTAAGGTTGGTTGGTCCCATTGAATCCCAAGGCATTAGAAATTCCCCTTTTTTATTTCTGAGTAACCTAAATTCTTTGAAGACAGAAAAGGAAAATAAAAGTAGGGGCGAGCTACTTTTTCAAATATGGAATTTTGAAAAGCTACTTTTTCAAATATGGAATTTTGAAAAGTAAAAGTATTTAAATTTTATATGAAAAAAACACGAAAATAATATACAGATTCCTATGATTTTATTTTCTATCAAAGAATAACCACAGAATTCTGAAACATCTCACAATAAACACAAGTATATATACCTTTATTCCAAAAATATTTCCAAAGATTTATAAACCTGCATTCTGTGAAAAAATGTCATTTTGGTGAAAACTTTTCATTATTTCTTTACATAATCAAATAAAAAAAGTAGTAAGTGTCATCAGCTTTGAATTAACTTTCCCCTAAAGATTGCTTAGATCATCTGCTGAGGAATAAGAGTAAGTTTTACATGTGTTGCCGCACTTAATTTGAGGGCTATGGCCCTTTGAAGTAAAAATGTAATGCAAAAACGGACTAAATCAAAACTTTGAAGCATTGCATTATGGATGATAACCCAACAATCTGCATACAAAATGATTTCTTTATGTAGCTTTGCATATATATCTAAGCAATTTCTCTTTTCACCCTACGCTGCTTAACCTGATCCTTGCAGAAGCAGTACAACCTATGGGTTCGTATATTAGTACATATAGACTGATTCCCATATTTGTTTAATCTACTTATATCACCAATTGTGGTAAACAAGGGAGTAGTCCCATTATCTGCGACACCATGCCAATTACTACTTTGGCTGATGTGTACAGTTCCCTCAAACTTGCCATATCCTGGCATGGTTGTGTACACTATAAGGTGAAACTCAAAATTATCATATGCTTTATATGCAACAGCTGAGGATACATTGTGAAGATGAAGTGCAGCGCACACTTCACGCGATGAATTTAATATAGTGTTCATCTCATCAACAAGGAACATTGCTTGTTTATTAATTAAACTACTTTTCACATCAATCTTTTCCTGATTGTAACCAAAGCAGTACTGCAATGGAATGCCAGTTCTGTCCTCGGGGATCTTAGATAGAAGGCTGAGCCCATGGCCTTTTGTAACATTTCCCGTCAAGCTGAGAAGGTGCAGAAGTGTTTGGTGAGAGTCAAAAGGAGTGGTGAGTCTCTGACTGTTGGTTTTCAGGTTGTCATGAAAATGTGGATATTTATGTTTGAACTTTCTTGGCAATACTACATACATCATAGGCATTTTCCCCTCTGTTCTGCCAACCTCAGAATTCATAATTTTCCCGTACCTTGCTCCATGATCGCCAAAAAATAGTAATGCAGTATTATTCCAAATGCCTAACTTATCGAGATATGAGAATAATTCTTCATATACTTGATCTAATCTCCTTGAATCATACTGAAATTCATGAGACGTCCCAGACAGGAATGTGTAGCCAAAGAATGGCTTTTTATTCTGGAAAGTTGAGACAAATCTGGTCAGATAACCTAGAACGAGCCGGGACTCCATCACCTTTTCCTCACATCCTTTGTAACCAGTATTTTGGTCTCCTTCCATGGCTAGGCCAAGAGGCCTGAAGTAGTAATCTACAGGAGGTTTCTTAAATCCTTTTGAGAGAAAGTTACACATTTGTATTGATGGCGCATCTTCTGCATATAAGGTCTTATAGCCTGCATAAGAGAAGTTCTTGAAAACCAGTGGGTACTCATCAAATGGACCATCAATGGAGAGCCTCTTGTTTTCTCCTACATACAGACCGGCAAGAAAAGGTATCATATTTTGAATTGTGTTGGAACCAACCTTGTTGTACCCTGACATCTGAACTGCACCAAGAGTATCCAGAAGATGTTTCCTTGTCTTTGGCAGATATCGAATGCCAGCTGATTGTGACATGGAGTCTGTGCCAATCAGTAGAACATTCCACTGTTCATCTTTTTGACCTTGCTGTCTATTTTCTTTCCTTGTCCCTTTATCAACTATAACAAAATGATAATTCCTGTATGTGATCCGTCTCACACTTTTACCATTGTAACAGGTGACTTTGATAAATTCATTGTTAATGTCAGCTCCTTTTTGTGTTGAAAATGTCTGCATTTTGCTTAGCTGAACAGAAGAGTCTATTCCTTTAGGGCGTTGTATCACCTGGTACCCACAAGTTTTTGTATTTTTGAATTCCCCATTTAGCAACGTTTGGTTGACTTTCAGTGAGTTCCCCTTAATGTAAGTTAACTGTGGTGTCCAAGTGCAGGATGGCAGTTTCTCTTTTTTAACGACCGATAATATTGCCTTATCCCAAGGGTCTAGAATTGGTATCCTGCAATGTGGTTCCTTAACAATGAAATCGTTCTGGTTCTTCAGCTTTTTTGTACTAAGAGAAAGCATTTCTGCACCAACAAAAATCCACATAATAACTAGACATGTTGGAAAAAGTAGCAGAGTTTTCAGCCTCGCTGCCATCTGAAACTTAGATAAATAGGACATGTATATCTTCATGGAATTGTGGCAGGACCCCTTTTTCAGATTTGTCTGCATATTTCATGGCAAAAAAACTTATAATTCAAAAAGATGCGGGCAGGGAAATCGTCACTATTTTAGACGGCGTCAGATATGGTAAAGAGTACAGGCAATTTGATGATTATGATTATACACCTGGTAAGATGTTGGCCAGTCTCAAACTACCCTAGCAGGGCACTCCTAGACGATGTTAAATTATGTTAGGGAGGATCGGGTTTGATGCTTAACAGCAAACACCAAAGTTTAACGTTTGAAGACTAAGTATTTCATTGGCTGAAACAAATAGTAAATTTGTAAATAAATTGTACCAGCAAATGTTACTTTAAGGCAACACACTGTCCCTAATGTGTTGAGTTTGTATTGGGAATGGCTGTGGTTCTACTTACCATTGTAAATGATACACAATACTTTGCTGGCTGTTATGGAGTGAACATAGCTTGACATGATGCTAAGTACTAAACTAAGCAAGTTAAGGAAATGTGCCGTAGAAAAGTAGCATTTTACATAATTTGAAACATAATTTCAAGTAGCAACAGTGTCTGTAATTCAAATTGCAGAATAATATACCTAGCAAATTCAATTGAAATTGGTCTGCCACAGTATGAGTCACTGTTGTGTGACCATAGTATAAGGGTGTTTTATCGAAAATGAACCGTGTCCCCCAGTGTGTATCCTTCATTTGGTCCCAATAGAAAAGAGGTGCACACATACAATGCAAGAATCAGAATAAAGATATCAGTAGTATTAAATGTTTGAGAGTGCTGTAAATATGAAAATTCCTTATATTTTTACCCCTGCTGCTCTATCCCCTTCCCTCCGCACAAGCTTGGAATAACAGACATGTAAGCCTTACTGTATTTCATGTTTAGTAAATGTAGAATAAACATAGGATATACTTTGAAGTATTTAGATATAATGTCCACACCCTCCCACCCCACCCCCAATTAAACCTTGTATTATAAGTACTTGTGCCCAAGCCTCATGTTTTTAGAATAGAAACTGCCAACCCTGCCAACCTATTCAAGGCCCGGTGCCTTTTGATTTCCTCTTTCCCCCGGCCTCTGTTCAAAACATGGCACCTAAACACGACATCAGGGTACATGCACATTTTCTAATGAGTTAATATGTTGGTTACATTTAGATAATATGTAACAAATTCTAAACTATTGTTAAGAGTAAAAAAGTGCATCTTTATTGGGATGCCCCACAATGTTTAGAAACACCCTGTAGCGTTTAATTCATTTGGAATTACCTAGATTTTCCCATTTGCCATTGACTGAGGAGATGTATAGCATCCCTACTGGACATTTAGATGCCGCAGGCTACCCACTCATGCAGTGCTAGACATGAGATCAAACTGCAACTTCATAGGCTGATAAGTATAGGAATAATAAAGGTATAACAGACATTTATATAACAATCACATATGCTCATCTTTAAGGGTAAATATAATACCAACTAGAATATTGAGTGATGTATATTAAACCTCTGAGAGGCATTTATGTGGAACCAAGTCTGAAATCTGCCAAGATACGCCCTGTGGAGGTACCTTCTAACTCTAACCATAGCAGTATGGAAGCAGAAAGTAAATGTGTAGAACCAATCATATTAGTATCAAGTATTCAATAACACCCATATTATAGGTCTCACTCATCCATGACCTTGGTGTTTGCTTTATAATTCCTGTAAGGGCCACTTATCGATAGAAGTAAATTATTGTTCAAGAGTGTCTTATTAGACCAATTTCACCAAGTGATTACATTAACCGTTTGAGGACGGATGTGGCTAAAAGTTGACATTGGTCGTCATGATGCACCACTGCAGCCCCAGCGAGTAACTCACCGGTGCTGCATTGGTGCATCATGATGACCATACGGGAGTGTCTCAACCCAGTAGGGTTGGCATGATGCATGAATGCAGCATTGGCAAGTTACTTGCCAGGCCTGCATTGAAGCATCATGGTGGCAAAGGGCATGAAGCATTAATGCACTATGCTGTCCTTTATGGGTTAAAGTTTATTGGTCAATGACACCACCATTTCATAACAATTGTTATTAACATCCTCTGATCTGAATCAACAGATGCCATGACATGGGGGAGGAGCACAGGCTTTAACTGAGCAGCATGCTTTTACTTTGAGTTAATGCCTGTGTATAGCACAAGGCATGACAGGTAATCATCTTTTGAACCAAATGGTACTACTGTATCATGTCTTTGGCCATAGAGAGTAGCGCCGTCTAGATTGCACTGTATATAATCTATTATGATTCCAGGCCCATTGGTGAAATTCTCCTTGTGAAGTTTCTCATGGGTTCAGCTATTTTATGTTGGGATATATGTCATTATGACTAGGGTAAGTGGTCTACTGATGGACGGGTTTTTCCAATTACCATTCAAAAAAGGCCATCTTTTTGGAATATAATTAAGAAATATGCGAATATGGCCAAAACAAATGCGACATCCTGATATTCGACTGACCCGTTTTGTCTCACACTGAATGAAGTGAGCAGAAATTCCCATAAATCAAAAATTCTTGAGATCACGAGACATGACAGGGTTTTCATATGATATAGCGGGATGTTATCGCATAGAGTCGTTCCATTTCGTTCCATATCTCCCAACATCTGCAGGAATAAACCTGTGAATATGAAGCTTAAATAGGACATTTAAGTGCCTAGAAATGTATTTTGTTTATACAATATAATCTAAGTCTTGGCGGGAACCTTACCAGGTAACACTATGAGGGGCTTGCATGTGGTTTTGTTTTAAATATCTTTATTTGCATTTTGACATACGGTTACAGTTTTTATCTCATTTTCTGGTACATCGTCATCATGGGTAAACCTTGTAGGCTTATGAATCAGGCACTGTTCAGGCTTAAGGCTGATGAACATTACATTGTCAAGTACCGGTAATTTGTCATATTGACTAAAGGTATGTATTCACCTAATATGTACCGTACAACATTCCAATTTATACATTTGATGAGATGACAATATTTTATCAAAAGTTATGTCAGTATGTAAATGCAACAAAGAAAGAATAACCTTCATCCCCACTAAAAGAAGTGTAGCGGGTTGATATTCTTGTTATCCTAACATCAACAAATAAGTAGCTTGTAGGACACTTCATTTAGTTATAAATAAAGGAGAAAGAAAATTAACAAAGGAGTTTGTCTTAGTTTGTTACTCAGAGGAAAGATTGGATTTAGTAGGAGGTGAGGATTTAACAAATTTAGAAACACAAAACTCTAAACAGGATAGGATTAGGAAATAAGTGGTCAAAAAGGTAGGGGGGGTTTGGTTGGAAGATCTATCTATAGGATGTCCCCTGGTTTTTAACCCAGGAGGCTCCTAAGGTGCCATTTGGTTTCTTCTTTAAATATTTCATATGTTTCAGCATTTCGTCTCAAAACGGTTAGATCATTCCAACCTACAGCACCAGAAAACTTGACACTCCTACTATAGGCAAGACCATTTGCATGTATGTTTAACACATTGGGGCTTGTGCCATTCTAGTCACACGCTGTCTGTGGTCAATATAGACTTGGTTTCTCGATCTAGAGTACATATAATTCATGAGATGGGCTTTCCTTCTATCAGATAACAAATAACACTTTGTGTCTCTATGTACAGTTTCAGTGGGGATATTTCATACATATTTTAAGCATTTGTTTTGAGCATATCGTAGAGTCTGCAAAAATAAAATATCAGCATAATCCATATATGGCAGGCTTGACGTTACATAGAATCTTAATGCTATTTTCTTGTCGAGATAATCTCTAAGTTGACATAGTTTATAAGTTTTGTATGCTACCGTCTTTGTGACATACGCTAAATGTAAATTGAATTTCAAAAGTGGATCCAATATTACCCCTAGATTTGTAGCTAGGCACAACTTGTAACAAGTGATCGCTCATCCTTATTTTCGCTTGTAAAGTATTTAGTTTACCTTTACTTGCCGCAAAAATCATTATCTTAGTTTTGGCAGCATTTACAGAAAGCCTATTTTGTAAACACCATGTTGAGTAACATTTTAGATCTTCTTGCAGATCTTGGCGAGCTATATCAAAATCATGGTGAGCAGTGTAAATTACCATATCATCAGCATATAATTTAATTTTACAGTTTTTTTTACATTTTACCACATCATTAACGTACAATGAAAATAATAAGGGACCTAAAATGGACCCCTGGGGGACACCGCAGACCACCTCAGCCCTTCCTGTTGAAAGGCTAATAAAGTTAACTACCTGAAATCTGTTTTTTAAGTAACTTTCAAACCAGTGATAATTGTCAGAATGTATCCCATAATGATTTAATTTACATAGAAGGACTGAGTGGTCTACGGTGTCGAAGGCCTTTCTTAAATCTATAAAAGCTGCTATGGTGTTATTAGCCACATTTAATTCTCTACGTATATCGTCTGTGAACTCAGCCAGCGTGTTTACTGTGCTATGTCCTGCTCGAAATCCTCCTTGATACTTTGTCAAAATACCTTCGCGGGTTAAAAGACCCATATACCCTATTGTGTACAATTTTTTCTAGTAATTTACAAGGCAATGGCAGAAGGGAGATAGACCTATAATCATTGACCTGTTTTAAATTTCTGGATTTAGGTATAGGCGTAACCTTGAAAACCTTCCCGGGGGGGCAACAACTTTTTGGTTAAACAACTTGTTGAATATTTAACTAGTATTTTTGGGGTGTGTTTAAAGGCAGCTTTTAGGTATTAGGTAAATTTATCAATTGCAGAAGATTTGTTTACATTTATATCATGGACTAATTTTTTAACTTCTAATATATTTGTTTCGAAAGGTTCTATAAAGTTTACTGCTGGATCATCATATTGTGTCCAAGGTATATGCGGACCTATTTGGGTGAAATATTGATTTATAAAATTTGGGGTTTCACTAGGTTGTACCGGTACATTTGTTTCCTGGTCAATCTTTATTAGGCTGGGCAGGCAAGATTCCATTTATCACACGCCAGAATTTTTTATGATCTTTTTCAAAATTTACCAATTGCTCTTTAAAGAAATTTTTCCTCATACTGTCCACTTTTTTTTATACAAGCATTTTTTGCATCATTAGCAATTTTCCAATCTCTGTCTAAATTAGAATCTCTTGCAGTTTGTAGGCGCACATCTTTATCACTTATTTGCTCATAAACCTCTTGGCTCATCCATGGATCCCTATATTGAGGAATATCGAAAGATTTTAAAGGACAAAATTTGTCTAAAATATACGGGATGGTCTTCTCGTATTCCTCCCAACATGAGGTTACATCAAGGGCATTGTCTATTGCTGTCCAATCATATATATCGAGTTCATGTAAAAAGACTTCAAAAGGAAGCTTAATATACAATCTGACTTGAATAGTTATTTTTGCTTTTTTAATATTACATTTTTATCTCGCTAAATATATAGGATAGTGGTCAGAAATTTGGATATTGAACACTCCAGTCCTAATAAAACTTTTGCTTATCACCCTTGGAGGGTCTATAAATATTCACCAAGATAATTTTCTTCATATGAGGCTTATCTATTAGTAAGTTTTGTACCTCTATATCTTCATCAGAAGCACACAACCCAGGGAACGCATTATAGTCATGCTCAATCCAGTGCTTAATGTAAATACAGACACCTCCTCCTGTTTTAATCTTATCATTAATTACTACTTGTCGATCTAGCCTATAACGAGTGTATCCTGAGAATTGCCAATCTCCCTCGTCATCCTCACATTTAAACCAGGACATAATTTCTAGGTTCGCACTTGTTAGCCCCGTACATATTGAGGCATAATTACTCTTAATGCTTCTTGCGTTCAAGTGGAGGATACACAGTCCCCTGGCGCTGCTAACCTGAATTAGGGTCTGAGCAGTATGTCTACCATACAACATACATCTAAACCCAACACCTGGTTCAGTATAGAACCATATACACTTACATTTGAATATGTCAAATTTTCTTTACATCCAAGGAGTATGCATGTATCAAATACAATAACCTTGTTGTGGGTATAGGCCTTTATGCCACCCACAATAGGTTGAAACATTATTTATCTCGGTTAGATAGCGAGAGTCAGGTTCCAGGCAGCAGTTTATGGGAAAAACCTTTGTAATACTCGTATAGATGTAAATACAGGTAGACACCCAGTATTGCAGCACAGCATGTGTACATGTTCAATTGAATCAAGTCTCAACTTGGACATGAAATTTGTTGAGAACTAGAAGAATTTTTAAAGGTGGTGGATCATTTGGTACTTTAGAGAGTAGAGATACCGGTATTTACAAGGTAACATAAAATATATTTGAGGTCACAGACAGCTTGAGAAAAATGTGTAGGCTAGTACTAATTCTATAAATAATTTCAAGTTTGGAGAAGTAAGATTAATTATTTTGGAGTGGGTATTTCTAGTTGTACAGAGTCAATATGACAATAAAATACATTTTAATTATTGGATTGGTTATAAATTAACGAGAAAACTATTTGTCTCATGTACAATTGTCCATTTCCGTTGTGGCTGGCTTCCTTGGCCTGTAGGGTCAGAGTCCATCAGTTTACCGGTACTTGTGCTGGTGGAGGAAGTTGGTCCGCTCGTTGTTCATTGTCGCCACCTGCAGTAGGGACGAGTTATTGGCGCTTTACCTCTTCTCCAGTGTGTTGGTATCTGATCTTCATAAGAATTTCACCAAGTCTGTTTCCACCTATGACATTGCTGATAGTGATATCATTTTTCTGGCCAAGTTGCAACCCGCAACCATACGTCTTGTCCAGTGTGGCCTCATATAAGTATTTGCCCTTCATATCAGTTAGGGCTTTGAGCCTATCTGGGTCCTGGAATTTAATAGTCTACAATCTCTCCATCACATTCTCTTCCATGGCATACCATTCATTTGTACGGGTTACCTTTTTTGTATGAAACATAGCGTCCATTGGTGATTTTGCTGTTGTCACCCGTCTGAAAATTCCTTGGTTGCCGCTGATCGTACACATCTTAGCACAGAAAGCTCTCTCAGTGCTGTCTAAGGTTTGACCCTTGTATTTGATTTCACAAGGGTAAAGATTTGAAAATACAGCATGAGCACTCTGGAAGGCAACCCCATCTGGCGTGTCTACTACTTTAGCATTTGTCATGGAGAGGCCAAAAGGAATCTGGTCAATCTCATTGTACTGGTGCCCCGCCACTACTATGGATGTTCCCCTCACATGGCAGTCTACATTTTTTGATCTTGCTAAGGCCTGTGGTGACCTGGATATTCTTTTCCTCAATCAGGATGTCATCAGATAGGTGAACTCTCTGCCACTGGTCTTTGTGTTCAGAGCCTGTATGATACTAAATATTTGGGATTTATAGTGGGCAGAGGCAAAGGTTATAGCAACCTGGCGAGGTCTGGGGTTGTAGTTTCTGTTCCTATTTTGACCAGCGTCTCTAGGCGGTGTTGGCTGCTTACCACGTTGGTACACTGATTCAGCCACACTGTTTTTATGGGGCAAGCCAAGGTCATTGAAGAGCTGGTCGACAATGTCTCTTAGACTAGCAGGGGTATCCTCAAGTAGGCCTTCCATTATTAGCACACGCTTTTTCCTGTCGACCTCAATTTTACCAAATTTGTCGTGAAAGGAATCACAGTCAGCCTGTACCTTGTCTGCATTTTTCCCTAGAGAGACCTGTTTCCACGCCATCCATGGTGGTACGCAAACCAGCAATCTTGTTTGTCACTTCATCGAGCGCCTTTGTTGTTGTTGCAGCTATCGTGCTACTGGTCGTCATTCTCTCCTCTAACGGGTCTATCAGCCCCAGAGTTCTAACTGAAACCTGTTCCTGCTGAGCTAGACGTGTCTCAAGTTCATTTACCTTATTTATCACCTCTTCAGGGGTAGATTTTGGCGTTAAACTAGGTTAATACGTTTGCTTTTGGGCCTGTTTCGTCTCACCAGAAGTGGCTTCCGCCATCTTGGTTTTGTCGTCTTGTGCGGGTGCGGCGAAGTTCGTTCGTCTTTTTGAATTTCTCGTTGACATGGATATTTTTCACTCAGATTTGATAGGTATTAATGTCCACAACACATTCCCGCAGCTTCAACTGCACATGTGAGTGTAAAATACTAACTAAATCTGGTGGAAATCCTCCATAATCTGCCCTTCACCTAACCGGATGTACTCTAGCCTAGTGTCAACATCCCGCGATCATATCCTGCATTTTGCCGAAGTTCATCATTGTTCTTTGGATCCTCTCGGACGGCGGGTTGCACAAGATTGTACTAAATTTCTTTTCTGTATATTTTTACCCAGGTTTATTGTTATTCTACTGTTAGTTAAAAAATTGCAGGTCAATTTGCGGCCTTGTTCCAAGCCAAACAGTTGGTCCATTATTTTTCATATAGTATATTAAATACTGTTGTAAATGTATACTTGGTTAACAAGAAAGTTTGACTATTATATCTACCAAATAGCTTGGATTAGCTGATTGATTGAATATAGTATATGTCTATGATGCTATTATACAGTTATTGCGATATTAGTTGGCAGGGGATATTTATAAGAAGTTCATTGGATTCTCTGCTCTATACCTTACTCAACCATAGCCTTGCCTAAAGGGCCCTCCCCAGAAAACAACAGTTTCTGCTTAGCCTCCCCCCCCCTCCTACCTATCCCACCACTACGATTACATCAAACCTGGTAAACTGACTGCTGTCAGAGTCTTGCGTGGGTGGGTGACATCAATCTGCCTTCTATAATTATGTTTACTTTATAGAACACGTGATCGTTATAATAGAAAATGGTAAGCACCCAAAATCAGCTCTGCTGAAAGGTACACATATTTATATATTCATCTTCACAACAACATACATATTAAGTTTATGGTACTTGAATTATGATACATAAAATCACTTCGCAAGGATGAGTATGATGAATTGTGTAAGAGAAAATATCTGGTCAATTAGCAATAAAAACACCTCCAAAAAAATACTGTTGATCTAAATCACAGTAACACCATTGACATTTCCAGTTACTACTAATGGAGCACGGTCTAACTATATATCAATGGTAATGGAAAGTCCATTATAATATATATAACAACGCGACTTGTTGTTTTGATAACTAACCGCGACTTGTTGTTTTGATAACTTACCGCGACTTGTTGTTTTGATAACTTACCGCGACTTGTTGTTTTGATAACTAACCGCTGCCCAGCAGACTTGAATATAGGCAGCGTTTCCCTCCCGCAGTACCATCGCCGCTGTAGCCAGGCAGCTAGCGCATCAGACTCACACACCAAAGGTCCCGGGTTTGGCCCTGGGGTGAAAATGCCCCTTTTTTAAAGTGCATATATATATGTAAAAGACTGGTCCTAGAATTATTTTAATGAATAAATAAGAAAAGTCCAACTTCTACCTTCATAATAAAAAAGGAATTATAAAAAAATATTGCCTTTATTTGACTTTAACTCTTGGGGTACCGTGTTCGAATCGCCATAAAACTGCAGATTTTGAGGGTGACGAAATCTCAAAATTGCTCAGAGAGACCGGAAGAGTACCGATATCCACAGGAAGAGTGCCGATATTCACTGGAAGAGTGCCGATATCCACCAGAAGAATGCCGATATCACTAGATATCAGCACGGGGATATCCCCGAAAAAGCAGGATGAAACTAATTGAATTGAGATGATTACTATTTAAATTAGACAATGACTAGATGGGAAAATTGAAGTTGAAATTCAGTTTTTAACTCAGTACGACAAAAGGTAAGTCTTAAGGTTGGTCGATCCCATTGAATCTCAAGTCATTAGAATTTCCCCTTCATTATTTCTGAGTACCCTTAATCATTTGAAGACAGAAAAGGAAAAGAAAAGTAGGGGCGAGCTACTTTTTAAAACACAAAATTTTGAAAAATAAAAGTATCTAAATTTGTTATGAAAAAAGAAACGAAAATAATGTACAGATTCCTATATTCCCTACGCCCTCCAATGAACACGAGTGATACAGATATACTTTTGCCCCTAGAACAGTCGTAGGAGGCCATTTTATTAGCATGAGTAAACAAGAAAAAATTGATGTGTCGAGCGCCGGAGAAGAAGTAGTACAATACCGGTAGTCGAGCCGTATACACGGACCCCACTGGTGGCTCCCCCTAGAGGCCTATCTATGCTTTTACCGCCTGGGAATATACCGCGGTAACCCAATACAACTTGTTACCACCAACATATTCCCTACGCCCTCCAATGAACACGAGTGATACAGATATACTTTTGCCCCTAGAACAGTCGTAGGAGGCCAAAGAGGCACAACAAACAAACTTTTGCCCCAGCTAATAGTCTGATAGTCTTTCAGCTACCAAGTGATCCTTGAGCTTCCGAGATGAATAAGAGTCTGATATATATAACAACACAGACCAAGACTTCCAGTTACCGTACGTTTTAACGTCATGCAACGGTAAGAAACTGGAGAGGAATGTGGCTGAGCCCCGCCTCATACTATGAGTAGTGCAATGTCCTGACAGCCCAGCTGTTTTACAAGCATCTTTGAAGAGGCTTGAGAACCTGCTGTAAGAATATGGGTAGAGTGGATCAGCGTTACCCAGGCCAGCCCTGAGCATGTAGTTGTAGGTGAACCCACAAGGGCACAGTACACTTGCGCCTGCCTTGATGATGGGTATGACCTGGATGCGCTCCTTGAATTGCACAGTTTTAGATGATCGTATGGTAATGTCCAAACCAGAGTCAGTGAAGGTGATGTCGCCAGCCCTGATGGTGTGGGGGGATGACGTCAGGTGACTGACCCTTAATAAACAGCGGTATGCTAAGGTAATTGCGCTCCATAGCTGCAAGTCCTTGAACTTATTCATGTCCAGAATATTGAAGATTTTTACTAGGTCACTGGGAGACAAGGGTTCAGCCTGTACCGTATCACAACCCAGCAGCCTTTTCGCTCCAGTAAGAGTTGACTTAATAAGAAAGGAGCTTGAGTCCACATGGGGGTAGCCCCAATAGTCATGTAGAGCCCAAACCCAGCTGATGTAGTTCTTGATTGTAGTATAGCAGCATGAACGAGATAAATAGATGATGTATAAGCACACAGTTTCTGTTGAAGCTGGGATTGGTTGAAGAGTAAATTCATCACAGAACCCAGAGAATCGGCGCCACTGACTCTTCCTAGCCTTGTGAGTGTTTGCTGACCAACACAAGTCGCGCACGCTAGACCATTCTTCACGCAGTGCATCTAGTTCTGCAACAACCAAAGAATTCATATGACTCGGCACAACAAATAGTAACACAATCTTGGCTATTTAATCTTGACAGTGCATCAGCGATAATGTTTTCAGATGAGGATATGCGGGTAGCCTTCAAGTCGATGTTGTAGAAGGCGCAGACCCAAAACAATTCCCGCAACCAGGCCATTGTGTATGGGTTGGTGCTGCGGCCTGTGTTTACAGCTGACTGAACTTGGGTGTTATCGGTGTACACCCACACCTGCTGATCCCTCCAGGAGGCGCCCCACCTGTGAATGGCCACAACAACTGGCCAGAGTTCAGTCACATTAATATGGGATGAGTATTTAGAAGTGGGAGCAGCCTCCGAGTGATGACAGCCAGCTGGGTTTTTGTGCCAACACCCCCAGAAGTAGTCTTTGCTAGTGTAGGCACCAAACCCGTAATTAGATGAGTCTGAGCACATAACTGTGGGTTCAGGTATGGCGCACAGAATGCGAGCTTTACCATTAAACCATTGTGTGAAGCTCGCCCACCATATGAAATCCTGCTTAACACACTCGTCCAACAGGACTATGTTATCAGTGGCATCACGCAGGAGATTATAAATTCTGCGCGCAAATGTCCTGCCGCCCTTGACGACCGTGGCGCAATGTGCTAGGAGACCTGCTACTTCCTCCAAGGTTTTCCTAGTACACTGGTCCTTGTCCAACAACAATGACACCTCCCTCTTGACCCTGGATAATTTGTCATCGTCAATTGAAAGGGTCATATCTACTGTATTTACAATTATGCCCAAATATTTGAAAGACTGGCATGGCGGAATGACTTTCTCGGACTTTACTTCGAAACCAAAGTTAAATAACACATTGTGTAGGAGCTGCTGGTTTTCTGTACAAGACTCCTCATTGCTTCCCAGCACCACAAAGTCGTCCAAGTAGTTGACGCAGTTTGTTACGCCTAGCTTGTTGCAGCATTTGACAATAAAGTCAGAGAATTTGGTGAAGGCATATGGCGAGCAGCGGCCACCAAAACACAGGCGTAAGTCCTCGTAGTACTCAGGGCCTAGGCCCAAGTCCCACCGGAATCCCTGGTATGTCCTGTGGGATGGTAGGATGTGTATTGCCCTATAAGCACAGGCTATGTCACTGACACCGCCGTAGTCCAGTCTATGCATCATAGACACGACAGTGTCCAGGGTCTTGTAGTGAAACTTCTTGCATGTTGTTGTCATATGCTCATTAATGTTAAGGCCTTCAGGCTGAGAACAATCCGTGATTGGCCTGAGGCTGCCATTAGGCTTTTGAATAGCACCAAAGGCGTGAACACAACGTGGAGGCGTGGGTACTCGCCTAACTTTGTCTTGACTCAGTTCATTTTTCACATTTGTAGACATTTCAGTAACCACCTTGGAGTCAGTTATAGACGAATAATTTTCACAAAAATATTCTGAAGGGGAGTCCTTGTCAACAATTCTGACTCCCCTGCATGCTGCTGTCAGCACGAACAAGTCGTCCATGGTAGCATCTTCATTGAACCCCATAACTGCAGCGGCAAACCGACAAGGCTTGATTTGACATAATGCGCCGCATAATTTGTAAACACACACGCACGTACCATCGATACATTCATCAAAAACAGGTAAATAGCAGCTACTGCCCACCTTTACTAGTCCCATTGGGAGCGTACAACATTGTATATGACTGTATATCTCTCTTGACCTAAGAGAACGGTCGATACTGACAAATTCATCCACATTGTCCCAATAATCCGCCTCGTCAACATGAATATCCACCACTATACCGCCATCTTGGATCAGTGTGGAACGCGCGATTACCAATTCTGCGTCCGACCAATCTTGAATTTCAGTATAAACACGATTGAAGGCATTTTCGGACAACCCTTCACCGGTAACATTTTTACCAATATTTTCATCCCCTTCCTGACACATATTAATCCAATTTGGATTTTCCCACTGATCGCACCCCGATATTTCGAAAAAATCCTCAACAAATTTGTCATCGCGCGAATTCTTTAAGACCGGCGAGGATGCCAACATGGCCGCACCGTCTTGGCGTACGGGGTTGTTGTGATTGTTGTTTTGATTACTACAGGCTATTACGGGGGAGAAGGACACTTGAGACTGGACATTATTACCGGGTGCGATTACACTTGTACATGGCCCCCCCTGCTCACTTGCTGGGTGAGTATGCGCGGTGTTAGTTAGTCACGCCTTATTATCGCCCACCTTTTTGCAATCGAACATGCCATGAGTAGATGAATCACAGTGAACACAGATATGTTTGAACGGACAGCCGTCACAGACCATGTTTCGGGAGTATTTAAAACAAATACCCCTATGTGCGGCGGTTTTCCTCCAACCTATTAGAACCTTTGGGCCCTCCGATTTCCCATAGAATTTTGAGCCACTCTGGCTATTTTTTGAACCACCCTGATAGGTCTTGGTGTGGCTCGTGTAACCACTGGCATTTTTACCTCCTGACGTTGCACCCCCTTGGGCCCCCATAACCAATTTTGTACCCGCCAGCCCCAACTTGGTATTAGCCAAGTGGGTGTTGGCGCCATGAAAGGCTGCAGGCCCAAACTCCCTAGCCTTCTCAAGGAAGGCCTCATCGTAGGCCACAATGGCCCGAACATCATTTATGCCAGAACTGGCCATTTCAGATATAAATTCTGTGTGGTTAATAAACCCGGAAACATCATCCCCACATCTTAACATGAGCTTCAACAATGCACTGTGATAGCGCCACAATTCCTCGGTACTCTTAATTGTCAATTGTTTTTTACGTTCACTCACAGGGAGAAACCGACGGTAATCAAACTTACTCATGGGAGTGTCACGGCTACCACAGCAGCCCGCGTGATGATTCTGATCCATCACATGATGATGAGAAGGCTGGACATAATCCTGTGGCTGAGGGTACCAGCCTGCCGGTTGCTGATACCAGCCAGGCTGATGCTGAAGTTGCTGGTGAGTTGCTGGCGGAGTCGACGAGGATGGAGTTGAAGGGGGGAGTGGTGTAGACTCCCCCTGGTGTTGCTGCCTGAAGAAATGCCCGGAGAACTGCTGTTGCCCCTGGGCCTGCGGATGTTGATAGGGGGCATAGAACTGCTGCTGCCCCGCAAAGTGGTGATGACCCGGTACCGGCCACTGGCCCCTGTACGGGCCCGAATAATAGCCTGGGTATTGGCCCGGCCATTGCTGATGTTGGAGATGGGTACCCGGCTGAAAACCCCCTTGAGGCTGTTGAACGGCGGGCTGTTGATTCACCTGCTGGTTCGGGGGGTAACCTCCCTGCTGTTGTGTGCCAGGCTGCTAAACATGTGAATAATCCGGCACTATAGGGTAAGGCAGGTTGCCCGGTATGGGCTTCCCGCTCTTCGAAGAAGGACGGCCGCCATCTTGCTTTTGCTGGATCTTACAAACCCTATTCATGGCGTCACACAGTTTATCAAGTTTCTCCACAGTCGAGCCTAGCTTTAAGACCACTGAGTCAACGGCCTCCTCCTGGTCAGCAAATTGCATATCATGTAGGCTTACCCCCGAAGTATTCGCCTCTGCTGACTTCTCGCTCGTCTTGGTGTCTGCAGACTTCTCGCTCGTCTTGGAGTCTCCGGCAGACTTGGAGTCTCCACTAGTCTTGGCCTCCTGCTTACGAAGTTGGAATGCTGAGTCGGTAATATCCTCTGCATCCTTGAACTGGGCATCCTCTAGCTCCTCTTTTGTAGGCTTTGGGAGCCCACATTGTACACATGTTATAGAGTTACCCTTAAAGGCAGTCTTGCAGCCCGTGCAAACCACCATGTTGACGTGTCGAGCGCCGGAGAAGAAGTAGTACAATACCGGTAGTCGAGCCGTATACGCGGACCCCACTGGTGGCTCCTCCTAGAGGCCTATCTATGCTTTTACCGCCTGGGAATATACCGCGGTAACCCAATACAACTTGTTACCACCAACATAATTTTATTTTAAACAATAACCACAGAATTCTGAAACATCCCACAATAAACACAAGTATATATATACCTTTATTCAAAAATATTTCCAAAAATTTATCAACCTGCATTCTGTGACAAAATGTCATTTTGGTGAAAAGTTTTCATTATTTCTTTACATAATCAAAGAAAAAAAGTAGTAAGTGTCATCAGCTTTGTCTTAAACTTCCCCTAAAGATGGCTTGATCATCTGCTGAGGAATAAAAGTAATTTTTATATGTGTTGCCACACTTAATTTGAGGGCTATGGCCCTTTGAAGTAAAAAGGTAATGCAAAAACAGACTAAATCAAAACTTTGAAGCATTGCATTTTGGGTGATATCCCAGAAATCTGCATACAAAATGATTTCTTTATGTAGCTTTGCATATATCTAAGCAATTCCTTTTTTCACCCTACGCTACTTAACCTGATCCTTGCAGAAGCAGTACAACCTATGGGTTCGTATATTAGTACATATAGACTGATTCCGATATTTGTTTAATCTACTTATATCACCAGGTGTGGTAAACAAGGGAGTAGTCCCATTATCTGCGACACCATGCAATTTACTACTTTGGCTAATTTGTCTGTTAGATTAAGATCTGCTGAAGCACCATTGTTGAAAAACAAATTACCACACACGGAGGCTTATAAAAGGAGTATCGAGTACAATGTATCAACAATATGGAATGGTCTTGACAGTTCCATTCGAAATATTCCGGATATAAATTCATTCAAACTCAAACTTAAGTTTGAGTTGAGAAATTTAATACCTTTAACTTGAATTGCGGTGGTTTATATATTATGTGTAATAACTTATTGAACCAATGTTATAACTTATTGAATCAACATTTCAACATTCAAAGATATTTATGCAAATATGGCTTATGCCAAAATATTTTGTGGAAGTTTATGTCACTTTACATTATCTGCATAGTCTGTAAAAAGGGTTTTTATAACATTTATTCTCAAATGTGATTGTCCATGTGAAGTCCTGTATACATTAAGATCAGTATATATGCTATAGTTCATACAAGGAATTTTGTGGAGGGTATTTTTTGATTAAGGTAGTGTCTTGATCAACATTCCTGTAAGCATTTCTGAGTATTTATTCTTAGTAGGATATGCAACCAAGCAAAATTATTCAGAGTAATTTATGCAAATGATATGAAACAATATGACAAATTAACTTATAACATGTATTAACTTACATGACAATATCAATACTACTTGTAACAATTGTAATTGTATGGTGTAATTGCCAAAAATATTATATTATTATTATTGTGATAAACTAATTAATTTATTACAACTGCTATATAAAGGTGGCCGACGAAAACAGACCTCACGGTCTTGAAGCAGCCTTTTTGCTCAATGTATCATAAAATGTAAAGAAATGACTTGTAGAGGGAATTGTATAATATGGGACATATATATATTAACTGAATACAACTGTTTGATAACATATGAAATGAAATGTATAATTTGTTGATTTTGAGCAAATAAATTTTTAAAATTGAAAATTGAAATTGAATTGAAATTGGCTAATGTGTACAGTTCCTTCAAATTTGCCATATCCCGGCATGGTTGTGTACACTATACGGTAAACCTCAAAATCATCATATGCTTTAAATGCAACAGCTGAGGATACATTGTGAAGATGAAGTGCAGCGCACACTTCATGCGATGCATTTAATTTAGTGTTCATCTCACCAACAAGGAACAATGCTTGTTTGTAAATCAAAATACTTTTCACATCAACATTTTCCTGGTGGTGACCAAAGCAGTACTGTAATGGAATGCCAGTTCTGTCCTCGGGAATCTTAGATAGAAGGCTGATCCCACGGCCTGTTGTAACATTTCCTGTCAAGCTGAGAAGGTGCAGAAGTGTTTGGTGAGAGTCAAAAGGAGTGGTGAGTCTCTGACTGTTGGTTTTCATGTTGTCATAAAAATGTGGATATTTAAGTATGAACTTTCTTGGCAATACTACATACATCATAGGCATTTTCCCCTCTGTTCTGCCAACCTCGGAATGCGTCATCTTCCCATGCCTAGCTCCATGATCACCAAAAAATAATAATGCAGTATTATTCCAAATGCCTAACTTATCGAGATATGAGAATAATTCTTCATATACTTGATCTAATCTCCTTGAATCATACTGAAATTCATGAGATAACCCAGACAGGAATGTGTAGCCAAAGAATGGCTTTTTATTCTGGAAAGTTGAGACAAATCTGGAAAGATAACCTAGAACGAGTCGGGACTCCATCACCTTTTTCTCACATCCTTTGTAACCAGATTTCTTTTCTCCTTCCATGGCTAGGCCAAGGGGCCTGAAGTAGTAATCTACAGGAGGTTTCCTAAATCCTTTAGCAAGATAGTTAAACATTTGTCCCCATGGCTCGTCCTCTGCATATAAGGTCTTGTAGCCTGCACTAGAGAAGTTCTTAAAAACCAGTTGGTAATCATCATATGGACCATCAGTTGAGAGCCTCTCATTTTCTCCTACATGCAGACCGGTAAGAAAAGGTATCATATTTCCAAATGTGTTGTCAGCAACTTTTGTGTACCCTGACATCTGAACTGCACCAAGAGTACCCAGAAGATATTTCCTTGTCTTTGGCAGATATCGAATGCCAGCTGATTGTGACATGGAGTCAGTGCCCATTAGTACAACATTCCACTGTTCATCTTTACGACCTTGTTTTTTTTTTTTCATTGTCCCTTTATCCACTTTAACAAAATAATAATTTGTGTATGTGATCCGTCTCACACTTTTACCATTGTAACAGGTGACTTTGATAAATTCATTGTTAATGTCAGCTCCTTTCTGCATTGAAAATGTCTGCAGTTTGCTTAGCCGAACAGAAGAGTCTATTCCTTTGGGGCGTTGTATCACCTGGTACCCACAAGTTTTTGTATTTTTGAATTTCCCATTTAGCAAGGTTTGGTTTAATTTCAGTGAGTTCCCCTTGATGTAAGTTAACTGTGGTGTCCAAGTGCAGGATGGCAGTTTCTCTTTTTTAACGACCGATAATATTGCCTTATCCCAAGGGTCTAGAATTGGTATCCTGCAATGCGGTTCCTTAACAATGAAATTGTTCTGGTTCTTCAGCTTTTTTGTACTAACAGAAAGCATTTTTGCACCAAGATACATCCAGAAAATAACTATACATGTTAAATAAAGTAGCAGAGTTTTCAGCTTTGCTGCCATCTGAAATTTAAATAAATAGAACATATATATCTTCATGGAATCGTGGCATGACCCCTTTTCAGATTTGTGTGCATATTCTGTGGAAAAAAAACCTAATAATTCAAAAAGATGTGGGCAGGGAAATCGTCACTATTGTAGACGGGGTCAGATATGGTAAATATTTTGTACAGGCAATTTGATGATTATGATTATACACCTGGCAAGATGTTCACCTGTCTCAAACTACCCTGGCATGGCACTCCTAGACCATGTTAAATTATTGGGCTTGACGCTTATCAGCAAACACTGAAGTTTAAAGTTTTAGAGTCAGTATTTCATCTCCTGGAACAAATCATAGCAAATTTGTGAATAAATTTTACCAACAAATGTTACTTCAAGGCATTACACTGTCCCTAAAGTGTTGAGCTTGTATTGGGAATGGCTGTGGTTCTACTTACCATTGTAAATGATACACAATACTTTGCTGGATCTTAAGGAGTGAACAAAGTTTGACTGGATGCTCAGTACTAAACTAAGAGTTAAGAGTTCAGGAAATGTGCGATAGAAAAGTTACATTTTACATAATTGGAAACATAATCTTAAGTACTGATTTCAGTAATTCAAATTGCAGAATAATATACTTATGAAACTGAATCGAAATTGGTCTGCCAAAGTATAAGTGACTGTTGTGTGACCAAAGCAGTATGGAAGCAGAAAGTAATTGTGTAGAACCAATCATATTGGTATCTAGTATTCAATAACTAACAAAGACACCCATACACTGCAAAAATGTGTTTAGATCCTTAACACAATCCTAAACACAATCCTGCCCCATATTTGTCCACACTTTATGTTTCTAAACATGTTTAGGTCAACAACATGTTTAGCTCAGTGCTTAGAAATTTATGTGTTTAGATAATGTGTTTAGTAGAATGAAGTGTTTAGAATTCGAGAGTTTAGCATATTATTGTGTTTATATGTCAAGTGTTTAAGGATGAAAGTGGTGTGTCTAGAGACATGTAGATTATCATTGTGTTTAGATAGTTATATTTGAATAAATTCTTAATTTATTTTATTTCCATATACATAAAGTGTAGAGAGTTCTAGCAGTTACCTCCCCCCGTGAGGCAATGTACAATCACTATCTCACATAGGCCTCTACTTTAACATAGACACAACCTTGAGTCAATACAACAGACCTTTAGGGAAAATAATGCTTTATCCATTCTTAGAGTTCTTAAAAGAGGTGTCTATGTAGCAGATGTAGCTTTATTGCATTGTGATCATCGTGAAGTAGCATTCTACCCTTGAATCCTACAGTGTGTATTATTATGCTATTGTATCCCATGAAATTTGAATCAATTTATTCAGATTTAAAAACTTTTAGACCAGCAACAATATTGGTTGTGGTTGTAGAATCTACAGTGAACCACAGGGCCGATGATATCTGCACGAGGAGCTCGTGCAAATAACGGCCACTATTCGCACGAGCTCCTCATGCTAATAGCTGCCCTTATTCACACGAGGAACAGGCAAGAGAGGCGACAGCGAAAGAGGGGACCGGCATGAGGAACCGGCGAGAGAGGCGACCGACAGAAGGTTGGAATACTCCCCCCCCCCCACCGACTCCATGTACTTTGGATGGGGGTACGACCTAGTGAGTTAGGCCATTTTGACTGCGACCTTTCAACCTAAGGCAATAATATAAGCGACCTGGCGACTTTTGGGAAAAAAATGACAATAGGTTAAAGGTCCCAAAAAAGTGACTTTGTGACCTGGACCCCTTAATTTCGGCGACTTCCCGACCTGAGTGGCGGGGGGGGGGCCTCTGCACCCCCTTGGATGTACAGGTTATAGGCATAGATAAGAGTATCAGGGCTAAATTTAAAGGTGCTTCTCAAACTAATCAGTGGTTGAGCTATCTCATTAAGAAATGATCCAGGATCCTGGATCATTTCTAAGTAGGTCACAATTATTAGATACAAAATTGTCCAGGCCCATTACAGCCGGCTGTAATGGGCCTGGAGGGCCTGGAGGACTCCAGGCTGTACTTGGCCAGGATATTTGTATTATGCTACTAAATAGAGATTCAACAGTCTGATTAAACTGTACAGGTTGCACAGAGAAGATGTCGCCACGTTGCCTTTCTGGTCGTCATGTTGCCTCTCTCGTCGTCACGTCGCGTCTCCTGTCGTCACGTCGCCTCTCTTGTCGTCACGTCGCCTCTCTCGTCGTCACCATATCATAAAATTAGCTCATTACGGATATCGAACCCCGGCCTCCCATTCGTTAGGCAGACACCCTCCCCACTACACCATAGTGGCTCTTGTTGATGAGCATAGAAATTGTGTTATATATTATAACTATCCTCATCCATGTCGCCTCTCTTGCCATGTCGCCTCTCTCACCATATGCTCGTGCATGTCGCCTCTCTCGCCATGTCGCCACTCTCGCCGTTCCTTGTGTGAATAGCGGACGTTATTCACACAAGGAGCTCGTAGGAATATCGCTGGCGGAACCACAGAGCTGCCATCTGGTATGTGTTTAATATACTATGATCTGAACACTACATGTTTACATCCTAAACACCAATACTCCATACTGTTTAAATACCAAACATCTAAACATATTCAACATAAATGTTTAGATGTTTAGAATAAAAGTGTTTAATTCCTAAACAGAGGAATTCAAAAACACAAACCTAGTAAAATGTATAGACTTTAAAGACCTAACATGTTTAAACCTAAGCACCTTTTTTGCAGTGTAGTAAAGGTCTCACTCGCCCATGACCATTGGGTTTGCTTTATAATTCCTTTAATGGCCACATATCGATAGAGTTAATTCATTGTTCAAGTGTGTCTTATTAGACCAATTTAACAATTGATTGCCACATTAGTGTTTACTGGTGCAGTGTCTACCACTGGCAGGTCACCACCACTGCATAACAAATGGTTTTTTTGAGTATGAGATGAAGTGGAATCCCTTTTATTTTATCCTGGTGTACAGAATGAACTTATTCGGCTCGGAAATATCCGACACCAGCATTGATTACAAATACAAACACTTAGCTTAGCTATTATAAATAAATAACAAATATTTGAATATCACCCTTCGAAATAACAACACAATTTCACATCATATAATTGAGTTTAGAGGCGCGTGGGGCATTGGTATCAGTTATACATGGGTTATACACTTGCTTGTTACTTTTAGCCAGATCAATGTAGCCTCCATATTGACATATTTCAATAAACCACTGTAAACATTCTTCATGTATGTCATAGTTACTACTAACATGTATGTTTATGTAGAGACTGGGTGTCAGAGTGGGCTACTTCTGTACCACGTTGGTATCTCACAGAACTACACGGGTGAAAAGCCTCTATTTTACACATTTTAGTTTCTACAGTAGTAACACTACATTATGAAAACCCTCTGATCTGAATCAACAGATGCCATGACATGGGGGAGGAGCACAGGCTTAAACCGAGCAGCATGCTTTTACTTTGAGTTTATGCCTGTGTATAGCACAAGGTATGACAGATATAAACACCAATAGTCGTTTGAACCTAGGGGGCACTACTGTAACATGTCTTTGGAAAATAATTAAGAAATGTATGCAAATCTCGCCAAAACCAATATGACGTCCTGATAATGGATTGACCCGTTTAGTCTTACGCTGAATTAAGCGAGCAGAAATTCCCATAAATCACATAATTCTTGTGATCACAAAATATGACAGGGTTTTCAAATGATATGGCGGGATGTTATCGACATTACATCTTAAATTTTGATCCAGGCCAGAAATACTGTTTGTCAATAAATGGCAGGTCAATTTGTGGCCTTGTTCCAAGCCTAACTGTTGGTCCATTATTTTTCATCTAGTATATTAGATATTGTTGTAAACAAGAAAGTATGATGATTATATTCACCAAATTGCTCAGATTAGCTGATTGATCGGATATAACATAGATGTCTATGATGCTTTTATACAATTATTGCGATATTGGCTGGCAGGGGAGATTTATAAGAAGTTAATTGGATTCTCTGCTCTATACCTTCTATATATATATCCAGATGACAACTGTTTCTGCTTAGCCCCCCCCCTCCCACCTATCCCACCACTACCTTACCATCAAAACCTGGTAGACTGACTCCTCTCAGAGCCTTTGCATGGGTGGGAGACCTCTATCTGTCTTTTATATATATATAATGTTGATCTAAATTACAGTAAGACCGTTGACATTTCTAGTTACTACTTATGGAGCACGGTCTATCTGTTAGGCTCCTTTAGACGACCTGGACTCCCCTAGAGAGATCAGCTTTATATACACACTTATATTAGAGATTCTGATTGGGGGGGATCAGGCCCTTCTGCCCCCACTTTTCCCTATGCAGGAGAGGTGAGAATTGGAAATTTTGTGCATTATTTTACAGGTCTCCTGTGGTTAATGTCACCTAACGACCATGTACCACCTTGATACCCTAGGTGACCTTTGGTTCTTATCACGACCCCTAATAACACTATGAATACTTCTTGAAAGTAGGAACTTATTAAGTGGAGGGTGTTTACCTGTACCACTGAGAGCCACAAAAGCGGTCGTCTCCCTGCCCTTCTTCAATATTCTTATATTTTCACTGAGAAAGAAATGGGATTTCAGATATATATTGACATCCCCTGAAAGCCAAGGGTTTGGGCTTTGTTATAGGGGTTTTCTAACTTTTTATTTTTTTAAATTTTTAACAGTGTAATTATGAAATCCCCATGGAGAAACTCTTAGACTAGCAACCACTGCACTGAGTAGGCTTCTTTCTCTAGTTTCTGATTTAGACACATCTTCTATGTTCCTATTTCAGTTCTAATTGACAATGAAATGAGTAAATCTGATGATCTAGGGTTATAGTAGACACTTAAGGCTAGGTCTGGGGCCTACCTCCGTTTTTCTCTCATTATCTAAAGTGTATCTACTCAGGAAAACACAACAGAGTAGCTCAAATCATCACTAAAAATCAATATAATGGGAACGGAGTTGGGCACATTTTGAAGAGGAATTACTTAGGTTTAAAAAAGTTAAAAAGTAGACTAGATTATATTCCTAGTAGTTATCAGCGGGTTTAGGTTATATTAGGACATATCCCTTGCAAATAATGGGTCCCCTAGATGTATAGACTAACAGAATATTTACAGAGTCAAAAAACAGTAGTATAGACCTATAGGCCTATAGTGTGATGCCATTGCTCTCATTATTTTCTTTCGGATTTCTATGCTATTTACACTACTAAAGGCATGATAGACCATCAAAGTGTACCAAGTGGAGTCGTGAAACTGCAGCCTTGAGGGCCCCTAGTGCTACAGGTACTCACCCTACCAGTGGTCACTAACGACCACCTCTCTCTGCAGAAGCCTATGGGGAGATCTAGATTTTCATGAATTTGGCCCGACTCTGGGTCACATTCTGATTCATAGCACTGGACCTAGAGCAGATATCAATGTGCAGTCTTTTGCATAGTGTCCCACACATATCTCTCTTTCAGGGGACAGGTCTCACACTTTTGTAGACCAAGTATTTCTATTTACGGGTAAACACCCTATTAAGTGTAAGTACTACATTTAAAAGGAAGAAAAGGTTTTGATAAAGATAAAGTTAGTACTGCTATGTTCACTCGATTCGACATACAATAATCCTAGCTTATTTGGAAATCAATCAATCAATGTTATATCAATGACAAAAATACCTTTCTTTTTGTGTCTGATACATTTTATAGGAAGAGATGCATAAGACAGGAGATACATGTTAAGTTCTTTGACTATATCATTGATAATGAATACAATGGTCTATGATGCATAATATACATAGACCCATTAAGCTCGTATACGTTGTAGTATAAATAGTTTCCCTTAGAATTAGCCACTGTTAGTTGTTATACATAATGCATTTAGTACTTAGATCCATCAGACCTAGTGGGCACCGCACATTGAACTAACATTGATAAATGCTTGTCAATGTTGGTTCAATACATGTGGTGCATTGCCATTAGATGATCTGTACACTGGTGCAAGCTTTTCTGTAAGGGCTAATGATTTTGAAAAATGTGTCATCTAATCATAGGGTCCTTGGTTTGAGATTTTTCTACTCCATCATCCCATGTGATCAATTATCCCTCCGATGACATATGGTTGAAGTACAATGGCCAAAATCGGGCCTAGTCTATTGATTTTTACTGTAGGACCATAAGAGAAATCATGCGACCGGACATCTGTTGGTGAGAATCTGTACTATAATATGTATGCCTGGTACGTCATGTATTTTTTAATCACACTTCATACCACTACATATGACAATATTTAAACTGTAACAGCCACATTATTAACGTACATCTCTAGTATATCTCTTTAATCATATTTCAGAGATGTGCAGGGGGACTGCATGGGAGCCATTTCTCAGGAAACTAGGGCACTACTACCCTGATCTGTTGGTTCTTCAACTTAGGGTAGGCCTATCACCAGAGCGGCAGTGTTAAGGTGGATCGCTACCTGTTGAAAATGAACCCACTGAGCAGGTCTCTGCGCATACAGTTTTAAAGTGGCATTCTCACCGAGCTGTTCCCACTCACAATTCTATTACTGTTCTAGTCTGGTATGTGGTAAGTGTGAGTGGTGAGAATGCCCCTTTAAAGCAACAGCAAATATTTGGCAACTCCTTGTCTCTCTGAGCTTCGGGACTAAGTAGGTCACAGGTGAACTGTGGGATATCCCACCCAGGAGACCCCTAGGAAGGAGACTTGGAACTAGAACTACAGAGTCTGTGGAGCAGACCACTGCAGGAGTATAGTATAGTATAGTTGTGCACTGATGCGTATAAATACTGGTATAATACGTAGACATAATTGCTACCTCCGTCAAAAGGACTTTCCCTTTTGTGACTGCTGTACATTGGAGGCATGACAATGTGTGAGAAGATAAAAATCCATGCTAGTTTGCCTGACATTTTGTTGTCCATGAAGCCTATAATTCGACTGTAACTATAATGTTTTAAAAAAAATTCTACTGAAATCCATGAAAAGGAATAACTAGAATGCTGTATGCTGTATTTAAAGGTATACGCCTGCAGGGTACACATACGGCACCTGGTGGCAAAAAAGTGAAACCATGATCTGGAATTATAGTCAGAACCTGGACATTAAAGAATCCTGTCACATGAACATTATCTTTGACCACAGATTGCAATAAAGATTGGACCATGGCTTTTTCTAAGAGACTACAGTTTGGGTTGGGGTTCGGGTTAGGGTTAACGTTAGGGTATGTCTCTCTCAAAATTCTGAGACACTATTATAATTGTTTGCTCCAAGATGCCTCGTTAAAACAGGGGGCAGTGTCTCTCGAGACTAGAGACATTAATAAAAGATTGTTTTCACCTGTGGATTTCTTCTTATAAAAGGAGATCATGTGCTAATAGCCTGAAATCAGCACATGGCATTCTACACATCTTGTCACTTTGTTTTGCTGCTGCCAAAAGGTATGCGCTACTCTTTCATTACCCATCTGAGCCGAATGGAAAATATTAGAATAAGTGCTCAACTGTATCAATTTATCAATGAATTCCTGTTTTTTTTTTAAATTTAAAGATCTTAACTTTACTGACCATATTTGATGGATGTATACAGTGTATGACGTACATGTGTTCATACTCCTGCTCCTCAAGTGTCTCATATACCATCTTGTATACCACATTTGCTTTATCGAAGACATGTATTTATAATTGTAACCATTATTCGGTAAACAAATCAGTGAATACACTGTTAAAGTTGTTTAATCGGTGCATTCACTGAAAAGAGTACGTAACAACAACCGTACCTCAAATTAACAGGTCTTTGTAGGAAAATAGTTGCACATCATCAATATTTAAGATAATAATCAATAAATCCCCCACATAATTATTTAGGTTCTGACCGAAACATAGAATAGCCTTTAAGTACCAGGTAGTTTCGGTATTGTATCATCAAGGAGATTTCCCCTAAACCAGTCATAGCTCATTGATTTTACCTGTGACTACTAATTGATTATGTCACCGATAATCTACTCTGAATATCTGAGGAGTTTGGTTGGTATACATTGGTCAATTTTGCATAAAGTTCAAACATGTTGAAAAAATGGGGTTTGCACGCAGCCATAGTTAAGGGTGTTCTTGTGTTCAATGTATTAAAATTTAGCACCATGAGGTATTGATTTTATTTGCTTCTATCACAGTATCATATATCAAACTAATGTAATCCCATTCGATTACGAGATATTGTTGGTAGAATAGAATTGACCGAACCCTCCTGTATACCATAAACTGACAAGTGCACTACATGGGGGCTTTGTGCTAGGGTTTGGCTCTAGTGAGCACTTTGCCTTATACAAATCTATAACAGTTAGTTCCCCCTCCCCCCCCCCCCCCCCAAGGTGATATCTGCATGGGAACTCACATCTCCACATCTATTGGACTCTAGACTCGCTCAACCAGTACCTTCATCCACCACAAGGGCTCCAAATGGGACTGGTGGGACTGCTATACTTAAATTGTTACTTCCTGTCAGGATTTGATTGGTCAACTCCTGAGGAAAAGTTAGTGAAAGAAGTTTTTTATATGAGTTTGCCCGGACTCTACTGTTATAGAGTCGGGGCCTGAGACTGATTGGACTCCTGACCGGGAAAAAAAGTATGCCTTGACTTTTCACTATGTGGCACCCCCAACGCCCAAGAGATTTAAATAAATGGAGATCTAAAATCTCACATGACATTTGGTTTTCTGTAACCCTGAGCAATTAAGGTAGGATGGACCATTATTCCAACTCTTGGTTACTTGGGTTAATGGTAGCATATATTATGAGCATTCATACAAAAAGCTGATTAAAACTTACACCTTTATTATATTGTTTGTATATCACACAAATTCTACAATTGACCAAATATCTTGAGCATTAGCAGATTCATCATAGGCCACTACAGTCAACTCCCTCCTCAACGACCACTCCTCTAAAACGACCACCTCGCCATTGCGACCAGTTTTGGAAAGTCCCAACCATTTTTCCCTTTGTTTTAAAATATAAAATTCCCTCTATTGCGACCACCCCTTTAATGTGACCACCCCACCCTCCGACCAGTGAACTTTCAGTTCCAAAGTGTGGTTTCCTAATGGGACCACTTTTGTCCAAGAGTAAATCTTTTTTTCCCTGTTTTATCATAGAAGCTCTATGAATTCACTCCCCCCCCCCCCCAATCCTGCCCTCACTCATTCACCTGGACAGTGGTCGCACATCCTAGGGAAATGAGGTCAGTGGGCTCAAAATTGAGTTCAATGTTGAATAAACATTGAATCAACACTGACAACCATTTATCAATATCGATTCAATGTTCTGTGCCCACTGGGAGAGGGCCCTCTTCCGCCCTACCTCTGCCACCACTCCCTCACCTGACTAGTGGTCGCACATCGAAAGGAGAGCCAGAAGCCCTCCCCCCGCCACTCACCCACCTGACTCCTGGCTAGTGGTCGCACATCAGAGGGAGAGGGAAAGTCAGACCCCCCCCCCCGCGCCTCTTACCCACCTTACAAGTGGTCGCACATCAAAGGATGGGCCACCCAAACTCCCCCCTACTGCGACCACCTCGCCATTGCGACCACTTTTAGATTGTCCTAAGGGTGGTCGCAATAGAGGGAGTTGACTGCTATGATATAGACAAGTTTAGCGTTTTGTAGACGTGTTTGCCAATTGAAAGCTAAAAAGGCTGCTGGACCTGCTGGACTAGTCCTGGCTACATGTCAGTTTTTACGGCTTGTAAATCAGATCATTATTAAGGTCTCTAGAGAGAAAAGCATTTTATATAAATATTTTGAAAATCATTACTCTAGATTGCACATTTTACAATGCTTCAAATAGGAATATACAGGAAAGCTGTATGGGTTTGATGTAAATTCTTGCTTTATACATTTTCATGAGATATGAAAATGGCCCTCAGGCACCCGGGCCTGCCAAATTTAAGCCAGTCCTGCAAAAAATAGATCTGCATGGCAAAAAAGTTCTCACGGAGACTGAATTTGTCATGGAATTTGACAATAGAAAATGTCTAGAAAACGTTCCAGAAATCTCCTGAAATGCTTACAGGTATCATGTGTCATGACACAAGAGTTGCATAAAAGTTCCGCTAGGTTTTCTCCTTTGCCGCACCCGCTACTAATCCGCTAGGATGTGGAATGTACCATTTGATGATAGAGGCAGCAGGGCGCCCCTCAGTTTGACAGGGCCTTGACTACCTGTGCTCATTCAAGGCTCATTTGCAAGGTCTAATTGTTTGTGATATTAAGATATTTCAATACCCCTGCCCTTTAACGAGACAGGCGCTCTATTACAACCCACACTTATAATTAAAAACATCTTTATCATGCCTGCATTCTTATAAGTAAGAAGTGTTTGTTTACAGCATTGAAGGACGTATTTCTCGACTCCAGTATCACTTAATGCACAATGCACTATTCCGCCTTAGCTAGATGATCAGTGGATAGCGCCATTTTCACTGGTACTAGGTCTATTCCCAGTACTCACACCAACCAGCTTAGCCAAATCTTGTGGCCGAGATTAGGGTACAAGCAGGGTGCTGGTATTGTGAATAGGTTGTACCTGGACACTCCTCAGGTCACCTGTGTCCAGTATAGTGTAGTGGTTAGGACAGTGGACTCACAGTCCAGAGGCTGTAGGCTCAACTCCCTTTCAAGCCAAATTAGGTGACCATTCAAAAGTAAAATTTTTGATGACTGTGGACCAAGCATTTTTGGTCAAATACATATTGATCAAGTTAATTACATTTGTAAGAGAATGAAGACGAATACCACATTGTTGATATTTCTGTATTTAACCTTAACAAATCCTCAAGGCTGGTACAATGAAGTCACTTCTACCAATTCAACCAAAATATATAAGAATAGAAATTTCTGAGATCTTTGACCATTTCAGGAATAGGATTGGGAGGGGTTTGAGCTTAGGTCCTTTGGACTATGTGTCCAGTATCATAAGCACTACACTATACTGGACAGGTGTTATAACAAGTGTCTAGGTACAAACCACTCACAGTACCCAGGTTATGACCCCTAAAACTTCCGATTTTGGACATGGCAGGTACCAGCCAGTTCTAGTTACAAATACTTCTATCAGGCGGAGCCACTGTATCTTGCTAATGCGGAATACGCAGCTTACATGTTCCACAGCAACCGGCCTTCTGGTTGCTACAACGCAGAGACCAGGCTCCCCCGGGTGGGCTGGTGGGGAACTAAGCTTTTGCACTGTGCTCCACCTGGAGGAATATACCAGAACAATACTGCGCATTATTGGCACCACATAGTTACAATGAAACAATGTAATACTGGAACAAAGAAAAATGCTCCTTTAAATCAAACAAAAATATATTATGTCACGTTAAAATAATGTTTTTAAATTTGTATAATATTTTGCCACGATAAGGGGTCTACGAGAAACGTTATATAACCTTGTACAAGTGTTTTTTGTCAACTAGGCGGTGGATCACACCATGCAGTTACACTGATTTCTGGCCAAGGCTCACCAAATCGATATAAGTTGAAAATCTATAACCGAGTGTAATTTATGACCGGCATGAAAGAAAACATTTTGGACAGATATACATAGGAATGGCCTGAAAAAGTCTATGGATGGTTTATGGATGCAAATTTTTCTCAAAATCAGGCTTGCCTCTCTCATAAGTCAAAGATTTTAGCTAGTCATAGACTTTCAACGACACTGATAAATGGTTATCCAACTGAGGGCCTACCAGGTTACAATCCCATAAGACAACACTAGGCTCGTCTGACTGACAATATTAGCCCAGGCAGTTGCCCACTCCAGGTGACAAGTCTTGGGTCAATCCTGCATAACATAGCTAGAAGACCTGCTTCCTTGTCACTTAAAAGAGTCTGCGGATGAGTTTACTTTTTCAGTGTAGTAGCTGGTGAGATCCGACCTTCTAACAGTATGGGGCTTGTTGAATCTGAAGGTCAATTCCAAGGTCAATAGTGCTGTCTTTGTTGGTGTCTGAGGCCGCACTGCTTAGTAGCCTCTGGTCATATTCAGATTTATCTGTTTCTGCTCCTAACTCTCAAGTGTGTAGTTTGTGTAGGGATGTCATCGATACCCCCAGAATCTATACACCAACATTTCCGATTATCGCGTCAATGAAAAAACTGTATATCGATACAGTATCCCAGTTAACCTCATAATTCACCTTATTAAAACTGTAAAATTGTGGGTCACACCTCAATCTTGAATATGGACTCCTCCTACTTTTTTTTTTGAGAAAATAAAAAAAAAGTATGTGAATTTTTTTTCACTATTTTTAACATATTGTTGACAAAGTTTGCAGCAGATTTAATTAATTGTTCTTAAACTACCTTTTTTTTCACAAAAGGGTTGTTTTTGGACCAAAAACTTATTTTTCCTGTTGAAGGACACAATATAGGATTATTCATTTAAAATATGACATTGATGTGGGCAGTGGTTCATTAAGAAAACAATCGTGAAAATTTCACAACTTTTTTTTTCTTTTTCAAAAATCTGTATATAAAAAAAGTAGTTCGGGACCCCCCCATTTTTTTTTCATTTTCCATTTTTTAATGATCTAGACTAACCTGAGACAAAAGATTAGGAAATTCTATTGATGAAAAGTTAAGAGTAGCGATCAACCTTTAAACAAAGTGTTTTCTATTTATTTTATCTAAGATGCACTATAGGACCATAGGGGTCTACATGATGCTTGGATGCAGTAGTGTTCGGTAACTCAGCAGGGCTGCTTTTATTCATCATGACAGCAAGGGATGTAGTGCATTAGAGCCCAATGCCGCCCTTAAAGGGTTAATAATGGTAAGCTACTGACATAACACCTACATCTTACTTACTTGCTTAAAGCTGGATTTGACATAGACTCCATTCAGATCGAGTACAGTAAAGATCATGCCAGAGAGATCCTCCTGCATTTGCAGCCACACAATACATTGTTGCTTGGTTTGGTTCATGCTCATGATAATTTGTCCATGATACCAGTGTTCCATCATTCCAGGCCTGGTTCCTCTCATCATAGCCTATCCATACGAAACCGGAGGTCAATCTTTAATGAATGACAGAAGTGAACAACTTAAACAATGGTGGAAGAGAAAGACAAAAGAGTTCACAACTTGGTTACTTTCACATAACCTCACATACACCCTCAGAAAAGTGAGAGTCATTGTCGTTAAAACTACCCTCACCTGAGAGTCAGGCAGTGTCTGACCCTCAGGGGAGGGAAGTTTTAGCGACAATGACTCTCACTTTTCTGTGTGTGTAACAATACAGCTGTAGTTTCAAACAGAAAGACAATGGTTATGTGAGGGTGACTGAAAATGTAGCTTCTGTAGGGTGACAGGCACCCGGTGAGGGTGCCAGTCAGTTTACTGTGGTTACCTACTATAACCATAGTCTTTCTATTACATAACTCTGCCAGACCATATTGGCCTGAATATGCATAAGGGTTGTACTATAACCACGTATAGCCATTGTCAATCATATTATTATTCACAATGTAATTGTATTTAACCTATGCGTTCATTGCTTCTTCCACCACCCTCCCCTTCCAACTTCTTGAAATTGGTTCCAGACAGGAGTATGGGAGGGTGGATGTGGTCTGATGTTGGGTGATTGTATGTGATTGGAGAATGCACGTGACATGATGTTGGTTTTGACCACTTGGTGAATAAGGTAACTGCCACATGTACTAATATGTGGTGCACAAAGCACCACGACACTAGTAGTTACGGAGACTTTGATCACACGGCCAGAGACTCAGAGGGATGGAGTCAGCGACGGGACCAGAGGGCTGGGGTGGGCAGGAGGAGGCCTGGTGGCTGGAGGCCAGGGACATGTGAGGCCAAAGTGTGACAGGCCCTGAGCAGAGGGTAGGAGTGGGGCATTGGCTTGGACAGAATAAAAGAACCTGGTTATTACATTTATTCTCAGTGTTGTTATGTTACAGGGTCTTTGGAAAGCCTAGGTCATAAATAGACAAAGGCCCATGGCAAGAGGTTCATTTTGTGTATCTCCCCCCAAGGTGCACTGAAAAAGTAAACTTGTCTTCAGACTTTTCCAAGTGACTGTCATAAGGTAAACGAGTTATAAACTTGTCTGAGCAACAAGGAAGCAGGTCTGTAGCTGGAGATAGAGGGCCCACTTTGCATGTGCCAGCCCAAAAGCCAACATTTGCCAGCTCCAGATTCTATTTGTGGTATGATAAGCTGATAGGCTAGACAACTTTTGACTCGTTATTTTATGACAGTCACTTAGACGAGTCTGGAGACAAGTTTTTTTTTGTGTAAGGCTGGGGCCAAATCCCTCAAAGCCGATGGCTAATTAACCTTAATCAAAACAGCAATACAAGGAAACAACATTCCATCAGATATTAAATACCAACACTCACCCACTGTTATGCACAAAATCAAATAGAAACTGAGAGACTTCTGCAGAGTCCACTGTTGCTAGGTTACCACCATGTGTAGCACACTTCTGTTGGGCCCCAGAGAATGTGTCCTGAGTAGGTTCTCTCCAATAACATGTGTTCTTTGGTCGATAGACTCCAGACTGGCAAATACTGGGTTGAATCACTCCTGAAATAATATTCAGGCAATAGGAATAGATCTAGTTAATAAAATATGTTGTCCATCATGCTAATTAGTCAACTACTTGACAGGAATGATACTCGCTTCACAATGCACTACAATTCATTGTTGTAATATATTGTAATTTTTGTGATTTCACAATGAAAACTCTTTAAACCTTAAACAAGAATTGCGGTTGTTGCTGCGTAAAAAAATGCCTCGGGCATTTTTATACGCGGCAACAACCGCAATTCTTGCATTCGAAGAAACATAATGTCTACATGGTTGGTATGTTTGAAGGGAACCCATTCAAGACACCAAAAAAGCAGGGCCCGAAAGGGGTTATCAGGGGAAGGATGATATTACTTCAAATATGGCATTTCCTATGAATTCCTTTGGTCCATATTAGGGGATAAGGAAATGTGTGTTGCTAGGCAGATAAACAATTACAATAGATGCTGCTAGGCAACCAGCTGGATTAGCAACAAACTAATAGAACTATTGAATTCCTTGGGTCCATATTAGGGGGGTAGGTTTGATTATAATCAACCTTAGGACCATGGAAATTTGCGTTGCTAGGCAGATAAACAATGAGAATAGTGGTTGCTAGGCAATCAGCTGTATTAGCAACAAACCAATTGAACCATTGAATTCCTTGGGTCCATATTAGGGGGGGTAGGTATGATTATAATCAACCTTTGGACCATGGAAATGTGTGTTGCTAGGCAGATAAACAATTAGAATAGCGGTTGCTAGGCAACCAGCTGTATTAGCAACAAACCAATAGAACCATTGAATTCCTTGGGTCCATATTAGGGGGGGTAGGTATGGTTATAATCAACCTCAGGACCATGGAAATGTGTGTTGCTATGCAGATAAACAATTAGAATAGCTGTTGCTAGGCAACCAGCTGTATTAGCAACAAACCTATAGAACCATTGAATTTCTTGGGTCCATATTAGGGGGGGTAGGTATGATTATAATCAACCTTAGGACCATGGAAATGTGTGTTGCTAGGCAGATAAACAATTAGAATAGCGGTTGCTAGGCAACCAGCTGTATTAGCAACAAACAAATAGAACCATTGAATTCCTTGGGTCCATATTAGGGGGGGTAGGTATGATTATAATCAACCTTAGGACCATAGAAATGTGTGTTGCTGGGCAGATAAACGATTAGAATAGCGGTTGCTAGGCAACCAGCTGTATAAGCAACAAACTGATAGAACCATTGAATTCTTTGGGTCCACATTAGGGGGGTAGGTATGATTATAATCAACCTCAGGAACTATCAAAGGTTATATTATTGTTATCACATAGCATAAATTTGTGTTGTGACACCTTAATCCAAGATGGCGGCACAATCCAAGATGGCGGCACCCGTTCTGACTTCTGGCAAAGTGCAAACATCATATACCTCGTTCTGGTGGTGCCTGGCGGCACCACCAGGTGGCTACGCCACCACTTCGGCATAAAAAAAGACAGATCACAAGTGCTGCTTATAGGATGCAGCCTGGTGAGTAACTTGCTGGTGCTGCATTGGTGCATCATGCCGACCTTTCATCAGTATGATGCGAGTTACTCACTAAGACTGTATTCATGCATTATGGCGACCAAGGCATGATGCTTTATTGCATTATGCCGTCCTTAAAGGGCTAGACACCACCTTATGTAAACCTGCTTCTGTACACTGAGCTATATTTACTCTATGTGAGTTCCTGGTTCCTTCCCCTGATTAACTCCTGTAAGTAATAATTAATGTCAACTTGGTCCGGCTCCACTAGACTCCATAGTGACAGCATCTTAACAGCCACTTGAGGTTTACAATACAGCTTATCTGAAGCTACTTCTGGACATGTAGACATAAATTCTGCCTCTTGTGTACATGATCAACTTCCTTAATGTTGATCTACTGATGTATTATTTGAAGTCAACATATGCAGGTTGATCCTGCTTGATCACACAACCTTATGTACGTCATTTTACCTATGCATGGATTCACAATTCAGCCTCTAAGTATCTGCATGATAATACAACCCATGTACAGCTTATCTAAAGCTGTTTTTGTATACTCTTGTTCATGCACACTATGTGACTTGCTGATTGTCTACTGTAATAATTAATGTCAATTTGGTCCAGCTTTTTGTATTATTACCCTATTTTGGTCAATTTCCTGGTCTTCCAAGACGCTGTGTAGTACCTTCATGTTTAAAAGAAAAAAAAGAAAAAAGAAATATCCAACCTACCGACCCTACATTTTCTTGCCATGTTACTTGAAACAAACCTTTTTTTGTGGCCTTATCTAAAGCTGCCTCTGGAACATGTGGCAGCATCGTATCGTTGACCTGAGGTTTATCAGGCCTGGCAAATCCTACCTTTATTCCCCTGAAGGGGAATTATAGAGTGAGGGATTTTTTCCCCTTGATTCTGGGGCAACATATGTGTAATATTAGATTAAACCAGGAAATTGAATTTGCTTATATCTAATAATTATTTGCGGATAATGATTAGTTAATATACAGGGAGACAATAAAGTAGGCTAGGTATATGTGGATGGGCTTGTATAACAGTCTTACATTCCGTAATATAAAATGATTTAAATGAAAAATAAAGCCAAAATAAGGTCCGTTTATATGTGGGCTCCCCCCCCCCCTCACCACTCCCTCACCACCCAACAACTACCATTTATGACATCATGAAATAAACTGATGATACCAGAGACATATGGCGGCCCTTTTTATGGCTTATCATTAACGTGATTAAATAGTTTTGACTAACCAGAGTCTTAGTAGACATTCCCTTACTGGTGCATGACACAAAAGGAGTAGTAAATTCAGATCATTTTACCAAAACACATGGATTTTTTATTTTATCTTTCAATTTTTCCATTGAAATAAATCGGAGGCGTAAACAAAAAGTTGATCAACCTATAGCAAAATATGTCTCTAACATGCCTGCAATGTGTTTTGAGTGCATTTAAGATGCCCCTATATTCCTTGAACCTCACCATGCAGGTCCTTAGTGGCAATTTCTATTTCTGTAGGTCTTATAAACAACATAAAATACAACAAAGGTCAATTATCTCATGACTGAATGAGCAAATATTTAATTCTTGTACATGACAAGGAATCAATATAAATGCAGTTGAACAATGGAAAAAAAAAGTTTAAAAGATGAATTTAATTGAATTAACTCAAAAAATTACAATTTTCTATGAATTGATTTAACAAAAAGATCTATGTGACTATCAGAAAGATCAGTGTCTCTCATAATATATGCGAGTAAAGAAAATTACTTCATGTTAGAACATCAGAATAAATTGCTTGATCTTGTAATGCTATGTGATATTACTGGTATGCAACCAGTTGACTGTCAAATATTTCAAATTACTGTTTTTGAAGCAATATATTTATATATTAGACCATCTGGGCCTGAAGAGCCTCTTTGATGGTATCATTGCTTTAGAATATCACTTTGGGGAATAAAGAAACTTCATAAACTCAAAATAAACCACTTAATGGTTTGGTGTTTGGTGTTCACGGGAGTTCTGTCCGCTACCATCCTGCCACTACGAGGCCCACTTCTTCTAGTCATACCACTTCCTCACTGCTCAACCTGGGGCTGAATAAATTATTAGGAATTGAATTCAAAATTAAATCCTGTTGGTTTCAACTTAAGTGCTTTAGGATCTTTACTTGAGTGATGTACTCTACACGGGGTAGACTTTTTCAGCCCTGGGCCAGTAAACAAAGTTAACTTTTTTTGAAAGAGAAAATCATGTATATTTAAAATATATTATTGCCTCATTGATTTACATTTTCTCTCTCATACAACATATTACATGACTATACTTATCGCCATTCTTGTTTCATAGGGCTTTTATGAATTATTGCTATGCTAGAAAATATTGCACATGATTTTATTTGTTTTTATACCAAGCCTAAAAAAGTGTGCCAGCCCTTTGGAGTCCACATGGTGCGTGAATCCTGCACTGGTGAATTACACAGCAGGGCTGTATTCATGCATCATGACATGTTCATTAAAGCATGGGTCCGCCCTTAAAGATACATTACCACCTAAATCAAACGAAAATCAAGTTAGGAAATAAACCTAATGTAGACTTCCATTAGTCAATTCTTTATCAATTGATAGACCCTTTACCATAGGAAATCCATTTTTTATAAAATACAGATGAAATACTGAATGGAGGCCTCTCTGGTAGGCCTATGAACACACTGTGAGAGCATATGTGTTTTGATTGTTCATTATGCACCCTTAGCTGATTCTCATTTGTATCGGCAGACAGCTATTCATTTGGGACAACATATTGTATTTTTATTATGCTGAATGATGAACTGAGCCTCCAAAGTTTTCACATGGCCAAGCAGTCATATATAGCATGTAATCAACTTAAAATGAGAATATCACCTAAAATTAGCTGGAATTGTAACTTCAAGGGGTTAACTATGGTACATTACTGATATGCTATTTACAACTTACTTACTTGGTTAAAGCTGGATCTGACATAGAATGGATTCAGATCGAGTGCATCCAAGATCAGCCCATCTAAATACCCAGCCGGATATTAGGACACCACCAACACAATGCTGTGTTTCGTCATTCGGTTCACCTCCATTATAGTTTTTCCATATGACCGGTGTGCCATCGTTCCATGCCTGATTCCTTTCATCATAACCAATCCACAAGATTTGTAAAGCCAATCTGATGAATGACAGAAGTAAACGAAGTGAAAACATTGCCATTCCATTTTGATTTGAATATGTACACTGATCTCAAAAACAGATCGCATCTAAATTGATTTTGGCCTGAACTCGCAAGCTGTACAATTGAGCAATATGCCAATACTTTTGGGGATGTTGACCCAATAGGGTTGGTATAATGTTTGAATGCAGCACTAGTGAGCTATTTGCTATCATCATGACTGTAAAAAAATATGGCTGTACCTGGTCCCAGTGTTAACTGGGTCACAGGGGTGGATTGTGGGAAGTGCCAGCCAAGTGACCCCTAGGAGGGAGACCAGGAACCAACTGCAGCGTCTGAGTAGCAGACCACTGCAGGAGTAATAGTACACTTGATAGTTATACCGTTATAATAACAACATAATTGTAACCCCCATAAAAAAAACTTTTAAATTATTGTGCTGTCCTTAAATGGGCTTAAATCAAACTCATTGCCAGCTGTACAAATAAAGAACAGTTCATCAAATATTGACATTTACCCACTGTTGCTCACAAAATCATAAAGAAACTGAGAGACTTCTGCAGAATCCACTGTTGCTAGGTTACCACCATGTGTGGCACACTTCTGTTGGGCCCCAGAGAATGTGTCCTGAGTAGGTTCTATCCAATAACATGTGTTCTTTGGTCGATAGACTCCAGACTGGCAAATACTGGGTCGAATCACTCCTGAAATAATACTCAGGCTATAGGAATAGATCTAGTTAATAAAATATTTTGTCTATCATCCTAATTAGTCAACTACTTGACAGGAATGACACATGCTGCTACAGATCTAGACCAAAGTTAAGTATATGAACCCTTCAATGGCTGAAAGAAGCTTCAATGCACCATGCCCTTTGTGGTCACAGGGGTGACAGAAGCAACTGGGGGGTAAAAAATTTACATAAGGGGTCTGGGCAGCATGTTCGCCAAGGAAAGTTTTGGACATTATAACATGATTTGATGCATTTTTAGGTCAATTTTAAGGGGAATTTCTTTATGTAAATGTAGAGGAATGAATATAATTCATTAATATATATACAAAATTCTGGCCACCTCTATGTCTAGGATGGGGGGGGTGGGCATGCCCCCTGCCCCCCCCCCCCTGTTCCAACATCCTTGGTTTATGATGTAAGAGGCCCTTTGCAATAATGATTCTTCACACCTTTGTTGTCTGGAGAATGCATCATGTGTATCCTATAGGGTGTTACACTCCTATCCATCATGAATTCAAAGGGCATAGCTCACTTATGATTTTTTCAAATCCTTATCCAAACCGTTTGTACACACACATATTCATGTACTTAGGATGTCAATGTGTTTATGTAACTGGGAAATGAAATAGAAAATAATTAGAAAAAATGTTCACCTTTCTTCACCATGATAGCTGTGTATGCCATAGAGAGTTTAAACCCTTTCCAGCAGTTCCAGTTCACACCTTCAGCGAACGCTGAGCTTCCATACTCCCCGTTCAGGTTAGTGCGATGACATTTATTGAACCACCATGCACCTTTGTAACTCACAGCACAGTTACCATGCCAATTATCATTATCCTGGTCTTTGGTGGTGAACTTCTGTCCATTGTGGGTGTTCATACAGTTCCCTTAATGGAAGTACTTTGTTAAGCGATATCAATAACTTAAGCATAATATTTATCATGAAAAATAAATTGATGCACGTCCATTGATGAATTTATAAAATATGGCAAGGCCATTGGGTTATACTGGGGAACTGTATTTTGCGTCCTATTTGAATGATCCAGGCCAGTAGCATTTGTTCTTTGGGCTATTTTTTCTCATTAAAATGAAAATAAGAATGATTCTCTGTATAAAACCATGTTCCCCTGGGTAAATACTGGCAGATTTGCAGTAAAATCCATAGTCATGTCTAAGTGCTAACCTGGAGGGACAGCATTCGAGTATTCCCCAATTTCGAGTTCATACTTCTCAGTCTCGTCTCCAATTGCAAACATGTAGTAATCAGCAAAGGCCTCCTCTCCGGCCGGGGTCCGCAGCTGAAACTTGACCTGCTGGTCTCGGTGCTGAGTCAGCAAATGGATCTTGTCATTACCAAGCCAGAACTCCCCTTCTAGGTCACCAAATCCCACCTTGTACTCATTCCAGGTTCTGTTGAAGTCCTCATGTCCATTCTGTCTCCTCTGGATAACCTGTAATTGAATTGGTGTTTGTGTACATGGCCGCAAATCATGACCTTTGTACCAATTTTGAAAACCTTGATAGAATAAAGTATCATTCTCAAATATGGTTCATCAATGCTGTCATTTTTTGTTCAATAACATTCATCATTGTACACTAATCTACTTGTGAAAGAAATGAGGACTGGGGAACAAGTACATGAAATTGGCCCCCCTTGAAACAGGTGTGCTACATATCTTATCAAATGTGAATATATGTTTGAAAATGTTGTTGCTATGAGAATAGGAGTCAAAAAAAATCATGAACTACAATTGTTAAAACATCAAAACCACCGATAAGGTGGTACCATCCTAAATATTTAATCGGAACTGAAAACACTCCTTGGATCAAATATTTGAAACAAAAACACTATTGACAGTTCAAACTGTCAATAGTGGAAATTTTTCTTTTATTCACGGTTCACGCTGTCAACAGTGCAAATTATTCGTGTTATTGACAGTTACTCTTGCGAACTGTCAATAGTTGAATATTTCTGATATCGACAGATTGAACTGTCAATAGTCACAGCCTATTTGAAATAATACTTAAATTTGCTTGACAGTCAAATATACTACATTTTAGTTATTGAAATAGAGAAAATTAAATGACAGGGCTAAAGAATTAGTATAAATCCCCATGGAAACCAGGACAATGATTTTGTGCAGCGAGACCTAACCAGTGAATGATTACTATATATGGCTGTTTCACCACCATAGCCCACCATTTGTTTACATGATATCAATAAGATATTTAGCTTGAACTATAGACACCTCCAGACTAGGCTGATATCAAATAGGCATAGATTTAGCGCTGTTATCCCCATCCTGTGGTCCAAAAAAACAAATATTTTCTGATGAACTCTTTTGCCGTTCTACCCAAAAGTGGTGCATTTAGGGTCATCACATTTCCATACTTTACAAAACTGAATTATAAGATTTGATTATATAATAACAAGCCAGAACCGAACACAAGTGTTCGGTTCTGGCTTGAACTCTCCATATAATCTTTAGATTATGATGATCAACTGAAATTAAAGGCATCCACGGTGGTGGGGGATGACAAATAAGTTAGGGCAGTTGGTCAGATATTGTGCCAGTTGCTATGATGCTAAACATAGAATGTTTGGAATTGCCATTGTAACAGAATGGTCCTAGCAACATGACAATAGTTCCATTAGAATTCCCAGAGCTTGCAGCCTGCATACGGGGGTAGGTACAGTCAAATACCTTCTATTCCCACCTATTATGTCTTATATTATTGCCCTCGAGCTGCCTGCGGCCAGCGTGCAATACTGGCCAGGCATGAAATGTTTGGAATTGGTGTTGCTAGGAAACAGAGTGGTCCTAGCAACATGAAAATAGTTCCATTAGAATCCCCTGGGCTTGTATACTGGGGTTAGGTATGGTCAAATACCTTCTATTCCCATTTATTGTGCCGGTTGCTAGGCATGGACTGTTTAGAATTGTTGTTGCTAGGTAACAGAGTGGTCCTAGCAACATGAAAATAGTTCCAATAGAATCCCCAGGGCTTGTACACTGGGGGTAGGTATGGTCAAATACCTTCTATTCCCCCCTTTTGTGCCGGTTGCTAGGCATGGACTGTTTAGAATTGTTGTTGCTAGGTAACAGAGTGGTCATAGCAACATGACAATAATTCCATTAGAATCCCCAGGGCCTGTTTACTTGGGTAGGTATGGTCAAATACTTTCTGTTCCCAATGATTGTGCCCTATTTGGGCAATTGTACTTTTGGGTGATTGACAGGCGTGACATCAGGTCATCTGCTGACCTGGGGTCACACCTGTCAATCATTTTATGATTTTGATGAAATTTTCATCACAGCAATGATTGTAATAGGTGCCCTACACAGGTATTTGAGGATTCAGTATAAATGTAAAGTAACATAGAGGTAGAAATATATATTTTCTAGCTTTGTACAAAAGGGGCAATGCCATTTAAAGAACAGGAGTTGCATAAAATCACTAAAACCTTACCATTATTATTAGCCTACTTACCGTCCAGCCCCCTCCATCCAGGTCCATCTCACAGTAAACGTTCGTGGCTGTAGCTGGGTCTGATGAGACTGTGTAGACTCCTGAGGCATGCTCACCACTCAGGTAGGCAGCCTGACAGTCAGTGTGAACTGAGAATAATATTTTTAAGTTGGTAAGACAAGACTCCAATAATTCTGTTATCCATCCAAACATAACTCAAGAATGACACAAGTTAATAATGTGGGTATTTTTGGGAAAAACACAAGCTGTATACACAAGCTAGACACAGGCACCTCCCTGAATAGTGAACTCTCCGAGTCTTAGTCTTGCAAATATCAAGAAGTCCCACATATAATGCTGTGTATTTCTCAAATGTCACTCCAAAAAAAGAATTTCTAGGGTATATGACACAAGAAATCTTTCTGAAAAAGATTCCAGAAGCGTTAAAATTGCTTAAATTTTTTTCTGCAGGGTTTTATAAATGTGTTTTACAGAGTAAGGCTTGAAGATTCTAAGAGTACATTATTTGGCATGTTAAACTCTTGACAGAACAGGCAGTTTCTCATTGATACAAGTAAAGATGCTATAATTGGCGCACATTTATAACTGGCAGACCACTATGACTTGCATCCCAGTATAGCAGGGTGGTCTAGATCAGTGTGTAATTACACAATTAATTGGTTAAGAAGAGGAGGTTCATTACATTCTAGGACATATGAAATGAAGTTATTACATACCATTGTTGATCTATATGTTCTAGATGAGCCGTTTTTAGTTCTGCTTTAGTCATAGAAGTGAGACGGGCATAGAGTCCCCACTTGTATTGATTTAGTTAGATACAGCCATAATTAGTCGGTATAGCTCGGCTCTTGGAGCCATGGACGGTCATGATAGAGAGTCCAGCGTTGGCAGACGTCGTAGGGAAAGCCCGAATGCTGGACTCAAGAAGGAAAGGATTGTCTGACTCGGTTTGAAATGCCCGGCCCTGGAGAAGGTAGGTTGCTTTGGAGACATTGTGAGAGTGAGGTTGACACTTCCATTTGGCTTTTGCAGGTTTAAGCCATAGGATACAAAATATACAAGTATGCAGCAATGAAATAAGCTTACCTGGTCCAATGTATCGTTCCTCATATGGACAAGTGTACTCTGTGTCACCCTCAGTGATAGCAAAGTTACGCACAAGGCCGTAGGAGGTGTTCCTCCACTCCGTCCACTGCCAGGCTGTTAAAATAAACAGGTAACTAAACACACTGGCACTGGCCTGCCAGCTAACGCTCCATAGTGTACTACGAAATGACTTTTCTTTGGTCCTTTGCAAGCGGAACCAAAACATTCAAGTATAATATATCCATGCACTTTCGACATGCTTTTTTTTGTTAGAAGTAAAGTGCCAAATGTTGTAACAGGAAATTATAACGAGTTCTTCTCTTTCAATCTTCAACAAAATTTAATGATTACTCTTACTTTGTTCTGTGTTAGGACGTATATGAACAGAGATGCAGTCTGCATCCATCACCTTCTGACGGGCCGCACAGATGTGGTTACTGGGTGCTGGGGTTCCAGCACCAATGATCTATGAATGAGACAATGTTAATAACCAGCCTATATCACAAAATAGTTTTTCTTTCCAGACTTACCAAAGATAGTGGGTTATCATTGGTAGACTCCAGCATTGTCAGGCCACCCTCAATCTAGTCATACTGGATATGCCGATAAAGATAAAGTATCGCTGTGATATCTAGTAAAAAAAGGGGTGCCCGCCTCATATGTTTTCCGTCCTAATAATTCAAATAAAAGTGTGCATAATGTTGACATATAGATCTTATCAAGGGTTTATGATTGAAGCGTTATACCAATTTTGAATTAACCTAAATAGTATCCTATTGGTGAGTGTGTCAGATGACATATTATTATTGTTTAGATTTTGACTGAATTCAAACATCAGCTAATATGTATACTTATTTTATTTCCTCTAGTAACATGCCTAAATGTATTTGTATCATATAACTGGGCATGAAATACTCATCTTGCTGAACAAACTCCTTTTTGTATCCAGTATAATAAACAGGATTGGTATTTTATCATACCATCGCATACCAAAAGATTGAGGATAGAACTTCAATCAATACATAGAAGGGGCTAATTAATATGCAATGCTTCTCATAAACAGGCCTTGTATACATGAGAGGTACTTACCTTGGCTTCTATTAAAACATCGGCATCCTGTTGAGTGTTGACGAGGCAGGGTTTGATGTGGTTACTGTCCAGCATGCTGCAGGGGGTGTGGAACTCTTCATTAGCCAGAACCTTCATGCACTTGTTCATCATGGAGCCCTGACCTACACCAACACATAGCATGATGGCTAAGCCTCTTATCACATCTAGTAATGTCATCTTTAAAGGTCTAATGTCTGCATACCAGTACAAAGGGAAGCTGAACTAGTAGGTCGTTGCGGCTCGACAACTCTGTTATCTATGATAGTCTGTGTGTTGTTGGCAACCAGTCTCAGACTATAGATCCACAAAGATCGCTGGTGCCTGGCGCTCCACTGTAAATATGTTATCAGCTTTCCCCTGGTATATTGCAGACTTCCAGGAAACACTCAATTCACATGGCCTTTCATCTGTCAGTAGGTATTGGAATAATTGTGGTAGACAACCAAAACCTCGGATCTAGGTACCAGATTCAATCAATGTATATCTTATAACTCATATGGATATACTTTCTTTGGTGAAATTTTCACTCTCAACAAGTCTGATGTTTAAGTCTTTACTGTGGTGTACAAGCCACCGAGGGAGTTATGCATCGATCTCCATGCGGGAGGGAAGTGTATGTTCCGCAAACTCATATCGGATAAGGAAAACGGAGTTTTCTTTAACAACGCTGTTGAAATTGGTAAAAACCTAAATGTAACATATGAAACAATATTGCAATCAAATAACTCCATGAAAATGAATCAACTGTCAAAGTCTAACTATAAAAAAACTATAAAAAAAGTTTTATTTGTCAATGTGTGCACGTCGAGCATTGCTCTATAGCTACCGGGGTATTTGCATTCCAAGTAACTGGCGTTTCCTAAGAGAAACACATACATCAGGAATTACACTAGTGATTTCAGCATATAATGAGTTTTGTCACACTCGATGTAGGTTTTGAATCAAATATCAAGGCATCAAATATCAGATCGATATTTTATGTTGTCAAGTGATATCCAACATTGGCAAGAGCTTTTAACCACGTTGTCATCGTAGTAAAAACAGGACACCCTGATTGGCTGTTGCAGCATCAATGAAACAGCGTTTCTAGACCGATCGTCTGTGAAAAAGAAAGCAGACAATCAGAAAGAAAACCTTCATTTTCAGTGAAAATATTCCAATCGGAGGGTTTGAAACATGACCCCCGGTGTAATCTGAGGTGTAGGCTTCGAATTGTATGCTCCATTTAAACTGTAAACTTTATAAATGTTAGAAAAAAGAGTCCGTACCGAGAGCACTGACATCAACAAACTTCCTTGACAACTTGTCTCCAGTAGGAGGCGTGGCCTAGGAATTTTTGACGCAATGTTTGGGGTACTGAAAGGGTGTACTGAAAGGGGGTACTGAAAGGGGATGTAGATGGCCTAGTTACTCGATTAAAGTGTCATACCCATCAATTAAAATAATTTAAACATTATGCAAACTAATCAAACTGACAACTGAACCTTTTTTCTTGTGTGATAAAGATAGAATTAGGTGGTTGACATGTCCTCTCGTCCATATCTGGGCCCTTGTCACGTCACCTCGAGAGGCCCCTCAGAGCCCAGATATGGACTCGAGGACACGCCAACCACCTAATTCTAACAATGTACCTAGTTTAAGGAACTGCAGTCATGCGACTAATGAATCATTTCACTCTGAGCACTGGTGCATGGCTGTCAGTGTGAATATATAATCAGCTTTGTGTCAGAAGTTCTACTACACTGAAAAAGTAAACCTGTCTCTAGACTCATCTAAGTGACTGTCATGAAATAAACGAGTTGAAGGTTGTCAAACCTATCAGGTTACAATCCCAAAAATGGAATCTGGAGCTGGCAAATGTCAGGTATTGGTCTGGCACATGCCAAGTGGGTCTTCTATCTGACAACTCCAGCTAGAAGACCCGCTTCCTTGTCAAGTAGACAGGTCTAGAGACGGGTTTTTGGGATGGTAACCTGATATGGACAACACCCACTATAACTCATGAATTTAGTGAGGAGAAGGGTGCTTTGGCATTGTACGGGCTGATGGACATAAATGAGAGGAGGGGGGATCGGTGAATTTAAGCAATGATTGGGCACCTCAATAAGGCATATTTGCATCCCTCTTAAGCGCAAGGCTACAGCTTTAACCCGCATATCTTACTGCACATCCAGTAACAGTCAGAGTGATGAAACAAAAAGCAAGTAAACTAGTTGTTTTTTGTAAATTTATTTTTAATGTTTTGTTGGGCATATCAATTGATTCAACTCATTGCCGTTCAGCCATTTCTGTTTTGCAGGAACCTTTGGTTCATAGCATTGTCTCAAAGAGAGAGGTTGGCTCACAAGACAAGTAGATTAAAGTTTAAGCATGTTTGAATGGGCTGTAATTTAGCTTATAACATTCTCTCAAGGTTGGGGGTCGGCTTATAAGAAAGGTAGGCTTATCAGAGAGGCTTTATGCCAATAATAGCTCTCGTTCTGTATATCAGAACCAGTTTTTAACTTCCAGAGAGTGGATTAACCTTCACTTGACTGGCACCTAAGTAATGGCAGAGCTCTATGTGCCCAGTTAATTTTTTTTACTACTAAACTGTAGACGCATGCATCAAGAAAGGCTCACATTTTTATGATAAAATTGTGTTTACAATGGTTTTGGCAGAAGCCTCCTAAGAGTGCCTCAAATAGTGCCTCAAACATTTCATATTTCACAAGAGCCTTGCCTTTTAGATAGCTTATATCAAAATGTGGGATTCTTAAGTTATATATATATTAGGAGCTTTGTATAGTCACACAAAACCAGACGAGTTCAAATTCGGTTGACAACTTTATTCATGGTAAAACAATAACATCAAAAACAACATGTTGATATGTATGTAGAAGTAGGTGGTAGCTGGAATGATCAACGTTTCGAAGTATTAATACTTCTTCTTCAGGTTATATATATGTAGGGGCACGAATAATACGTGTACATATAAGGTCCGTGGAGTCAGAGCGGTAAGTGCCTCCAACGGACACTAGGTGGCAACACCTGAGCCATGTCCTTTCGGTTATCCGGTAGCGGAGCCAGGCAGGGCACTCCAGACGGCGCTACGGAGGAGTGCCACGTCGACACTGCTTGGTCCGCGCTCAGGGTATATAAGAGGCCGAGGTTGGCTACCTCACCAGTTAGTCCTAGGACGAGCTCTGACCCGCACCTTTCGTACCTTCGCTTTGACAGGGGCACCTACACCCCTCCCACGTTATGGACTCTGCACCAGCCATGCTGGCACAGAGCTTAACTGTCCGGTATCGCTAATGCTTCGAACTATCGATAGAATCCTGTGTGTCTTCGAATGGTTGAAAGACCAAGTGAACCGAGTGAGAAACCTTCGTGTACTTTTGAGGCTGTGATCGAATAAAGACCTGTTGCATTCAAACCGAATTTGGAACCTGTGTTCGTGTTGTACGCATATGAAACCCCTACATTGGTGCCGTGACCAGTTCGGGTGAAACACAGAATAGCACAGTCAGTGGGTTAACATGGCTGAACAGGCAAAGGGTGGAGCGTCCCTTCATCCTATTTCGAGTCCAGATCCGGAGGTGGTAGCAGCCCTTGAGAAACATTATGGGCCAAACCGTTCGAGTTCTACACCAGAACCAAGGAGAGGCAATCCTGATACTATTCGAAAAGATCTGGGGTCAAACCTAGATGATTCTTTATTTGAAACTGGTGGTTCGAAGAGACACATTGCTCCTATGCCAACACAAGGCATGAGCATACTGCATGCTGAACGACACCAGCGACAGGAAGTGACACGTCGTCATTTCGAAGAGGAGAAGAATCGGTTCGAAGGAGCAAGGATCGCAGAGATGGACAGGATGAATGAGGAGTTTGGAGCTTTGAGTCATCGGTTGGTACAGCTTCGGAACAAGAATGAAGATCTAGAAGGGGCAACGATGGAGAAACAGAACCGCTTAGACACAACGAAGGCAGAACTGGAACATATGGAAAACCAGTTCGCTCATCAACAGAATGTCTTGCGGCGACGTACTGAATCTCTAGAACAACGTCAGGATAAGACCATACATGATTCGGACGAGCTCCATGATACGATCCGAGAAGCTACCAAGGCGATGATGGACGAAAAGGATCGTCTGATCAGGGAGGTGGAAGATTTACAGAAGAAACGAGATGAAGAGGCAACTCGAGGTAGCCGTTCAGGGTTCGATCATGTCAGTGGTGGCATATACAACTCATCAACTGGTGGGGGTAGTGCCTCTACCTCAACTGGAGGGAGACCAAAACGAGTGACCATTGATACAGGGGATCCGGATGGAAGATCTTCGCGGCGTGACCAACGCCCAACGTCGTATGATGACGACCATTCGAACTCTCCCAGTCGTTCCAGCTCTCGAGAGAGACCGAGCCGTACGAGTTCGAATGAGAGATCTTCGAGATCTGATCCGAATGAACGTTCGAGTGGTCCCTCAAGGAGGCCAGGGAGATCTCCTACACATGCTGGTAGACGAGTATCTCGCCGCGAATCGATGTCCCCTGGGATGAAATTGATTTACGACACGAACCCCTGCATTGCTGAGATGGGAGTGGACTGTGTTAGCAGACAAGCTGATAATGCCGATATCGTCGATTGGAGCATCGAGCAGTCGTTTCTGTTGCACAGGGACAACCACAACGCTGCTAGACGCACTGCCAGCACTCCGAGTCCGTTCACAGGAAGACAGCCATGGCAGGACTGGTTCGCAGACTTCATGGACGATATGAGGTATAATCGATGGTCAGAAGAGGAATCGTTGGACGAACTTTTACGGGCATTGAGAAATGGCCCAGGCAAGCTAGCGGTTTCGAGATGGAGAACGATGCATGGTGCCGGATCGTTTACCCAATTGGTGGAATGCGCCAGTTATCTGATAGGTAATGTGGGTAATGAAGACCCGCTTCGATTGTTCCGGAAACGGACTCAAAAGCCAAACGAGTCGCACCGTGTGTTCGGTCTAGAATTGCAATCTCTCTTGCAAAGAGCTAGACCAAGATGGCAGTTAGATGACCCACAGTTCCTAGATGATTTGTTCTCGCAATTCATTGAGGGATTAAGGGATTCTGATGAACGGACCGCTGCATGTGATAGTTGGAAAGCTGGAACTTCTCTCACTGATTTGTTCATGGCCATAGAAGACTATGACAGGAAACGGCATCTGCTATCTTCGAGAGTACTTTCGAGAACTTCCAGTGTGGTGCAAGACCCACCAGCCTCTGATACAGAGGAAGGTGATTCTGGAAGGGAGGAGGAGATTGGCGCAGTTGCTCAAAAGAACAGCGGCAAATCTTATTCCAATTCGAATTCGAAGCGCTATCCGAAGGCCGACAGGAAAACACCACCTGTGACCCCAGGAGTTACAAGCGCACCTTCGACTACTTCCTCAACTCCCAGTTCTATGGAAGAACTTCTGTTAAGGTTGACTGACTTGATGTCTGGAAACCAGCAATCAACAGGGAGGAATTCGAAGCCGAGAGTGGACAAGACCACTAGGAAGTGTTACAGGTGTCAGGTCCTGGGACACTTTGCTGCAGAATGCCCAGCTGAAAAGCCGGTACCCAAGCCTGAAGAGAAGAAAACGGAAAACTAGACGGGGTTGCTCTGGATGGCAAGGTAGTAACCCCTAAGGAGAAAGAAAGCCAACATATCGCCAGCGGTGCAAGCGATGAAGTCCGAGGTGCAGTAGAGATTGGAAACTTAGAGGAGGGGCCTGATCAGTCCCTTCTAAGTATGTCCAATGAACCCAGAATAGTAGACGTCCGAGGAGGAAGTACTGGGGAAGCGGCGAATTGGATACAGGAGCTGGAAGTAGTCAGCAGTGCCCGATTGTCCCCGGATCACCCCTGTTTGAAGCACTTGAAAAGACGGGGAGTAGATCTTGGTGTCACTAAGGATTTCGAACGTTTCACCGTCAACCCATCACCATTGGATGGGAAGAGGTGGTATTTGACTGTAGCAGTGAGGGGAAGGTCTGCAGAATTTCTAGTGGATACTGGAGCTAGTCACTCCATGATCTCGAAGAGGTTCTATGACCTTGTAGTCGATGAGCCAGATAACTTCACAACGAGGGTAACAGCTCATTCGGCCGACGGTAGCTGCATGCAGACGTTTGGTAAAGCATTTTTCGAAATCAATATAGGTGGGCAGGATTACCTCCTGTCCCCTACTATTGCTGATCTGAGTGATGATGGCATCATCGGATTAGATTTCGCTGCGTTGTACGGTGCAATGTTGGAACCTTGTAGGGGGATGTTAAAGATAGAACATCCATATAGGGTGGCCGTACAATGCGTGTTGAGAAAGGTATCTTCTGTAGCCTCGGTGGTACAGACGGTTAAGATACCCCCAGGACAGACATGTGATGTCCTGTTTTCGAGTGACAGTATCTTCCGAGACCAGATGGCGGTGGTTGAACCCGATGTGGTGAGACTTGCATCAATTGGACTCGAGAGTGCAGATACTTTCGTAGGCAGTGGCAGTAGGAATCTAATTCCTATTTCGAATCCTGGTGGTGAAGTCCGTTATCTGATGAAAGGTACTCCCGTGGGGCAGGTGATCGTTGCACAGGCAAGCACCAGTATACTCTCAGAAGATACCCAACCGAACCTTGAGGGGATGTCCGATTTACGTCCGGAACTCCAAAAGTTGGTGGACGATTCGAGCTTGGTGACGGGGGACCAGAAAGATCAGTTGAGACGGGTATTGGTGAAATATGATGCAGCCTTCGGGGAGCCCACTGGTTTGGGGCGAACTGACAAGGTGCTACATTCCATCACTACAGAGGACGCTGTACCTTTCAAAATCCCTTATAGACGCCTACCTTTGAAGAAGAAATTGATGGCCGAGAAGGAAATCGCTGATCAGCTGAGATTAGGGGTGATTGTTCCCAGCACTAGCCCCTGGTCCAGTCCTGTTCAGATGGTGACTAAGAAAGACGGCACAATTCGCTTCTGCATAGATTATCGAAAATTGAATGGTTGTACTAAGAAAAACTCCTATCCTCTCCCCCGTATAGACGAGACTATTGATTCCCTGGGCGGAAACCAATGGTTCTGTACGCTGGATTTGCAATCCGGATACTGGCAAGTTGGAATGAAGGAAGAGGATCAGGAAAAAACAGCATTTTCGAGCCATGTCGGTCTTTTCCAGTACAATGTGATGCCGTTCGGATTGTGTAACGCCCCTGCAACATTCGAAGCCATGATGGAATCTCTGTTGAGTGACCTGCTATGGAAGGAGTGTTTGGTGTACCTGGACGACGTAATTGTCTTCGGGAAGACCTTCGAATCGTGCCTGGCTACTTTAGTCAAAATTTTCGAGAGGTTGATAACCCATGGTTTGAAATTGAAACCAAGGAAGTGTCACCTGTTTAGGACTTCTATTAACTATCTCGGTCGGATAATATCCACTGAGGGGGTTAAGGCGGATCCTAAAAAACTAGATGTTGTATCGGAATGGGAAAAGCCAGAGGGACCTAAAGACATACGGTCCTTTCTGGGCTTCTGTAGCTACTACAGAGACTTCCTACCGGGGTATGCCAGAATAGCTCAGCCTATGCAGGCTCTAGCTCACTGGACTCCGGGTAGAAGGAAGGAGCCTTTTCCATGGGGTCCGGAACAAGATCTAGCATTCGAAGCCGTGAAGAACCTAATTCGAACCACCCCAGTTTTGAAATATCCAACAGCTGATGGACATTTCATACTGGACACAGACGCCAGTAATGACAGTATAGGTGCTGCTCTATCCCAGATGCAAGAGGGGATAGAAGTGCCACTGGCTTTCGCTAGTAATACCCTCAATAAGGCCCAGAGGAATTACTGTACCACTAAGCGCGAATTGTTGGCGGTAGTGGTGTATACGAAGAAGTTTAAGCACTTCCTTTGGGGAGGTGACTTTACTTTACGGACAGATCACTCGTCCTTAAGGTGGCTGTTGAACTTTAAGGAAGCAGAAGGAATGATCGGTCGATGGCTGACCCACTTGTCCGAGTTCGGGTTGGAAAATAGCCAAATCCAACACAGAGCAGGGAGCAAGCATATCAATGCTGACGCCCTTTCGAGAAGACCCATACGGAAATGTTCTAGAATGGATTGCGATGATTGTGGAGCCCATAATGCTGTAATAGCTGGAGTTCGAATGCCGTATGATGTAGGACATTCTAAAGCAATGGAATGGTCCACCGAAACCATCAGGCAATTCCAGAAGGGTGATGCTGTCATTTCGAGACTAATAGAACAGGTCTCCAGTGGTGCCCAACCACAAAGACCAACCATTTCGATTGAGAACCGGGAAATGAGACAGCTACTTGCTCAATGGTCTGAGCTAACTGTTGTTGACGGTATCTTATGTAGGTGGAAGATAACACCGTACAAGGCCAAAATTCGACAAATCGTGATACCCACAGCTATGCGAAGGGATATCATGTATTTCGTACATGGACATCAGACCAGTGGACATTTTGGAAAGAAGCGCTCCCTTGCGCGACTCTCCAGAAGGTATTACTGGCCTGGCATGAGTAAAGATCTGCTTAGGTGGATCTCTACTTGTCCAGATTGTTGTCTGAGCAAACCAGGTGAAGGCCTGGGGAAGTTGCCACTAACTCAAGAGCTCTGGGGAGTTAGATTTGCACGCATAGCGGTTGATATCATTAGTGGCCTAAAAACCACTCCTGATGGAAACACGTGCATGATGGTGATCTCCGACTACTATTCGAAGTATACTAGAGTGTTTCCTCTGAAAGATCACAAGGCTCATACATGTGCTCGTGCATTCGTAAAGGGTTGGGTGCTTCATCTAGGCGTACCCTTGATGTTGCATAGTGATCAAGGCAGAGAATTCGAATCTGAGTTATGGGCAGCAATGTGCCATAGCCTTGCTATATGCAAAACAAGAACGAATCCGTACCGGCCTCAGTCTGATGGTCAAGTAGAAAGGTTCAACAGAACCTTGATACAAGTCCTGAAGCCTCTGGTCAACAGTCAGATGGATGATTGGGACGAGCAATGCGAGTTTGTGGTACATGCTTATAATAGTACGGTGCATGCTTCCACCGGTTGTTCCCCCAATTTGTTGGTATTCGGAGAGGATTTGATTATGCCTGCTGACTTGGTGTTTGGCGTAGCTGGGATAAACGCTGGAACACCCTGTCAGGTGATGTTCGTGGAGGCATTGAGGGATCAATTCAAGTCCGCATACGAGATGGTTCGATGTGAACTAAGCAAATCTGCTTCATGGCAAAAAGTGGGCTATGACGTAGGTTTGAAACTTAGGTCCTTTCGAGTGGGGGATGAAGTAGTTAGGCTACACGACCCCCTACAACAGCTAAAGTTGTCACCCAACTGGGATGGTCCCTTTACTGTGGTTTGGATTGTTTCTGAATCCACGGTGGTGATCAAATCCTTGTTGGGACGCCTGTATAAATCCAATGTAGCTCGCCTACGCCGGTGGCAGGGTGATGCTTCAGCGCATTCGAAGCCAGGGGAGCATTCGAAGTCAGATAACACTGAGTGGAGAGCGACCACCCCGGAACGACGTGGTCCTGGTAGACCTAGGAAACTAGTGATACCCTCAGATGAGAAAAAACCTATGCCTCCTGGTATTGGTAAATTAAAGCGGGGCCGGGGTAGGCCTAAAAAAAATTTACCAATTCGAGCTTCTAGCAAGAAGGATAAAAAGTGCGGAAAAAAAGTCTCGGCAAATGAAGGTCTGAAGGGGAGGAGGGCTGTCCAATTGACTACTGGACATCCTGTCGAATCTTCCCGGACGACCAGGTCTAAAGAACCCAAGGTGGGGTTAAGACGCAGTCCACGGCATAATCCGGAGACTGCTGTGACCTAATTTGTATACACAACAAGAAGTTTCGATTCCATGATGGTAGTACAGACCTAATTGCTGTCGAGCGAGCGGAACTAGGGCGGGTGTTGATCATGAACGTCCCCGAGGGTGGCAGACGGATTTATCCGGCGGGTATTCTTATGTTACCCGTAATGACATTTGCCTACACTCCTGAAGAATTCATGATTAGCGGTACCCCTGGTTCTGTGGAACTGACTCAATAAGGATTACACTCCGGTGAGCTACCCGTTCGATTAGTGGCGGGAAACGCGAGCGTCTCCCGCCGGGTTATCCGTCGGAAAAGGGCTATCCGGTGAAGCGTGAACGCTGATTGGTTGACCTTCGCTCCCGCGGCGGGCGTGGCATCACGAGACAAGAAGGGCGGTCGCCATATTGGATCAGTGCCAAGAAGACGCACGGACGCTGCAGGGCAAAGGAGGAGGAAGAAGGGACTTGTAGTCGACCAAAAGTCTCCAAAACCACATCATAAGACGCGCCAACCTGGTTAGTTCCCACTCCTAGTGTCATTAGGACACGCGGAGCTTCGTACTCCGCAAATCTTCGATCATTAAACTTCGTTTTCGCTGAAAACATTCGACTGCAATGGAGGAGCAGTACACCCCCGGTGAGGGCCTCCAGTCCGACGAGATAGATCTGTTCGGGATGGACGATGGCCAATTCGACAACGCTAGTGAGTCGGATTATGAATCCGCCTCTGAATCCACCGGGAGTGCGGTTACCGTTCGTGTAGCGGGGATCGGCTCCTATTCGACGGCTGATCGGGACAGCATGACCATGCCACCCCCGGCTACAGTCAACCTAGGGCCGTTGCCGTGGCGCAATGTCCCGAAACGTGTTGCTTCGAAAGACATAGACAATTCGACGTCAACCCGGCTGAACGCAGCAGGTGATGAGGAAGAGGACGAGATGCCAGAGTTGGAAGAGGTAAGCCAGAAATTGCCTATCCACGCAGTGTCTGACGAAGAGATGGAGGACTTCGTACGAATATCACTGGCCCAGCAACAACTCATGGAGGTGCTGGAGTGTGACCCGCCGTTCGACACCTCGCTGAAGCTCCATCCCACACTCATGGCGATGGTGCTAGACAAGCTGGAGGAACATGGATTCGACCACCATGAGGGTACTTGGCTAGAGAGTTACGAAGGAGCCATCCGGGGAGCATATCAAAATGAGATCTTTGGAAAAATCCTACTGCGATGTGGTACGAACTTTCGGCATCTCCAACAAGCCAAAGCTAGGGAGGAAGCAGTGCCCTCAAGTGATGGGAGCACGACCAGTACGAAGGGGAAGAAGAAGAAATTCTCCAAGACCAAAGGTAGTCGTAAAACTTCTAATGGCAGTACTCCTCCCAATTCTCCGCCTAAGTCCGAGGTGTCCGAACCTGCCCCAGTCCAGTCCAAATGCTCTTCGAGTACTTCCCAGTCGGCTTCAACGTCATTCGAAGAACCAACTACGACCACCGGGACTACTGAGTCCCCATCCGAATCCCTTCCGAAAGCTCCGGGACCTTTACCAGTCCCATTCGAAGAAGATTCAGCTAGCGTGGAGTTGGCTCCGCGGGAGATCCATTCGGATACCTCAGGATCAGTTGAGCAAGAAGCCCGTTATGCTCAGGTGGTTAGAGAATCCGATGAACTCAGGGCAGCCAATGAACAGTTACGGCTAACTCTGGAGGCTATGCAAACTGCCCCCAGAACGCCAATGACTCAAGCCCAGTCCCGTAAGAACCCCAATCCGCAACAAAAAGGACGGTCCGTATCCGACGCTTCGGATCTGGAGGAGGTCCCCTTCGAACTTCCAAAGAGCCAGAAACGGAAGGCAAAGAAGAATGAGGCACGACAGCCATGTGTACCCCATCCTTCGCCTCCCCAAACTACTGCGATTAATATGTCCCCAATCGTGAGGTTGGTGGACGTAGTATCCAGTACGGCCTCTACACCTTCGACGCCTCCTAGGGCACCCACCCGGACGCATTCGACCCCTCCAGCAACTCCGACTAAAACTCCAGTGCAGGTCAAGGTACCTGCATCTCCGTCTACGTCCTCCGAGTCAGGGCAATCGAACACACCACCAGTGGTTTCGTCGCCCCCTCCAGCTCCAGCTGCAGGGGCAGGTGCCTCGGCAGACGTCCCAAGTTCTCGGGTGGAGGACATGATTTGGCGCAATGCCAGTGGGGGCTTCAAGAAATTTAGGCCCGAGTGCATGGAACACTGCAAACGATCGAGGGATATGTATTCGTGTCCCAAAGAACCGGACCATGAAGGATTGTCTGATGACGAAGAATGGATGAGATCCAATATGGGCTCACCCAGTTCCTGGTCATGGACAGAAAACTGGTTCGGTCGGCTGCTGGATCGAAAACAGTTCCCTGAGACTTACTACAACCATGAGGGCCGTCCCAAAATACGTTGGGCGATGGCCCGGTACAAAGAAGGGGTAAGGGAGGACTGCCCATTCGATTCCTGCCGTGTCTACTTCGCACACGAGAACCGCCCCATGCCTACTCGTCTTCGATTCATGCGACATCTCGTGGAGAAGCACATGCACCACCATGCGATGTATGTCTGCGCTGATATCGGCAAATCAAACAAAAAGTGTTCGGGAATGTGGACCCCTAGAAGAGGCCGAATGATCGAGCACCTGATACAATGTCATGGCCAAGCCATGATGTTGGCCAGAAAGAACGTTGGAGATCTCCATGCGTCCCTGGTGGCAGGCCTGGACAAAGTCAAATTCGAAACCATTACGATTGAGACCTTCCAATTCGGAAAGGTCCAATTAACCCGGAATTCGAAACAGTCAGCTGTCTTCCAGTGTACTGATCGACGTGGTCGACTGGACCTGAACGACACCTTGTACCAGCAATTGTACGACTGGAGAGCGGCCAACCCCCTTCCAGGGAAACGAAGTGAGAACAGGAGTCCAGCGACTTCCGAACCTGACTGCAAAAAGGTCAAGTCGGAGGTTCCAGCTCCAAGAGCTCCAACTGCAGCACGAGGGCGCGCGACAATGATCGAGCACCGGTCTCCACTGAAGGACTTGCGTTCTGACTATGGTCCGGACTTCTCAGCCCCCAAGGGTCGCTCCCAGCTGCAAACCCTTCGTCCTCTGACTCCTGGTAACTTGGCCAGTAAGGCCGAGTACCCTTCAATGGACTTCCCTGGTCCGGAGGTACAAACTGAGAAGGATCCGTACAAGAATCTCCCTACGGGCATCTCTGTGATGGATGCCATCCGCCAACCGGACTCACGGGACGTGGAGATGGCGGATTCGGATCACTTTGTGCTGCCTGGGAAAAAGGACTTGGTGGTGACGACCACCAACCTCACTCCTCGGGCAGAAGACAAGGTGAAACCAAGGGCTGACAGTTCTACAAAGTCAGTGGGGCGTAAAACCCCTGCTACTAGTGCGGATTCGACATCCATAAAAGCTGAGCCTGTGGTGGACCCGGTTCCAGTGACCACTTCGAACCCAGTCACCACCACACCAACGACAACTGCTGGAGGAGGGAAGGCAGCAACTGTTGCAGCCACCCTACTCACCACCACTACTACTACTGCTACTGTGCCCTATAAGCCCAGAGTTCGTGAGGAACCAGCAGTGGATCCAAACCGGTGGTATGATCTGATGATCAGTGGTGAAAACATTCGGCCCCAGATACAGATTCCGAAGGACTACTTCGAGCCTCCAAAGGCTCCGGATGCGGTGGTGCATAAAGAACTATACGAACGATGGTTGCAGGAACACCTGGCTGGCATGCAACGATATGCAGCCGGTGTGGCGAGAGCATCAACCGACTATGCCATCACCATGCAGGGCAAGGAGGTCGAGAGGCTGAGGAAGATCTTCGAGCAGCAACGTATTGACGAACAATCGGAGCCAGATAAGGTGAACGAACTCACCAAGCAGCTGGCACAATCGAAGAGAGAACTCTCAACAGCTCGTTGTCTGCAGAAAGCTGCAGAAGATACTCTTGACGATCAGGCCAAAACTCTGAAGGCCCTGAACGTTAAGTTCATTCGGGTATTCGGTATAGGACTCACCCAATGGAGTGGGTCACTCGAAAAACTCCAGAGCGTATTGAAGGACTTATAAGCTAACTTGGGTGTTCGGCTGTTCGATTGTGTGATTGATGACTTGTGCATATGATGCTTCGATGATACTGTAATAATTGTGTTGTTATTATAAAACATCCATGATTAAGGTCATGATTCGAAGGTAAACATAAGCCGGGTGGAAAATGCATAATTGTCAAGAAATGTCTTCGTTGTCTAAAAAAAAACAAAAAAACAAAAAAACAAAGGGTGTTCATACTTTAGGTAGTATAACTGATACTACATACTATGATTCGAACCAAAACTGTACATAATGTTCGATACCTACCTTTATCTCCAAAAATTTTCTTTTTGGACATAACAACTGGTATTCGGATTTCGAAAGTATATCTATTGTTAAAGATATAAAGGTATATATCGGTTGCCTCACATGGAGGCTAATATTACTACATTCCTTGGTTATAAGAGTTAATGTCACAACTATGTTGGTTCCAAGTATTTTTACATAATTCCAATAGTTCACGTAATTACCTCTCCAGGGACGGTTCGCCCACTTAAATATTTTCGAGCCATTACTTCTGTGTCATTCCGTCCTAAAAAGTCACATATTGTGCAATCTCAACTTACCTTAAAATGATTAATGTAGTAACCATTATTATATCTCAACGAAAACCATACAAAACTGTGATCACTATAGTTAGAAGTAGTATAGAACATATATTCGTATATATTCATATCTTTATTAAAGATGGATACTCACGTATCTATCCTGTCGTTATAGTGTTGGATCTATAAGATCCCTGTTTTGTACATAGAGATGTAAGTGTTGTTTGTGTAACAGGTAAAATCTAAAATCTATATTTGTACTTTCTACATGTAAGTGTAAAAACGTATATCGTACCTTCAAATGTACCCCGGTATTGTCATCATGTACACTGATATTATTCTCCCATATTCGAGTATATTATATTATATCAGATGTATTTCGACCCTAGTTATAATCTGGTGGGGGTGATGTAGGGGCACGAATAATACGTGTACATATAAGGTCCGTGGAGTCAGAGCGGTAAGTGCCTCCAACGGACACTAGGTGGCAACACCTGAGCCATGTCCTTTCGGTTATCCGGTAGCGGAGCCAGGCAGGGCACTCCAGACGGCGCTACGGAGGAGTGCCACGTCGACACTGCTTGGTCCGCGCTCAGGGTATATAAGAGGCCGAGGTTGGCTACCTCACCAGTTAGTCCTAGGACGAGCTCTGACCCGCACCTTTCGTACCTTCGCTTTGACAGGGGCACCTACACCCCTCCCACGTTATGGACTCTGCACCAGCCATGCTGGCACAGAGCTTAACTGTCCGGTATCGCTAATGCTTCGAACTATCGATAGAATCCTGTGTGTCTTCGAATGGTTGAAAGACCAAGTGAACCGAGTGAGAAACCTTCGTGTACTTTTGAGGCTGTGATCGAATAAAGACCTGTTGCATTCAAACCGAATTTGGAACCTGTGTTCGTGTTGTACGCATATGAAACCCCTACATATATATATTAACATATTTTTCAGGCACACTCCAGAAATGTTAAATAACTTTATAGACAGCTTTTCTGAAAAAGTGACCCGTTCTTGTTGCACTGGCGTAATTTCAACCAACCGGTGGATATGATGAACGGACTATTACCGTATCTATGATACCTTAAGACCACCTCAAGGTGCACCTATTAACTTATCTATAGCTTATTTTGTACACAAACCCTATGTGACTTAATGACTCTCTGTTTCCTTCCCCTGTCTGACGAGGGTAGTAATTGATAACAGATAGATCTGTTTCTAACTGACACCTTAGTAAAGCCATATTTACACTAACCTGAGGTTTACTGTGCAGTTTCTTATCTTAAGTCACTTTCTTAAAAGAAAACACCACCCTCATTTTATGACGACTTTATTCGATAGTCTTGGTATCAAGTACCAATATCCAGACAGATTCAGTAAAGCATGGGCTATTTAGGGAGAACAGCTTACGCCTATTGGATGTAACCAAACAACTTTAGTGGTGTTTTGATAAGAATAGTGAAATGCATAATGCCATCATATTATATAGGGTGCTTCAGTGAAGTTATATGGTGCTTCTTGTCCAAGGAAATCTACAAGCAGTGTCAAAAGAGACCTACAGGGGCATGTGGATGTAGACTGACAATGTTAAACATATATATATATATATATATATATATATATATATATATATATATATATGTAATTACGGAGGACCAAGGCCTTTATCTAAATGATAAATTGCTACAGTCAGGCACACAAGGGACTAGCATTGCTGTAACCTTACACAGGTCAACTGTACTAGTATCTGTACCAGGATCTAAGCATTTGAGCATAGTAACAAATGGAAGATATTTCATAGCCTTTCTATGGATTTCAGTCATAGGGTAAGTTCACCATGAGTCCGACACATACCTTGAGATGGACAGTGGAATTTGATCTTATTCATGTAAACTACGACTTCTACTGTATGTTTTTTGGAAAGAATAACACTCAAACTTTACCCTAGTTCAAAAATGGAGGGCTTAAAATGCTGAAATAGCCCCAAAATCAAGCGTCCCTCTCAAGGTATGTGTCCGACTTCAGGTGAATCTATCCAATGCCCATCTTGATTGACACTTGATTGGCACTTGATTGAGCCTTGATTGAGCCTTGATTGAGCCTTGATTGAGCCTTGATTGATCCCTTGATTGGCACCTGATTGAGCCTTGATTGGCACTTGATTGAGCCTTGATTGGCTATTTATTGAGGCTTGATTGGCACTCAATTGGCACTTAATTGAGCCCTTGATTGGCACTTGATCGAGACTTGATTGAGCCTTGATCAAGACTTGATTGAGCCTTGATTGACACTTGATTGAGCCTTGATTGGCACTTGATTGAGCCTTGACTGAGCCATGATTGGCACTTGATTGAGCCTTGATTGGCACTTGATTAATCCCTTGATTGGTACTTGATTGAGCCTTGATTGACACTTGATTGGCACTTGATTGGCAATTAATTGAGCCTTGATTGGCACTTGATTGAGCCTTGATTGGCACTTGATTGAGCCTTTGATTGGCACTTGATTGAGCCTTGATCTAGACTTGATTGGCACTTGATTGATACTTGATTGAGCCTTGATTGGCACTTGTTCGAGCCTTGATCGAGCCTTGATTGGCACTTGATTGAGCCTTGATTGGCACTTGATTGCCACTCCATTGAGCCTTGATTGGCACTTAATTGAGTCCTCGATTGAGCCTTGATTGAGCCTTGATTGAGACTTGATTGGTACTTGATTGAGCCTTGATTGGCATTTGGTTGAGCCTTGATTGACACTTGATTGGCACTTGATTGAGCCTTGAATGAGACTTGATTGGCACTTGATTGACACTAAATTGAGCCTTGATTGGCACTTAATTGAGCCTTGATTGGCACTTGATTGAGCCTTGATTTAGACTTGATTGGCACTTGATTGGGCGTAGGTAGCTGTTGGGGAGATATGGCAGTATTTGTGGCTTTATACTACCGAGTCCTTTTTTAATCAGCTTTAGGCAACTTTAAGCAAATTACAAGTCCTTCTTTAATCAGCTTTAAGGATTTAAATTCCGACTTTAATCTGCTTTTGAACCCTCGGAAAGAAGGCCATTAAGCATCATTAAAGGTTAATTAAATTCCGACTTTTGTTTTTTTAATTTTTGCTGACAAGTTAGACGCTGGTATGTGAGTCCTACCCTCACAGGTTCGAGTTTTACAGAAGCCTTGTTTTTCCAACAGCGAGGGTGATGGCTTCCCTAGCTACCTGGTCTAGTTATTTCCATTTTTTCATACATCTCTGTATGTATGGTATCTCCCTCTGTCTGTCTGTCTTAATCAATAAGACATGTCCATAATAATAACATGCTTTTAAAACGAAAACGAATTGCTGGCTACAGGATAATACCTTAATTACGTTCATTTAGCATTAAATTACGTTAAAATGTAAATCAACCTGCAAGTTATGTTATATACACATGTTTTAATTGTTTAATTACGTTGATTTACATAAAATTCCCTAAATAAACTCTTACATTTCAACTTTATATTACATAGTGAAATTACGTTCAAATAACGTAGTTGTGTTTCCTGGGCCCTGGTCCGTTCCAACAACTTTAGGAGCTGGCTGTCCTTTAAGGCGCAGATCTCGGTACCCCTCCAGCGGCAGTAGCAGTGGAGCCGAGACAGGAACTCAGCCCTATATATAGGAGCCCTGGGGCTTTAATGGCCATGTAATGACTGTATAATGACCATGGAACACAAGGCTGCAAGGAGAGTAGGGTACCATGGCATGACACCAGCTCCCTGCTATACCCGTCATGTTGCAGAGTAGCATATTACTCCCCAGTGCTATAGCCTTCAGAATCATAATGTCCTTAAAGGGAATCGCTAGTTCCTACACAGAAGCCACCTGGCAGCAAAAATCGAAGCACATTCTTTAAGCTGTATTCATATTCCTATATAGACCACTTTCCCTAAATCACCTATTTGTATTTTCTTTTTTGACAGAATGCATCCATTGTTCACATATATTCACTGCTAGGACACCCATAGGATCCTATAGTTAAGATATATTTTTTCCAAAATTCATGCCTTTCTCATTTCATGCATGACCCCCTGTTTTATTAGTCCTAAAATGTTTGTATAGATGTCCATTATACATTCCCGTAGTGTGGTTGCAATACCAAGAAGGGGATTATTCATGACAGATAATGTGAAAACGCTGTTTTCTTATTAATTTCAGTAGTGAAGGTGCTCCTCTGCTCAAATGGCCGTATTATGAAAGTTAGTACCGTGACATGGCAATTTCTTTTGATTTTTTATTAGGTAATAAACCAAACTAATCCTGGGTTATATACAAACGTCAATAGAACATCAGTAATCCTGCAACAAGTAGCAAGTCCCTTTAAATGGTTACATGCTATGTAATCTTGGATAGGCAAGCAGTCTTTGTGGTGGTCTTTGACGACTCCAGCTCCGCACCCCCCAGTCACAGTCTGCAGGTCCGTCTGTATAGTCAAACATCTCAGCAGCCAGCCACACCACCCTCCTAGAGATACTCAACCAGGTAAGATTCTTACCCTTTCCTATTTCTGATGTTTGAAAAGATAAGAACATGACTGATTTTCATGAAACTGCTTTTTTTTTCATGAGTTAATTAAGGGGTCCAAAAATAATACAATCAACTCCCTCTATTGCGACCAGCCTTTGGACTATCCAAAAGTGGTCGCAATGGCGAGTGGTCGCAGTAGGGGGAGTTTGGGCTACATGAGGGTATTTGGAAATTAGATCATAGAAAACCTAGTTGTTTTTTTAAAACTAGGGCAGGGTGGCCCTTCCTGCGACCACTAGCAAGGTGAGAGGGGGGGGGGCTACTGGCCCTCCCTTTGATGTGCGACCACTTGTCAGGTGAGGGGCAGGGCTTCTGTCCGTATGATGTTCAATATCTAGTCAGGTAAATGAGTGTAAGCGGGGAGAGGGGGGGCGGCTACTGACCCTCTGATCTCCGACCATTTTTCAGGTGAAAAGGTGAGGGCAGGGGGGCTTCTTGCCTTCTGATCTCCAAATAAAATTGAAAGGAAATTCACTCTTGGACACAGTGGTTGCATTAGAGGGAGAAAAACGTACTTAGGGACTGGAATTTCAGTGGTTGCAGGGTGGGGTGGTCGCATTTGAAAGGTGGTAGCAATAGGGGGAGTTGAATACATTGAAACAAAGGGAAAAATGGTAGGGACTTTCCAAAACTGGTCGCAATGGCGAGGTGGTCGTTATAGAGGGGTGGTCGTTAGGAGGGAGTTGACTGTATATGAATATGATTAAAACCTTTTGTGTCAATGTACCTTAGGGTGTGGGCCATACATCAGAAATATTGGGTCAGGTTAAATATACATGTATAGGAAATGTACAGTGGGAGGTTAAAGTTAGACAGTCATGTCAATTAGTTTTATGATTAACTGCCTCACTAATAGCTTTCTGTATGGTACAAAATGGTATCCAACCATCCTCAATCAATTTGTGTTGAAGCTACCAAATGGTTAAATGTACTAAATAGTTTGTGTATAAAAACGATTTAAGGACATTTTCTTGCCCAAAACTGAACGATTCTGCCAGGAAACACCAAATACACAAATGTTTCAATGATTACTCTATATAGATTTATTTATAGCTTAGTGAATACGGGTAAAAATTATATCTCTATCTATACTACCACAGCATAAGCGTGTACATGTAGGGAGTTAATTGTGAAAACCTCCCTAACCTAATCAATTCTCTCTGGAGAGTACTATAATTACCCCTCACTCTATTTATTGTGAAGGTTATTTAGATACATCTTAAACCCTACCATTGTAACTTTAATTACTCTGTTTACTATTAATATTAGAGGTGGGAGGGTATTCCTTAGGGAGTTAATTGTGATACCAAAGAAGTACCCATAGCCCTCTGTAGTCTACTCACCACTCCTGCATGCATGCATCAACCTTTTGCAAGTGTACCGACCCTGTGTGGTCATCACAGCCCTGGTTAGTAACTCACCAGAGCTGTGACATACACCATGATGATGAAGGACATAATGCAATGAAGCACTATGAACCTACTAGGTAATGATGGTGTTACCCACCAGGAGCACACAGAAAGTCTAAATGGCCCGGGCCTTAGTCTGAAGTGGCTATTTCAGGTTACTGTGGTCGTACTTTATTTCCCTGGGTATATATTTGCGCTATATTCATGGAAATGAAAAATCCGCGAAATTCTCATATGATACAGTATGGAATAAATACCCGCGAATTAGTCTTTTTGCCACCTCAGCGAAAATTTACACCCATAAATATAAGTACTTTCACAGTAGTCATAAGGACATTGGTCAGTTAAATGGCTAATTATGCCGAACAATTTCAGGGACAGGCTTAAACTATGCATTTGCGTCTCAAAACTCGGGATATTGCAGAAATAACTTTTTGGACACCCATGGCACCATATACAGGGGTCCCCCGAGATCGGGCAACTAGTGAAAAAACAGCTTCCTACTTCAACCACAACATCCTTTCTTGAAAATGGCCAGAAACCTTTATAAGGGACCTAAACAGACTAGTTAAAGTCATATTGTTGTGCTATTTTTGGTTGCTTGGTGACCGTCCGAGAGAGGGTCACACCCCTATTATCACAACAATATAACTTTATATGGTCTCTATAGGTCCCATATAAAGGTTTATGACTATTGTCAAGAAAGTATGGGGTGATTTTGGGCTGTTTTCCACTATTTGGCCAATGGTCAGGAGATCTCACCACTGCATGTAAGCTCGCAGGGGAGGCATTAATAGGTTACTTTTGTAATTTCCCATGTTTTGGGACCGAAAGTAGATTTATCATCCCCCCTACTATTGTCTGCAAGATGTATGACTAAGTGATACAGTGAACACACAAAAATGGGCCCCATAGAGTGGTGTTTCTGGGTACCCTGGGCTAAATGGGATAGTATTTTTTGATCAGAGTTGCAGTTAGTCAAAAGATGCATTTTGCTTCTCCTCCTTAAATAAGGGAAAAAGATGACATAAATAAGCTGTGAATTCATGAATTAACCCTCTGCAATACGTGTTGGTACCTAGGCCAAAAAAAAGGTTTGTTTCAGCTAACATGGCAAGAAGATGTAGGGTCGGTAGGTCGGATTTTTTTTTTCACATGAAAGTACTACCCCGCCTCTTCGTAGAAACAAAAAAGGGTAAAAGTACGAAAATTTCTTCAAAATTGCAAAAAAAACCCGTAGGGTCGGCCCTGTTTTGATAGAGTCAGTTGGGTGACCTAAAACAAACCTTTTATTTTTGGCCCTACTCTTAACACATCATCATCAGCTACAGGAGAGTCTCAGAAAATGACTAGGCTTATAGCCATGAATTCTTTGTTCCTCCCACCAGCCCCCAGCTCCCAGTCCCCATTCCACAATGTGTGTCCTCCAACTAAGGAAGCCAACCTGGGCCCCACGTAGATCCTAACAGGGTCAGCCCTCTTCGAATCTGAGCAAGTCAGTATGGGCCCTACCCCCGGCCCCGCACTCCCAGATAGAAATGACATCAGGCTCGTTCCCTCCCCTCAAAATTACCCCCTTTTCCATGGACTTTGGGTCAGAAAATGACCCCTTTTTGTGGAAAAACATGAACATTTCATGTTAAAAAAACACCCCTTTTTTCCACAAAACGCTGACATACTTTTCACCATCCCCCTTTTCTGGAATTTCTCTGGTTCTACATTTTCTTCTTGTGGCCACACATTAGGAATCCTCCTTCACCCTTTATTCAATGTGGATATTCGGTCTATGAAATATACCCCTTTTGGATAAATCCCAGAACTTGGCCTCTGAATATACCTCTTTCCTTGGGAAAAGAGAAGTTATCTTGGGAAAAATACCCCTTTTTCTTGATTTCGGGGACATTGGGAGAGGGTGAAAAAAGCACCCTTATTTCTTGTTTTCGGAACGAGCATAGGTGTCACTTATGTCCAAAAGTGCGGGGGCCGGGGCCCTACCTGGTAGCCCTGGTATACACTCAGTAGGTGCCATGGGTCTGAGAGTTATATAGACCAGCAAGGGTAAAGATCCAATGGGATATTCAACTTTGCATGGCTCTCAAGCATTTAACACTAAATGTATCCATATTCTGTTTTTTATATTGCATTTGTATATACCTGCTCTGTCAGATCCACTATTTAAATATTTTCTGGGGTATATAATCAACTTACCCTGCTATAGTCATGCATCTTGCACACGCTTATGGCTGTGTCTCAGGAATTTGGGCCAATGTGTTTGTCTATGACCGGGTGCTGTCTATGACCGGGGCCGTTTGTTTGGAGTTGTTTGGAAGAATAATAAAGATTTTTTTAATTAAAAAAATAAAAATTATGAATAAAAATTGTAGAAAGTTTAAAAAAAAAGACTTTATCCCTCCAAACAACTTTTTTAGATAGCCGGTCATAGACGGCACCCGATCATAGACGGCACCCTATCATAGACAAACACATGGGCCCAAGTTTGTGAGACACAGCCTTAGGGCAAAGTCCAATAACACACTGAGCCCCAAGGGGTTAACCGTGACCACAATAAGGCTCCTTACGCTGACATCTAGGTCAGTGATTCCTGGCACTAAAGTGAAAACACCCACTTTTCCCAGTTATAAAGTAGCTAAAAGTAGCCTGCATTTGCACGACTGTGTGACATAGGGTAAGGTCTGTTCAATTTACTCATAATGTAAGTATTTAAGAAAAGGTTATAGATAGACAGAGGTGCAACGAAACTTTATTTTCACTATCCCCATCAAGTGCTCAAGACTGGCAGAAACGGTCTTGTATATCTAATTAGATGCTGATTTCAAACAAATGAATACAGTAATAAACTCACAAAAAGCCTTTAGGTATAATTCTTCACAAGTTGTGTGATGGTTTGTATCATCATAATTCCCAGCATGCACATATGCTAACTGATAATATATTCTAACCCTGTAAATATGCTAGTCTGGCCTAGTGCACATACGATCGCTCCCAGCATACTCTTATCTTAATTTTGATAAAGCTCAATCTGAAAGTCTACATACGCTACTACAACGGATGGGCCTTTTTGGGCAGCGGCAGCCTGCATGGAGGGCGCCATATTTACGGTGCACTCTGGGACAAAGAGGATTTTGACGGATTTTTTTTACAGTGTTGGACACAGGACAGGCCACACAGTGCATAGGCATAAAACCCTATGTAAAAACACAACTATTGAGCATATTGGGTGAGCGTATAGACCACAGGATGCTCAAATGTGATGTTTTACATTTATTATACCTAGTCATACCGATAAAACATTATAAAACATCAAAAGCATTGCATCTCTTTGCGACTGATCATTTCTGGAAACACAGATTGAATTTACCAATCCACGGCACCAGCTTTCAGTCTCTCCGGAATTTTACAAACAAATTATATCTAAAAAGCTGATTTCTGGTCCGATTTAGATGCTGTAAAGTTATATGCGGAAGGCAACATACGATTTTTACATATTCACCCCATTAAACATAAAAAAAACTTTTATTTTTTGTTTAAGTCGTGATTCTTTTCCCGTTTGAGTATCATTTTAGTTAGACAAAATACAGCCCTCTGATTAGCCAAGAGGTGGTCATGTGACATTCTCAAAATGCCAACTCCACTAGGGTGGGTTTATTGGTTTCAGCAGTTAAGATATAGGACTATCATATGCTAGGTATAATAGTAGTATTGTTTGTATCGGAATGGGACTATGGTTAAGTACTGTTTATTACTCATTGGACTTGCAGCCAATCAGAGGCCTCCATTTGACCGGAAGTGACCGTTGCCATGGTAACGTGACCTAGTTAGGCTCTCAGCCAATCAGAGGCCAGCATTCTAGGTGACCTAGTGACCTACTTAGGGACTCTCAGCCAATCAGAGACTGGCATTCTGGTAACCATGGTAACGTGACCTAATTAGCGACCACATGACTGGTGACCTACTGATCTAATTAGAGACTGTCAACCAATCAGAGGCCAGCATTCTGGTAACCATTGTACCGTGACCTAATTAGCGACCACGTGAATCTTTTGTTTGTAAACAACACCACGTGCCACGTGACATGTCACGTGACTTGTTTGTTTGTAAACAAACGTGACCTAATTAGAGGATTAGTGAGAACAAGTGACTCTTTTTTTTGTTTTGTAAACATAAAACGATGGCTGATTAGTTTTTAAATAACTTCTGATGTATGAAAATAAAAAACACCACAAAAAAAGCATTTTCATTTTCTTTTATTCTCATTTTTTCACACAAAAAACAAGTTCAGCAACAGGAGCAACAACAGCAGTAGCACCAGCAGCAACAGGAGGAGTCAGCGCTAATTCTCCAGTTGTCGCGTTCAACCAGAGGCTTCTTAAGTGTGACAAATGACGGTTCTTTGTTGACACCGTCTTGTTCCTTGCATATTTTCTCCGAATGGGTTTATGTTTAGTGTAGGCGTCCAGCAACACAAAGGCATCTCGGATGACAGCCGGGTCTAGGTCGTGAAAATGATGTTTCTGGAGTTTGGTGACGCTAGTGAAACTGGAGGGTGCTTTGACGTTGGTATATTTAGCTATAACATGCCTCTTTTCTTTTTCATTCTTGGTCAATTTCTTCACTGACTTACCCATGAGGGCGGGGAAGCGTTGAAGTTCGTTTGGCGACTGCGCGGTTTCTTTTTCTTTCTTCGATCACCCGTCTTGCTGGTGGAGGGGGGAGTATACTGCTCCGCGTAGTAGCGCGACAGCGGCGTATTTGACGTAGACGATCTGTTGGTAGATGGAGTTTGGAAATCGTCGTTGTCGTTGTCGTCGGAAGCGTCGGAAGCGTCACGGGTGGAAGGGGGTGGCCACTGCAATGTACTGTTGCTGTTTCTTTTTCCGTGTCTGAGCTGACTCGTTTCTCTCCTCTGTCGCCAGCTCTTATGTTCGAAGGTCTCTTGGGACTGCTCGCTTTATACAACGGGTTGCCGATCAAGGAGCCGGTGGGTTCCTTCTGACGCAATCACATCTAAGAAGCAATAAGCGGTGCGAATGCTGTGGTAACAATCACAAATTGGAGCGTATGCTTTAAACGGATGCGTTCCTTTCTTCTTCAATTTGGTTACACTGTAATACGCAGGATAACAAGTGACGATGTCGAAACGTTTCGAGATCGTGTTCACATCAACCACCACGCGCACCCACCGAGTGGGAGCCGCGGTCACCCCCAAATAACCGATATGGTCGTCGAATCGTTTCATAGCACTTATTCTCACAGTATTATAGAAGGGGGGAGAAGGAGGAGTGCGCTTTGTTTTCATGAAACGCCCAACTAGTGGGTTCGCTGAGGGTGGCTATCAAACATTGTCCGACTGAAGACTGTTCTTTGAAGACAGCTCTCGGCCATTTCTCTATGATATTGTTGTTGCCGCTGCTGCTGTGACTGCTGCTGTTGCTGCTGCTGATGCTGCTACTACTGCTGCTGTTGCCGATACCGCCGCTATTGAGGCTGTTGCTGCTGCCGGTGCTGCCGCTGATGATGCTGTTAGGGTGCGCTCTGTTGCTGTTGCTACTACTGCTGCTGCTGTTGTTGCTGCTGCTCATGCTTCTGCGGCCACTGCTGCCGCTACTGCTGCTGCTGCTGCTGCTGCTGATGCTGCTACTGGTGTCAACAAAGAACCGTCATTTGTCACACTTAAGAAGCCTCTGGTTGAACGCGACAACTGGAGAATTAGCGCTGACTCCTCCTGTTGCTGCTGGTGCTACTGCTGTTGTTGCTCCTGTTGCTGAACTTGTTTTTTGTGTGAAAAAATGAGAATAAAAGAAAATGAAAATGCTTTTTTTGTGGTGTTTTTTATTTTCATACATCAGAAGTTATTTAAAAACTAATCAGCCATCGTTTTATGTTTACAAAACAAAAAAAAGAGTCACTTGTTCTCACTAATCCTCTAATTAGGTCACGTTTGTTTACAAACAAACAAGTCACGTGACATGTCACGTGGCACGTGGTGTTGTTTACAAACAAAAGATTCACGTGGTCGCTAATTAGGTCACGGTACAATGGTTACCAGAATGCTGGCCTCTGATTGGTTGACAGTCTCTAATTAGATCAGTAGGTCACCAGTCATGTGGTCGCTAATTAGGTCACGTTACCATGGTTACCAGAATGCCAGTCTCTGATTGGCTGAGAGTCCCTAAGTAGGTCACTAGGTCACCTAGAATGCTGGCCTCTGATTGGCTGAGAGCCTAACTAGGTCACGTTACCATGGCAACGGTCACTTCCGGTCAAATGGAGGCCTCTGATTGGCTGCAAGTCCAATGAGTAATAAACAGTACTTAACCATAGTCCCATTCCGATACAAACAATACTACTATTATACCTAGCATATGATAGTCCTATATCTTAACTGCTGAAACCAATAAACCCACCCTAGTGGAGTTGGCATTTTGAGAATGTCACATGACCACCTCTTGGCTAATCAGAGGGCTGTATTTTGTCTAACTAAAATGATACTCAAACGGGAAAAGAATCACGACTTAAACAAAAAATAAAAGTTTTTTTTATGTTTAATGGGGTGAATATGTAAAAATCGTATGTTGCCTTCCGCATATAACTTTACAGCATCTAAATCGGACCAGAAATCAGCTTTTTAGATATAATTTGTTTGTAAAATTCCGGAGAGACTGAAAGCTGGTGCCGTGGATTGGTGAATTCAATCTGTGTTTCCAGAAATGATCAGTCGCAAAGAGATGCAATGCTTTTGATGTTTTATAATGTTTTATCGGTATGACTAGGTATAATAAATGTAAAACATCACATTTGAGCATCCTGTGGTCTATACGCTCACCCAATATGCTCAATAGTTGTGTTTTTACATAGGGTTTTATGCCTATGCACTGTGTGGCCTGTCCTGTGTCCAACACTGTAAAAAAAATCCGTCAAAATCCTCTTTGTCCCAGAGTGCACCGTAAATATGGCGCCCTCCATGCAGGCTGCCGCTGCCCAAAAAGGCCCATCCGTTGTAGTAGCGTATGTAGACTTTCAGATTGAGCTTTATCAAAATTAAGATAAGAGTATGCTGGGAGCGATCGTATGTGCACTAGGCCAGACTAGCATATTTACAGGGTTAGAATATATTATCAGTTAGCATATGTGCATGCTGGGAATTATGATGATACAAACCATCACACAACTTGTGAAGAATTATACCTAAAGGCTTTTTGTGAGTTTATTACTGTATTCATTTGTTTGAAATCAGCATCTAATTAGATATACAAGACCGTTTCTGCCAGTCTTGAGCACTTGATGGGGATAGTGAAAATAAAGTTTCGTTGCACCTCTGTCTATCTATAACCTTTTCTTAAATACTTACATTATGAGTAAATTGAACAGACCTTACCCTATGTCACACAGTCGTGCAAATGCAGGCTACTTTTAGCTACTTTATAACTGGGAAAAGTGGGTGTTTTCACTTTAGTGCCAGGAATCACTGACCTAGATGTCAGCGTAAGGAGCCTTATTGTGGTCACGGTTAACCCCTTGGGGCTCAGTGTGTTATTGGACTTTGCCCTAAGGCTGTGTCTCACAAACTTGGGCCCATGTGTTTGTCTATGATAGGGTGCCGTCTATGATCGGGTGCCGTCTATGACCGGCTATCTAAAAAAGTTGTTTGGAGGGATAAACGTCTTTTTTTTTAAACTTTCTACAATTTTTATTCATAATTTTTATTTTTTTAATTAAAAAAATCTTTATTATTCTTCCAAACAACTCCAAACAAACGGCCCCGGTCATAGACAGCACCCGGTCATAGACAAACACATTGGCCCAAATTCCTGAGACACAGCCATAAGCGTGTGCAAGATGCATGACTATAGCAGGGTAAGTTGATTATATACCCCAGAAAATATTTAAATAGTGGATCTGACAGAGCAGGTATATACAAATGCAATATAAAAAACAGAATATGGATACATTTAGTGTTAAATGCTTGAGAGCCATGCAAAGTTGAATATCCCATTGGATCTTTACCCTTGCTGGTCTATATAACTCTCAGACCCATGGCACCTACTGAGTGTATACAGAGGCATGGGAAACACAGTGGGTAATTACCCCGCATGCAGCTAAAGACCTTTGTACATCAAAATACATAATTTACACGTCCTATTATATCAGTATCCATGAAAGTTAACCACTTAATTATTTTACAGTTAGAATATACAATTTATCTTGTAATCGATATGTATTCGGAAATCATCCTTCAGTGTGTTCATTGTTTTAACAAGACCATCACTATCCTTAATTTCAGGAGAAGGCATCAATAGATATGGAAAATCTTACAGGTGCATTCCATTATTAAATATCATAGCAATAAGGGGTTGAATGCACATTTGTGAAATTTTAGTTTCTTTCTATGCTTTCAGTTCAGTTGAAATGTCATCTTTGACGCAGAAACTTAAATATTCATAATATCTAAAATGTGGACATGCCCCAATATCATTAGAATAATCCTGAATAAATTGTTTTGTTGTGGGATATATAGATTCTCCCGGAAATGACATTGACTGAGGTTTTGTATACTGGCCCTATTAAAGCTTACTCAGTACCATACAGTGCCTGTGTACACAGTGTCAAAGGTGAGAGGTTACCTGAATTCACAGGTTTGTTACTACAGGAATAATAATGACAGAAATATATTGTATATCAAAAGGCATGTGATTTACATCACACGAGACTCAATCACAAAATGGATGACAATTATGACTTGACCCCACCTATTCTATAATTTATGGCTCACTCTCACCAGATCGATGCAACTATTATTTGGACGTACATGATCGGCGGACGTACATGATCGGTGACGTACATGATCGGTGACGTACATGATCGGTGACGTACATGATCGGTGACGTACATGATCGGTGACGTACATGATCGGTGACGTACATGATCGGTGACGTACATGATCGGGAGTTATTGACTGCCCTACCCTTTCTAACCATGTTAAAACATAAATATATCTTACCAAGGTGTGCATATGGTGTGTGTCTTGACATGTTCTATGTTAGACATGTGTATATTCGACTAGGAAGAGAATTTTACTTGACATTTCAATACCGATCATGTACGTCATGTGACGTACATGATCGGTGACGTACATGATCGGTGATTATTGACTGCCCTACCCTTTCTGAACAAGGAAAAACATTAATAAACCTTACCTAGGTGTACATATGATGTGTGTCTTGACATGTAAGATGTTAGACATGTGTAGATGCGACTAGTAAGAGTATTTTACATGACATTTGAAATACCGATCATGTACGTCATGTGACGTACATGATCGGCCATTATTTATTGACTGTCTTAATTACCCTTTCTGACCATATATAAAACATAAATCAATCATAGCAAGGTGTACATATGATGTAGGTCTAAATATGTATAATCATAGACATGTGAAGCAGTGGGTAATGAGGACATGTTACATGACATTCCAAGCCGATCATGTACGTCATGTGACGTACATGATCGGTTACACATTGAGCCCCCCCCTCCGGCCCCTATACATATTTTGGGAGTTGTTTTTTTCTAATAAACTCCCCAAAGATACATTACAGCCTGTAGGTATGGTTGGGAGAGTTAAACATCGTAGTGCAGGGGGTAAAAGATAGGTTTTGTACGCTGGAGGGCCTTACATATAGAACGATAAAGACAAATCCAGTCAACAGCGACACAAACCTTTACAATTGCAAATAAAGATAATTTTGTACGACAATTTCGTTCTTTTGCCATCCTAACGATAATGTCGCACACCAACGATGTAAAACAAAGACAAAAACCTTTACAATTAGGGTATTCTGCGAATATATCGTACTTTTCTGTCGCTCTTTTTTGTCGTTGTAGGGCCTATTTTCGACTGCGCTAAATGGGTCCGACCATCACAAATTTCGTCAGCGACAAAAGCATTTTACGTTCAGACCACTGTGCATTTGGCCTTCTTCTCTCCTTCCCCTCCTTCCCCAACCTTTTTTCTTGTTTCCCTTTGTTCGTCCTTCCTCCTATCTCATTTTCGGACCCATTTTTTTTCACTTTTTCATCCGTCACCTCGATTTTCCTATTATTTTTCTCGTTATGTCTACAACGACGATTATTGTCTATAGCGACGATTATCCTCAGCGACTATTTATCTACTTCCGGCCGACCTTTGCCCTACTTTGAGTGCGAGCACATGGAAAATGGCGGCGCAGGTGCAGGCGCGGGATCGGCTCGGCCGATTGCGCAAGGAATACCTGCCCCGCCATGATCCTGTGGCTAAGTGGAGGGAGGAGAAATTCATTGCTAAGTACAGGCTGACTCGTGACAGGGTCCGAATTTTAGGCAGGGAGTTTGCACAGTCAGGATATAGCAGAAACCAAGGGACCAAGGTCGGTGGCGGACTGTCCCATGTACAACAGGTGAGATTTTTTCCCTATCACATAGACCACAGTAGTGTTATTTAGAGCCTCATCCCCTTCCCCCTATCCCTTCATCTTTCCTTGCTTAGCTTTCCATTACTTAAATATATTTATATACAGCTTACCTACTATGCTTTGCATTTGACAAATACATGTACAGTTCACTTTTTGCAATTTATGGCAATTTATCAATATTATCGACATTATTTTTTCCTTTTGCAGATGTCCCTTGCCATACGATACTTTGCCACGGGGGCAGGCTTCCACACGATTGCGGAAACACAGCAGGTTACCATCGCAACAGTCAGTCGGTGTGTGGAGGACGTCTCCAACTTTTTCTACGAGAACTCAAACCGTTGGATTCGTTGGCCGCATACTGCCGAAGCCAAGTTCAATGTGGCGAAGGACTTCCACGCCAAACACAAGAAGAAACCTCTCCTTCTCGGCTGCATAGATGGGACACACATACAACTTGTCTCCCCCCGTAGAGACAGGGAACATGTGTTCATGAATCGAAAGGGGTTCTACTCGTTGAACGTTATGGTGATTATTTGGTCATTTATATTTTCCTAATTTAGGGCGTAGCATCCACGAAAAATACCTAACATTTAACCGTCATTTTTCCCTTTTTTTCAATAATGTGCTCCTCCCACTGCAGGTCGTTTGTGATGCCCAGAACCTAATCACTCACATTGACCCCGGTTGGGCAGGGTCCGCAGCAGACAGTTACATCTTCGACACCAGTCTGCTTAAGGAGGATGCTGAATCCGGGACATGGGGCGATTACTTCCTGCTCGGAGACAGCGGGTAAGGTACTTTTTGGTAGTACTTCCATTTCATGCACCTTTTAACATCTTTTTGGGTAGTACTTCCTTTTTGTGCAATTTTTGTAACAATTTTTGGGTGGTACTTCCTTTTTGTGCAATTTTTTAATAATTTTTGGTAGTACTTCCTTTTTTGGTAATTTTAGTAAAAAATTTAGGAATGGAAGTACTACCAAAAATTGTTACAAAAAATTGCAAAAAAAGGAAGTACTACCAAAAATTACTTAAAATTAGCACAAATATAAATATATATTAAAAATTGCACAAAAAGTACTTCCATTTGGTGCAATTTTTTGTTACGATTTTTGATAGTACTTCCATTCTCCTCAAACAAATTTGTCCCTTTTTTCATTTTTATACCCTTTTTCTCGGCATTTAATTATGTATACAAACAATTTTGTTTCAGGTATGCCCTGAAGGATTACCTTCTGACGCCGTACCTTAATCCAGCCACTAAGACTGAGAAGCTCTTCAACATCTGGCACAAGTCGACACGTTCCATCATCGAGCGCAGCATTGGGGTTTGGAAGCAACGCTGGCGGTACGTACCTTTACCCTACTATGTGCTTTATTTTCTCATGCTACATCTTGTTTCCTATTTCTACAGACTTTTTTTATGTTACAGGTGCCTGGATGCGAGTGGGGGCTTCCTACACCACACACCAGAGAAGGCAAGCAAGATTGTCACGGCATGTGCCTGCCTGCATAACATCGCAGTACGGGACCGCGCACCGATCCTGGATCACCTGGATGATGGCGACGACCGGTACATCTACAGACGGCCAGCCCCCCGCCAGCCCCGGGACTTCAACCGACGCAGGCCTGTTGTGACTCGGCGCGACCGGTACGCGCGCACCTGGTTCGGGCCAACCTTGGATCAACAGAATGACGAGTAGAGGACACGACAGGGGAATTAATGCACCTTATCTAAGCTATCTAAGTTTAAAACTGTAAAACCTGCTATTTGCTTTCCAATTGTCAATATGGATTTTATTTTCATTTTTTCGATTTTATTATGATCATTCGATCACATGTCCAGTATACAAATATGTCATTCCTGCAGGAAACTTTTTGGCCTAAATTTATGGTAAATAAATTGTTATTACTTGTTTGTAGTAGTACTTTTCAGAAATTTAGGGTCTAAGTGAATTAATTCCTGGGTGCGGCTCTTCCCTTTCCTCCGCGTTTCCTTGGCGACTTGCCCATTCTGAGGGGGCCTCCCGGCAGTTCATCGTATTCCGGCTTCCACTCGCGCTTGTAGTTCCAAACACTATACGCGGCCACCTGCCTTCCCTCGAGATGCTTGTGGGGTTTGTCCGGAAATAGGGATGAGCAATGTATGTCTGGCACACCTGTAACGTGACATGTAGTTAGATGTAGTATATCATGATACAAATAAATGCCATTTATTGATAATTGTGCAAATACACACCATTTAATGCTGTATAGCGATATGCCGAGTAAGTATGAATTTTGGTACTGTACTTACCGACGACACCCTCTACCCCAGCGTAGTCGAGGAACATCTCTTCTACTTCGGTCAGGTCATTGTCCTCAGTAGAAAGACCGCCACCAGTCTGGCAACGCTGTATTCGGCCACGTGTCACCTAACAAAAAGATTTTATAAGTCCGATGTTTTTCCAAAAAATTATTTTGTTTGCGGCGGAATCATGTGAGTTATATTTAATTTAAATGTACACCTCTATGTGCATTTTGCATACCGAGTTTAAATTCCAAAAAATATATTATGTTCACCTTGGCCTTTATAGTTTGTATGTACTTTGTCGTCTTGGTTTTGATCTGGGTGACTTCCCACTCCGTCCCGCACCGGGTATTGACATACTCTGTAATGGCATAAAAGTTGGCATTAAAAAAGTTATATAAAGACAACATACTTGCACATGCTTTCTGTTCTACTTTGTATAATTTCCAGTACACGGATGAACCCATATCAAAGATAAGATGAATAACACCGTTCGCGCTTCATATACATTGCAATGTTGTTTGGAATATAGTATGATTACCTTTCACTTTCTGCCATGCCTGTCTACGGCGTTCCTTTCCTCCCGAGGCCCCCACAAATTTTCCCTTCAAATCGTCCTTGTGGTAGTTTAGGCCCAGCACCAAAGCCCCTAGGTCACCTTCCCGCCACTGTCCTATGTGTCTCTCGTCGTCCGTGTCCGAGTCCGAGTCCGGTTCCCCCTCCGGCATGTCCTGCAGTTCGAAAGGAAGGTGGTATTCTTCTCCCTCGGCAGGGGGTGCATACTGCTCTGGGTCCTCCTCCCACTCCACATCGCTGAGGTCTTTTGGGGAATTGTGTTGAACCGGTACATATCGACTGCGCTTGCATGTGTCATGTACCCGTGCACTGCGTCTCTTCTATAAAACAAATGTTTCAGTCAAAATAGATCAAGAAATGGTTGCTTTTTTGTTCGTTATATACAAATAACTGAGCTTAAGCAAGTAGGCCCCTTCCGCACTTACAGGGCACCACCCCACCATCACCCCCCCCCCAACCCCCACCCCCCCCCCCACCCCCCCCCCAACAATGGCGCGATCTGCATGTTGAAATGTCCCCTAGCTTTCTGTTAAGTTATGCTCATTTCATTTCGTCCTATCCCCGGATAAACCCATTTCAAACTTCCCAATGTACAAAATAAACCATCCTCACCTCTCCACTTGTGCTAGCCATGTTGTAGACGTGTATTTCTGTGAAAATGCACTGTTGTTGTGTCTGTCACGACGAGAACAAAAGATAGAGCGACGGGGGCGCCATCTGCTGGCTTACAGTGGTATTTGGACAATTGCACTGGCAGAGCCCCCTAGTGGTTCTTGAGTGAAACGTGTCTTGTGCTAAAGATAATCTCTTTTTTTTGCTTTTATACCGGTCAATTATTGATTTCTTATATCTCTGTTCAAGGAGAAAGAGGACCTTGTCCTATACCATTGGAAAAACAATGCCATGTACGCATGCGCATAATATAGTCATGTGCTTTGATTTGGTCAAAGTGTAACATGCTAGGAAACGCCCATCCAGAACACTCCTGTCTACAACCATGGCCACATGTTACTTTCTGCTCGCCCTCTTCCTCGCAGCCACTGCCTCGGGCAGTATACCCTCAAGGGCTCGGTCCGCCTACAATAGCGGTCTGGAAGTGGCTAAATGGCTGGGCATAGAGCCCTGGATTCATTCACTTAGGCTACGCACCATAACCCCGAAACCGGTTTTCCAGTTTCCTTCCGACTTTTCCCGGCACCGTCAACTAGAGCAGGAGCGCTGGAGTGATTTAAACACGACGGACAGGGTGGAAATGTTGTTTTATCGACAAAGCATGCTCCTATACACGTACATAGGACTACTGGAAAAGGTCCGCCAGTTTAACATCACCTGGCAGGCGGCCTATCAGAGGTGCCCCACCCACCTCCTGGATTTCCAGGCTTTGCGAAACCTGGAAGCTGGATGTAAGTAAGAAAACTCATGGCCCATACATTTTTCATATCATAATGAGCAAGTGCGCTGTATGAAGTAATACTACATGCAGGCTACAAAGTAAACTTTAAATTAAGGCTGGTATTTGGTCATGTGATACTCAGGAAGTGCCATGTTGCAAATATGACTATGTAAAGGGCAGAAAAAGAGGATTTCTGTTGCTAATAATACCATGTAACATTTCAGTCCTGGAACCCGTCTGGACAGAGGGCCGTCGAGACGTATCTACTGGGAAGTACGCCATCCGTGGCCGAGTCATCCAAGGCCCCAAGTGGTGCAACTGGGGGGACGACCACCTGTCAAAAAACCATGTGTGCGTCATCGCGAAGAATCGCTACGATTGGGCTGCGCTGAGGCGGCCCCCCTACTGTCTGCAGGCTGTCTCCTGCGAGAGCAGGGCCCATTGCCCGATGCCCCCAGGTCTGTAGGTGCGTCTTCTGTGCCTTTTATTCTACTATATTCTGGGTGTAATCATGATTGAAGCATATAAATCGTTAGTTAGTACTATAAGTGCTATGTAAAATTCATATATCTATAACTTTTGTCGTCTTGATATATCTACAACTTTTGACATAACTTTTGGCAATGGCAGAATGAAAAATTTTGTTCTTTACAGAGGATCTTAACAAGTGGCATGAGCATCACAGGGTTGATGCCCTGGATGTGTATGAAGACTCCTGGCTGAATGATGATTAAAGAAATTGGTATTGATTGATGCCTTGGATGTCTACCACGAGGACAGAATGAGGAAGCAAATGGATAAAGTCAATGTTTTTATTGGGGTACTGCAACCGTAGCATAGTAAGCCCAAACCTGCTAGAAATATAGCACCCTTTTATCTCTGATACAACATTTAAAACATGCAATTTGTATGTCTATGATTAATGAGTTGGACTGCGCACTGCGCCATGTACTTTTAACCCGACGTACCTTGGTATGTCGGGACATGATTTGACATGTAATACAACAAAGAAAAAGAACTAAATATAATACACACCGTATTTTAATAAGTACATTACTGTCCTATCTTATCTTATCCTTAGACAGCGCTCATTTGTCAATGTATATAGATAAAACAATCGGACAAGATGATAAGATGCCACATGACGCATGTAATTGTTTCCTTTATCTTTGGACTAGAAAAATAAGGCCTTATCTACCCCTCCCTGTGACATGAAGAGGGTGGGAATAAATAAAGTGTGACATGATGATAAGGCAGAGTACCTCACTGATTGACTTGCAAATAAAACTTCTGATCATGCTACTCTTTTACTTGACTTGTTTAGCAGCGCTAGCGAGCTGTCCAATATATTTCTAATATAGTTAACGAGTTAACGATTTCTACCATCTCGGCAGAGTTACACAGTTTGTTGCAGATCCATGTTTCCACTATAGCTTTTCTGTAATACTTATATCTGCATCACAAACTTTTCCTAACACATAGGAATAATGTTAGAAGTACTTCTTTCAAATATTTAGACAAAGTATTATTCTCCAAAGAGAACTTAAAAACATGCTAGGTTATCCAAATATATTTCTAATACAGTTAACAAGTTTATGATTTATACCATATCAATGTATTATTCTCCAAAGAGAACTTAAGAACATGCTAGGTTATCCAAATATATTTCTAATACAGTTAACAAGTTTATGATTTATACCATATCGTGCATGTCTGGCAAGGTGTGCGAGTTAAAATCATACAGATACATCGGCATGATAGTTCAACAACTTTTGGAGGGACACCCATCCCTACTGATGTTTAGATCTTTCAAATATTTAGACAAAGTATAATTCTACTGTTGTTTAGATCTCGACCGAGTACGTGTCATGGGCTCATCGTCCGTGGTTGTACTGCTAGTGTCTGCCGTGTCCCGGGTGGAGCGTGGTGGGACGAATGCAGCGCCACGGCCCCGGCCCCGGCCCCGGCCCCGGCCCCGGCCACGACCTGTACCACTTGCAGCACTGGGACCCACGTCCTCTGTTTGCGTCCCAGTGCTGCAAGTGGTGTGGCCCTGCTGCTCCTGGTTGCATTGATGGCAGGTGTACGGTGCCCCCAGGCGATTGTACACGTCTAGCAGGGCGTTCGCAAACATGCGCTGGGTACCCGTGGCGAGGGCGATGTACCGGACAATGGCTTGGCCTATCTGTTCCGAGTCATCGTCTGCCACGGGTACCTGCGCGGTGGGGGGTGGAGGGGGCGGTGTGACCTGTCTCTCCGGCTGGGGTGGGCCAGTTGGTGTTGCTCCTGCGGAGGTGGGGGCGGGGGGGGCGACTTCCGGTGCTGCTCCAGCAGGTGGGGGGGCGACTTTCCGTGCAGCCGGAGCCGCGTTGCCCTCTGGGGGGAGAACTGGCTGAGTGGTGGTGGGGGGGACGCCACTGTCGGGGTTTTTGCTGACCCCTCTGGGTGAGGGGGCTTGGACCTCGTCTTGTAGGTGTTCTGCTTCAGACTGAGCTGGGCTAACGTTCTCTCTGCTCTTAGAGAGCGAGTTGCCAGGGGAGTGGAAGTCAGTCTTTTTTTGCTGTGGCTGTCGGGGGTTCCCAGTCTGAATACGGTCAACTCAACTTCATCGTCTGCCGCAAGGTTTTCGTTACTTGCATCACAACCCACGTTAGCAGTGACGTTGGCAGTATCCTCGACATCTTTGGAGTACGAGTGTTCGAGGTTTTTCCTGCTCGCATACACATGAGTGCCGATGGTCGCGGGGTTGGCTCTCTTCCGGCGAGATCCTGTACTGGTCACGGCGGAGGACGGAGTCCTAAGTAATATTGAAACTTGCGGTGTAGAAGAACTTAGATGTCCTTGGGCAGCCTGCCTCTCAGTAAGAAGCCTCCGCTGCTGCTCGTTGTACGCGGTCCACACCTCTTGTTGGCTCAGACCAGGCGGCAGGGAGGGCACCTCGTTTGTCCCACATGGTCGCGACGTTTCAGGAGGTTGCGAAGACCCTTCATGAGGGGGGGCGGCAGGGCGGCGAGGTTGCGAAGACCTTTCATCTGCGGCAGGGCGGCGCGCTTGCGAAGACCTTTCATCTGCGGCAGGGCGGCGCGCTTGCGAAGAGCTGTCATTGGCTGCAGAGCGGCGAGGTTGCGAAGACCTTTCATCTGCGGCAGGGCGGCGCGCTTGCGAAGAGCTGTCATCGGCTGCAGAGCGGCGAGGTTGCGAAGACCTTTCATCTGCGGCAGGGCGGCGCGGTTGCAAAGAGCTTCCATCGGCTGCAGGGCGGCGCGCTTGCGAAGACCTTTCTTCACGGGGGGCGGCGGAGGATTTTTTGCGAAAACCTGTAGCATACATAAAAGAGACAAGATGAGAAACCACCCAAAAAGTGAGAATGTGAAATACTTAGAAATATAGTGTTTGTAACACTCTTTGTGATACTCTTTGATATACAACAATACATACAGTACGAAAAGGTGTAGATGGTACATTTTATAAAAATTTGAATTTCGTGGTACATTTTATAACAATTTGAAATAAAAAAAGAACAAGACGGATATGCAATTTAACAAAACACACCTGCAATTTTTTCCGTCCCCGCGAACCGGAGGGCCAGCACTTCTGACTCCCTAAGTTTCATTTCCTCGGGAATGTACGCCCCCTTGTCCACGTAGTCCAGAAGAAGCTGTGTGTTCTGTTTGAGCATGATAAGGCAAGATACATGATCAGTGTGGCGAGAGAGGGAAAAATAGAAAAGATATATTTTGTTGTGTTGTTATCCAGATGGGTTCAATTAAACATTATTTAATGCAAAGAACAGCGCTACATGTAATATTGTTTAAGAAGGCAAAAGAAAAACCTGAAATATAAATATAGAAGGGATGCTTACTTTTTCCCCACATTTGTTCGGGAAGTCCCGGAACTTAGTCCGTATTTCCTTTTCTGTGCGACCCGCCGTTGTGGTTACAACGTTCACAGCGTCTGAAGATATATATTTGCGGACATTACGTAAAGTGAATGTAAACTTTGTAAGACCGTAAAAGTTAATGTAAACTTTGTAAGACCAAATGAATACAGTGTATACTTTTACTTCGTATTTGTATCACCACCGAATATTACAGTACAAGTATCCTCGGAAGTAATTGGTATATTCTTTACAAGTACATCAGTTACGAAGAAATTAATAATTACCCAGGAGACGAGAAAAAGCCGCATCTCTGGCCGGCTTGTTCTTGCGGGTTTGCCGCTCCCTGAGAATGCCCTTGTCCCCTAACGCAGACCTCATGAGCGCGCATCTCTCGTCCTCGGACCAGTACGGGTGGCGGATGGCCTTACGGCCCTGCACTGGATCGCTGGCTACGGCATGCGGGCTAACAGGCTCAACCAGTCTCTTTTTCTTAGGGGCAGCGCGAGGTTTCTGCTTCCGAGGAGGCAGTTGTGTAGACGGGGCCTGCTCCGCCACGGGCTCAATGTCCTCGTCATCGTCATTCAATCGACTGTGATGTCTATTACTCTTAGCGGACCGTCCCGACCTATGTGAGGAGTTAGACGTGTCGGCCAAGCGACCTTCAGAGCGGCGGGACGTGTCCCGGTCAGAGTCGCTGGAGCTGGAGCGGGGGGCTGGACGTTTCTGCTTCTTGCGACGGGTGTGTGTCGCATGACTGGACTCCTCGTCGTCCTCGTCTGCCGACCGGGTAGGAGGGAGCCACGACCGATCGCGGTCAGAGTCGTCGATGACAGATGCCTCCTGCGACTCCTCCTCCTCCTCCTCCTCAGCCTCATACTCGTCGTCCTCCTCACCTTCCCAGTCACCCGCCACGGTTCCCTCTTTACTTCCTGACATCTGGGAGAAGATAAAAGTATGACATTTTATTTCTATGTACAAAGAAAAAATGAGAGCAATGTTCGTAATACTTCCTTAAATATACTTCCAAAATATTTTACGTAAATTTTTTTTTGTAAATACAAATTTGTAAACCCCAATTTTTTTCAGCAATTTTTGGGAGGAAGTACTACCAAAAATAAGGCAATAATGATATTGCCCCAAAAATGGTGGGGAAGTAAAAAGGAAGTAAGGAAGTAAAATATCGCCTAAAATTGCATGGACAATGCCGCAAAGGGGGGTTGAAAAGTAAAATAAAGGGCAGGGGGAGGAGAGAGAGAAAGAAAGGGGTGATAGAAGTGGAGAAAATGTTTGGAAATGCTGGGGGAATGCAGGACAGTGTCATACTACTGCATTGCGTACATATCCTTTGGATTCCCGCCATTACGGGCGACATATTCACTTATTATCGCTCGGCAGCGGAGTGAGTTTGGGGCCGAAACAGTGAAAGTAGATATAAACATGCACTGAATTATGTGGCCGACGATACATAATGACATAATGTACAATGTAACATAGGACAATAAAGAGAGGAATGGTGTAAAACATCAATTTTACCGTTTTTCGAGTTCGCCGACACTTGTTCGGAACAACGATGAAAATGTACCTGAAGCTACCTCGGTCGGTGTTTTGGGTGACGTCACTTCCGCTTTACCCTGTACCCTGCCCTTTTTCCATCGTTGTTAGGCTGAACAAAGAGCGACGAAAAAACAACGACAAAGATGAAAACAGAACGAACGAGTGCTTAACGATGATCGTTGTTTTAAACAACGACGAAAAATGTAAAGGAGTTAAAGATTATTCGTTGTTCCTTATTGTCGTACAGCATGAACGACAATATAATAATCGTTCTATATGTAAGGCCCTCCAGCCGATCATGTACGTCTGCCGATCATGTACGTCCGCCGATCATGTACGTCACTTTTTTAGTTGCACTGATTTGGTGAGAGTGAGCCTTATGTATGCACCCTTTTTCACAACTAAAATCGGAATATTATCTAAGAAATGGCTTTATCTACGTTTTTTCCTTCAGTAAATGTTTGGTAAAATCAGCTTGCTAATTTTTTGTTAAATCTGCTAATAAAAATGAACCCATAGGATGAAATCATTGATTAAGGCCCACAAAATGATGTTTTTGTTTTCACTTAGTGATGTTTGATAATGTAGTAGATAAGCCATATAACGTAAATATAAGTGGCTCAAACTCCTGACTTATGTTGTTTTAGGATGGAGGAAGGACAAATCAGAAAGTTCTTAATATATTTAAACAAGTCCATATTATTGAAAGGTATATATCTCGGCTCCTTGGAACACTTTTTGATACATCACTAACACTAGCGGTTCATTTTTTATTGCCTCACGAACTCGATTGTCCGTTTTTGGGTGACTCCGAGACCAAAATAAGGTGATTATGTACATGATGTCTTAAAGTACATAACAGCAACTAATAACATTGTTTACAAACTGGGACAACATATATCTTAAGGCATACCAAGAATGGATACCCTCAGAAAAATAGTTCTTGAGATACAACTCGATGAATATTGAAGATTTATCAAAAATATTGAAATTTTAACAACATACTCTCATTTTACCCTAGTTCACTCAAAATGGTTTAATTAATTGTCAAAATCACTCTACAATATCCTGATGGTATATACTTTAGAAGATATGGACCATTAGGAACCTTCGTTGAACCTACTTGGCACAGTACTGGCCTAAAAAGTGGCTATTTTACCTTATTTCGGTCTCGGAGTCACCCGGGTGACTCCGAAACCAAATAAAATATTGTATAAATGTAGGTTAAATTAGTGGAATCATCAGATTTCTGGTTTAAAGCATTAGAGGGGGTGGATAGGAAGCAGTGGCACTAAAGATAACTAAAATATATAGGATATTAACAATTCTGTGTGGGTTTTACTATTATCAGCAAGGCGAGTGACTCCGAGACTAAAATAAGAGGGTGACTCCGGGACCAAAATAAGTATCACAATACACATTTGGTCCTGGAGGCTGGAATATTAGATTTTTTTCAAAATTTATTTTTTCTGGCAAAAGACACAATAGTTCCCTCACGATCTGGGTTACAAGGGATACTGTTTGGATCTTGTTTATTTACTGTATAGTGGTATCAAAATGAAAGGACATTTGAAAATTTTGCTGACAATATACACTTAAATGGCTGTGGAGAAAAAAATACGGTACATATCTAGTGAAATCCTTGTGAATCAATTGACTATACCATAGGCCTAATAGAAAATGATATTAGGGATAGGCTGTTACTGTCTTAGTAGACATGGGAGACATGTAAAACATGTCATTTAAAGGGTTTTTGACGTTTTTAAGGGTTTTTGGGCCTTTGGAGGGCCTAAAAACGAAAAATATTGGGCCAATACACAAAAAAAAGAAAAATCCCGAATTGTTGGGATGTTTGTCACATACACCAAATTTTTGCAAAGATTGGTGCAAAACTGGTTATTCTGTAGGGCTATACATTTATATCCTGTACACACACGTTTTGATTAGTGTCCGCAGCCAGCTTGATCTGCTTGATTGGATACCTTCGCTGCAGCATCTGAACAGCACGCACAGGATTACAATACGGCTTATCTAGAGCTTTTGGCCAATGTGTTGAAGTGTCTCCAGGTAGCGGCATCCTAACAACAACCTAGCTACCTCTGGAACATGTATACTATGTAGGTAGGGAGTGGTCATAATTTATCCACAGCGGGGGGGGCGAGTTTGGGGAGGCCCAACACATTTTGACTCCTCTATGGGGGGGGGGGGGGAATTGTAACCCCTTTTCACCGCAAAAGCCAGTTCATTACTATAGTTCACAGAGATGGGTATCGACCCCTAATATCGACATGGCGACATGGCCATTTCTTAAAATCGACATGGGACATGGCCATTTAAGTGACATGTGACATGGCCATTAGTGTAAAGTATGCTACCCAACTCTTTCTTCAAATTCCGTCCTTGTGGGTAGTCAAATTTTTATAAAAACCCTGGGGCCTACGGCCTCAAGAGCCCAATTGTATAAATTATGGTGCCCCTACATTTTCCCTTTAGTGACACTAGTGACATGGCTTTTTCCTTAGTGACATGTGACATGGCCATTTCTTAAAATCGACATGCGACATTGGGACCCCCCCATCTACCCCCTGACAGAGGAGGTGGTGATGAAAATGTTGACCTGAGATAAGGGTCAAAACATGTTGACACCTTTCCAGGGGTAGGGGGGGCAGATAAATTTGTGTATGCTCACATGAAAATCCACGAAATTCCAAGTGTTGTTAAATAAAGCCCACTCTGTTAATCTATAGCTGGTGGTGGATGTGTATATAGTGCAACTTCATGACTTTGTGCCGTCTGGATCCTTGATTGTTTGCATGCATTAATACATGTCAACAGACGTGGTGATCCGTCTACAACTGACTCCTTAGTAAAGGTATCTTAAAGCTGGGCCGTCAAGGAATAAGTTTAGTATTTTCCATACATAGACTAAAATAACAGTTGCACAAGAGGGCAGCAGTGTTTGGACAGGGGACCATGAGCATTGTCCAGCTACGACATATTCACCCTATCTTGTGCCTCTAAGAGCTGAGCTCCCAGCCCTTAAGAGCCCTCTTGTGAATGAAAAATTGAACTATATCCAAAAGTGCTTTTGGCCTCACTTCAACCATGACGGTCAAGCTTTAACACCAATCTGACATTTACAATACGGCTTATCTAGAGATACTTCTGGAACAAGTAGAGTCTTGGGCCTGCTGTGAAATACATAGACAGAGGTCCACGATAATCTGTCTGAATGACAGGTTTCTCCACGAGTGGTATATTGGATCATATCACACGAGGCAGAGCCGAGTGTGATATGATCAGAGGTAGCACAAGTTGAGAAACTAGAAATTCAGACTGATTAGAGTGGATCTCTGTGTTTATTTCTTGTTATTATTGAAAAATCATAGCTAAAAACAACATCTAAAGATTGGTTTCATAGCTATTTTAGTGACATCATCATGGAGAAACAGCCCATGGAGAATGAACATCAGTTTCTCCCAGGGGTTGTGGAGAACGGCCATTCCAGTACTGAAGCATAGACGCTTTGTTTCTCCACATGAAGTATAGTTTGGTATCTGCATCTTAACACAACCCATGTACAGCTTATCTAAAGCTACCTCTACCTGTCATTAATGTCATCGAACGTGGTGTTCTCCAAGTGACACCTTAGTACCAGCATCACTAGCCTGAGGTGTGCAATCCAGCTTATCTGAAGCTGCTTCCTGCATATATAGTCTCAGTCCCATCATCTATGTGCTTTCTGTTTTATTTAGGGTGAATTGTTGCAAGGATGTAAGAACATTTCTCACCCCCCCCCCTCTCTAGAGCACATGAAATATTCACTGCCCCCCCCCCCCCCCCGTCGAACAGGAAGGAAATGTTCATCGCTTAGTAGCACCAAATTGATACAAGTTAGGAGACTATGACCGGGTGTTATCTATGACTGAATGCAATCTATGACCGAGTGCACAATAGGAATACATGAAAGAAAACGGCTTATTAAGAGAAAAGATTTAAAAAAACAGTAATGTGTTTAAACATCAATTAACTTTTCCTGCTTTTTGAAATCAGGCCCGACCTTCCCCTCGTGAAATAATCTGCTGAACAGACTAAAAATCTTGAACCTTTGTTTTTATATATTGCATCTAGGAAAGAAATATAAGTCTAATATAAGCTTTCAATAAGCAATTGAACCATGCACATGAAATAAACCACATGAGAGTGTTTGCATTGCATTTAAATCCATCAAGATCCGGGCTCAATGTTATATTTTTCGGGGAAATTAATAAGAAAATATTCATGAATGTGTTTTGGGGATTGGATCTTGCATTTCTAGGGATAACATAAAGACAAACCAGTAGTGACAGTAAACACCACAACATCATATATTTATTCTCAAAAGCCATGATACAGCAAATAGGATATTGATTCTTCACCTACAAGGACCTTATCATGACAGCATTTTCAGTATATGGATCTTTAAACTAGCTGTTCAGACTCGTTACAATAAGCCTTGTAGGAGAAGTTCGATACTATCTTTGTCCTATACTATTATCTTTATACTCTGGGACTTAGTCAGTAGTGGCTATCCCGGGTTAGTCACAGGCATTTTTTTTCAAAATGATAAACTGATATCAAAAACAAAATACAACTAATGCTTTGCTCACAGAGACTTACAATAAAACTCACAGAAGTAGAAAGACTCTGGTGCGTTCGTCAGTATCTACCTTAACTAATCTAGGTTGGTCCCATAGGGAGCCACACAATTACTAATCTATGGCGTTCAATTTGCCTAAACGTGATCACGAGCACAAGTTCAGACTAGTTCCAATACGAATGTGCACCCTGTGCATGCTGTTCCACTACGAATGTGCACCCTGGGCATGCTGTTCTGATACGAATGTGCACCCTGTGTATGGTGTTCCAATACGAATGTGCACCCTGGGCATGCTGTTCTGATACGAATGTGCACCCTGTGTATGGTGTTCCAATACGAATGTGCACCCTGTGTATGGTGTTCCATTACAAATGTGCACCTATGCATGCTATTCCGATATTAGTGTGCACCTGTGCATGCTGTTCTGATACGAATGTGCACCTGTGCATGCTGTTCCGATATGAATGTGCACCCTGTGCATGATGTTCCAGTACGAATGTGAACCCTGTGCATGGTGTTTCAATACGAGTGTGCACCTGTGCATGCTGTTCTGATACGATTCTTTTTAACCTACTGTGCACTTGCTTGTGCTAACGTTTAGGTAAATTGAACTCCATATAATCAGGTTAATTATTAGTGACTGATTTGTTAGCTAGTAAGGTCTATACGGGTTCACTCTAGGTTACACATCGAGCAATTAGTGATATCATAGTGCCCAAGATACAAGAGGTTATACAAATACTAACTATTATTCTACCTACAACAACAAAGCATACGGAGGTTGCTTATGTAGAGCACTGAACGTCATATGCATGTTAGCGGGGCGTACGACGGTGGTACACCACGCTGGTGTGAGCGGGGCGTACCATAGTCATCCTGTCCATGGCCATGTTTCATATGCAAATCGCGTGGCGTTTTACATTATTATTTGACCTTAGTGCCTAAAGCTAGAGGCGTATTTTCCAACTTAAAGCCACTCAAAAGAAAAATATGTTTCTCATCACTAAGCCTAGTCCCTGCACAATCATCATTACCTTAGGCCCAGGTGGCCGAACGGCCAAGCCGAACCTGGTAAATAACTGTAATTATCCTGTACAATTAGCCCAAATTAAACATTATCAAAAAACAAATGCAGTTAAGAATATGATAAAGTACGTTTTGTATTTAGTCTTTTGATCTTTTTCACTTGAGGGGATCTGGGAAAATTTGGACTTTTCACAAACAGTTTAAACTTTTCAGTACTGCAAAAGCTACTATAAAACAGGCGCTTCCTAGCTCACTGCAATACTAGAATCATAAGCTTTAATCTGATACATAAATATTCCAGGGTTTGACAATGTCTTACATGTATATTATATCACATCAAAAATGTACTACCAAAAATGACAATCATCATTACAAGCCTGGTTATAAGAAACCAGCATTGTAACCGTTATTTAAAGTTATATTGTCCCATACAACGTCACGCTAAAGTATACTAATTGGTGATTATTAATTGTACTTAAAGGCCCAGCTCCCCTATAAATATAGAGCTGAGTACCTGTCCCGACTGCACTCTGACTGTTACTGGACGTGCAGTAAGAACTGCGGGTTTTAACATACATTAAAGACGTGTGAAACACTCCATCTCTATGATCATGCTGTAATATATACTAATACTTTACAATGGTTTAATATCAATATCTATGAAGCATAAACTCTAGAACAGGGAGTAAAGATGATATACCTATGTTACTGAAGAGCAAATGGCTGTAAAAAAGAAGAGATAAATATGAGCCAACATTGATCATCCTAGTATAACAGCTGTCACATTTTAAAGGTCAAACCCTTGCAGGTTCAGACAGACATGCAACAGTATTTCAAGCCTTTGCCTAAACAAAAAGGACTTAATATAGAACTATTGAGGGATTCTCCAGCAGCAAAGAAGGAGAGGCGTTGGGGACAAGAGGAGGGGATTACAATGAGGAAAATCCGGGTTTTGACTTGTTGCAATTTAGAACTTTTGCCAAGTTTACAATCTGAAGGCTCTACTCTCCCTAGGTGGTCGGGCAAGTCCTGCATGGTTGATGGTTCTTGCAACAAGTTTGTTTGAGTTTCCTGCATCTACATCAGTCCTGAACCATTCATCACGGCTATTCACAATCATCTCAGTGTTTCCTGAGTCGTTCAGTAAATGAGATGACAGAGTGATCTAGCACTCATGGCACTGATTTACACATTGACGAGATAGACCAAAGGGCATGGCTTGGTCAAAGGACAAAGTCACGGTAGCCATGTTCCGTGACACACATCTTCGGTCTGTCTTTGGTAGTTCAGGATGTTCCATTTAATTTATCAATATAAAGTTTGTTATCAGATCAGAATTTAACCGCGATGCAGCTGTGATGAGCCCTTGACCAAGTCATGCTGTCTCAGGAAGGTGCCCAGTACCTTACACGACATCATGAATAGCTTGATAGTCTCTTCTTACCACACCGTGGTTCAACCTTCAGGTATTAGTTCCCTACTGTGTACCATTCACCAAGGTTTACAACGGTCTCCTTCACGTTTCCTGTGCTGTACAGAGAGCAGGTCCTGTCAGCCCGGATGTACTTAAAGACAGAGCAGCCTGCCTCACGTGTACACTGGGTGCCACATCCCAGCACAGAGTCAGCCTGCAGCAGCCCCATACGGTCCCCCACAGACACAGCACTGCCGACCTGGTCAACGCCTACAAAGTCAGTAGACAGCCGGCAGTCGGGGGCTGAAATATAACAAAGTCAAAACACAGCCTGCATAAAGGGCCTGAAATATAACAAAGTCAAAACACAGCCTGCATAAAGGGCCTGAAATATAACAAAGACAGTACACAGCCGGCACACAGGGGCTGAAATATAACAAAGTCAGTACAGAGCCTGCACACAGGGCCTGAAATATAACAAAGTCAGTACACAGCCTGTATAAAGGGACTGAAATACAAGGGTAGTTGGGTGTGACATGTATGGAGTTAACTTTGCCCAAACGTTAGCATACGCATAAGGACAGCATGTTGAAGTTCATTATGGAACAACTTGCATGGTCCATTACAAATGCTTAGATTTGTAATAAACCTACTGCACTGTTCAATCACACATTTGTGCTTGCTGTGACCTTCAATAATACCCTTGCAAATTCTCCTATGTTGTTAATCAAAGCTTATTTGAAAGCTGCTATTATTGAACATGTGCTGTTTACCAGTGGAACCTATTCTAACATTAGTAGTAGTAGTCTATGTAACACAACCAGAGATCTTTACTCAGTATATTGGTACTGTTGACCTATAAACTGCAAATAGTTGGCATGATACTATCAGGGGTGTGGCAAGCAGTTTCAAAGTTGGGGGGGGACTAAGGGGTGTTTTGACCCTTTTTTACCCCTTTTAACTTAACCTTTTTGGTTTGATTTTTTTGGGGGCTTGTCCAAAGTGGGAGGGGGCCGGACATGTCCCCCCGGTTGCCATGCCCCTGTACTTCAGTAACCTTGCTGGGATACATTCATGTACTGGTATCCCAGGTGGAAGCCAGATTATGTAACACAAAGCTAAAGGTTGCCATGATGATGGAGGCATATAGAATTACGATGTACATGTATGTTAATTAATGGGGATTTGTGTTTAAGGTATAGACCAGGGTCTACGCAAACAGCACCTGGTGGCAAAGAAAGTAAAAAGACCATGATAGAAGCATCTCTGTCTTTTGCATATGACCTAACTCACCTATACTAAGGGAAGATTCATTATTTATGGCAGGGGTGGGGGTGAGCGTTTGGAAAATCGAAGACGTCAAAAATGATTGGCCCCCCCTCGGAATAGGTTGGAAAAAGAGGCCCCCCCCTCGGAATAGGTTGAAAAAAATGCGCCCCCGTCACCCTAGATCGTTTTTAACTTTATTACAAAAACAACATGGGCGTATACTGATAATCCTGGGCACTTTTTTACCTACAATTTACTACCTTGTAAGGTGTTTTAGTGTAAAATTCTTGATATACTTGCTGGTGAGTGATGATAGACAAACCTCTATACTTCATACACTCGATCACCATTTTTAACGACTTACATACTGTTGAGTTTAAGGGCCCCAGCGCTTATAAATTGGAAGCTCCTGTACCGGGACGGGGGTCGGGACGGGGGTCGGGACGGGGGTCGGGACGGGGGTCGGGACGGGGGTCGGGACGGGGGTCGGGACGGGGGTCGGGACGGGGGTCGGGACGGGGGTCGGGACGGGGGTCGGGACGGGGGTCGGGACGGGGGTCGGGACGGGGGTCGGGACGGGGGTCGGGACGGGGGTCGGGACGGGGGTCGGGACGGGGGTCGGGACGGGGGTCGGGACGGGGGTCGGGACGGGGGTCGGGACGGGGGTCGGGACGGGGGTCGGGACGGGGGTCGGGACGGGGGTCGGGACGGGGGACGGGGGTCGGGACGGGGTCGGGACGGGGGTCGGGACGGGGGTCGGGACGGGGGTCGGGACGGGGGTCGGGACGGGGGTCGGGACGGGGGTCGGGACGGGGGTCGGGACGGGGGTCGGGACGGGGGTCGGGACGGGGGTCGGGACGGGGGTCGGGACGGGGGTCGGGACGGGGGTCGGGACGGGGGTCGGGACGGGGGTCGGGACGGGGGTCGGGACGGGGGTCGGGACGGGGGTCGGGACGGGGGTCGGGACGGGGGTCGGGACGGGGGTCGGGACGGGGGTCGGGACGGGGGTCGGGACGGGGGTCGGGACGGGGGTCGGGACGGGGGTCGGGACGGGGGTCGGGACGGGGGTCGGGACGGGGGTCGGGACGGGGGTCGGGACGGGGGATAGAGCAAGATCAAAAATTTGTTAGATAATGCAGCAGTCAATGCTGGATACAACAGGCAGAATTAATGAGTTGAGAAGTAGTTCTGATATGCTGTAGAGTAAACCCGGGTTAGCATTGAGATGTGGTAACTACGGTAGTGGCTTGGTTTGTTGACATTATCTAACACAGAGGTAAGCTAGGGGGAGGAGGCAGGAGGCCACACAGTCACACCTTGTTAATATTTCCAGAATCAACTTCCGATAAGCTGTATCGAAAACCTGTGATGTCAACCCTTCAGCTATGGTTTGGGGGCCGTCCATTAATTACATACGCATGAAGAGAAATTTTCTAAATGTCCATGATTGAAGGTGTAGCAGGCCGGCAGTGACGTCACGGCGTCACTGGCGGGAGAGCTGGTAACACCCCCTGTCGATTAATAGTTGTACTAATTGATTAGTCCATGTCATAGATTTTCCAAACATGACATATTTTTTGACCCCTCTCCTACCAACTAGCCATAAGCTGATAAGTAGGGGGTCTAGATGGGGGGTTGCTCATGTCATTTGTCAGTATCTTTGTATTTCTCCTGTCATATGTCACTAGGCTCTATGTCACCTGTCGATTTTAAGAAAAGGCCATGTCCCTGGTCAATATATTTTCATTTCTCCTGTCATTTGTCACTAAGCCCAATGTCACCTGTCCATTTTTAAGAAAATGCCATGTAGCCCTGTGGATTTTAGGGGTCTACCCCTATTAAGTACCCGATTAAGTTCTGCTTTGAAAAATGCCCTTCCCTCCTCCCAACAAATCGCAAATGGTGGTTAAATAGTCATATAAATTTGGTTCTAATCACCCGATCAGGGAGGCTTATCAAGTTTTGCTGAGGACCTTTTTTACTATGAGCCCTAGCTCCTATCTTCACAATGCCCCCACCCCCTAGATGGCAATATATAACTTGACTCTATAAGCTTGACCAGCCCTGGCACTGGCGAGTTACTCACCAGGGCTGCATTCATGCATCATGCCCACCAAGGCATTACATAAAGACATGAGGATTTGGTATATTAAGTGATATAATGTCTAAATGTAATCTGTGTGACTTATAAGGTAAAATAGTATTACGGTGTTTAATAATGAAACACAGTCATAAACAATCTTGTTATTTTATAGTAGATCAGTTATGTGTATTATGTTATATTGCTGGTGATATATATTATCGAGCTGTATAAGTTCTTTATATTGCCAGGATAAATAAACGGGATAGATGTATTTACATCTTCTCATACCAAAAAAAATGTACCAATGCAGCCCTGGGGAGTCATTCGGCGGTGCTGCATTGGTGCATCACGCTGACCCTTCGGGAGTGTCTCAACCCCTGAGGGTCAACATGATGCTTGAATGCAACTCTGGTGATTTAATCAGCAGGGCTGCTTTCATGCATTACGACGATGAGGGGCATGATGCTTCAAAGCATCAGAAGATTATTAACCCTTTAAGGACCACATAATACCTCAATGCATCTTGCCCTTGGTCGTCATAATGCATTAATGCAGCGCTGGAGAGTAACTTGCCAGTGTAGCATTCACGCATTATGCCGCCCCTATGGGGTTCAAAAACTCCCGAAGGGTCGGCATGGTGCACCAATGCAGCCAAGGTGAGTTACTCCCCATGGCTGCATTGATGAATTATGACGAGAAATGTCATCTATAAGCAACATCGGTCCTTAAAGGGTTAACGCATAGAGTTTATGGCAAATAGTCCCCCCTTTCCTGCCCGTAACCTACTTGACTTTCTGAGTGTCTCAGCTCAGATTGCATCAGTCTATGCCAACACCCTAACTGGTTGTACATGTTCTTCATGCATCACCTTGGATACCACATCCTGATGTTGACAATACAGCTCGATGCCAGCCTTAGCCATAGCTTACCCAGCGAATCCCCGAATCCACCAACCCCGTAATATTGACTAATTTGTATTTTGTTATGTGTAGATTAAATGTTTTTTAACTAGACATATCATATACACTGCCATACTGGTAGGAATCAACTACATGATGATTAGACATACTTGTCATATAATATTGGTGAATAAATAAATGAATCTATAATACAATATTGACACATTTCTATTTCATTATGTTGGATTAGATGCTAAACCTAATATCTAGAGACATAGAGTTGGTACCCTTTCCACTAACCATGAATATAAAGAATATTATCTATGGTTAGGGAGCCTCTCTTCTTTTCAACCCCCCCTAGATTTTTTTTCTTGAAAAAACCAACCGCCCCCTGTTGTTAAAAAACAGGGCACTTCCTTATGTATTTCGGGATCATTAGAAAAATGACCCCACAAGGATCTGTATATTTATATATTTACTCCCTTATGGGGTCTTCATCAAGACCCCAGAAGGTTATATATATTTTCATAGTTGGACCGCTGTGGGATCTTGACACAGGTCATAGGTCAACAGGCTGGGTAAATCCTGGCATTCATACCGTGCAGGGAAAAAAGAGAATGAGGGGGTTTCTCCCCTTGATTTCGGGTTAATATAAATGTCATTCAGTAAATCAAATTTGCTGATGTCTAAACATTATTTGCTGAAATTGATTAACCCATGTGCAGGTAGACAATGTGTTTATCTTGGTATATGTGAATGGGCTTGTATTTCGGTTTTGTATTTCGTGAAATATATTGATTTGAATGACAGAATATAGCCGAAATAAGGTACATTTATATGTGGAACCCCCTCCCCCCTTACCCCTCCCATACCATCACACCTGTATAAGATACTGCACTGGGAGATTCCCCCTTGGTGGGGCGGACCGGCGGCGGCCCTTATCTCTCCCGGTGGCCCTTATCTATACAGAGATAAGGGCAGGAGGCCGACCTGGGGGCTGCACTAAGTAATGGGAGATTTGCCCTTGCTGGAAGAAACTCCCCTGTAGGCTAATATACCTGTAATGGTAAATGTCCCGGATTGTCCAGGCCTGGTCAAGGTCGTCCAGGATCCCACAAGGGGACTGAAAAGGATCCCACAATGCAAAAAAATATATTGACAAAATTACAAAATATTTTGTCAGAATCAGTTTCTTTTAAATCTGAGGTGTCCAAATATACAATTATTTTATATATGGATGTGTTAGTTCTATGGGATCCCACAACCCAGGGTAAGACCTAAGACCCCACAACACAGGTTTGGTCGCTATATATATATATATATATATATATATATATATATATATATATATATATACATTTATATCCTGTACACACACGTTGTGATTAGTGTCTGCAGCCAGCTTGATATGCTTCATTGGATACCTTTGCTGCAGCATCTGAACAGCACGCATAGGATTACAATACGGCTTATCTAGAGCTTTTGGACAATGTGTTGAAGTGTCTCCAGGTAGCGGCATCTTAACACCAACCTAGCTACCTCTGGAACATGTATACTTTGTGGGTAGGGAGTGGTCATAATTTATCCACAGGGGGGTGGCGATTTTGGGGAGGTCCAACAAATTTTGACTCCTCTACAGGGAGGGGGGGGATTGTAACCCATTTTCGGCGAAAAAGCCAGTTCATTACTATAGTTCACAGAGGAGGGGGTGATGAAAAATGTTGACCTGTCTTGAGATATGCTCACATGAAAATCCACGAAATTCCAAGTGTTGTTAAATAAAGCCCACTCTGTTATTCTATTGCTGGTGGTGGATGTGTATACAGTGCAACTTCATGACTTCGTGCCGTCTGGATCCTTGATTGTTTGCATGCATTAATACATGTCAACAGACATGGTGATCCGTCTACAACTGACTCCTTAGTAAAGGCATCTTAAAGCTGGGCCGTCAAGGAATAAGTTCAGTATTTTCCATACATAGACTAAAATAACAGTTCCACAAGAGGGCAGCAGTGTTTGGACAGGGGACCATGAGCATTGTCCAGCTACAACATATTAACCCTATATATCTTGTGCCTCTAAGAACTGAGCTCCCTGCCCTTTAGAGCCCTCTTGTGAATGAAAACTGAACTATATCCAAAAGTGCTTTTGGCCTCACTTCAACCATGACGGTCAAGCTTTAACCCCTACCTGAGATTTACAATACGGCTTATCTAGAGATACTTCTGGAACAAGCAGACTCTTGGGCATCCTGTGAAATACATAGACAGAGGTCCATGATAATCTGTCTGAATGACAGGTTTCTCCACGAGTGGTATATTGGATCATATCACACAAGGCGGAGCCGAGTGTGATATGATCCAAGGTAGCACAAGTGGAGAAACCAGGAATTCAGACTGATTAGAGTGGATCTCTGTGTTTATTTTATGTTATTATTGAAAAATCATATCTAAAAACAACATTTAAAGATTGGTTTCATAGCTATTTTAGTGACATCATCATGGAGAAACAGCCCATGGAGAATGAACATCAGTTTCTCCCAGGGGTTGTGGAGAACGGCCATTCCAGTACTGAAGCATAGACACTTTGTTTCTCCACATGAAGTAAAGTTTGGTATCTGCATCTTAACACAACCCATGTACAGCTTATCTAAAGCTACCTCTACCCATCATTAATGTCATCGAACATGGTGTTCTCCAAGTGACACCTTAGTACCAGCATCACTAGCCTGAGGTGTGCAATCCAGCTGCTTCCTGCATATATAGTCTCAGTCCCATCATCTATGTGCTTTCTGTTTTATTTAGGGTGAATTGTTGCAAGGATGTAAGAACATTTCTCACCCCCCCCCCCTCTCTAGAGCACATGAAATATTCACTGCCCCCCCCCCCCCCCGTCGAACAGGAAGGAAATGTTCATCGCTTAGTTGCACCAAATTGATACAAGTTAGGAGACTATGACCGGGTGTAATCTATGACTGAATGCAATCTATGACCGAGTGCACAATAGGAATACATGAAAGAAAACGGCTTATTAAGAGAAAAGATTAAAAAAAACAGTAATGTGTTTAAACATCAATTAACTTTTCCTGCTTTTTGAAATCATGTCCGACCTTCCCCTCGTGAAATAATCTGCTGAACAGACTAAAAATCTTGAACCTTTGTTTTTATATATTGCATCTAGGAAAGAAATATAAGTCTAATATAAACTATCAATAAGCAATTGAACCATGCACATGAAATAAACCACATGAGAGTGTTTGCATTGCATTTAAACCATCAAGATCCGGGCTCAATGTTATATTTTTCGGGGAAATTGATAAGAAAATATTCATGAATGTGTTTTGGGGATTGGATCTTGCATTTCTAGGGATAACATAAAGACAAACCAGTAGTGACAGTAAACACCACAACATCACATATTTATTCTCAAAAGCCATGATACAGCAAATAGGATATTGATTCTTCACCTACAAGGACCTTATCATGACAGCATTTTCAGTATATGGATCTTTAAAACTAGCTGTTCAGACTCGTTACAATAAGCCTTGTAGGAGAAGTTCGATACTATCTTTGTCCAATACTATTATCTTTATACTCTGGGACTTAGTCAGTAGTGGCTATCCCAGGTTAGTCACAGGCATTTTTTTTCAAAATGATGAACTGATATCAAAAACAAAATACAACTAATGCTTTGCTCACAGAGACTTACAATAAAACTCACAGAAGTAGAAAGACTATGGTGCGTTCGTCAGTATCGACCTTAACTAATTTAGGTTGGTCCTATAGGGAGCCACACAATGACTAATCTATGGCGTTCAATTTGCCTAAACGTGATCACGAGCACAAGTTCAGACTATTTCCAATACGAATGTGCACCCTGTGCATGCTGTTCCACTACGAATGTGCACCCTGTGCATGCTGTTCTGATACGAATGTGCACCCTGTGCATGGTGTTCCAATACAAATGTGCACCCTGTGTATGGTGTTCCATTACAAATGTGCACCTATGCATGCTATTCCGATATTAGTGTGCACCTGTGCATGCTGTTCCGATATGAATGTGCACCCTGTGCATGATGTTCCAGTACGAATGTGAACCCTGTGCATGGTGTTTCAATACGAGTGTGCACCTGTGCATGCTGTTCTGATACGATTCTTTTTAACCTACTGTGCACTTGCTTGTGCTAACGTTTAGGTAAATTGAACTCCATATAATCAGGTTAATTATTAGTGACTGATTTGTTAGCTAGTAAGGTCTATATGGGTTCACTCTAGGTTACACATCGAGCAATTAGTGATATCATAGTGCCCAAAATACAAGAGGTTATACAAATACTAACTATTATTCTACCTACAACAACAAAGCATACCAAGGTTGCTTATGTAGAGCACTGAACGTCATATGCATGTTAGCGGGGCGTACGACGGTGGTACGCCACGCTGGTGTGAGCGGGGCGTACCATAGTCATCCTGTCCATGGCCATGTTTCATATGCAAATCGCGTGGCGTTTTACATTATTTTTTTACCTTAGTGCCTAAAGCTAGAGGCGTATTTTCCAACTTAAAGCCACTCAAAAGAAAAATATGTATCTCATCACTAAGCCTAGTCCCTGCACAATCATCATTACCTTAGGCCCAGGTGGCCGAACGGCCAAGCCGAACCTGGTAAATAACTGTAATTATCCTGTACAATTAGCCCAAATTAAACATTATCAAAAAACAAATGCAGTTAAGAATATGATAAAGTACGTTTTGTATTTAGTCTTTTGATCTTTTTCACTTGAGGGGATCTGGGAAAATTTGGACTTTTCACAAACAGTTTAAACTTTTCAGTACTGCAAAAGCTATTATAAAACAGGCGCTTCCTAGCTCACTGCAATACTAGAATCATAAGCTTTAATCTGATACATAAATATTCCAGGGTTTGACAATGTCTTACATGTATATTATATCACATCAAAAATGTACTACCAAAAATGACAATCATCATTACAAGCCTGGTTATAAGAAACCAGCATTGTAACCATACAACGTCACGCTAAAGTATACTAATTGGTGATTATTAATTGTACTTAAAGGCCCAGCTCCCCCTATAAATATAGAGCTGAGTACCTGTCCCGACTGCACTCTGACTGTTACTGGACGTGCAGTAAGAACTGCGGGTTTTAACATACATTAAAGACGTGTGAAACACTCCATCTCTATGATCATGCTGTAGTATATACTAATACTTTACAATGGTTTAATATCAATATCTATGAAGCATAAACTCTAGAACAGGGAGTAAAGATGATATACCTATGTTACTGAAGAGCAAATGGCTGTAAAAAAGAAGAGATAAATATGAGCCAACATTGATCATCCTAGTATAACAGCTGTCACATTTTAAAGGTCAAACCCTTGCAGGTTCAGACAGACATGCAACAGTATTTCAAGCCTTTGCCTAAACAAAAAGGACTTAATATATAACTATTGAGGGATTCTCCAGCAGCAAAGAAGGAGAGGCATTGGGGACAAGAGGAGGGGATTACAATGAGGAAAATCCGGGTTTTGACTTGCAATTTAGAACTTTTGCCAAGTTTACAATCTGAAGGCTCTACTCCCCCTAGGTGGTCGGGCAAGTCCTGCATGGTTGATGGTTCTTGCAACAAGTTTGTTTGAGTTTCCTGCATCTACATCAGTCCTGAACCATTCATCACGGCTATTCACAATCATCTCAGTGTTCCCTGAGTCGTTCAGTAAATGAGATGACAGAGTGATCTAGCACTCATGGCACTGATTTACACATTGACGCGATAGACCAAAGGGCATGGCTTGGTCAAAGGATAAAGTCACGGTAGCCATATTCTGTGACACACTTCTTTTGGGCAATATGAAAATGTTTACAATCTGTCTTTGGTAGTTCAGGATGTTCCCTTTACTTTATCAATATAAAGTTTGTTATCAGATCAGAATTTAACCGCGATGCAGCTGTGATGAGCCCTTGACCAAGTCATGCTGTCTCAGGAAGTTGCTCAATACCTTTCACGACATCATGAATGGGTTGATAGTCTCCTCTTACGACACCGTGGTTCAACCCTTAGGTATTAGTTTCCTACTGTGTACCATTCACCAAGGTTTACAACGGTCTCCTTTACGTTTCCTGTGCTGTACAGAGAGCAGGTCCTGTCAGCCCGGATGTACTTAATGACAGAGCAGCCTGCCTCACGTGTACACTGGGTGCCACATCCCAGCACAGAGTCAGCCTGCAGCAGCCCCACAAGGTGCCCCACAGACACAGCACTGCCGATCTGGTCAAAGCCTACAAAGTAAGTACACAGCCGGCACACGGGGCCTGAAATATAACAAAGTCAGTACAGAGCCTGCACACATGGCCTGAAATATAACAAAGTCAGTACACAGCCGGCACACGGGGCCTGAAATATAACAAAGTCAGTACAGAGCCTGCACACAGGGCCTGAAATATAACAAAGTCAGTACACAGCCTGCACACATGGCCTGAAATATAGCAAAGTCAGAACAGAGCCTGTATAAAGGGCCTAAAATATAACAAAGTCAGTACACAGCCGGCACAAAGGGGCTGAAATATAACAAAATCAGTACACAGCCAGCACACGGGACCTGAAATATAACAAAGACAGTACACAGCCGGCACACAGGGACTAAAATACAAGGTTAGTTGGGTGTCACATGTGTAGAGTTAAATTTGCCTAAACGTAAGCACACACATAAGGACAGCATGATCAAGTTCATTATGGAACAACTTGCATGGTCCATTACAAGTGCTTAGATTTGTAATTAACCTACTGCACTGTTCAATTACACATTTGTGCTTGCTGTGACCTTCAACAATACCCTTGCAAATTCACCTATGTTGTTAATCAAAGCTTTTTTGAAAGCTGCTATTATTGAACATGTGCTGTTTACCAGTGGAACCTATTCTAACATTAGTAGTAGTAGTCTATATAAAACAACCAGAGACCTTTACTCAGTATATTGGTAGCATAAGAGTGTACTGTCGAGCCTATAAACTGCAAATAGTTGGTATGATACTATCAGGAGTGTGGAAAGCAGTTTCAAAGTGGGGGGGGGGGGGGACTGAGGGGTGTTTTGACCCTTTTTTACCCCTTTTAACTTAACCTTTTTGGTTTGATTTTTTGGGGGGCTTGTCCAAAGTGGGAGGGGCCGGACATGTCCCCCCGGTTGCCATGCCCCTGTACTTCAGTAACCTTGCTGGGATATATTCATGTACTGGTATCCCAGGTCGAAGCCAGATTATGTAACACAAAGCTAAAGGCTGCCATGATGATGGAGGCATATAGAATTATGATGTACATGTATGTTAATTAATGAGGATTTGTGTTAAAGGTATAGACCAGGGTCTACGCAAACGGCACCTGATGGCAAAGAAAGTAAAAAGACCATGATAGAAGCATCTCTGTCTTTTGCATATGACCAAACTCACCTATACTAAGGGAGGATTCATTATTTATGGCAGGGGTGGGGGTGAGCGTTTGGAAAATCGAATATGTCAAAAATAATTGGCCCCCCCCCTCGGAATAGGTTGGAAAAAAAGGCCCCCCCCTCGGAATAGGTTGAAAAAAAAGCACCCCCCGTCACCCTAGATCGTTTTTAACTTTATTACAAAAACGACATGGGCGTATACTGATAATCCCGGGCCCTTTTTTACCTACAATTTACTACCTTGTAAGGTGTTTTAGTGTAAAAGTCTTGATATACTTGCTGGTGAGTGATGATAGACAAACCTCTATACTTCATACACTAGATCACCGTTTTTAACGACTTACATACTGTTGAGTTTAAGGGCCTCAGCGCTTATAAATTGGAAGCTCCTGTACCCCCAGTGCTTTCATGAAGCCTGTGATTCTTTGAAGACTGGCAAAATGGTGGGCGATTCTGAGTGTCAAAAGTGATGCAGTGAGAAATGTGCTGGGAGTTTGAGAAAAATTGCCGAAAATTTTGAAAATATTGACATAATTTGGTAGAATATAATACAGGCTGTAAGCAAAAATCGAGACATTTTAACATACTAAATTCGCGAGATTTTAAGGAATACCCCTTAAAAAAAAGGCCCCCCTAAAAATAGGGTAAAAAAAAAGGCCCCCTTTGAATACCCCTAAAAAAATTTGCCCCACCCTCAAATGCTCAACCCCACCCCGGCCATAAATAATGAACCCTCCCTAACCATTTAGATGCCTCACTGTGGCATTCTACACATCTTGTCACTGTTTTTCTCTGCTTCAAAAAGCTATACCCTAAGCTGTCACAGTTATCTTGGCTGAATAGAAAATATTTGAATAAATCCCAAACTGTCTTTATTTATCAATGAATCCCTTCCTTTTTTGTTGTAAAATGTATGTTTTGATCTCATGTACAGATGGCTAAGTTTTGATCACAAAATGTTGGCCCTTTTTTTTCTATGTTGCAAAATGTAGAGAAAATAGAATTTTTTTTAAATTTGTGTCTTTTTCCTAAATTAGTCACAGCTCTTTGGTTTCACCCATGACCACTCACTTTTTATGGATCGATTGTGTTGCATATAATCTCCTCAAAACATCTGAGAAGTTTGGTTGAGATATTATGGGTCAATCCTTCAAAAATTTGAAAAAAACCATTGATAGGGGTGTATCCATACGCTGTCATAGTTAAGGGTGCCCTATCTTCAAATGTCAATATATCATAATCTAGCACCATGAGATATCGATTCCTTTGCTTCTATTACATTATCACATATCAAACTCATATAATCCAAATTGATTTAAAGAAATTGTTGGTAGATCAGAATTGACCGAACCCTGGTCTATACCTTTAAGTACATGTTCCTATCTTCTAAAGATGATGAAAATCAGCAAACTTGGTCATGTACACAGGTAATCATTATACTCCAAAACCAGCAGTACCAACTAAAACATCACTCATAACTAGTGCCTAACCTAGTCATTGTCTGGCTCCCTATACAACCAACCTAGGTGAGTAAATACTGTCAGGTTATTCAATACTGGCCACCTCACCTCAGGTCTTCTCTATTTTTATGACTTTTTGAGTAAGGCATTAGTAAAATTAATTTTTTGCCTCAGTCATTTTTGAATAGGACTTTGTCATGCCTGACCAATGTCCTTTTGACTAACCTGAAATAACCACTACAGACTAAGGGCCAGGTCATTTAGATTATCAGTGCATTATGGCTACACAGTACTCCATGGGGACATGGAGTACAGAGCTCTCATGTGATTAGAAAAGGCTGGATTACCCGTGTAATTAATAGTGATACTTACCAGCAACGGGTTTAGCGGCCGGTGTCAGGTCGATTTCACAAATACCCATGAAGAGTGTTATATGACCAGTGAGGCAGTTGGCGTCCACCCATTCACCATCCATGCCCCACTGTCCTGTGACAAAAGCCGTACAGTACTCAAATACCCCATTAGGGTCATCTTGGGCATAGTTCTCCCAAGAAAATGGTGTTCCATCATTCCACGTCAGATTTCTCTCATCGTACCCAATCCAGAAAGCCCCTGTCAACCTTTTGGTACAAAACAGAAGGGAAACAGGCTATGTTAAAAACATCTGCTAAGTTAGAAAAATATTAAGGGCTAAAGAGATTGTATTTGCCATGTGATTTATCACAGTAAATCTGCCAGTGATGAACAAATTCTTTGTGCACACGTGTTGAATATATGCAGTGATTTTGCTAATGCGATTGATATACAGGCTTATTAGACATACAGGTTTTCGATGTGTCTGCACTGAAAAAAGTAAACTTGTCTCCAGTGTCTTCTAAGTGACTGTCATAAAATAAACGAGTTAAAAGTTGTCTAACCTATCATGTTACCATCCCAAAACCCCACCTCCAGACTTGTTGAAGTGACAGGGAAGCGGGTCTTCTAGCTGGAGTTGTCAGATAGAATACCCACTTGAAAATGTACCAGCCCAAAACCTGACATTTGCCAGCTCCAGATTCTATTCGTGGGATGATAGCTGTGACAACCTTCACCTCGTTTATTTATGACAGTCACTTAGACGAGTCTGGAGACAGGTTTACTTTTTCAGTGTGGGTCTAAGTACTTTGGATAACACTGCAGCCAAGATGCTTACATCAGAGTTTCCTGTTGTTTAACCCTTTGAAGATGGCTTGATGTCTTTATGCATTATGCCCTTGGTCCTCATGACCAGCGAGTAACTCGTCACTGTGCATTAGTGCATCATGCCAACCCCTCGGGAGTGTCTCACCCTCCTAAGGTCATCATGATGTTTGAATGCAGCACTGGTGAGTTACTCACCAGTGTGAGTTACTCACCAGGGCTGCATTATTGAATCATGACGACCAACGGCATGATGCATGAAAGCATCAATAGGATGCAGTAAAATTTCAGTCAGAGCTCACAATATCATATTGTAACTGGCAAAGAGCTTAGATATTTCACATTATAGTAAAATCCACCCTTTCAATGGCGATGGTTGATATACTGTATCGTTTAAATATGCTCTTCTCCTGTCCAATGCGAACCCAAAAGGTCTAGACTTACCTAGCGCCATCAATGAACTCCTTAACAAACTGTTGTGTTTCTGCAGATTCAATGGTTGCTAGGTTACCACCACTGGCGGAACACCTCTCCTGGGACCCGGTGAATGTATCAAGATTGGTGTTCACCAAATAACAGGTGTTTTTCTTTGGATATATCCCAGACTGGCAAATATTGGCTGAAATATAGTGTGAAAAGATGGCGGGCGTTTAGAGATCTGAGGAATGGGGGTAACAAATAGCATTCACCTAGGTTACTGTTATAGTGGTATGTGACCCATATAACGAAATTACATGGGTCGGAAGTCATACATAAAATGATGTGAAATTGCCATATTCGTGGAGAGCTCATTAAGAACTTCCATCTGGTATATATGACAAGTAGTCTGTTAGTTAATATTCACTCTCAGGCAATACTTTATGATGACAAAGGAAGGAGACAGTGATAACATTTGCCTTATCCATAAACACATATCCCGTTAAGGAGGCACCTTATTTAACATAGTGGCACTTAAGGAGGTTAAGGAGGTTAAGGAGGCACTTTATTTAACAAAGTGAAAAAGAAAAAATACACTGGGGGACTGGACGGGGAGGGACGGGGGGAGGGACGGGGGGAGGGAAGGGGGGGAGGGACGGGGGGAGGGACGGGGGGAGGGACGGGGGGAGGGACGGGGGGAGGGACGGGGGGAGGGACGGGGGGAGGGACGGGGGGAGGGACGGGGGGAGGGACGGGGGGAGGGACGGGGGGAGGGACGGGGGGAGGGACGGGGGAGGGACGGGGGGAGGGACGGGGGGAGGGACGGGGGGAGGGACGGGGGGAGGGACGGGGGGAGGGACGGGGGGAGGGACGGGGGGAGGGACGGGGGGAGGGACGGGGGGAGGGACGGGGGGAGGGACGGGGGGAGGGACGGGGGGAGGGACGGGGGGAGGGACGGGGGGAGGGACGGGGGGAGGGACGGGGGGAGGGACGGGGGGAGGGACGGGGGGAGGGACGGGGGGAGGGACGGGGGGAGGGACGGGGGGAGGGACGGGGGGAGGGACGGGGGGAGGGACGGCGGGAGGGACGGGGGGAGGGACGGGGGGAGGGACGGGGGGAGGGACGGCGGGAGGGACGGCGGGAGAGCCGTGGGGAGGGACGGCGGGAGAGCCGTGGGGAGGGACGGGGGGAGGGACGGGGGGAGGGACGGGGGGAGGGACGGGGGGAGGGACGGGGGGAGGGACGGGGGGAGGGACGGGGGGAGGGACGGGGGGAGGGACGGGGGGAGGGACGGGGGGAGGGACGGGGGGAGGGACGGGGGGAGGGACGGGGGGGGATTAACGGGGGAGGGACTGGGGCAGGGACCGGGGCAGGGAAGGGGAGGGAGGCCGGGAGGGATGGGGGGAGGGACGGGGGAGGGACCTGTAACAAACCTTTTTTGAAATGAGATAATTAACGGAGAAGTTTGCAGAAGCCGAAGAGGGCCATATAAACTTGCACCATGTTCCTTTAGTGATTTTGTACACTTTGGGAAGGGACAGGGCAGGGACCAGGCCAGGGATGGGGAGAGGGAGGGGGGGAGGGGAGGGGAGGGGAGGGGGGGAGGGGGGCCCCTTTAAGATGCATGGGGAGGGGGGCGCTTTTAGGATGCATGGGGCGGGTGGGGGGGAGGGGGGGAGGGGGGAGGGGGGCACTCTAGGGGGGTGGGGGGGCACTCTAAGGGGCGTTTGTCTCTTTTAAGAAAAAAAGAAAAGAAAAGATTTCAATCGAGAGACACGCTTCTTCCTCTCGAGAGGAAGAAGCGTGTCTCTTCATTTTTTTTTGTTTATCACGTGCCTCGATGAGGCGATCAGCTGCGACTGGAGGAAGTGACACTTTAAGAGGACATGCGTCTTAATTGTTATAATATTATTTTTTTTTACTTACTAATAAAGAAGACGTATGAAAATAAAACACAACAATTCACATGTCCGTCGTTCTCGTTGTTTCTTGCTTGATAAAGTCAAGTAATATCGCGATGCCGAGGTCAAACTTTCCCATGTCCTCAGTCAACACTCGAAGGAGTTCAAAAGGCGTACCGCCGGCACCGTCAGCTTCAGCTTACCACATTTTCAACACTCGGAAGGCCCACTCAGCGGGACTTCCTCCGTATTCGCATTCTTCAGCGATCTTATCTAACCTCTCAGGCGACAATTTTAAATGGTCCCCCACCTCTTTCCACCTGCTACCTAGACGTCTGCCGAGGGTGCCCAAGTGCTTATGCATCGCGCGCGAGTCGGGGTTTTCGAAATCCAACCCCTGTCTGTGGAGAAGGGCCATCCACTGAGCCAACAGTTCCACGCGTCTAATGCGGGTGAAGACGCGACCGAGCTCTCCCCATCTATGAGGATGCGGGGTTTCACCCCACCAGACTCGGAACATCGCCGTACACAGCTCCTCCGGTGTCTTGACACTGCGCTCTACTAGAGCATCCATACGGGCGGCGGTAACTTTTAAGCTACTGCCCAACTCTCTCCAAGATCCGCTCAACTCTTTACCTAGTTGACGGTGATGAGCTTAGAGTGTGTATACAAAAAAACTACAGGAGGCGTGTGGCGTGAAGCAGGACCCCCTAAGACGAACGTGTCTGTCTGTGAGTAGAGGCGTTTGCATGTGGTGAGCGACTTAAGTGTAAGACAAAAAAAAAATCACCACCTCCTGCCGTGGTGAGTAGACTGGGCCGGCCGGCGGCGGCCGGCTAGTTCAATAGGGATGGGTGACAGCTGACTAAGGCTGTGCATGAAAAAATCCGATTTTCACCTGACCTCTGACGTTTGTTACAATGAATGTCAGAGGGAGGGAGACGTCCTCAGGTAGGGGGTAGGAGGTAAGGCTATGGATGAGGAAAAAACACCGTTTTCAGCTGGTCTCCACGGATAGCGATGACATACCCCTCGTCATCTAAGCTCTTAAGGAGCGGAGCGGCTGAAAAAGCGTCATGCGGACAGGTCGCCCCACTACTGTTGATGATTTTGATGACCTGCCGCACGTTGCACAGCCCCTCTCCTCCACCACCACATCGACCGACGCCCTCGACGCCGCTCGCGCTGAGAGTTACAGCTATTCGGACACTCAGCCCCTAAACCAAGAAGAAGAGGAGGAGGAGGAGCAGCAGCAACAGGGTGAGACAGAGAACGACGCTGACGACGGGAAAGGGAAAGGGGCGGACGGTACGTTTTTTCGGCTCCCCTCTTCCCCAGCTTTCGACCTCACTTCCACTGGTAGCGCGTCCGGTCCGTGGCGACTGCCCTCACCGCCACCTTACGAGGGCGGCGGCGCTTCATCTTCTACCGCTACACTCAGCACCGACGGCGTGTGGCTGCTCTGTTCCAACAACGAGGTCTCGGATACCACCAGCGCTGACGCTGCTCCTGTTATCGGTTCTGCTGCTGATTCAGCTCACGCTGATGGTGTTACTCTTCTTGCGGGTCTGAAACGTTCTATGGTGAGTTCCAGAACAACAAGGCCTACTAAGAAGAGAAAAATACAAGAAAAAGAACGAGATGGACGAGAAGAAGCAGAGAAACCCTTCTCCCGTCTTCTCGGGTTAGAGTTCTGCTTAGACGGGGCTTTGACGCTGGAGATCTGGGAGGACGTGGCTAGACTGTCTAGGAGGCCGCGCTACACAAAAGACGGCCAGGTGAAAGAGGCGTCTCTGACCAGAAGCAAGCGAGTGCACTTCACTGCCGACGCGCTGCGCGAGCTAATAGCACGCATCGCCGATATCCGCGCAGTGGTGCGCATACGCGACACAGCGGCCGCGCAAGGAAGACCTAATCACACCCCCTGGTTCGCAGTGCTGGATGAGGAGGGCGAAGTGTATGCAGCTGTGAGCTACTACAGCGGTAAGAACCTCGTCCACGTGCGCAAGTACGAAGGTCCTGACAAAAAACCCACACAGCAGGGGGTGACGCTGTCCGCCAGAGCGCTCAAAGAGTTGGATGACAAAACAGAGATTATTCTCAAATATCTCGGTATAGATTCGGAATGAGAGACGCTCAACGCTCACGCGCGCACACACACAGCGTTTGACGTACGCTGTATGAGACAGACAGACGGATACACAGACAGCAGACAGATAGATAGATAGATAGATAGACAGATAGATTGATAGATAGATAGACAGATAGATTGATAGATAGATAGATAGTTAGACGGCTAAGTAGTTGGTAACTGAGTGAAAAAACATGACGCAGTACGTATGCGAAAAGTGTTTCAAAATTTTTAAAAGACCGTACAACCACGAGAGACACGTAGAAAGTTGTAGAGTAATACCTAAGTTTTGCCCTCTATGCGGCGAAGGCGATTGCCGAAAGATCGCCTGTCGTAAAGAGCGTGGAGGACATAAAGAGAAGCAATCAATACTTGGCGGTTTACACACAGCACACGGTTTTCTTGGACGTAGTCAACTATTTGGCACCCGGTTACAACTACGCGACCTATTTGCGAGCTTTCACCAGGAACGAAGAGAAAGGTCACTTTCCTTACGAATGGATGACGTCTACCAGGAAACTGGCAAACAGAACGCTGCCACCGAGATCGGCTTTTGACAGTGAACTGACGGGCGTCAAAATGTCAGAATCCGACTACGCTGCATGTCAGAAAGTTTGGTCCGACGAGAAGATGCAAACTATGGAAGATTACTTGATCCACTACAACAACAAAGACGTCAAACCTTTCATAGAAGCTCTGAAAAATCACGCTAAATTTTTCCAAGATCGCGGCATTGACATGTTGAAAGACGGAGTTTCTCTCGCCGGTTTGACTTTACGGTTCCTCTTCCAAAACCTAGAAGACGCGTTCACAACGTTCCCCCAGTTCGACGCCGTCCTCCACGCTCTGATCAAAGAAAATCTAGTCGGCGGTCCTTCCATCATCTTCCATAGATTTCACGAGAAGGGCACCACGCGGATAAGGGAGCACAAGTACGGCGAAGAAGCGAGACCGTGCCAACACATCCTAGGACTAGACGCTAACTCGCTGTACTTGCGCTGCATGAGCGAAGCGCACTGCACGGGCTATTACGCGGTGAAACGACCTGAGACCGAGTTCAAGCCCGAAATTAGGCAAAGAAACTCTCACAGCGCTTTGGAGTGGTTACGCTTCGTAGAGCACGACCGCGACGTGAAACTGCGCCACGCTTTGAACAGCGGCGAGATGGTTGTAGGCTGCCGGAGAATTCGCGTGGACGGGTTTCACGCGGCCTCTAATACGGTTTTCCAGTTTCACGGGTGTTGGTTCCACGCTCACGAGTGCATACCGTTGCACCGATATCAGTGCGCTTCACTGAGGGAGGAGAGACGCGACAGAACGACTAGAGTAAGCGCGTACTTGAAAGCGCTAGGTTACAAGCTGGTCGTCGTGTGGGAGTGCGAATGGAGAGAGATGAAGCGTCGAGATGAGCAGGTTAAGGCCTCCCAACAACGCTGGAAGGTTGACGCTTTGAAAGTGTCTCGAAACGCGATGAGCGAGAGCGACATCCTTTCCGCTGTGAAAGACGGGAAAATGTTCGGTTTAGTTCAAGTGGACATCACTACGCCGCCTCACCTACGAGACTACTTCGAAGAAATGACCCCCGTTTTCAAGAACGTGACCGTTTCAAAATCGGACATAGGACCTCACATGTCAGACTTTGCGCAGGAAGAAAAGCTGTTGAACACGCCTCAGAGATGTCTGATAGGGAGTTACCACGGAAAAAATATTCTCTTGGGAACGCCGCTTCTCAAGTGGTATTTAGAGCACGGATTGATAGTCACCAAAGTGCAGCTGGTCGTAGAATACCTACCTAAACGCTCCTTTGCCGGTTTCGCGGACGAAGTAACGGCGGCGCGAAGACGTGGCGACGTGAACGAGAACGAGAAAATTCTGTCAGACTGTTACAAGTTAATGGGAAACGCTACGTACGGTAAAACAATCTGCAACAAAGAAAAACACACGGCGGTGAGATACACTGACAGTCGGAAGTTCGAACTATTGGCCAATTCGTGGCGCTTCAAAAAGGCGTCCGAGTTGAGTTCCGATCTGTTTGAAGTCGAACTACAACCGAAAACAGTCAAGAACAACCTCCCTATTCAAATAGGGTTCATGGTATACCAGTACGCGAAGTTGAAAATGTTAGAGTTCACATACGACTTCTTGGATAGATTCGTCGATCGGCGCGATTATGCCCTTTGTCAAATGGACACCGACAGTCTTTACATGGCTCTCAGCGGTGACACGTTGGATGACCTAGTCAAACCTCGCCTGAGAGAGACGTACTTCAGAGAGAAACGAAAGTGGCTTCCGACAGCGGTGTGCGACGATCACTTAGAGCTTTTCGTGAAGACAAAAACGGAAAGAGTGCGAGAATGGTGTCCGCCGCCCGGCAGATGTTGTGAGAGACGGTACCTTCACGATCTGAGAACTTCGGGGCTTATGAAAGCGGAGTGGGAAGGTGACGGGATCCTAAGTCTCAACCCTAAGACTTACATTTGCTACGATCGAGTCAGCGACACCGGTGAAAGAAAATCCAAGAAATGGAGTGCAAAAGGCGTACAGAAGAAACAAAACCCTAAGGAACCAGACGACTTCTTGGATGTTCTTCGCCAACGAAAAACTCTCATTGCTGTAAATAGAAATTTCAAAGTGGTGCGAAACAAAATGGTCACCTACACCTTAGAGAAAGACGGCGTGCGCTACTTGTATTATAAGCGTCGCGTGCATTCTGACGGTGTGACAACGAGTCCTTTAGAGATATGAAAAAAAATAATAAGCGTGTTATTGCTTGATTGAGTGCATCTTTTCAAAAATAGAGTGTTTATCAAGATTGAAAAAAAAAGAAATAAAAAAAATAAAATAAATTATCGTTGTGTTTTTATTTTCATACGTCTTCTTTTACTAGTAAGTCGCGCAGTCTCTTAAAGCGTCACACATGTGACGACGTCGCTTCCAGTCACGTGATCCTAAAGACCCTCACTTCCTAAACGGGGAGGGACGGGGGGAGGGACCGGGGGAGGGACCGGGGGAGGGACGGGGGGAGGGACCGGGGGAGGGACGGGGGGAGGGACCGGGGGAGGGACGGGGGGAGGGACTGGGGGAGGGACGGGGGGAGGGACTGGGGGAGGGACGGGGGGAGGGACGGGGGGAGGGACCGGGGGAGGGACGGGGGGAGGGACCGGGGGAGGGACCGGGGGAGGGACCGGGGGAGGGACCGGGGGAGGGACCGGGGGAGGGACCGGGGGAGGGACCGGGGGAGGGACCGGGGGAGGGACCGGGGGAGGGACCGGGGGAGGGACCGGGGGAGGGACCGGGGGAGGGACCGGGGGAGGGACCGGGGGAGGGACCGGGGGAGGGACCGGGGGAGGGACCGGGGGAGGGACCGGGGGAGGGACCGGGGGAGGGACCGGGGGAGGGACCGGGGGAGGGACCGGGGGAGGGACCGGGGGAGGGACCGGGGGAGGGACCGGGGGAGGGACCGGGGGAGGGACCGGGGGAGGGACCGGGGGAGGGACCGGGGGAGGGAAGGGGGGAGGAAAGGGGGGAGGGACGGGAGTCAATCATAATGTGCATGTACAGCGATGAACAGAAACAGCTTTGGATAAGCTGTACATGGGTTGTCTTATCATGCAGACACTTAAAGCTTAAAACAATGCATAGGTAAGATGACGTACATAAGGTTGTGTGATCAAGCAGGATCAACCCGTATATGTCGACGTCGACGAATTAATACGTCAGTAGATCAACATTAAACTAGCTATGTATTCGCACTGGCCACTACTAGAGGGCATTGCAGTGAAGACCAGGTGTTCCTCCCTCTGCCCCTCCCCCTTTGTCTACCCCAATACAATGTACCTTATAAGGGCATATATGGATTGCCCGTTCAAGCATGTTATTATGCCTGTCACTGCACTGTACTGCCTATACTATTTGGCATTTTAACTCCACTAGCTGCCTGCTCTGACTACCAGCCCCATGGCACATGTACCCCAAACAAAAGCAGTTCCCTGTGCTGGGCGCAGTCAGCAGGGTAGGTCCAGGTAAAATCCGCCAGTGGGGATATTTATGGGTGGTTGGTGCGTGTTGAGGGTCCATATAGGGATTCAAAGCAGAGCCACAGTCCTGCCTGGGTGCCCCTGGTAAGTGAACCTATGATGGGACACTTACCCAATCTCATTTTTTTTAAGTGAGCCTAGGCGAAGCCTAGCCTGAAGCCACTTTGTGGCTTCAGGCTAAGCTTTGCCAAGCACTTTATGCAGTGGTCGAAATTCATGGGCGATTTGCAGCATTCCACGGTCAGATTCAATGGTTAATTTCCAAAGAAACCATTAATACTTTAAAAGATCTCAAACGATCTCCAATCATGAAAACCTTTCAGTTAGCTTCATATAATAATGTAAATAAATTAGTAAGAGGGGCCTATTTATGTTGACTTTCTGCACAATGCTGTAAAATCTTTGAGGAGGGACAAAATGGCCGACATCATATGTATTTTCACATTCTCCTAGCACATTCAAATATATCAGTACATTCTCAATGCAACTCGACTAAACATCTGGATAGAGAGTGTACAGTCAGTGACGTCACAGTAGCAGTGACGTCACAGTTTTAGCGACGTCACGACGTTACCAAGCAACCTCGCTATGTTTCCTAGCAATGTCACTATGTTACCTAGCAGTGACGTCATGCAGTCATGTTGTTTTAATTGTGTTTATGGTCAGAGTCGGCAGTAGTTTGCTGTCAGAGTCGGCAGTAGTTTGCTGTCAGAGTCGGCAGTAGTTTGCTGTCCGAGTCTGCAATAGCGTGATGTCAGAGTCGGCAGTAGTTTGCTGTCAGAGTCTGCAGTAGCTTGCTGTCAGAGTCGGCAGTAGTTTGCTGTCAGAGTCGGCAGTAGTTTGCTGTCAGAGTCTGCAATAGTGTGCTGTCAGAATCGGCAGTAGTTTGCTGTCAGAGTCGGCAGTAGCTTGCTGTCAGAGTCGGCAATAGCTTGATGTCAGAGTCGGCAGTAGTTTGCTGCCAGAGTCGGCAGTAGTTTGCTGTCAGAGTCGGCAGTAGCTTGCTGTCAGAGTCGGCAGCAGTTTGCTGTCAGAGTCGGCAGTAGCTTGCTGTCAGAGTCGGCAGCAGTTTGCTGTCAGAGTCGGCAGTAGCTTGCTGTCATAGTCGGCTGTAGCTTGCTGTCAGAGTCGGCAGTAGCTCGCTGTCAGAGTCGGCAGTAGCTTGCTGTCAGAGTAGGCAGCAGACTGAGAGTTTGCTGTCCGAGTTGGGAGAACTCGTTAACTGTCAGAGTCGGCAGTAGTTTGTGGTCAGAGTCAGCAGTATTTTGCTGTCAGAGTCAGCAGTAGTTTGAGGGGCTCACTTTTTTCCAGGGAAGATTCCAATTCTAATTTAAACCTTCAGAAACCCGTTAGAAGTTTGCATACTACTATATAAAATAATCACATGTATAATCTTTATACTAATTAAGTTTTATACGGAGCCCATTATTGCTAAGGCAGCCATGTGGCATATGCCAGCACTGTGTCCATAAATAAGATGTGGCTGGGTTAAGGTCCCATTACTATACAAACTCACAGAGCTGTACTGTAGGTAGAAGTGCTCCTCACTGGCTGATTTTACCTGGACTGGCCCGACAGACTGCACCCAGCAGAGCAACGTGTGTTGATCTCCAATCACCCATAAATACCAGCAACTGGTCAACCCTATTGTAGCAGTGTGAGGCCGCTCTGGGGTCGTTATAGTATTAGTGGGTTGGAGGGGCATGACACAACCTGTGGGTGGGTTCTAGTGTGTGGTAATAATAGCATAGGGCACAAGATGGATGCGCTCTGGCGAGGACAGACCCCCTTTAAAGAAGTTGATCATGTATCCAAGAGGCAGAATCTATGTCTACATGTTCAGAAGTAGCTTTAGATAAGCTGTATTGTAAACCTAAAGTGGCTGTTAAGATGCTGTCACTAAGGAGTCTGATGGAGCCGGACCAAGCTGCCATTAATTATTACAAGAGTTAATCAGGGGAAGGAACCAGAAACTCACATAGTGTAAATATAGCTCAGTGTACAGAAGCAGCTTTAGATAAGGTGGTGTCTAACCCTTAAAGGATGGCATAATGGTTTAAAGAGTTTTCATTGCGAAATCACAAAAATTACAATATATTACGATAATGAATGGTAATGCTTTGTGGTGCAAATTAAATGACCTATTTACAACAAAGATAAGCAATATAAAAAGAACATCATATACATAAAAATGTATCAGGAAATTGACTAGGTTCTTCTTACAGATTCTGAACAAGGTTAAGAACAACTTACATACAAACACTCATTTAGGAGTATATATACTCTTAAAAAATTGAAACAAAGGTGTAACAAATTGAGATTTACTGGATTTTTTTTCACTCATTGAGATGCATTTCATAGACTTCAACAAAGTAATCTTTAACAAAAATAAAGCCACAACCTATACATGAGGTTTGACATTAGACTGTACTGTTAATCTGTCGGGTAACAAGATGTGGTTACTGAGGGGGTCTATCATGGCGCTGGATGAACCTGTTTGCTGACATTAGTTACTGCAGCAGTTAATCAGGGGAAGGACACAGAGGGTCACACAGTCACACACGTCCAGAACCAACATCATGTAAGCTGTAGTCTACACCTGTCTGTGCTGTTTTAGATGTAACTAAGACACATGATCGAACCAGATTTTCCTGATAGAGCAAGATCAACATTTGTTAGATAATACAGCAGTCAATACTGGATACAGCAGGCAGAATTAATGAGTTGAGAAGTAGTTCTGATATGCTGTAGGGTAAACCCGGGTCAGCATTGAGATGTGGTCACTACGGCAGTGGCTTGGTTTGTTGACATTAACTGATACATACATAAGCCAGGGGGAGGAGGCAGGAGGCCACACAGTCACACCTTGTTAATATGTCCAGAATCAACTTCTGATAAGCTGTATCGAAAACCTGTGATGTTAACCCTTCAGCTATGGTTTGTCACTATAAAGTGCCAATTGCCCTGAGGATGCACCAATCCAGGATGAGTTTCACGAGATCAGGCCAATGGGAATGTATTTGACCGGGGGCCAATGTTCACATTGGCCCAATCTTGTAAGACAAAGCCCTAAGCTGTGGTATAAAACTGGAAGACCTACCGCCTATATCCAGAATTTGTCCCTCATCCATATATATATATATATATATATATATATATATATACATATATATATATATATATATATATATATATATATATATATATATATATATACACATATATATATAGATATAAATATAGATATAGATATAAATATATATGGTATAAACTCCCGACTTATGTTGTTTTGGCTATTTCTGGCCCTTTTCAGACTTAATCCCCTAGCAACTTTTGCACTAATTTTTTCAATTTTTTGGTATATATGAGAAAACATCCTAAACTTTCAGGAATTTCCTTTTTTTGGTGTATTCGCCCAAATTTTTCATTTTCTGGCCCTCTAGAGGCCAAAAACACCCTAAAAGCGTCAAAAAAAGGTAAAAACGAGATGTTTTACAGCCTATCCAAAATATCATTTTCTATTAGCCCTATGGTATAGTCAATTGATTCACGTGGATTTCACTAGATATGTACTGTTTTTTTTTCTCCATAGCCATTTAAGTGTGGATTTCACTAGATATGTACTGTTTTTTTTTCTCCATAGCCATTTAAGTGTGTATTGTCAGCACAATTTTCAATGGTCCTTTCATCTTGATACCCCTATATAGTAAAATAGAAGATACACAGTGTATCCATTGTACCCCAGATGGTAAGGTAACTATTTTGTCTTATGCTGGAGAAAAATAGATTTGTGCAAAATCCAAATAATCTAGCCGCCAGGAGCGGTATACATATTTTCCGTCTCGGAATCACCGGAAATTCCTGAAATGTGATACATATTAGAAGGGAGAGCATGCATATGTGGACTATATGATTGCCTTTGTTACTGTTTAACCTGATAGAAGACATGTTAACCTTATACCATACAGGTAATAGAGAGCTACTATTATGATATTATTTTTGTATCTTGTCGCATAATATTAGGAAAGTTAGAAAAAATAAAGGAAATTTATTTTATAAGACATGGTGCATATAGGTAAATGGTGCCAAATCAATGTAGATATACCCAGGTCTCAGCCTTCACATGTTATGTACATGTAGAGATAGTTCGGGGAGGTTGGGTGGAGTTTGGTTGTGATGGGAGAATTTTATGTCCAGCGGCTTGATACGGGTGATACGGGTGACATATATATATATATATATAAATATGGGATCTATATTGAGTATAGCAATATGGAGCTATATTGTTGGTGAGAGACCTTAGTTAGTTCCGTCTACACCCGCCAGGGGATTTGTGTACTCTCACCTCTTCCCGCCGGATTGCCACAACCCACTCCGGCGGCCTCCAGTCAACACCTGTTTTTTTTTTACGATGAGGACTTGTACCAGCTGTGGTCAAGAGTTTGACGGGAGGAGAAAAGCATGTCCTCACTGTGAAGAGGACAAAATCTACCAGGCTGCGGCCATAGACGAGGCAAACGATTTAATTACGAAAACGCACGCCATGGAGGAGGAGTTGAAGGGGGCAGGAGGACCGGCGCCACACGGGCCTTCCCCGGGGTCTCAGATGTCGGTCATGCTGGAGCTGGCCAGAACTATGCAAAACATGACTCTGGGACTTCATTCTATGATGGGGGAGGTCAAGGAGGTCCTGAGGGAGGCCAGGTTGGCTAAACGCCCTTCAAGACCGATCATTCCAGACCCCCGGGAGGATACAAGCCATGACACCGACAACAAAAAGCCTACCTGTCACTGTGCGTGTGGCGGGAAGGGTGGCGTCCCTAGCAACGGCGGACGGCGGCCGTCAACACGGCCACTCTTTCACGACCAGGAGGACACCTGGCCAGAACGTGACGACTTCCAGGTGGAGGAGTATCTTCACAGGATCGAGAGGAAAAGGAGTAAGTTCTACATCCTGCAGTATTTACCCCTGTCTGAACGTAAAAAGTCTACTCCTATTGACTGTACTGACACCTTGATGTACTGTTTGACGTGTCTGGCGGATGACATGGAGGATAGGGGAGAGAGCACTGCTGGGTTACGTATCCATCAACGTTATCTCACTGCTATGTCACGTCAGGGCATCTATGACATTTCTGCCTTGGTAGCCTATGATGCCGCGGTCCGCGATCAAGTTGACCGCAAGACCGGCGGTCAGTGGCCAATGGCCATCTAGGCTATTCCGGCACCAAGCAGGCTAGATTGGCGACCAAGTCCCCCTCTCACAACAGTAACTTTGGGGGGAAATACCAATCGGGGGGTGCGGGCAGGCCGGCAAAGAAGCAGCCTTTCACTGGGTGGAGAAAATATGCGGCTGACCGCCAAGTGTGTTTCAATTTTTGTGAGGGGAAACCGTGCAGTGGTTGTGCCTTCAAACATCACTGTGCATATTGTAGCTCTACATCTCACGGTATGCTAACTTGTCCAAAGCAAATCATTTCCCCGGTAAATAACACCGGCTGACTACAGGCCGCCCACGTCCCAGCTGTTCATAAATGTGTCGATGTTGTGATCACTGATGCGGAAAATTGTGTCTTTACGACTGAAGTGGCCGGTGTAGCTGGTCCTGATTGTGTAAGCGATGTTTACTTTGACGACCAAGGTCAAGGCCGCGACCCTTGGCCTCCGACGGACAATGTCGTAACTGCCGATCGATTTGAACCTCACAATATTGAATTTGATTCTTACCAATCTGTCATGTCTGATGTTAGTTTAGATGAGTGTGTTAATTCAAAATCCGAAAAATTGGGTAGTTGCGGGTTTCCTCCCATCTCGGGAGACCCTGTGCGACAATCGGCCATACGAATGTTTGTAGATGTCCATGATGGCGGGGTAGAGGTTGAATCTATCCTTCTCGACCTATCAGACTGGGAAAGATTACCAGATTACGCGGGTTTCACTAACGATCCTAGTATTTGTGGTGCTGTCGCCGACATACATAAATGTGAGTTACCTATTTATTGTATAGAGGTTATACCCGGTAGTTTTATTCCTGTGTTTGAACGATGTTTACATGGTAGATGCAACTGTGTGTATATTTTGCAGGGCGCTGTGACTCAGCTCCGGCCTTGCCAGTTTGCTAGTAACATTGGTTCATTTGTGAACGTAACCATAGACGACTGGTACGTCCTTACAGGGGTCTGTAGAGGATTTAGAATTGTCGATCCTGATTGCTCATCCGCATATTATTGTGAAAATTATAGTTCAATTACCAAAGGTGTGTTCGAGTAGGAGATGACTGAAAAAATTCGGGACGAAATCACCGACGGCAAAGTACGTCAGGTTAATTACCGTCCTAGGTGTGTTCACTCTTTGGGTGGGGTTATTAAGCCCGACGGGTCCCTAAGACCCATTACTGACTGTTCCTCGCCAGATCTGGTGAATATCAACATGTATATGAACGACTCTTGTAAAAAGTTTCATTATAACAGCGTTGACGATGTTGTGGATTTATTAAATCCTAATGATTTTGGAGGGGTTTCAGATATTTCCAGTGCGTACCGCACAGTGAATGTGCTGCCCTCACACAGGGATTTTCAGGGGTTCAAATGGGACCTAGGTGACGGACCATCATGTTTTGGGCTAAAGTGTGCGCCATGGATTTTCACGCAGATTTCTGACTTTTGTGTTCGATGTGTAGTTCATGATGGTGTAGAGCGCTGCACCAATTACTTAGACGACTACATAGTACTAGGCCCTACATATGACGACTGTTATCAGTCACAACAAGTTCTGCATGGGGTCTTGACAACACTGGGTTTCAAGGTCTCATCCAAGAAGGTAGTATTGCCCAAGCAGAGGATGAAATATCTTGGCATTATTATTGACTCTGTAAATTTAACACTATCAATAGACGATGACAAAGTGGAGCGCGTCATAAAATGTGTCAATCTGCTCAAAGACAAAAGGTGGTGTTCTAAGAAGCTATTAGAACAAACAGGGGGCCTGTTAGCCCACTGCGCCATGGTGGTAAAAGGAGGTAGAACTTTTTCCCGAAGAATTTATAACCTCCTTCGTGATTGTAACCCTGATTGCAGCAGGATTATCTTGTCAGATTTAGCCATTCTGGACCTGCAATGGTGGGCCACATTCTTGGTGTGCTTCAACGGCAAGGCCCGCATGTTCGATAAAACTTGTAGAAAAGTAACTGTTACTACTGACGCCTCGTCAACCATCGGGTTTGGCGGTTACTCAGACAATGACTATTTCTGGGGATTCTGGAACGAATTTACATTGACGTGTCCACACCAGGCTAGTGCCCCCATGGATAATGTGTTTGTGGATAATATAAATGTGGGGGAGCTTTGGCCTGTCCTGGTGGCGGTGCACAGATCATGTGATGCGTGGAGGAATTGTGTGGTATCAATTGTAACGGACAATACACGGGTCTACCATGCATTAAGGACTGGTAGGGGGAAGAATGCCACTACTATGGCTTGGCTGAGGGAGCTGTTCTGGGTGACCTCATTCTTCAATATCTACTTGCAGCCTTCTTGGATTAAGTCAGAGGACAACATCCTAGCAGACTCATTATCTAGACTGAAAAATCAGGACTGTGTATTGATTTGTTCAGAATTACTCACACAGTTCAATTCTTGTTGCAGACCTGGCCTCACTCAGGAAGGACTGGGATACTATTAGGTCCCTGTGCTGGTCGGACAACACAATACGTGCCAAGAAATGCCAGTGGAGACGTTTCTTCAAGTTCTGTGATATTTATGATCTACCCCCGGTGCCTTGTTCAGTAGAGACAGTCTGCCTTTATATTACATACTTGTCAGCTGCCGTGTGTTACCTGACCATCACCCAATATGTGTCGTCGGTTTGGTCGCTCCATAAATACATGGGTTATCCCCATCCAGACGCTGCCACATTCTTGATTGTATCAACTCTGAGGGGCGCCAAGAGGCTGTTGGGTTCTGAGTCCAACCCGGCGCTCCCCATCAACCCTGGTGATTTGCTGTCAATTTACAAGATATTGGCCTTATCTATACCCGCTGACTTCAAATTCTGGTGCACCTTAATCCTATCATTCAGATGCCTATTAAGGGTAAGCCATGTCACAAAGTCGCCGCATACACTCTTGACTAAGGATATTGTGTTTCATCATGAAGGCATGGACGTCTTGGTCAGGAGCTCCAAGACGGTCCAATACAAACAGCGTCTATTACGTATACCGGTAGTAGAATCTCCATCAAGTCTCCTGTGTCCAGTACGGATCCTCAAGACCTACATTGACTCTTCGGGCAGGAGGGGCGGTGACCCCCTTTTTGCCTTCACATATGAAGCCTACAACAATAGACTCAAGTCTCTGTGTCATTCAATAGGACTGGTTGGTCATTATTCGACCCATTCTGTGAGATGCGGCTCGGCATCCTATCTCTCTACCTTCATGCCTCTACACGATGTCAAGGCCTATGGTGACTGGAGGAGCTGGGCGGTCTTGCTTTATTTATCTGACAATTATACGTCCCATATGTCAAAAGACTCCTTGGTAGCTAATAACCTTGCTCAATTTGTGTGAAATTCTGATGTTTGGGCAAATGTGTTTCTGGCTGTTTGGCCTCCTCACTTGTCTTTTGTGAGTATAGGGCAAATGTGCCTCAGTATCATGTCATTGTTATTTCACCCAAGAATATGGGATCTATATTGAGTATAGCAATATGGAGCTATATTGTTGGTGAGAGACCTTAGTTAGTTCCGTTTACACCCACCAGGGGATTTGTGTACTCTCACCTCTTCCCGCCGGATTGCCACAACCCACTCCGGCGGCCTCCAGTCAACACCTGTTTTGTTTTTTTTTCTTGTTGGTTCATTGTCTCCAATTCACTTTATTCGTTATTGTAATAAAGGGCCTCCTCACTTGTCTTTTGTGAGTATAGGGCAAATGTGCCTCAGTATCATGTCATTGTTATTTCACCCAAGAATATATAGATAGATATAAATATATATATATATAAATATATTCAAAGAATAACAACCTTCCCTTTGATCACAGAATGTCTGTTATGCCCCCGCCCCCTCAAAAAAAACAACCCCAACTCTTATTGATAGATTGTGATAACTTACCTCCTGAGGGATGGACAACTGACATCTGCACCAAGATGCAGAACCCGACCAGGCGTGGGGAATACATGCTCTGAAAGAAATTAAAGCCTTATAGATAACAGCTGCCCAGTCAGATGATAACAAATATCAACCCTCGAAGAATATACAAAAATTTACTGGCACTTCATTTGTTAATAATTTCATATTGAAAACAATGTGTTTATCTTGACTGTAATAACTTGAGAAGACAATTACAAAAAGCTGTCCAAATATTTACCTACCTGCTGTTTTGCTGATGCACTTTAGACATTAAAAGTGTAAAAGCATTTACATATGCAGCAACATGCACATCTGTTGAGGTCCAAGTGAGTAATGCGACGGTGGTGCAAGGCGCCCAGCTTCCAGAACTTTCTACTCAGGCCAAGAATAAACGGTGTGTTCAGGTCACCCGACCAACCCTATCAAAACGGGGAGGACCCTATGTTGTTGTTTTAATGGAATTTTGAGGAATTTTTATATTTCTTTCAGATTTTTCCATAATTCATTCATATCTCTTACACTATTTAGTCATAATATGATATAAAATAGAAAGGCGGCAAGTTACATGGATTTTCAGCAATTTTGAATACATTTTCACATTTCTATAGCTTTATGGTCAATTTTTGGATATGTACAGATGATTGCTAGAATGTTAACGTTAAAAAAAAGATTTAAAAAAAAGAAATCCTACCTACCAACCCTAGACCTTCTACCCATGTTACCTTCAAAACCTCTTTTTTGGCCTAATGTAGTTATTGATAAAAATGATTGCCCGTGACCAGTTTGGTTTGGAATGGCTTCCTTCTACAACTCTGTTATTCATACTCAAACAATCGAGTTGATTTGCCCTCCACAGGTTCAGTAACCCTTTAACGATGGCATATGATTTAAACATTACATTTGCCATCAAGATGTACCAATGCAGCTCTGGGGAGTAACTCACCGGTGCTGCATTGGTGCATCATGCTGATTCTTTAGGATTGTGTCAAACCCTGAGGGTCAACATGATGCTTGAATGCAACTCTGGTGAGTAAATCAGCAGGGCTGCTTTCATGCATTACGACGATGAGGGGCATGATGCCTCAAAGGTGATTAGGCGATATTAACCCTTTAATGACCACATAAAACCTCAATGCATCTTGCCCTTGGTCGTCATGATGCATGAATGCAGCGCTGGAGAGTAACTTGCCAGTGTAGCATTCACGCATCATGCCGTACCTATGGGGTTCAAAAACTCCCGAAGGGTCGGCATGATGCACCAATGCAGCCAAGGGGAGTTACTAACCATGGCTGCATTGATGAATTATGACGAGAAATGTCATCTATAAGCAACATCGGTCCTTAAAGGGTTAACGCATAGAGTTTACGGCAAATAGTCCCCCCTTTCCGGCAGGTGACCTACTTGACTTTCTGAGTATCTCAGCTCAGACGGCATCAGTCTATGCCAACACCCTGACTGGCTGTACATGTCCTTCATGCTTCACCTTGGATACCACATCCTGATGTTGACAATACAGCTCGATGCCAGCCTTAGCCATAGCTTACCCAGCGAATCCCCAAAGCCACCACCCCCGCCTGTTGTTAAAAGTGACCAACGCTCCCTTATGGGTCAAGTTCAATGAATTGACGCTGCTGTGAACTCTGTGTTCCCAACATGCCATGCTTAGTAAGAAATTATAGCGTAAACTACAGCGCATGTAACCAGCATCCCAAGTTTAACCTGGGCCATGGGCGAATTGTAGAACCCACACGCGTACCTTGAGTCTGAAAATTGTCATTTTAGTCGATCTACTGTACTTAACTTCCGAAAATGCTTGTAGAATAAGTTATAACCTACACGGGTGCACTGAGGTATAGTACACCTATACCATATCCGACGTAATGACCGCACAGTGCACTTGATAAATGATTATGAACACCTTTGAGTAGTTAAGAGTTTAATCGGGGTAAAAAAAGAGAGGCAACATTATGAAAATACTGAATATATTCCTGTGAGAATTCTCTTGCATTTACATATAGGATAATCATCATAACGATATTGTGTGACCCTAAAATAAGAACAAAACTGGCTGATTTTACCTGGACTGACCCTACTGACTGCACCCAGCGCAGGTCACTGCGTTTATTTGATCCCCAATCACCCATAAATAGCACAGACTTGTCAATCCTATTCAAGCACCACTATGAACACCTGCTCATCATGTATAGTGGTATGAGACCCGCTCACTGAGGATTTATATTTATAGTCAAAGGGTGCATCGATGCATCGGTACCCGCAGAAAAGTCACTGCCGGCCTTATTATCTAAATGACACATTCTATCTTCAGCAACTTCCAGATCACAGTTCCATAAAACTGGTATCAGTAGTTATGCTTTATTCAGTTTATCATGTTGCAACTCGATGTGAATGGACATAGCAGCTAATGACAAACCTGTCATCAAAATTATTGACACATTCCATAGAAGTTGGTTAATGTTTAACAATGCATGCAGTTAATGATAGGTCACATAGATATAGTTTATAGCCTGTTGTACACTCAATGATATATGGCTGTGTCTCATGAGATCGATACAACTTGAGAGTATTTGACCGGGTAACAGCTTTTTAACCTGTGTTGTTTTGACCGGCAATACTAAATAGGTTGAAAAGGGGCCTATAGAAAGAAATGCAGGGTAAATCTGACATATATATTGCAAAACTATATATTACAAACTTCCAGGCATTTCTATGTACATTTCAGCCATTTTATTCCTGCCAGTCAAAGACGCCACCTGGTCAAAGACTATCAATTCGTATCTATCTCATAAGGCACAGCCTTATGTATAATAAAGCGACATGCACCACCGCTCACCAGGCAAAATAAGGTAGGAAGGCTTTGTCACCATAAATAAGTATTGATGTATTGTCCACCACATTCAGTATTCCAGCAGCCTGCTGCAGACTAAGGAGGGAGGCTGATGATATATTTACAGTTCATCGACACGCACCAGTGGTCATTATCGCCATACTCTTTAACACGGGTTAACAACACCACAGCATTGGTCACAACACAGAGTTGGCAGGTTGGATCAATCCACTAGTTTAGCTTTACTGAGAAGGATGCTTCCCTTTGTACTGGTATGCAGACATTAGACCTTTAAAGATGGCATTACTAGATGTGATAAGAGGCTTAACCATCATGCTATGTGTTAGTGTAGGTCAGGGCTCCATGATGAACAAGTGCATGAAGGTTCTGGCCAATGAGGAGTTCCGCACCCCCTGCAGCATGCTGGACAGTAACCACATCAGACCCTGCCTCGTCAACACTCAACGGGATGCCGATGTTTTAATTGCACAGAAGGTAAGCTTTTATTTGGTGTAATTTGAATCTAGGCAGGATATTTATGTAATTGTAGCAGGGTCAGAACAGCCAATACTTCATCTGTGTCTATGCAACTACTTTCTTTCCATAATCAGCTATTAAGAGACCCCAGAATTGCCAGACTCATAGAGAGCCTGGCAATGCTGGGCTCTTCATCAATACTCTGGCACGCAATGCTGGAATCTGGCATTGCATATCCTCTTTCTTCGATAGACCGGACTGCATACCGTACACAGATTTGATAATATGTTGTGAGTGAGTGTGATAATCACTTGCTTGTCTGTTAAGGTTGTGTCTTCAGCCAAATATGTAAATTTGAATATCTAAGAGCCATTGTCAATCCTACTTTAAAGATAATTGGTGATGGAACTCCAACACCCTTAAACCACATCTGTGCAGCCCATAAGGAGATGATGGACGCGGACTGTATCTCTCTTCACGTACACCCTGACACACAGCAAAGTATGTATTTATTTTCTTAAATAAGGATTTAAGTTTGAACAAGATTCTCCACAATTTGTCCAAATATCGATTTTAGGATTGTTGTCAAGGATATATGAAAAGAGATAGAGACAGTACAATTACGTTTAGATGTGCATGAGAGCCCCTTTTGTTTTAACAGCCTGGCAGTGGACAGAGTGGAGGAACACCTCCTACGGCCTTGTACGTAACTTTGCTATCACTGAGGGTGGCATAAACTACACTTGTCCCTATGAGGAACGATACATTGGACCAGGTTAGATTACATTGGGTCACTTGTGTGTGTCAACATTTGGTGAATCATACCACTACATACAAAAGGGAGGGCCAGTCTCACTCTCATAATGTCTCCAAATCCCTTTTCCAAGGGCCGTGAATTACAATCAGAGTCAAACATGAGAATGAGAGTCTAACAATGTTGGACCCTTGTTCTAAAGTACAATAATGATGGAGTGGTCTTCCCAACTTTCATTGCTCCAAGAGCCAAGGATTTTTTGTGTGAATTTGAAAATGAGTGACCATTTAATGTATATACTATATGAACTTTGATATTTTATCATAAACCCAATTACATTATTAAACTCATTAGTATGATTCTTAGAATTATATTTTTTATCAATTGCACTGTAAAACTGAGTTTAGAATCATATCTTACCCATTTCTATTGCTTTCTCAGTTCACACTGACTGTCAGGCTGCCTACACGAGTGGTGAACATAACTCAGGAGTCTACACAGTCTCACCAGACCCAGATACAGCCATGAATGTTTACTGTGAGATGGACCTGGAGGGAGGGGGCTGGACGGTTAGTGACATAACTGTTGATGGAACCCTTATTATGGAAATTATGCTTCATCATTATGGGAATTATGTTATTTTATCACCAGATGAAAGCAACAACTCCACCAAATTGTTGTGTTTATCAACATGCTATATGAAGGCTATTTGAAAGGAAAGTTGTGTCATTCCTGCCAGAGATATCAGTAGTTATGGATCAATTATGAATCTGTTTAAGTGTACAATCCATTCTAAGATATTTTTTGCATATGCGCCATCCTTAATAGCTTGAGAATAATTTGAACCTATATGACCAACATCTTAGGAGTTTGCATATACGCTGATGAACTATTCCAACCATTTACAGGCTTTAAAGAAACATATCGTACCCTAGTGTCTAATTCTAATTTTAACAGAATTCATGAGTTGTTTTTTTTAAGTGTTTTATTAAGGTATACAGAGATATGTTAAAAAACATAAACTGTCACTGGGCTCAGCAAAGCCGCTATGCTGCCCGGACCTTCTTTATGAGTATAGTAACTAGATCAAAGTTCCACTAAGTAGTATGTCATCAGTATCACTTTAACCTATGATGGATGAGATGAGAGATGAGATAAGGTGATAGTTTCACATAGAAGATACAGGTAAGTCTGTAGTATTTTACAATATTGGCTGATTTTATAGTTGAAGAACTGGGCATGTATAAGAACATTTATGATGCTTGCTGCAAAGGATTAATGTTGACAAAACCAGTACAATTGTATTCAGAGAGAAGATGAGTAAGGGAGGGAGGGGGCTGGAACATCCAACTATGTCCACATGCAGAAACTCTGTTACAGGTTATCCAGAGGAGACAGAATGGACAAGAGGACTTCAACAGAACCTGGAATGAGTACAAGGTGGGATTTGGTGACCTAGAAGGGGAGTTCTGGCTTGGTAATGACAAGATCCATTTGCTGACTCAGCACCGAGACCAGCAGGTCAAGTTTCAGCTGGGGACCCCGGCCAGAGAGGAGGCCTTTGCTGATTACTACATGTTCTCAATTGGAGACGAGACTGAGAAGTATGAACTGGAGATTGGGGAATACTCGAATGCTGTCCCGCCAGGTTAGCACATAAAGTTGATAATGGATGTAACTGTAAACCACAAGTATTTGTCAAGGGGAATGTTGTTTTATTCAAAGAACCTTTCAAACAGCTCACATCTCCATCATTTCACCTAACTCAATTCAATATGCCTGCCTGAATAGTCATGTATCTAAAATGGCAGCCCTCTTGTGACTTGTGGTGAAATCTCTACAGAAAACAATACCTGTGAAATATTTCACAGGAGACATCCCCAGTGAAATTCCTCACAGACACCTGGTGCAAGACTTAGAACTACTATATGACCATTTGTGCTGCACAATCTGAACAATTATAAAAAAACTATTACCGCTGTTATGTTCTAAAACGTTATCTATGGAGACATATCTGATAGGGTTTTTGTAATATACATGCAAAAAAGAAGTAGAATCACTGTGAACCCCGACTTGATTACTGTGGTAACTCTCCCCGGGACTCTAACATGACTCCTTAACATTAGCAGGATTCTAAAATAACTCTATAATGACTCCTATTCTAAGACGCCCTAATGATTTGGAGTCACTTTAGAGTTGTGAGGAGAGTTACTTCAGTGATCAGGGCTGGACTCCCATTTTATAGTTACAGTGGTTCTACTTCTTCTCTCTGTGTATATTAAACTTTCCGTCATACGAACAGATTTTTAATATAGCTTCATAAATAACTTTGTTTAAGGAGATTCCATGAGCTCTCACAATGGGCAGAAATTCACCACCAAAGACCAGGATAATGATCAATGGCCTGGTAACTGCGCTGTGAGTTTCAAAGGTGCATGGTGGTTCCATAATTGTCATCGCACTAACCTCAATGGGGAGTATGGAAGCACAGCGTTTGCTGAAGGTGTGAACTGGAATACCTGGAAAGGGCTTGAACTCTCCATGGCATACACAGCTATCATGGTGAAGAAAGGTGAATGGTCATACATGAAACTACAAATGAAACTTTGTTATCACAAACTTTGTCATAACACACACTTGCTTACAACAAACAAATAAATTGGGCCAATATCTATAACCTCTTAAAATTTATACCATGGTTATTTCGAAATTTATTTATATATATATAACAAATACATTATGCTACTTCTAGAGTGTTTGTTATAATGAAATTGTATACTTATGACCTATGACCTCATTATGAATCAGGATCACTCTTTAGGATTGTAAAACCCTATAGGGAACACATGATGCATTATCCAGTCAACAAAGGGCATCATTCACCATGAAGACAAAGGGCTTCATGCGTCATGACAACAAGGGGCATATTGCAGTAAAGCACTTTGCAGTCATCAAAGGGTTTAACCTCATACCTTTGGTCTAACAGCTAGTATCCTTCCTGTCAAGTAGTTGACTTATTAGGATGATAGACAAAATATTTTATTAACTAGATCTATTCCTATAGCCTGAATATTATTCCAGGAGTGATTCCACCCAGTATTTGCCAGTCTGGAGTCTATCAACACAAGAACACATGTTATTGGATAGAACCTACCCAAGACACATTCTCTGGGGCCCAGCAGAAGTGTGCCACACATGGTGGTAACCTAGCAACAGTGGATTCTGCAGAAGTCTCTCAGTTTCTTTATGATTTTGTGAGCAACAGTGGGTAAATGTCAGGATATCAGTATTTGATGAACTGTTCTTTATTTGTACAGCTGGCAATTAGTTTGATTTATGCCCATTTAAGAGCAGCACAATGATTTAAAAGATATGTTTTATATGTATCATTATACTAGAGTGAGTAATCTAGGTGCTCCTGCATCCTTCTGGCTCCAGTTGGTCATTTTAACTATTGTGTACATTAATTTGGCATTTGCTAGGATATCAAAGGCTAAGACTTCTCAAACCAAATTGTAAAATCCTCTGGCAGGGTTGTTGAGTTTATATGACACCTCAGTTAAATTTAGAATCGCCCAAGCACAATCCCTGAGATCCAGGCATGCCCTAGCCCTGTAGGATCGTATTCCCTAGCAAAGTATCCCAAAAATAATGGCTCAGGCAACCAAGAAATAGGATGCTGGTTGTTCCCTTCCAGCAATTCACTGCTCTACATAAGTTGCACTGGTGTGATCAGCAGTTAGACTATGCCAGTGGTAGTATACAACACTATTGATACCCACCAGTGTACTGACTGTCTAGACTACCACTTGTGTGTCCACAGAAAACGGTATACTACCCCTCAAATAGACCACATCCCATGGATTCGGTTAAAAATAAACACCTAAATACACAAGGATTCCTTTCTGCATTGTGTATCTCCAGAAGCCTAGTTCAATGAGTAATTTAAGGAGGTCATGATAGCTTTATTCTGGTTTAATAGAATGTTTCATACCAAACCAAGCCTGATTCATGGTCCCCCTACCAATTTCACCTGACCAGGCTGGGTGAACTGGTTCAAGGTAATTATAACCACAGGGGTGGCTAGTGATCCATGCAGACTACTACTACTACATGAACTACATGATCCACTCTCTTCCACTCTCAGAGATCGGCCCCTTTAACAAACTAATTATAACCCACTTCATTTCATGAATTGATTTAGATTTTGAGTATTGATTTCATACAAAAGAACAGGTCTCCAGTAATGTCATTTCCCTTTACGAGAATAGGGCGCTGTATCAGGGCTTTAGTCATGGTGATAGCAAATAGTTCACTAGGGCTGCATTCAAGCATTATACCAACCTTATTGGGTGAACATCCCCAAAACTGCTGGCATATTGCTCAATTGTACAGCTTGAGAGTTCAGGCCAAAATCAATTCATTAACCTGATTCACTCTGTATTTAGATGCGATCTGTTTTTGAGGTTTCTGTGCATATTCAAATCAATATGGAATGGCAATGTTTTCACTTCATTTACTTCTCTCATTCATCAGATTGACTTTACGAATCTTGTGGATTGGTTATGATGAAAGGAATCAGGCATGGAACGATGAAACACCGGTTGTATGGACAAATTATAAGGGAGGTGAACCAAATGGCGCAACAGAGCATTGTATTGGTGGTGTCCTAATATCAGGCTGGGTATTTAGATGGGCTGATCTTGGATGCTCTCGATCTGAATCCATTCTATGTCAGATCCATCTTTAACCAAGTAAGTAAGTTGTAAAGAGCATATCAGTAACAAGGGGGGAATCAAGTGCCACAGCGCCATCTGCATTGAGTGGCTAGTGAAGAAACTACACACAGTCATTTTTAACCATATTTTAAGCAGTTATTACACAAAAGCTATTCAAGTTGAAATTCGGTGGTATTTTTATACTGGGAAGATCTACTCTTTTGCAGATTATATTTCAATGTAGCATTATAAAGCTTCTATCGTTATCTCAATATGAGGGTTTCATTCATGCTCTCTCAATGCAATGCAAATGTACTGGGGGTAGGCTATATGCAGGTCTAAGCAATTACCAGGAAATTAGCCTGCAAACACTTATGAAGCCGGGGCCATTTCTCTTCATGCCTGCCTCCATATCACCCCCCACTCCTCCCACCTCTCAAGGTGTGAATGCTCAAGGCAGGTTCATTTTTGGGGCTGCCTTACCCCTCTGCTTGTTATGTAAACCCATTGAATACACCACCTTCTAGGCCTTTCTGGTGTGTTAGTAAAGAATACACATACAAATATAATTTGAAATTCTGTTTTCTCAGTTGCTATACTTCTGGTACCAAAGATCTCCCGGATTTTACTAGATTATATTGTGGTTCTACTGATGGGGTGCTATTTTTCTGTCACAAATTTGGCACACCAGTCACATTTGCATCCTTCTGAGAATAGAGAGCTACTCTCTCCCATGTCTGGTGCAAGTATTTAGTATACTACTTTGAAAAATCATTCGGAGATATTTTGAAATACTAAATTGCGAATACTTATAGTTCTCCTTCCATTTATGATGATTTCACAATTGAAAAGTGAAGGCAAATATCTGAAATATCCATTACAAAAAGGCACTTACTATTATTTAAGAGCAGGGTCATTTTCCACAATGGCTTCATAAGCCAGGTTGAAAAATGACTACAGGTTCAAAAGTTGCTGGCATAGTCAATTTAAGGAGTTGCCAGCACCTGATATGACCATGGCCATCCTACAGCCCAGTAGTGCCACCTTATGCCAGTCATGTATACTAAAGACCTTCCAACAGGTTTGGAGCACACTGGACTGTACAGTGTGACCTTCTCCCTGCCCTGTTTGAGACTGCCGCTACTAGGCCAGTGCAGCTGCATATATGCTCCGCGGTATAGATGGCACCAGGGCACTTGACTCCCCCCCCGATCAGTAGCGTAACATGGTTAATCCCTTAAGGGTGGCTCCTTGCTTTAATCTACATGTCCTGATGCATGAATGCAGCCCTGCTGTGTAATTCACCACTGCAGGATTCGCGCATCATGTGGACTCCAAAGGGCTGGTACACTTTTTAGGCTCGGTATAAAAACAAATAAAATCATGTGCAATATTTACTTGCATAGCAATAATTCACGAAAACCCTATGTAACAAGAATGGCGATAAGTATAGTCATGTAATATGTTGTATGAGAGAGAAATTGTAAATCAATGAGGCAATAATATATTTTAGATATACATGATATTCTCTTTCAAAAAAAGTTAACTTTGTTTAGTGGCCCAGGGCTCAAAAAGTCTACCCTGTGTAGAGTATATCACTCTAGTAAAGATCCAAAAGCACTTTAGTTGAAACCAACAGGATTTAATTTTGAACTCAATTCCTAATAATTTATTCTCCCCCAGTTTGAGCATTGAGGAAGTGGTATGACTAGAAGAAGTGGGCCTCGTAGTGGCAGGATGGTAGCGGACAGAACTCCCGTGAACACCAAACACCAAACCATTAAGTTGTTTATTTTGAGTTTATGAAGTTTCATTATTCCCCAAAGTGATATACTAAAGCAATGATACCATCAAAGAGGCTCTTCAGGCCCAGATGGTGTAATATATAAATATATTGCTTCAACAACAGTAATTTGAAATATCTGACAGTCTACCGGTTACATACCAGTAATATCACATAGCATTACAAGATCAAGCCATTTATTCTGATGTTCTAACATGAAGTTATTTTCTTTACTCGCATATTATGAGAGACACTGATCTTTCTGATAGTCATATAGATCTTTTTGTTAAATCAATTCATAGAAGATTATAATTTTTTGAGTTAATTCAATTAAATTCATCTTTTAAAGTTTTTTTTCCCATTGTTCAACTGCATTTATATTGATTCCTTGTCATGTACAATAATTAAATATTTGCTCATTCAGTCATGAGATAATTGACCTTTGTTGTATTTTATGCTGTTTATAAGACCTACAGAAATAGAAATTGCCACGAAGGACCTGCATGGTGAGGTTCAAGGAATATAGGGGCATCTTAAATGCACTCAAAACACATTGCAGGCATGTTAGAGACATATTTGGCTATAGGTTGATCAACTTTTTGTTTACGCCTCCGATTTATTTCAATGGAAAAATTGAAAGATAAAATAAGAAATCCATGTGTTGTGGTAAAATGATCTGAATTTACTACTCGTTTTGTGTCATGTACCAATAAGGGAATGTCTACTAAGACTCTGGTTAGTCAAAACAATTTAATCACGTTAATAATTAGCCATGAAAAGGGCCGCCATATGTCTATGATGTCATCAGTTCATTTTATGATGTCATAAATGTTAGTTGTGGGGTGGTGAGGGAGGGGTGAGGGGAGGGAGCCCACATATAATGAACCTTATTTCGGCTATATTTTTCATTTTAAATCATTATATATTTAACCAATAATGAATGAATATAGGGGCACAAGGGTTGTGTATTGATCAATAACGCCCGAGTCGCGCAGCGACGAGGGTGTCATTGATCAATACACAACCCGAGTGACCCGATATCCATTCATTATTAGGTCTATTATACGATTATTCCATTCAAATTTCTTTAAGTACCTTATATATGTCCTAATTTGGCCATAATGAAGGATTGTATGAAGAATATCTCGAACACCGGCAGCACCATGTTGTTTTGACATACCACCAACCCTGCTCGCTGATTGGTGGAGTTAAAACGGGACAGCCAGTGAGAGGACGCAATACAAAAAGGCTTTGGCGCCTAACCGCTCTCCAGCAGAGTTGAATCTATGCACCGTTTCCCTCCCAATGTACCATGGCCAGAAATGTCTGGCGGCTAGCACGCTGGCCTCACAGACCAGAGGTCCCCGGATCGAACCTGGGTCAAAACGTACCATTTTCAAAGTGCATATATATAAGTAAAGAAATAGTCCTAAAATTAATTTAACGAATTAGTAAGTAAAGTAACTTCTACCTATATATTAAAAAAACAATTAAAAAAAATATAGATTTTCAAAGAAATTATACCAAAAAATGTATTTTCTTCTGTAACTCAATAAATAATAGTCCTACAGGGCTGAAAATCCGCCTATGGACTGCTTGTTTCGCCACCTCCCTCTACCAGCGCCTCCACAGCGTAGTGCCTAGAGCGTCGGACTTCAAGTCTTGGGGTCCCACGTTCAAATATCAGAACGATTTCGAGTTGCAGGAATATCAGCACAGGAATATCACCTAAAACGCACCATCAGAGCCAAGATCATATAATAACACGGAATATAAGACTGTTATACAAGCCTATCCACATATACCTAGCCTACTTTATTGTCTGCCTGTATATTAACTAATCATTATCCGCAAATAATTATTAGATATAAGCAAATTCAATTTCCTGGTTGAATCTAATACTACACATATGTTGCCCCAGAATCAAGGGGGAAAAATCCCTCACTCTATAATTCCCCTTCAAGGATATAAAGGTAGGATTTGCCAGGCCTGATAAACCTCACGTCGATGATAGGATGCTGCCACATGTTCCAGAGGCAGCTTTAGATAAGGCCAAAAAGAAAGTAACATGGCAAGAAAATGTAGGGTCGGTAGGTTGGATTTTTCATTTTTTCATTTTTTTTCTTTTAAACATGAAGGCACTTCACAGCATCTTGGAAGACCTGGAAATTGACCAAAATAGGGTAATAATACAAAAAGCTGGACCAAGCTGCCATTAATTACTACAGTAGACAATCAGCAAGTCACATAGTGTGCATGTACAGCAGTATACAGAAACAGCTTTAGATAAACTGTGCGTGGGTTGTCTTATCATGCAGACACTTAGAAGCTGAATTGTGAATCCATGCATAGGTAAGATGACATACATAAGGCTGTGTGATCAAGCAGGGTCAACCTGTATATGCAATCTATCGCGAGATATTGACGCTAGATGTCTCCACCCGTGGGACTGAATTATATCTCTGTAAGTCTCAGCTCTCCATCACTCTCCAATATCCACTGGTGGATAATGGCCCCCACCCATATTTAGTCATTACCAAACCTCTGCTGGAGAGTGAAGGCTAGGTTGGAGACTTGAGGCGCGCAGAGACCACTCAGCCGCAGACTGCTGTATATGTTGACTTCAATTAATACATCAGTAGATCAACATTAAGGAAGTTGATCATGTACACAAGAGGCATAATTTATGTCTACATGTCCAGAAGTAGCTTTAGATAAGCTGTATTGTAGACGTCAAGTGGCTGTTAGGATGCTGTCACTATGGAGTCTAGTGGAGCCTGACCAGGGGAAGGAACCAGAAACTCACGTAGTGTAAATATAGCTCAATGTACAGAAGCAGCTTTAGATAAGGTGGTGTCTAGCCCTTTAAGGTCGGCATAATGCAATAAAGCATCATGCCTTGGTTGCCATAATGCATGAATACAGTCTTAGTGAGTAACTTGCATCATACTGACGAAAGGTCGGCATGATGCACCAATGCAACACCAGCAAGTTACTCACCAGGCTGCATCCTATAAGCAGCACTTGTGATCTGCCTTCTTTTAGGGTTTAAAGAGTTTTCATTGTGAAATCGCAAAAATTATAATATATTACAACAATGAATTGTAGTGCTTTGTGGTGTAAATTAAAAAACCTATTTACAATAATAGAAAATACCGTAAAACCTCACGTATAAGCCTGACTTGCATATAAGCCGCACCCCAAGTTTGGTGCGATCCTATAAGCCGCAGAGGCCATCTGAAAATTGTTTATTTGGTACTGTAATATACTTATAAAAACTCTCGTACAAGCCGCACCCTATATGAAGTAAAACAACCCCCGGTGTTTTAAGTATTGACCCAGTAGGGACAGTATCGCCCCCTGGATTATAGGACTGACACTACCCGGGTTGGAGCTCCACCCTAGCGCCACCTAGTGGGTTGGCCGGACACCACCCACTGTGCTTCATTGCTGCTGCGTCACCGGCCTGGTACGGTCGTGCTTGCTTGTCAATCTGTGAAAATTTCACAATGGTTGGCCAGTGCAAGCACTGTGGCTTTGGTTACGACCTCCGGAAGAAGTCTTGCCCGCAGTGTGGTACTGCACATAATCCGACTAAGCAAGAATTGGAAGAGGAGGAGGAATTTGACGTACCCTATATAGGCATGTTTGGTATCAAAAGAAAGCCGAGTCTGATTTGCGTACAAGCTGCGGATTGTACGCGTGGTTTTACGGTAAACAATATAAAAAGTACATCATATACATGAAAGTCTATCGGGAAATCGACAGATTCTGAACAAGGTTGAGAATAACTTACATACATTCATTTAGGAGTATATGTACTCTTAAAACCTTGAAACAAAGGTGTAACTTATTAAATCGACAGGAATTTTTATCACTCATTGAGATGCATTTCAATAGACTCTTCAACAAAATTAAGCCACAACCTATACGTGAGGTTTAACGTTAGGCTGTACTGTTAATCTGTCGGGTAACAAGTTGTGGTTACTGAGAGGGTCTATCATGGCGCTGGATGAACCTGTTTGCTGACATTAGTTACTGCAGCAGTTAATCAGGGGAAGGACACAGAGGGTCACACAGTCACACACGTCCAGAACCAACACCATGTTAGCTGTACTCTACACCTGTGTGTGTTGTTTAGATGTAACTAAGACACATGATCGAACCAGATTTTCCTGATAGAGCAAGATCAAACAGTTCGTTGATGTGAGATAATACAGCTGTCAATGCTGGATACATGAGGCAGAATTAATGAGTTGAGAAGTAGTTCCGATAAGCTGCAGAGTAAACCCTGGTCAGCATTGAGATGTGGTAACTACGGGAGTGGCTTGGTTTGTTGACATTAACTAATACATAAGTAAGCTAGGAGGCAGGAGGCAACAAAGTCACACCTTGTTGATATGTCCAGAATCAACTTCCGATAAGCTGTATCGAAAACCTGTGCTGTTAACCCTTCATCTATGGTTTGTCACTATAAAGTGCCACTTGCCCTGACGATGCACCAATCCAGGCCCTGGGCCTATCTTATACAGTCTAAATAAACTGATTTCAAATCAACTTTACTAAAAGATGTCACCCATTCAAAGACATCCACCAGGTAAAGACTATCAACTTGTGTCTTGTTAGACAGCCTTAACAAGCTGTTAACACGCTGTGCACATCTAACAGTGGCATCAGTTAGTGAGGGTGACATTGATTATTGCAGCAATCAATTACACAGTGTACCAAACAAGCTAAGTAGTACCCGCACTGTACACATGCCTGAGATATTACCCAGCTGTGACTAAGGTGACTTCTATATCAGGGTATACTTTGTTGAAGATTGATCCAAGAGCTGATCAATGATCCAGGATCCGGGAGGCAGAATTAACACAGAGGCACATCATGTTCTGACATCCGGTGGTAACCTGCAGGTTTGTCTCATCTCTGAGAGTGTACTAGCCATCCATCCTCACTAAAGTCTGTGAGACAAAGGAGGAAAGCCGTATCGTGTTGTGAGTCTGAAGTCTATTACATGAAGATGTACACATCAAGAACAGTGTGGAACTTTGTCCTTCATGCTGCACTATGGACAGCTGGCCATGCTTTACCAGGTAAACAAAGTTGTGTCCTTCATTCATTCAACACTCCAACAATGATTTTACTGTTCTCCTTTTCAAATACCTGTACTATAGCTTTTATCCTACTACTTGACATAATGCTCAATGCATCATGGTTGTTTGTCATCATACTGTGGCAACATTTGTTACTTTCAGGACTGCATTGATGCAAATTGCTAACCCTATACATATTGCATGATTGCAGGCAGTCTGTCCCTTTTGTATCTTTTAGCATAGTAGATGATACATATTTAACTGTTTTAAACCTGATTTCAGAAATTTGTCAGTCAGATCTGAATCCTGTGAATAACGTCTGCTACTGGATACAAACTACCACGGCCCCCTTCGCTGCATCCCAGCAGGCCTGTGCTGCTCAGGGAGGGAATCTCGTCACCATGGACTCGGTAGCAACTACAAACTTTATTAAGGATTTCATGGTTGATGAACTTAGGTAAGTATTTGTCTTAAGATGGTCTATTATTTATTTCATTTAATTGTTTTCTTTATATTAAAGATGAGATACACTGCAATACCATTGGAATTGTAACAGGAATCAGACAAACTTATTAACCATGTTAAAACACTTGATCTAACTTATCTAAATAAAAGAGTTGAGAACTGGTGATAAATATGAAAACTCACATGGACAGATTTATATTCACGTAAGTTATATTTAAAGAGGCTTCTACATATAATGTTTGCTTGATTAGACAAGATCCCCACACTTAATGCACAATAGGCCTTCCAGGACTGTTTGCCCACCATTAAACTGCATATCCTATTACACGTTGCTGCAGATTAATAACGTCTAAAATTCTAATATAATTTCAACTTTAAATAAAGGTTAAGTTCAAAGCAATTTTGGATTGGTCGTGATGAGACCAAACAGAGCTGGGAGGATGGCACACCGTTCTCATGGTCAAACTACAATAAAGGAGAGCCTAACAATGTAGCAGAGGCCTGTGTAGTCAGTTTTTTGGAACTTGAGCTAAAATGGGCGCATGTGAACTGCAATCTGAACAGGGAGAGTCTTTGTCAGATCTATCTTCCCCCAAGTCTTCCACCACCAAGTAAGTAGCCTTCAGAGGAGAAACAGTTTATACTCCTTGCTCCTAGTTTAGGGGCTTTCATAAAGTATGTACGCACCAAGGGAAATAATAACCAATGGGCATGATGGCAAATCCATACTAAAGAGTACATGCAAACAGGGTTGGGGGGGCACACTAATGCCCTTTTAGTATACTCTTTATGTATGCATTTTCATTATTTTGAAGAAAGAGGAAGCATATCCGACTGGACTTTTATTTTATTGGTTGGAGTCAAAATATGAAATAAAAAAGTTGAGTCCCAGTGCTAGTTTTTTCCCCAGGATTGGCTGGGCATGAGGGATGACTATGTTATTGAATTGAATGGGCCTGGCCCTTCATTGTAGCCAATTCTTGTGTGTTTAATGCTTTATCCTATAGACAGGGCACAACACAGTGGGGATGGGGATGAGGGCAGAAGTATTTTTCATGGAAACTGTTTATGCTTTATAAATATGCAGATTTACATATCTTTGCCTTTTGAGCTAACAATAATAGAAACTACCTTCAAAACATCTAGAAAATAATCCTCTCAAATTGAAATGAGCTGTAGCTCTCAAGCTTAAGAAGGGTGTTGTAGTTGCCATGATTTTTCATGAAGTGATATCCTAAGGGCAGAGGCCTTAGAAACATGATTTTAACAGTTTTGTCGGAACCCCTGGGGGTCGCATGTATATGGATGGATATGGTTTTCACCTTATAGATCTACATACATATTTGAGAACCCTGAATAGACCGATACTAGGATCCTAGGCCCTGAGGAATTTTGGTCCCCTGAAGGTCGGCCCTGAGGAAGTTTGGCCCCCTGATGTTCGGCACCTTGATTTTAGGCACCCGGAATTTAGGCCATTTTTGAGCTGGTTATGACTTGATATACCATTCAAACGACCATGTACCTAACACCCAACAACTCAATGTCTAAGGCAGGTTATAGTAACCTCCAAACACCCAACACCTGAACACCTACCCAACGTCTGACCACCCAACACCCAATCACCTATCCAATGTCTGACCACCCAACACCCGATCACCTACCAAACACCCGACCACCCAACACCAAACACCCGATCACCTATCCAACGTCTGACCACCCAACACCCAACAACCCAACACCAGATCACCTACCAAACACCCGACCACCCAACACCCGATCGCCTACCAAACACCAGCCCAGCCAACATCCGAACACCTAACATCTGCATACGACCACCCAACACCCGATCATGGGTGTGGTCAGGTGTTTGGTAGGCACATGGTCGGGTGTTTGGTAGTCATATGGTCGGGTGTTTGGTAGTCATATGGTTGGGTGTTTGGTAGGCACATGGTCGGGTGTTTGGTAGTCATATGGTCGGGTGTTTGGTAGGCACATGGTCGGGTTTCATAACCTGGTTAGGTGTTGGGTTAATGGGTGTTTGAATAGCCAGAAATATATACCAAAAGATGTTGGTTTCATAACCTGGTCGGGTGTTGGGTTAATGGGTGTTTGAATAGCCAGACATAATACTAAAACGTGTTGGTTTCATAACCTGGTCGGGTGTTGGGTTAATGGGTGTTTGTATAGCCAGAAATGTACCAAAATGTCTTGGTTTCATAACCCGGTCGGGTGTTAGGTTATACGGTGTTGGAATAGCCAGAAATTTACCAAAACGTGTTGGTTTCATAACCTGGTCGGGTGTTGGGTATTTGGGTGTTTGTATACCCAGAAATATACCAAAACATGTTGGGTGTTGGGTTATTGGGTGTTTTAAGAGTATGTTTCTCTTTCATCTAAGCATAACCTGCTTTTGGTGGTTGTATGCTTGAATATGGATGTTAGACACATGGCCTATCTTCAGGAGGGCCTAAGATCAGGAGGGCCTATCACCAGGGGGCCAACAATTCTGAGGGCTGAAGCTCAGGGGGCTGAACATCAGGTGGCTGAACGTCAGGGGGCCCATCTTTTTCAGGGTCTAGATACCGCACACCGAATAGACCAGTACTTTATAAGTTGGAATTTTGAAGAGGGTTTGGACTAGGGGGGAGGGGTAGAAAACGGTGGTCCCTAATATTTTTGATTGCAGTACACCAAGGGGGTTCCATAGATTGGTCTTTAGTGTGACACCTAGGCACACATACACTGTTAAAAATCACCCATAGAAAGAATGGTGATTCACTGGCAATGATGGGTGCCAAGCTCTCACTGTTTTTTTTAGGGTCACAGTTATTTGGATGTCACCTTAACTATGTATATATATACAGGCTTTCACAGTTATTCATAAACAATGACTAACAAGGTTTAATTAGCTATAGCAGTGGCTCAAACTTTTAAGGATTATTTCTTTCAAATAGTGTTTTGGATAGACAGATTATTCTGCAGTCATAAAAATGTTCTTAATTCACTACAACTATTCCCCATGTTAGATTTACCATTACAATCTACAAACGGAAGTATGCTAGGACAACAACTCCAGTGATATCCATATGTATAAAAAAAAAATATATATATATATAAATATTTCTCATTACTCTGGAACTAAGCTGCCACCTAGTTGGAAAAGATTAAACTTCCTTTACTTCAAAATTTCAGTGTAACGGAAATAACAGTGCTTCACCGTAATGGTTTACAAAGGCTCACTATAAAAGCAATTGGGTTGACCCTGCCTCACCGTTATACTGGGCAATGGTGATGCACCGTTAAATTTAACGCTGAATCTCCATATAATTAACAGTAATTTCTAACAGTCTGGTAAAGATTGAGGTACTAACTAATTTAGTGCAAGAATTCAAATGTGAGCCTTGTATCGACTCCCAGGAGAAAATGTCCAGTGTATATTTTAGGCCTTACTAATGCTGAAAGCTATTTTGAATACTCCCCTGTCCCTCAATAGATATTATTTGCCTCACTTATCCCACTGACCTTGGCCGACTTATATTTTTCAGGCAGGCAGTTCAGGTTTGTTGTAGTTAATGAGGGCAGCACTGTGTCTGTGGGTGACCGTGTGGTGGTTGTACAGTCAGCATCACGTGTCTCATGTGGACTGCAGTGTGTGCATGATACAGACTGCTCTGTGTACAGATACACCAAAGGCGACAAGACCTGTACACTGTACAACTCTGGGACCATCATCAACACAGCTTCTAACAATCAGGAGTGGTATGTGTACCAGTAAAGTAGACTTACATCCATTTAGCTATAAATATGACCCTGCATGAATAAGACAACCCTGATGTACTGTGCAATTGTTTTTCATTTGTAAGCCTCTCTCTTGTGGGTTTAAATACAATTTAAAGCTATTCTCATACTCACACTTTGAAAGCATTGAGGCGAACATATGTAATCTAAAATATATCCTTCATTTACACTCTTCTTCTCAGTTGTTATAATTGGTCGGAAAGAGGAGTTTGACATTAGAACTATGCATTCTGTGTGCTGTGACATGTAATTGATAGTATAGGAAAGCTTCTGCCCTGCATTAAAATTTGGATCTTGTCTCTGTGAATTGAGTTGTAGTGTAACACTTTGCTAATGTTGACAATGTTTGACCCTAAGTTCCATATGTTGTATCTGTGTGATATAGTTGTACGACATGCACCTAATGAAGGAACTTTTAGTTTCTGATTGGTAATATAAAAAAAGTGTGCATATGTTTATATAACTAGTGGTGGATGAATTATGATGGATTCTGATTGGTATTGATTCATTTGTTATATGAAATGTATAGTGAGGCCCAGTACATGACAAAGTGATTACATTTCCTGTGTCCTTTATATTGTACATGTATAAGAGATAATATGAATCATATTTAGATTGAGTTAAAACTGCCCTTAATTCCATCAGATGAGCTGATTTAATGTAACGTCTAAATCATGATGAGGTTTTCAGGCTTGGTCCGTATGGGCCCAGTGAACCTGCTGACCAGCTTTAGGCTGTGTCGGTTTTAAAACTATATCTATCTGTCATGATGAGGCATTGATGTATGGGCTGAATATATAAACATGGATACATGATATGCTATCTAATGAAGACCTCCCTTCTGTGGACAATCACTTTTAAGGAGACATTTACCACTTTGTAGAGTCAGGAAGTGTTCTAATATTAATATCAATATGTCTATACTTCATCACTATTTACTGAGAATAGGTATACCCAAAGAATAATGTATATGTAACTCAACAATGGACAAATATGTTCAGAATCATAGTTCTTAGTTCAATAAAAGCCAATACAACCAATTTCATTGACCAGTAGTTAGTTATTCATGAAGAGTGGTTTCCATATATCAGACATTTCACTTTCTTTGTGCAAGTGAGATGTATGCTTATCGAATTATTAAGCCAGGAAAAAGCATTTACTATAAATTCCAGTGTATGACTAGGAAATAACTCATGATAGTATTCAAAGAGAGGTGAACTAAAATATCTTCATATTTCATGATTACAACAGATAAGGAAGGTAATGGATGAGAATTCCTCTTGAATATAACAAGGTCCAACAGCTCAACTGATGATAGATCACACACTAGGGTAATATCCAATGACATAGTCCATACCTATCCCAGGGACCCTGCAGTTGTACCGCCAGCAATTTTCGCACAAGCTCCTCGTGTGAATAACGTCCGCTATTCGCACGAGGAACGGCGAGAGAGGCAACATGGCGAGAGAGGCGACATGGCAAGAGAGGTGACAAGGGCAAGAATAATTACATATAACTTAATTTAGATGCGCATCAGCAAGTGCCACTTTGATGTAGTGGTGAGAGTGTCTGTCTCTCACATGGGAGGCCAGGGTTAGATTCTCATTATGAGTATATATTTTAATAAGATGACAGAGGGGAAGTGATGAGGGGCGACATGGTGACAGAATGGCATACCTACTATATCTACCCCACCTACTGATAGTTTAACATCTCAGGAATAACCCACTGCTGTTGTAACCATGCATGCATCATGCAGACTATAATTATGAGGTTGATAACTTGAGGCACCCTGGTTACACGCACCCTGCCCTGAGGCCCTCCGGATTTTAGGCCCCCGGTCTTTGGGCACCCTGACCATAGGCTCCCTGCTCATAGGCTACGTATCATACGTCCACAACCCTGTCATACGTCCATTTCATTGTCTCTAACAAATGATTCTGTGTCCACCTCCTTCCCTCACGTCCACCTCCTTCCCTCACGTTCACCTCCTTCCCTCACTTCCACTACCTCACCCTCACGTCCACTACCTCACCCTCACGTCCACTACCTCACCCTCACGTCCACTACCTCACCCCACAGAACTTTCATTCTCACTCTCATGTCCAACCCCCTCTCTCACGTCCAACACACTCACGTCCAGCCATGGTTATATTATTGGCATTTGTGATAGTAAAACTTAATTAATCAGCTTTGCAGGGTTGGATAAGGCGTGGCACTTAAGATGCAATTGTGTTGACCTATATATCCTTTTTGACAGGTACCACGCCCCCTTCCAACTCTGTTTAAAGTAGTTGTGGACATATGACGGGCGTGTGGGCTCATGACAGGGATGTGGGCGTATGACATGGGTAGTGGGACGTGAGAGAAGGGGGTGTACATGATGGTCGATGATATCCGCATGAGGACCTCGTGCAAATAAGGGCAGCTATTCACACAAGGAGCAGGTGAGAGAGGCATAGGCGAGATAGGCAACCTGCTCAACGAACGGGTGAGAGAGTTGACCTGCACGAGGTGTAGGAGGATGGGAGTACATGGGGAGGGTCCCCAACTCACATGTCGATTTTAAGAAATGGGCATGTCAGATGTCACTAAGGAAAAACCCATGTCACTCTTTCTTGTCACGTTGCCTCTCTCATTGTCACGTCACCTCTCTCATCGTCACGTCGCCTCTCTCGTTGTCACATCATGAAAATATACTGATGGCTGGAATTGAACCCAGGCCTCCCACATGGGAGACAGGCACCCTCACCACTCCACCATAGTCTCAGTTGCTGATGTGCATAGAAAATATCTCGTATATTATAATTATCCATGTCGCCTCTCCCGCCGTTCCTTATGCGAAGAGCGGACGTTATTCACACGAGGAACTCTCGCAAATATCGCTAGCAGTACATGATTGGGGTTGGACGTGAGGAAAGGGTGTTGGACGTGAGAAGCAGGTATTTGTGGTATTTAGACGTGAGGAGGGGCAGTAGACGTGAGGAGGGGTGGTAGATGTGAGGAGGGGTAGTGGACGTGAGGAGGGGGTGGTAGACGTGAGGAGGGGTAGTGGACGTGAGGAGGGGGTGGTAGACGTGAGGAGCAGGTAGTGGACGTGAGGAGGGGTAGTGGATGTGAGGAGGAGGTGGTGGATGTGAGGACTGGTAGTGGATGTGAGGAGGGGTAGTTGATGTGAGGAGGGGGTGGAAGATGTGAGGACGGGTGGTAGACGTGAGAAGGGGTAGTAGACGTGAGGAGGGGTCATAGACGAGAGGAGGGGCAGTGGACGTGAGGAGGGGTCGTAGACGTGAGGAGGGGTCGTAGACGTGAAGAGGGGTAGTGCACTTGAGGAGGGGCAGTGGACATGAGGAGGGGGTGGTAGACGTGAGGAGGAGTCGTAGACGTGAGGAGGGGGTGGTAGACGTGAGGAGGGGTAGTGCACTTGAGGAGGGGCAGTGGACGTGAGGAGGGCTCGTAGACGTGAGGAGGGGTAGTGGACGTAAGGAGGGGGTGGTAGATGTGAGGAGGGGTGGTGGACGTGAGGAGGGGGTAGTGGATGTGAGGAGGAGGTAGTGGATGTGAGGACCAGGTAGTGGACGTGAGGAGAAGGTAGTGGACGTGTACAAGTGGTGTATGTATCCTATGTCCAGCAGTCTCTGCCATGCCTGTGTCACTTGCCACATATCAATATCATCGTCAATCTGTGGGAGAAGAATATGAGGATTTAGCCAGAAGAAAGACATTGAAAGAGGTAGTATTATGTCAAGAGTCTACATGTCCAGAAGTAGCTTTAGATAAGCTGCATTGAAAACCCAGCCAGGTGCTAAGATGCCGTCACTGAGTGATACCGTCACTAAAGTGTATGATGTTGTTGGACCAAGCTGACATTAATATATTGGCTTACTGTGTGGAAAGGGTTAATTATTACATTAGTCAATCAGCAAGTCACATCGGGTGCATGTCGAGCAGTGTACAGAAACAGCTTTAGATAAGCTGTATTGTAAACTTAGCCGTATTGTAAACCTGAGGGTGGTGTTCAGATGATGTAGCTGAGGGATCTCATCAATATGTTTCTTGATATCAAGGTGGATCGCTACTTGTTGAAAATGAGCATACTGCGCATGTTTTATAAGTAAATGGCGCTTTTAGTATTTTATATATTTGTTACTGATGACATTTTCTATTCATTTTCTATTTGCTTAACACGATTTACTTTGATTAAATTACTTACTAATGAATCTTTATGAAAATCTCTAGATTCCTTAAAAACAACCGAGGGTATTTGATGAAACTGTTTTATGTGAATATCGCATATGGCATGTTCACTAATATAGCTATTACAGACAATGTTATGATGGTTCAGCTAAAACAAATGTAAACACAACTTAATTATGAAAAAGTCACCCGTTCTTGATACATGGGTCTATAGTATACTAGTAAAGAAAATTAACTGGGCACATAGAGCTCTGCCATTATTTGGTGCCAGTCAAGTGAAGGTTAATCCACTCTCTGAAGGCGTACAACTGGTTTGGATATACAGAACGAGAGCTATTATTGGCATAAAGTCTCTCTGATAAGCCTACCTTTCTTATAAGCCGACCCCCAACTTTAGGAGAATATTATAAGCTGACTTAGGGTCCATTTAAACATGGTTGAATTATAATTTACTTGATAAAAAACCTCTCTTATGAGCACAGCCTCCTCTTTGAGACAATGCTATGAGCCAAATCAAGTGAAAAAGGGATGAATGGTACTACATGTGAGTTGTTCTAGTTCAAAGTCCCTATAAAAGAGAAAAGGCCTTCCAGGGGGAGAGTGGCAGTAAGGCGAATCCAATGATATACCTAATACAACACTTTAAAGGGAAATGCAACAAACTACTCATTTGCTTTGATTTATACCAATACTTTTTTTTAGAAGGGTGAAGGCTGTCAACATCTTTTAGTCTGCCCACGGCAGGCTAAAATGGATTAAGATCGACCCCTTAAGCTTTAGCCTCACACTAATTAGGGATGCATAGTCAGACCGTGCAATGCTAAACCACTCCTCTGCTTATTTCTATATTCTTAAGTTAATTGAGAGCCATATCCAAAAAATGACAAGCCAACCAACACTCACCATTTAGTATAATTCAATGTTCTCATATTCATATATGAACCATTTTATGACCTACTACTATAGTAAAAACCTATTGGCCTAGAAGGGCCGAAATATATTTTTACTTTATATAAGATACTAAATCATTGCCTCGAATAGTTGTACATACTGTCATCCTTAACACATGAAAATTGCATTTAAACTAGTATTTAAATGGAATTAAAATCAAGAATCTTGAAACTTGAATTTCATACAACACTATTGCTTTGTCAAGATCCTTGTAGAGCCATCAACCTAATTTCATACCATTGTAAATACCCCCTTAGGCATCCCAGTGCCACCCGGCCATAGTAACACTGTACATATATTCAGTCTCGATATGCCGGGTACTAGTATGGTAAAGAAAAACTTTGTCTACCGATCACTGTGCAAACCTTATTACATTCTAAGTAAATAAGGTATGCACCATAACCATAACTAATTAATGATGTACTGGATTAGCAACAGGAAATTAGAACGCATTCTGGTGCGGTAGAATTTGGATCTAGTTGAGACAACTAATCAATGATGCTGTTTGCGCCCAGGATGGCGTAACACTTTAAGGGCAGCATAGTGCATCAATGGATTGTGCCCTTGGTCTTCATGATACATGAAGACTGCATTCAAGTATATTTCCAGCCTGATGTGGTTGACCTGCTCCCAAAGGGTCATAATGTTGCACTGATTTAGAGTCATCTTTTGCTAATTTATTGTCATGGTTCCTATGTCTCAGGTGTCCACATTCTCAGCATTCATTATAATACTTAGATGACCTAGCTGTCTCTAATATGCATGTCCCTCCTATCTTCAAGCTTAGGCCCATAAAAGGTGTGTTTCAGGTTACATAGCCTGAAAAGTATCCAGAAATTAACTCGCATACTTCAGCACTGCCCAGCTCAGCACTATCAAATCGTTTAATAAAGACAGATTGATCCCACAGCCTGAAAAGTACACAAAAGTTGACTCGCAAAACTTCAGGGCTGACTTGCCAACAACGTTTCTGGATGAAGCCTCTTGTTGTATAACATCTGATTATGAGATCTTGTGTGTAGATTTAGAGATTGGGAAAATTAAATATAAAATATATGTCTGTTACAGGCCGCCCAAAAAGGATAAAAATAGTTTACAATCATTATATAAGAAGTTAACGGAGCTGAAGCTAAATGTTACTAAGAACAGAAAAATAATCTGTTTAGGTGATTTTAATGTTGACCTGTTGTCTCGTAAGGACATTGAAGATTCAGAGGTATCCCAATTTTGTACTAACAATGATATGTGCCAGCTAATTAATGAAATCACCAGGCCTGCCTCAGGAACCTTACTGGATCATATTTATATAAATGAGCGTATACATAATGTTTGTGAGTTTGGCACCATAGATTTCAGCGAAAAAGGAAGTGACCCCCCCACCCCCTGCTATACCTCAACAACCAGCTGACCATAACGATGAGGCTAATGCCACCCCACAGGTACAGGAGCAGCTCCCTACTCCTACAACCACAGCAGCCTCACCTGAAGTGATAGCGGCAGTGACCACAGCAGAGGCAGCGAACGCCCAGACCCCTGCCACTACTGCTACTGTAACCACCACCAGAAAGCAAGCCCCTTCTCCTCCAGGGTCTGCACCGCCGCAGGATGTGAGGCTGGATGAGGACTTAATCAACATGATAGCAAAGTCCGCTACAGCCGCGTACTCACAAGCCGCTGCGGGCTATAGGACGGGTGGTGGTATACCCTTCAAGCTGGCCCCACTCTCACCACATGTTGTAACACCCCCAAGGACTCAGATCGCCAGTACAAGCCTCACCCAGAGTAGTGGCACCCAATCATCCTCCAGGGTGGAAGCGGGCAGCTCAAATACCAAAGTCGTGATCAAGCCGAGTAAACTAAACCCACACAGAAAAAGCAAGGACAGCAGCCATCAACTGCAGGACAGGATAAAAGGTTTCCTATCCGGCAGGAAGACCCCTACTAAATAAGTACACACTATGTGCTAGGACTCTATATACTAGTATAATATATAGCCAATACACCCTCTTCATTTGTAAACGCAGGGAATAGGGTCAACATCCCGCTAGGCTAACCTAGAGAGTCTATAAATACGTAACATGGTGTACAAATAGAACAGCGGGCAGCCCCCCAGAGTTGGCGCTGACCCAGTGATGTGACAGTTATGTAACCGATCAGCTGAGAGCCTAACATAGCACTGTGTATATGCTTTTTTTCTTTTACCTTATTTGTTTGCAATGTGAAGTCGATATAGTTTACATGTTTAATGAAGAACTTCTACCATGCAACCATTCACATCTCAGGTTGTAAAAACATTTATTTCTTGCTTTATTTAGGTCTGTTTTTTTCCCTTACTTTAATATATGATATACCGGGGCGCATTGCTTCCTTTTGTCTGCCATAGCCATGATACCGGGTAGCATAAGATACGATCACCAGCATAAATCACCCTCATTTCACCTCACCAACATATACCACAAACCTTGTCGACTGATGTCCAATGGTATTTCTACATAATATATGTCTAGCCAAGGGTCTCTTGTTTACATGTATAAATGCGAGGTCAGCCTATCCGAAAAGAGTTAACATTAAAAAATTTATCTCCCATACAGACATTACTGGTGTGGTTGAAACTTGGCTAAACCCTACAATAAGTGATACCATGATGTCCCTCCCAGGCTATCAATTTTTCCGCTTAGACAGATACCCTATTTTGGATAAAACTGCCGGAGGCCTAATGCTGTATATGAGAGACACCTATACTGCCGTTATGGATGAAGCCTCTTGTTGTATAACATCTGATTATGAGATCTTGTGTGTAGATTTAGAGATTGGGAAAATTAAATATAAAATATATGTCTGTTACAGGCCGCCCAAAAAGGATAAAAATAGTTTACAATCATTATATAAGAAGTTAACGGAGCTGAAGCTAAATGTTACTAAGAACAGAAAAATAATCTGTTTAGGTGATTTTAATGTTGACCTGTTGTCTCGTAAGGACATTGAAGATTCAGAGGTATCCCAATTTTGTACTAACAATGATATGTGCCAGCTAATTAATGAAATCACCAGGCCTGCCTCAGGAACCTTACTGGATCATATTTATATAAATGAGCGTATACATAATGTTTGTGAGTTTGGCACCATAGATTTCCATATTGCAGACCACACTCCTGTTTTCATTTTAATTAAATGTGAGCGAACTAAGATAAAGAAGAAAGTCGTTAAAGCTAGATCCTATAGGAATTATGATATGTTGACTTTTAAAAATATGTTACTAGAGGTCAAATGGGACGAGATTGTTATAATAGCTAATCCTGATGTGTTATGGAATAAGGTTATTTCTGTGATACGCGCATGTCTCGATACTATATGCCCTATTAAAACCCTTGTACTACCGGTATACACGCCTGAATGGCTAACTCCTGCTATTATACAAGAAATGCAGCATAGAGATGCACTATATAGGGATGCGAGGCATACTAATAGTGTGGATGATCGTCGCATTGCTGACTTTCATAGAAATAGAGTGGAAAGTCTTATTTTTTATAGTAGAAAAGAAAAAATAGATACCCTTTTATTAAATAGGAAAAATGACCCGGCTAAATTCTGGGAGGGGATAAGAAAATTATTACCAGTTAAAACCAAGTCTACTTTTTTGAAGCTAAAAAATAGTCTGACCAACCAAATGGTACCCCCCAATGAATGTTGTGATTTTATAAATACTTTTTTTGCTGGCGTAGGCCAGAAGCTTGCAGCAGCGCTGCCACCTATCGATCCACACACACACTACAAGAAGCCTGTAAACGTCCCAGTGTATAAGACTGATCTCTTACACCCATTAAGCTACATTGAAACGATTAAGTTAATTAAATCCATTAAGGAAACCAAGCCTTCTAGCATTAAGCATATCAAGTCTTATGTTTTAAAGGATGCCTTTATAAGCATACCAGATGTTATTATGACTGTATATAATAAATGTCTGAGCGAGTGTTACTTTCCTAAGGACTGGAAATCTGCAACCGTTGTACCCATCCCTAAGAAAAGCAATTCATTAGATGTAAGTGATCTGAGACCAATTAGTCTCCTCCCCCTCCCTGGTAAACTGTATGAAAAAATTATATGTTCTAGACTTCAAAAATACATGGAAACACATGGACTTCTGACAAAATTTCAACACGGATATAGATCTGGTCACTCTACCATCACTGCTATAACAGCACACCTTAACAACATAATAGAAAATATAATTAATAACAAATCTACCCTATCTCTTTATCTAGATTATAAAAAAGCTTTTGATACCGTCTCCCACTCTATTCTTCTTAAAAAACTTGCAGGTTTTGGACTTAGTCAAAGGACATGTATGTGGTTCGATAGCTATCTGTCTGATAGATCACAACGTACGGTAGCCAACGAATGTATTTCCTCTCTTAAACATGTGGCATATGGCGTTCCACAGGGTTCGATTTGTGGTCCTATATTATTTTCCATTTACATAAATTCATTACCTGATATTGATAATTTTGACATAACTCTATATGCAGACGATGCAGTAATTTCAGTGCATTCGCCTGAGAAGATGCAAACATGCCTAAATGCATTAGCGGTGTGGTGTAAAGAAAATAGCCTCACAGTCAATGAGAAGAAGACTAAATGGATGTATTATAATAATTTTAGAAATTTGAATCCTGTCTTAACCCTTAATAATGTTCCTTTGGAAAAGGTAGATACCTTCCCCTACCTCGGTGTTACTTCAGATACGGATTTCAAATTCCTTGATCACAGAAAAAATGTACTCGCAAACAGCCGACATAAGCTAAGGCAACTAGGGAAAATACGTGGCCACACTGACTGTGACACTGCTCTAACCATATACACCTCCATGGTCTTACCCACCCTGGACTATGCAGATTTTATTTGGGATAGGGAAAATAAAGGGGAATCAGAAGAAATTCAAGGGTTACAGAATAAGGGTTTACGCACTGTATATAATGTTAAATTAGAGAAAAATCCACTCATGACTGGTCAACAGATGCATGTTAAAAGTAACTGTGATAGGCTTATGCATAGGCGAGATAAGCATTTATTGTATTATGCATTTACACTGGCACAATGTGAAAAATATGTAGATACGAGACTAATTAATACGAGATTCCACCAAGGAAAGCGCCTACAGGTATTAAGGTCATTAAAGCCGATCGTCATTCGAAGTTGTTTGTATAGAGCCATTACACGCTGGAACTGTCTTAAGCCTATATATACACTGATTGAGACCCTTTGGCAATTTAAAATAGCCATTAATAGGGACTACCCTAATTGTTTTATAAATGCTGCCTAACTCATTATATAACTTATTATCTCAAACCCATCTCATCTCATCTCATCCATTGACTGATTGTTTACTTACTTGCGCCTGTCTAGTTTTTTATAATACATATACATGGATTTAAGACTACGAAACAATATTGGAGTCATAGCATAATATATACAAGACCGCTAACTTCAAATGTAACAGTCAGGGGTGCTGGCGGCAGAAGGGCAATGCGCCCAAGCTAGTTTTCGGCCTCACAGCCGATTAGATCCAATAAATACACTTTAAAAAAAACAAAACGGGGTCGACTCGCAGACTATCGAACTGACCCTGAAATGACCCTATAATTATTTACTCTTTTTTTTCCTTATGTGGCTGAGCAATTTTTCAACATTATTTGTTGTTACCTTCAGACAGACAGATTTCAATCCTGTATTCAGTGTTGTTTGTAGTGAATTTAAAAACTGCTTGACTGTATTTAAGTGCTGTGGAATGAAGGCGGTCTCCATATTCACACGTAGTCTAAACCTATGCATTGGTAAGATGCGTCATTGGTAAGATGCCGTAACTATGGTTGTCTGATCGAGCAGGATGAACCTGTATGTTGACATGAATTAAGACATGAGTCGATCAGTATTACTGGAGTTGAGCTCTTGGAGACAGATCTACATGTTGTCCAAGACCAGATGTAGATAAGCCATAGTGTAAACCTATTGGTGGTGTTGAGGAGCTGTAACTAAGGTATCTGGTCAAACTGATCAATCAGTTTGTTGGCATCAATAAATATATATATGTAGGGGATATATCTGAGGGTGACTAAGTATGCACACTTAGCTGTGAGATCACTTGGAGTTATTGCGTGCACGGAAGTTGCCACGCTGTAATCATACCTTTTCAGCAAAGCTCAGAAGTGACACATCAGTATCCAGCTTTCATCAAATAAGCAGGAAGGTATGTACATACGGCGAAAATTATGTTTCAGCTCAACATGCGGAGCACAAAAATTCCGCATCTTTGGCATATTTAGTACAAGATATACGGAGGGGTAGGGGGGGGGTGCTATGTCAAAAAATGCACATATACCCTGTTTTTTAGGGCCGTATTAGTCTTTTGTGTGCCGTATGTGACTTTTGCTCCGTATGTGTCCAACTTCTACCTTTATGATCAAAGAAAAAAAATAAATATATATTGACTTTCAAAGAAATTATACCAAAAAATGTCTTTTCTTCTGTAACTCTGTTAATAATGAGGAGGCTATGGAGAACGAGACCTGCTAGACGCGCTGCCGCTGAGCTCTGAGGTTTTTACCGCCTAGAATGGGTTAAACAACTTGTAGAGCCTTCATATCGACAACACTACTGGAGTAAGGTACCGTGATCACGTTGGACTGGATATTTACAACCTGGCTGAATTCTTTAGAGTTCTACATGCCGACATAGGTTCTCCAGACTCACCGGTGACCACTGCTATACGTAAACATGGCGTCAACCACCCTTGACGAGGTGGAAGGTATTATACAAGAACTCGCCACTGAATCGGCCAAGACCCGCTCTGGCCCTAATATAGGAGGTAAGGTGTCGACTGCTCTGAACTTTGTACTTACGGGGCTAAATTCTACAAAAGAATTATTGTCTGAATCAATTGAAAATGCCCATGGAAGGATCATGACAGTCGAGAATGAGAAAGCTGCGCTGGAGGATAGGGTACGACAGCTAGAGTCTAGGCTTGACAAGGCTGAAAGGCAAGTGAGGGTGAATACCCGTGACATTTCAGACCTAGGGATATCTCTAGCTATCCAAGACCAAGCAGCCAGACGTAGGAACTTGATTATAGAAGGCCTACCCTTCACCCCCAGAGAAAATACAGACGATATCACCTTTGAGCTGCTGAAAAAGATCGACCCGACCATTGACAGGTATGAACTCGATTACGCCTACAGACAGGGCGCCCCTAACACCACTAAGAGAGCTATAGTAGCTGTTTTCACCAAGGCTTCCACTAGGGATAAGCTTATGACTCTAAAAGGTGGTCTAAACAACGATCCAGATGTCAAGCATATATATGTGAGTGAGGATGCCAACGCTGTAATTAAAAAGCAAAAGGCTGATGTATCATCTGTGGCACAGCTAGCTTTTGAGATGAATTATGACGTTAAGGCTAAAGGTAGAGGCCTTATTTACAACAATAGGTACTACACACACCAGAACCTGGGGCGTCTTCCAGAAGAAATCAAGCTTGCAAACTGTCGTACGGTAGTCACTGATACTTATGTAGGGTATCACTCTGAGCTTGCCCCACTTTCAAACTTCTACCCATGCAGGATCGTATCAGGACAATACATATACTCGTCAGTGGAACAAGGGCTGTGTCATAGGAAGGCCCTCTATGCTGGTGATAATGTTAAAGCACAAGAAATCATGGATGCCTTTACTCCCCTTAAGGCTATGAACCTTGGTAAAGAAATAGATTGCCCTACCTGGAGAAATCACGACGAAAGCAACCTCCAACAACTAAATGTGATGAAATTTGAACAGGACGCTGGTCTTCTTCAAATATTAAGAGCTACCGAATCTCGAGTGCTTTTGGAGGTTACAGGATCAAAATTTTGGGGCATAGGGGCCTCAATGAAGAGTAAAGCTCTTAAAAACGGTACATGGAAAGGCCAAAATAGAGGAGGCTATATCCTTATGGAGGCAAGAAGAATCTTGTGTGGGATACCCAACCCCCACGCCAGGCCTAAACCACAAGAAACTGGAGGAGCTGCCATCCCACTCCTCCCCCCCCCCCCCCCCGCGCCAGTAGCAGATCATCACCAACCTGCCCAACCTACCACTCCTACGGCAGCCGCACCCGTGATTGAGACGACAGCTACCACAGCATCTACCACAGCTACCGCAGCATCTACCACACCCCCTGCGGCAGCTACACCAGCTACAGCTACAGTAACCGCTGCTGTACCCATCAATACAACGACTACAATGGCAACCACAACCCCCCCCCCCCCTGTAATTACTAATGTGAACGATCTGTCGACACCACCAAGGAGAAAAGCTTCTGAAGTGCAAAATCCTGGAGTCGCCGCTGCTATCGTACACCTGCCCAAGCCGACCCCCCTTCACCAACGCCCTGATCCTACCACAACATATAGACACACGCAGGATGTCAGATATGACACTGCCCCTTGGGGTGCAGGTCAAAGGCCAGACAACAGGAGGAGGGGAAGATCCAACAGAGGTTCCAGGGGTGGGGCTTGGCATGATGCATCGAACAATGTGTACAATGGACATGATACCCGGAGGAGCCAAGAGGTGTATCACCAGCCTGTCATCCCCCCCCTAGGAAGTCCTGGGTGCTTGATAAGGCCAAGTAAACTGAACTTTACACCAACGTCACATCAAGGACAAGCAAGTCAAGACCTACACACCCTTATGAAAGGCCATGTACCGACACAGAGTCGTTAAAATCATTTACAAACATCATTCGATGTATATTATACACCAATGGTTAGTACCCTTGCACTACAGGGGCCACATATATCTGAAGTGTTTTGAACGTCTAGACCACACTAAGTGGTAGGTTATGTAAGATAGCATACGTAACTGGTCTAGCTGACCGACTGAACCGCTAGATTATATGCTTAGTACACATGGTACACTACAGTATATTAGTATTCTATTGCAATTACAATGTATAAATGCCTTCCTCGTCTCTATCTTAAATATTAAATCATTACAGTGACTGTTCAATTTAATTGGACAATAGCAGCTATATATATATAAGTATGTTCTGTTGACATGTAATCACTCCTACTACCGGTAATCTACTCTTTTCATGATTATTTCTAATTTCCGGGCCTATTTATGCCCTACAACTACTTTTTACCTCAGAGCTCCAAGCTTCTCTCTGACACCATAGCAATGCTAGAATGTACCAGATGCGATCAAAGTTTCATATGTGTTATCATGTCATCTCATATCATCTACCGTACCACTGAGTCCTGGGCCTTACGCAATGGTTAGGTTAGACACAGTATCAGACCGTAAAGGTCTTCTCTTCTCATGTATTAATGCTAGGTCAGTGTACCCAAAAAGGGTCAATATTAAGAAATTTATTACACACACGGATATTACAGGTGTCGTAGAATCATGGCTCACCCCTACTATATCTGATGCCATGATGCATCTCCCCGGGTATCAATTCTTTAGGCTTGACAGGTACCCCAACCGGAATAAAAAGGCTGGAGGTTTAATGATTTATTTAAGGGATACATACACTGCCACATTGGATGAGAATGCTTGTATTATTGATAGGGAGTATGAAATTTTATGTGTCAATGTTGAAATTGGTAAAATTAAATATAAAATTTTCGTATGTTATAGACCCCCTGATGCTGATGTGAGCAAAAGGGCTATTTTTGACAAATTAACGGAACTTAGAACTCCTGTTTCTAAAAATCGAAAAATAATAATGTTTGGAGATTTTAATGTAGACCTTTTTACTAGGAAAGACATCCAAGACTCCAATGTAGAGAATTTCTGTACCGATAATGACATGTTTCAGCTGATTAATGAAATAATGCGCCCTATTTCTGGTACACTCATAGACCATATTTATATTAATGAGAGGATTCACAATGTATGTGAGTTTGGCACCATCGATTTTCATATTGCTGATCATAAGCCTATTTATTTATTGATTAAATGTGAGCGCACAAAAATAAGGAAGAAGGTCGTTGATGCCAGATCGTATAAGCACTACGATATGCAACATTTCAAAAATCTGTTATTAGCTGTGAAATGGGACTACATTTTTACATGTAATAATCCTGATACTTTATTGGATAATATTATTGATGCTTTTAAAAGATGTTTAGATGTATTATGTCCTATACGAAGACTTGTACTACCGGTATATACACCAGAATGGCTTACTCCTCCTATTATTAATGCTATGCAAGTTAGAGACTCTTTATATGTCAAAGCCCAGAGGTCAATGGATCCAGATGACTGGAATATAGCTAATTTTCACAAGAACCGGGTTGAGGCTATGATACACTATAGCAGGAAAGAAAAGCTAGACGAACTCTTGGTACAACGTAGGAAAAATCCCACCCAATTCTGGGCTGGTGTTAGGAAGCTTTTACCAACCAAAACAGGTTCTACCTTTATTGAGTTGAAAAATTCTCTTACTAACGAGGTGATATCCTCAGAAGCCTGTTCTAAATTTATTAATGACTACTTTTCCACCATTGGTTCTAAGCTAGCTGAGGTGCTGCCGCCTATTGACCCACATGTACACTATACTCCTCCTGCTACTGCGCCAGACAATAAGGTCGATCTACTATGGGAGCTCAGCTACCTAGATGTTATTAAGGTTATTAAAACAATTAATATTACTAAGTCCTCTAGTATTAAACATGTAAAATCCTATGTATTAAAGGATGCTCTATTTATTATACCTGAAGCGCTGATGTGTCTGTTTAACTTATGCTTGCGTCAAAATTATTTCCCCCGATCTTGGAAGGCTGCCACTGTTGTTCCGCTTCCGAAAAAAGCAAACTCCACAAGTGTTAGTGACTTAAGACCTATCAGTCTCCTGCCTTTACCAGGAAAATTATTTGAGCGTGTTATATGTAAGAGGCTTCAGCATCACATGAGTACTTATAATCTTTTGACCCCAGCGCAACATGGCTACAGGCCTGGTCACTCCACTATTTCGGCTATCACCACACATATTAAATTCATTATTAATAATATTATTAACAACTTGCCTACATATAGCCTATATTTAGATTATAAAAAGGCTTTTGATACGATATCCCACCCTATTCTTCTAAAAAAGCTGGACGGATTTGGACTTAGTAAGGAGACATGCGCCTGGTTCAAAAGTTATTTAACTGATAGAGTGCAACGCACTATAGCTAATAATACACTTTCAGATGATGCTGCTATAGTATATGGTGTACCACAGGGTTCTGTGCTTGGCCCTATCCTCTTTTCCATATATATTAATTCATTACCTTTAATTGATGATTTTCACATTGTACTTTATGCTGACGATGCGGTTTTATCGTTCACAAATCCAAATCAAATGCAATTGTGTCTTGATAAGCTATCAGTATGGTGTAAGGAGCATAGTCTCACTGTGAATGAAAACAAAACCCAATGGATGGTTTATAATGGTATTAATAATGTTAACCCTGTATTTACTATGAATAATGTCATTTTATCTAGATGTTATACCTTTCCATATCTGGGTATCACTTTGGACCCTGAGTTATCATTCATTAGTCATAGGAAACAGGCATCGTCTAATATAAGACATAAAATTAATGAGTTAGGAAAAATAAGAACACATGTCGATAGTGCCAGCGCCCTAAGCATATACAAGGCCATGGTGATTCCATCATTTGACTATGGTGATTTCATCTGGGACAGAGGTAAAAAAGGTGAAAATTGGGAGCTTCAATTACTTCAAAATAAAGGCCTACGTACTGTCTATAAGGTGAAGCTCGAGGAAAACCCAGTGTACAATACAGATGAATTGCACACTAAAAGTGGATGCCTGTACCTTAATCATAGACGTGACATTCACCTATTATATTATGCTTTTTCATTGTCAAAACTGCCTGACATGCTTGATGTTCGCGACATACCTACACGTAGACACTTAGGAAATAGGCTTAAGGCCATACGCAGCCTTAAACCAATAGTTACAAAAAGTGCCCTGTATAGGGCTATTGATAGGTGGAATAACCTTAAACCCTCCTATACGCTTATTGACTCTCTGAGGGACTTTAAGCTAGCCATTAAGCGCGATTACCCGAACTGCTTCATGGTGTGAACATGCCATCCAACTTACAATGTCTCATCCCTCATCTCATCTCATCATTCCTATATAATAACATACCACAAATGTACGAACATGATATATTTATTTATATATAATATTACATTACATGATGTATACATACTACAATGTTCTCCATAGCATATCATGAAAGAGATTATGACAGTCTAACACTTGATGTAAACTAGATAGGGGTACGGACGGCAGAAAGGCAATGCGCCTAAGTCTAGGTTTGGCTATTTAATATAGTCATTAGACCCAATAAATACTTTAAAAAAAATAATGTCCCTACAGAGCTAAAACTCTGCGTAGAGACTCCTTGTGTATACATGCTGGTAGACAATAGCCATCACAGTACAGAGCTGGCTGGGTGCCAGGGGTGAAGAATAATGGTTTAGGCCACATGACCTCCCCCATTTGGCTTGCAATCTCCATTCCCTTATATATATATATATATATATATATATATATATGAGAGGAGTTGAGGCCAGCATGACTTAGCCTCTAGGTGGCGGCACCAACACAGCCCGGAATTTGCAGTCAGTGGCTATACTAATGCTGCACATACCTGGGTAAACAGGGACGTGGCAACGGGGGGGGGGGGGGGGGGGGGACGGGGGACATGTCCCCCCCACTTTTGACCCCCCCCTAAAAGGTCAAACCAAAAATGTCTAGTAAAAAGGAGTCAAAAAGGGTCAAAATACTCCTCAGTCCCCCCTACTTTGAAACTACTTGCCACGCCCCTGTCTGATGTACGATGGCCTGTTTGGTCAGTAAAACATGGATCCACACAGGGGAGAAACCTCTCTTGTGTTGCCTACCATGTCTGTAAAGTCCTCCTTTTTAAAGTGCTATATATGTAATAAAATGGCCGTAGAATTATTTTAAGAGTAATTAAGTTAAGTCCAACTTCTACCTTTATGATAAAAAAATAAATAAAAAAATATATGGATTTTCAGAGAAATTACATGAAAAAGAGTCCTTTCTTCCATAAGTCGGTAAATAATGGCCCTACAGAGCTGAAAATCGGCCTATAGACTCCTTGTGTTTAAACAGTGGTAGACAATAGCTATCAGAGTACAGAGGTGCCTTTCCCGACCTTTCCTATCTCTTCCCCGACCTATCCTGTCTCTTCCCCGACCTCTCCTGTCCCTTCCCAAACCTCTCCTGTCCCTCCCCTGTCTCTTCCCTCATGTGTACATGTATCCACCTCTTTATGTGTACTACCACCTCCTCATGTGTACATCCACCTCTTTATGTGTATTACCACCTCCTCACGTGTACTACCACCTCCTCACATGTACTACCACCTCCTCATGTGTACTACCACCTCCTCACGTGTACTACCACCTCCTCACGTGTACTACCACCTCCTCACGTGTACTACCACCTCCTCACGTGTACTACCACCTCCTCACGTGTACTACCACCTCTCTTCCCTGACATAACAAACATACGGACCCTATTTATACCCTCCCCAGCCTACCTCCGTATGTGTATCAATATTATGACGTCACAGAGGGAATTCCCTAGGGGTTCCCCGGAATGTAGACTGGTTTTTGCACATTTTTTCAAAAGAGACAGGTGACAATGTCCGTATGTTGAGAGGGCCGTATGTTAGATGCCGTATGTTGTATTTTTTAAATAAAAGATACGAAGGGTATACGGAGGACCAACTGAAACAAAAAAGTAGTTTGGATGTATTTTGTCCACATCTTGTCCGCATCTTAAGGCCGCATGTGGTTTTTTATATCAACATAAGGTGAAACGCCTTCCAGGGCCAGACCTAGGAATCTAAAAGTAGTCGGTTTTACTTCAAGTCAGGGCTAAATCCTGTGTGGGGCTGGGAGTTACCTTTATGAAAATGTCAAAAATATGGCGCTGCCATCGTTTCAGTGCTAACATGGTTGGTAATCATATGTATTTTATACAGGGAGACTTAGTTGCAACAAATAAAGTAAGGTTACTACTTGCAACTGCAATGACGTGAGTATGGGTTATTTGATGAGGCAGTATAGCTTTACCCTGATACAATTTCCATCCTACAGAGCTTCACACCTACTACAGAAGATGGACACATCAAGAACAGCGTGGATCTTTGTCATTCATGCTGCACTATGGACAGCTGGCCATGCTTTACCAGGTAAGGGGGTGGCCATTTTATATCAAGGGGGGGGGGGGGGGGGGTGGTAGATTTGGAGGGGGACCAAAATACCTTGGACACCTTGGGGGGGGGGGGAACCCGAAAAATTTGAACTCTTTTTAACAAAAAAAGCCTGTGCGTTACTATAGCTCAAAGGGGTCGGCCACACTCAATTTCAGCCTGCCTGAGGAGGGACTTCAAAAAGTTTGACCCTCCCGTGGGGGAGGGGGGTAGACCAAAAACATTTTGACCTGCTTGTGCGAAAACTCACCGACCCCCCCCCCCCCCCCTCTTTAAAAAAATGACCACTCCCTAAGACAAAAGAGGGTCCCTCATTTAACACTGAAATACTAAGTCATGTCCACCAGTAAGGATGCCATAATTCTCTATGCTCCATGGACAGTTGTCTATCATGCGGCATTATCATACTATGTAGGTAACTTGCTAGTACTGCACTGTTCCTCTGTTGATCTAAGGCATAAGCATTTGTGCTGTATATGCTAGGCCCCGAGTATTTATACTCGGGGGGTGTAATGTATACTCCACTTCTACTTTGAGTATTTACATAATTCTTTCGGCTATATGACCCCTATTTACTCCATTCATGTCCCTAGCCATAGAAATCAAGCTTACAATGGTAAGAGAATTATTGGAAAATTGCAGGAAATGTAGGTAATTTTGAAAGTTTTAAGGAAGGTATCATTGCGTTTCTACAACTAAGGGAATATGAGCCCGCCCCGAGTATAAGCCTGCCCCATGTATAAGCCTGGTCAGTTTAAGACTTAGTGCTTGTATAAGCCTGGCTAATACACGGGGAAATACGGTAATTCTCATAATGCATGAATGCAGCACTGGTGAGTAACTCACCAGGCCTTCATTTAAGCTGATGACCCAATAGCAAACTTTAAATATTCCAGGTGCACTTTTTGTATCTTCCAGCACCTCATGTTACACAAATTATACAGGCACGGATTCAGTAGAGTGGCCTAGGAGGGCCAAAAAAAGTGATTTTGAAAAGAAAAGTCATTTTGAAAAAAACAGTTGACACTTGACAGCAACTATTTTGGAAAAGAAAGTAACCTGTTTTACTTTAACAAAAGGGTTAAGAAAATGAAATGCCCAAACATCTTTTTTCAAAACCTTGGTGTCAACTGTCAACTTGACAGTTGACAGCATGTTTTCTTGAAAAAAAGTGATTTGAAAAAACATCTTTTTTTCAAAAACATGGTGTCAAGTGTCAAATTGACAGTTGACAGCAACTTTTCCAGAAAAAAAGTGATTTGAAAAAACAGTTGACAGTTGACAGCATGTTTTCTTGAAAAAAAGAGATTTGAAAAAAACATCTTTTTTCAAAAACATGGTGTCAAGTGTCAAATTGACAGTTGACAGCAACCTTTCCAGAAAAAAAGTGATTTGAAAAAACATCTTTTTTTTTATCAAAAAAACGTTTCTTTATAAAATCACTTTTTTTTTTCAAAATCACTTTTTTATTGCCCTCCTGGGCCACTGTAATTCAGAGGGGGCGGACCCGGTGTATGCCCCCCGTCTATTTCCCTGTATATGTTAATGTAAATTGTTTTAATACCCCTAGTACATTTCCTATTTCACGCCCCTCCTTTCCAAAATTCCTGGATCCGCCCTGCATATTTATAAATAAGTTTTAAACCTTATTTCAGAAATTTGTCAGTCGCAGATGAACCCTCAGAACAACATGTGTTACTGGTTGCCAACTACTGGGGCCACCTATACTGCCTCCCAGCAGGTCTGTGCTGCTCAGGGAGGTAACCTAGCAACAGTCGATTCTGCAGAAACTTCAGAGTTTCTTAAGAATTTCTTTGCTAATGACCTTAGGTAAGTCTTTTCATTATTTGCAATGTTATTTCCTCATTTTGAATCTTTGAAAAGAAGATTAGGATGAGATAAATCAAAACTCTAAATAATTGCCCATTAAAGTTTTGATATTTAAAAGAACTTGATCTAAATTATCTAACTCAAGCAGTAGACAATTGGTGACAAATTTAAAAATCCACTTTAATAGACTCATATTTGCATTAATTATATCAAAAGAGCCTGAAAAAGATATGTTTGGCTTTATTTACCCAAGATGCATAGAATGTACAATTGGCCTTCTCAGATTGTTGGGAGGATGGCACACCCTTCTCATGGTCCAACTACAAACCAGGAGAGCCTAATAAAGAAGAAGAGACCTGTACTGTCGTTAGCCTAACGGATGACTTCAAATGGGGGGATCGGTTCTGCCATAAGGACAAAGACATTCTTTGTCAGATTCGACTTACCGCAAGTAGGTATTCCCTGAACCATACATTATTATAAATGTAATAAAAGACACAAAAAACTATTATAAGGAAATATTAAATATAGAAATGAGCCTATGTATTGGGTTTTAGCACTTGAAATGATTTCAGGGTATTTCAGACATTTTGTGTCCAATTCAAGTGTAACATTAGTAAGTTGACCTCAGTGTATAAATATACATGTATAGTTCTATATTTGACTAAATACTGTAATGTAATTGTTCCTATCCTCATTCCTGTGACATTTTTTAGCTCAAGCTGCTCAAGCTGTGCCCGCTGTGGTGGCTGCTACGACTACGACGGCTGCTCCGACTACGACTACGACGGCTGCTACGACTACGACGGCTGCTACGACTACGACGGCTGCTACGACTACGACGGCTGCTACGACTACGACGGCTGCTACGACTATAACGGCTGCTACGACTACGAAGGCTATGATGGCTGCTCAAACTAAGAAGGCGGCTCCAACTAAGAAGGCTACGGCTGCTGCTCCAGCTACAATGGCTATGGCTGCTGCCCAAACTACGACGCCTGCCCAAGTTGGTAAGTACATAGGGCCATGTTTCACCAAATCGATACAGGTTGAATGATTATGACTGGATGCATTCTATGACTGGGTGCAATCTATGACCTGCAAGTATGAATTTGACTATTATCAAAAGTTTTAGTTTAATTAGTGTCACTAAATCATCCATTAAATTTCTGTCCCTTTTTATGTAAATCTGCCCTAAGCAAGCCGTTTTCTTTAATGAATACCAGTCATAGATTACACCTTGTCTTAGACTTTTAAAGCGGCATAACCAACGAGTGTATCCCCCTCACAATTCTATAGTCTACTATGTGGTAGCCGCGCGAGTGGTGGGACTGCCACTAACTTGTTTAGGCATGGTTATATAAAAAGGGCCACCAGTTTAGGTCTGCTTTAGTGTAATTTTCGTTGGTAACCATTGGGCCATATTTGACAAGGCCTTTAACAAACGCCCAAAAATGTTATTCTTTCCAAATTGAAAAACAGGATTGTTTTGATCCTTACAATCATTGGCATTGTTGGTTGTTCAACTGGCTGTCATTATAAGCTATTCTTTGTTAAATCAATATGACATTCACATTTATTAGAAGAGTAACACAAGTATCTATCTTCAAAGAATGCATACGGGGAATAGGATTACCAATGAAATGATTGAGTTAAATCCTGGACGCAGTTGATCCTTTAATTGGTGAATATTGCAATGTGTAAATAGACATTGCATATACTACTTGTTCTTAGTAAAACTTCATATATAGGCCTTGGCTAATAAACAGATCAACATATCAACAATGCAACTTATAGGATCGGCACAAAGTCGGAGTGTGGCTTAAAAGCGTGTTTTTGCTCCTATAGTACAGTTCAAACGTCACCATAATTGGATCTCAAGTCTGGCTTTTAGGATTGTCTAAAAGTTGCGGATGCGGCATATACACAAATTTCATGTCAGTAATGAATAAGTATGAGGGAACAATGGTGGATAAAGACGGGATCTATCTCCTTTGTACCGACTTTGTTATATTTCAGGCCCTTTATACAGGCTCTGTACTGACTTTGTTATATTTTAGGCCCTTTATACAGGCTCTGTACTGACTTTGTTATATTTCAGGCCCTTTATACAGGCTCTGTACCGACTTTGTTATATTTTAGGGCCTTTATACAGGCTCTGTACTGACTTTGTTATATTTCAGGCCCTTTATACAGGCTCTGTACCGACTTTGTTATATTCCAGGCACTGTGTGCAGGCTGTGTACTGACTTTGTTATATTTCAGGCCCTGTGTGCTGGCTCTGTACTGACTTTGTAGGCGTTGACCAGGTTGGCAGTGCTGTGTCTGTGGGGGTCCGTGTGGGGCTGCTGCAGGCTGACTCTGTGCTGGGATGTGGCACCCAGTGTACACGTGAGGCAGGCTGCTTTGTCTTTAAGTACATCCGGGCTGAGGGGACCTGCTCTCTGTACAGCACAGGAAACGTAAAGGAGACCGTTGTAAACCTTGGTGAATGGTACACAGTAGGGAACTAATACCTAAGGGTTGAACCATGGTGTGGTAAGAGGAGCCTATTGCACAAGTCCCAATGTTGTTGGTGTTACTTTGAAACTTATTGAGACAGTGTGACTTGCATCATGATTAAAGTGGTTTTGACATTAAACCGATTAATGAAATTGAACATCCTTAATCGCCAAATACAGATTGTAAAGATTGGCAGATCAGCGATAAAAATCTTCCATCTTGACAGTGACCTCACACTATGAAACCAATATGATGTCATTGAGGAGAGTGTCAAGAGATATGGCTGCCTTGAGTTAGTCGCCTGACCAATTCATGCAGCTTGTTTGTTTCAGTAATGTGAGAGTCACTGCCATGAGTGTTAGAATGTCCTGATGAGCCATCTACTAGATGACTCTGTGAACACTGACAAGATGATGAACAGCCCAGTTAACAAAACATGTTATATAACAATATACAACATGTCTATAGCTCCTTTTTGTCGTAATTTGTCATAAAGCGTTCAAAACCATATTTTGACATGACATTTTTTTTGGTAGCTGGGATGGTTGTGACCTCTTTAACCATAACTCCAAAAGTGCACCGTATTCTGCTGATATTTAACAGCTACGTTTAATTCTGCCTCTTTTGTTTGTGTGTGATGCACTCTACTTTACTTTGTCAGTAACTTCTTACATAGACTTGTTAAAAGAACCAACAGGCTGTGTCTCATGAGATTGGGCCAATGTGATCGTCTTTGACTGGATGCCATCTTTGACTGTGGTAGGAATGACATGATCAATGTTGGCTCATTTCCATGTCCTAAGAGCCTTGACAGGAGTTTGTTCCACAGTATCAGTGCTATATTGTATAGACTTTCTGTTTTAGAAATCATCCTTCATGAAATTGGTGTAAAGTATCAATTATTAATATGGAATCAAGGCTGTGGTTTAGCGCTTCATAAGTCTTTAATACATGTAAAGCCAATAATCACCAATAACTATGCTGTAGTATTATGTTGTGTGTAAGCTATCACTACTCTACTATAAGGGTTACAACTATTAGGGTATAGTTGTTTATTAATTAGAGAGGTTGTGGTGAGATTTCATGCCGAGGCCCTAACACTTTAAACCCCTTACCCACCTCAAGAGCTCATAAGCCCAGACTCCACTAGGGCGACACAGATAGCTGCGAAACGAGGCGATCCTTTTTTATGTTTTGATTTGCACATTTTGTTTCATTTTGCCTCATTTCGCTTCATTTTGCAGCAGTGTCGCCCTGCTTCTGGAGTTATATAAGGCGACACTGAAGCGAAATGAAGCGAAACGAAGCGAAATGAGGCGAAATGAAGCAAAAAGTGCAAAAACAACACATAAAAACTATCGCAACATTTCGCAGCTAGCAGTGTCGCCCTAGTGGAGTCCGGGCTATAGAATATTATGCACCGTCCCTTTCCGAAAGGCGCTGTTAATTTCTCGCCCCCCCCCTTTGGACTTTATTAATGCTCCTTTTTTTTCTTAATAGTAGAAGGATTTGTTATGCCCCGCCCTTAAGACCACAGGTGTCAAAATTGATGATGCCCCTCCACAACTTTGAACATTAGTTAGTCATTCTAATAAAATACCTATGACTAACCTGGACTTGCCACAACTGACCAAGTCCCAGAGTATAAAGATTATAGTGTAGGACAAAGATAGTATCGAACTACTCCTACAAGGCTTATTGTAACGAGTCTGAGCAGCTAGTTTTAAAGATCCATATACAGAAAATACTGTCATGATAAGATCCTTGTGTGTGACGAATCAATATCCTGTCTGCTGTATCATGGACTTTGAGAATAAATGTGTGATGTTGTGGTATTTACTGTCACTACTGGTTTGTCTTTATGTTATCCCTAGAAATGCAAAATACAATCCCCAGAATACATCCATGAATTTATTCCCCCCTAAAATAGATCCTTGACCCAGCATGGAGATAGGTGTAACAAAATAAGCTATAGGAAGAGTCCATTGTATAGAGCAGTAGATCTCTGGAACACTCTTCCCCCAATGTGTCGTTTAATTGCTAATAAAGCGGCTTTCAAAACAGAAGCTATCAAAGTAATAAGAGCAATAAGTGAAGCTAAGCGCAATGGCAGAGGCAGAAAATCTTTGCTCTAGTCATCCGCTGGTAATCCACTCTGCCTGTATGCCCCCCCCCCCGCTCCACGTATAACATGAACCCCTATGTAACACATACTGTATCTACATACTACTGTCATTCATGAGCTGATAACAAAGCAGTCATATAAGCTATTGACCAACCACCATTATACACATGTATTAATGGGCTAAGCTAAGGGTTCCATTATTATTATAGATGGCAGCCTTAATGCTGCGCTGTTCCCTCCTCTTGGAGGTAATCAACACGTCCGTGAAGTGTGAGTCAAGGAAATATGAATTCATGTTAGTATTCTGCATACATAATACACCAATCACAGATAGGGTCTAATGTATAAGACCACTGATTATATAAGGTACACATGTTAGTGCCTATTGCGTATCGTTATCAGTCTTAAAGGCTTTCTTTATTTATAAGTAAGTGTCTATACACCATTAACAGAAAGGAGAGGGCACTAGACCCGACACATTGTGACAAATTTGGATATGTAACGCCATGAAGCTCACATGTTTATTTTTGATTGTTGTATTTTGAAAAATCATCTGATGAATAAATACGCACTACAAAATCAAAAAAATGTAAAGACTCATGTGTATGGTCCAATAGCCTGTAGGTAGTTAAAAAAAGACCTTTATTACTTCTGAGATGCTAGATGTAAAACATACCTAAACGTACCTGCTGCAGAAAGACAAAGTTTAACATGCATATATACATAAAAAGCATGAAAACCAATATTTGCCAAATTGGTGGACAAACTAAGTACATCTGCAGGTGGCAGAAGCGACCATGGTGCTGGCAGGTCGGCAACAAGGGGTCCCCCTGCAGTGGGCTAGGAGTAGCAGGAACAAAAGGTGCATTCTTCAGCCCAGGTGGTCTAACGAAGCCTAGCTGACTCGCTGACTGAGCTAGAGGAGTCAACTAGGGGGAGTCTCCCTGACCCACCTAAAGGGGTGAATCAACTGAGGTAAATCCGTCGGATCGGGCAAGATTCATCCATAGGTTTAACATTGTGAGGTCCATCCGATCCGACAGATTTTGCCTCAGTGGATTCACGCTTTTAGGTAACTGGGCTGCCCTAGAGAGGGGAGTCATTCTGGGAGCAACCTGGACTCCCTTTGGACGCTGTTTTTTTTTGTCAGTGTTCAGATAAGCTGTATCGTAAACAGGATGCGCTACTAAGGAGTCGCTTTGAGACAAGTCAACATCTTGTCCAAAAGCTCTAGGTAAGCCATAGTGTAAACCTGTGGGTATTGCACAGATGCTGTAGCCAAGGTATCGGGTCAAAATGATCAATTAGTTTGTTGGCATTAATTAATATATGTATGTACAGGATACTTATGACGGCGAGGTAGTTAAGAATGCTCATTCAGTTGTGAGATCACTTGTATCACTTGTCAACCTGTATGTTGGCATTAATTAATACATCAATAGATCAATTTTACTGAGGTTGATCATTGACATAGGAGCTTTTTGTTTTTTTAAGTGTTTTATTGGGTTGAAATAATACAATTACAAGAATGCATTATACCTAGCTACCACACATTGCGCTTTTTTATTTTTTATTTTTTATTTTTTTAAGATTTGGACGTGTTTATTGCTAGGGACCTTTCATTTTGCTAATTGATATTATATAATTCTTTGAAATTACAGTATGGCTAGGGACCTTTCATTTTGCTAATTGATATTATATAATTCTTTGAAATTACAGTATGGCTACCATTATACCTGTAGTATATCACCTGTAGAGTAGATTACATCTGGTCTTTTACTATGCGTCATGTATACTTTTAATAATGATGTAATGAGATGAATGAAAGTGTGTGGTAATATGTGTACAAGAAATGTGTAGTACCGTATTCGACGTTATAAGCGCACAGTGCGCTTACAAAATTATTCTGGACACCTTTTAGTAGGTAAGAGTTTAATTGGGGCAAAAAAGAGATATTTTTGGTTATTTCTAGTTATAAAAACACCCCAAAACAGGGGGTGTGTGCTTGTTAGGGGGTGTGCGCTTATTACGTCGAATACGGTATGTCAAATATTCAAAAAATTAAAGTTTTTTTTAAACATAAAACAATCGTTGTATTCTTCTTAATAGCTAGTTTAAAAGCAGATAGGTCTAAAATTAGTGAATATTCAGCTTTTAGCTGATTCCATCTACATGGTATATATGGTCTAGATGGTCTAGATGGCTGGCTTTAAATGGTGTATCACAGCTTGTCTTAACCCTTGGTTTCTACGTGTAGGTAGATTTCTATGGTTAATTAAGTTGGGGTTCTTGGCTAGGGTGTGAGCAAAGAACAAGAGGTGGATAACATCTGCCTTCGTTATATACCATTATAGCATTTAGCCTTGGAATATTTCCTAAATTAACATTATACACTACTCTCAAGGCCTTATTCTGCAAGTATTGAAGTTCATGGTTTTTTCCCTTATTGTCCCCATCCCATATATATAATAGGCAAAGAGGGTAGGACCATTGTCTTGTACACGTCAAGGCTGTATCCTGTTCAACACAGTTTCTTACCCGACTGGTTGAATTCAATTGTCTACATGTTAAAGTGACATGGTCCGATTTTTTTCATATTTTAAGTCCCACTCAAATGTATTAAAAATGTTAGTACAATATCATATTTAGATGATAGGGCCCAATGAAATGTAATCTATGTGCAATAAAATTTAATGCCTAATTAGAGGTTCAGATGTGGCCCAAGTATAGTAATTTACACTGTATTTTCAATTAATAAATTGAGCCATAATATGATAATTAGTCAAATTCTGAGATGAATTCCAGGAAATAAGATTGAATTAAGTAGCTAGCACATGAAGTATGGCCATAGGGAACATTCTAGTTTTTTTAAACAAAATTGATTATTGAGCCCTAATCATCGGACCATGTCACTTTAAGGGAGCAGCTATAGATAAGCTGTATTGTAAACCTCAGCCGGGTGTAAGGATGCTGTTACTAAGGTGTCAGTTCCACACAGATCAATCTATCATCGGTTACCACCTGTGTGTAGGTAAGCTGCTGTGACTAAGGTTGTATGATTGAGGCTGGCTGAACCTGTATGTTGACATTAAGGCCTAAAAGAAAAATAGGTTTGTTTCAGGTTACCCGACCGACCCTATCAAAACAAGGCCGACCCTACATTTTCTTTATGCAATTTTGAAGAAATTTTCGCATTTTCACCCTTTTGGGGTCAGTTTCGGGGTATTCAAAAAAAATGGTTAGTACTTTCATGTTTGAAAAAAAAAGAAATCCGACCTACCGACCCTACATTTTCCTCCCATGTTACCTGAAACAAACCTTATTAAAAAACAAACCTAATTAATACATCAGCCGATCAATGCTACAGAAGTCGATCACCGACACAGAATTCAATAGTCTACATCTTAAGGAAGCCATAGTCTTAACACCAGGATGCTGCTAGGATGCCGTCAGTAAGGAGTCAGAGACAGATAACTGTAGTTATTGATGGGTCATTATGTTGCATAGCGTATGCTTACAAAAACAGCTGTGTTGTACACCTTTAAGTTGGGTTATGGTTCCGTAGATACAGTGACGGTCGGGTAATTATCATCCCGTTGGTTTACATTGCTTACTGATATACTTGTACATACCGCCATCTTCAACACCTGAAAGTTGCATTTAAAAAATCGAAAACTTTGACTTTTGAAGCTTGAACACAACTGCTTATATCAAAAATCTAAGATCATAGCACAGCAGTCAACCTGAATTCATACCATTGTAAATACCCACCTAAGCACCCCAGGGCTACCCACCCTTACCAATAGCCCACACTTATTTGCTGGATATGCCAAGTACCAGTAATATGCTTGTGTATAATTATGTATATAGTAACGTCTATCGACCCCAGTGTAGGGTGTTTACCTGCACCGCTGAGGGCCGCGAAAACGGCGATTTCTCTGCCCAGCTTTAGTATTTTCACATTTTAACTAGGAAAGGATTAGAATATCATATATTTTCTGACACCCCCTGAAAGCCACTTTTCTTGGCTCTCTAATGGTGCAAGGTTTTCATAATCATTCAATTTTTAACAGTGTTTTTATGTCGGGCATAACTTCCATTGGGGAAGTTATTCCCATATTAGTGTACATACCAGTGCCACCTAGTGCCTCCCTCCGGCACCAGCCGTGGAACTCTTCTCCAAGGGAGGGGAGGTAACCAGCAGCAAGCAAGCAGGCAGCAAGGCCAGCAGCAGGCCAGCAGAGACTTTGTTTTCTTGGTTTAGAATTTCGGTCAAAATTCGGTCAAAATGACGGTCTGCTTTTGCGGAACAGAGTACCATGGCAACAGGAATTCCTGCCCCAAGTGCAATGCCCCAAACCCGGACAAGGGAACCCCCAGGAAGGTGTTACAGGGGCAGGACCAGCCTGCACCGGCACAGGACGACCATGGCGGCTCCCAGGGCCGGCAGGAGACCGGCCAGGGCAGCTCGGCCTCACCGGCACCCCCGGGCGATACGGCCCGCCAACACAGCGAGCAGGCCGCGGAGTACGCCGCAGCCCGTGAGGGAGAGCTCCAGGAAGCTCTGGACCGTATCGAAGCATTGACAGTAAAAGAAAAGGCAAGAGAGGAGGAACTTAAGTGGACACAGAGGTTGAAGGAAGCGGAGATGGAGCTGGCAGGTTTAAGGGCAGCAAATAACCGGATTGAAAGAGATACGAACTTTGCAGAAGCCGCATTCCGCGGTGTTGTTGATGCAATCCAGGGCGGACAACGCGGAGACGGATTGCAGGGGCCCGCAGGCGCCCGCGGAACATCCTTATACTACGCGGACCAGGGCACCAGCGGCCACAAACTGCCGGCGATACCCGGGGACGACGCGGACCAAGTCTTTTCGTCTCTGTCCGCGAAGCAGCAGCTCGGCGCGCATGCGCAAACCAAGATGGCGGATCATAACATCCGCCCAGACGAAAACAAGGCTAACGAAGTCGCTTTTTCGCAGTTTTTGAGCGAACGAAGGCGAATTAAGACTCAAAAGTTGTCGCAATCGAAAGAGCATGGTCGATTACCCCCCCTCCCAGCCCTCAAAGCAGTCGCAAAAGCCCCAGGAAAGTTGGTTGGGAGACTTTTGTGCGACCATCGGCGAGCAGGGACAGCCTCCACATACCTCGGCGGCGACATCGTCTTTGACCGCGGGTGGTGCGCTTCATCCCGGGGTGCCGGGAGGCTCCACGCTTCATCACGGACACCCGGGGAGCTTCACGCTTCATCATGGTACAGGTCAGTCTGGCAGTTTTAAGCAATCAGGGGGTGTGTGTAGGTCTGCTGGGGCCACAACATCCTCTCAACTGTCTGATCCTACCAATGAGGGGAAGCATGGACAGCAACAGGAGCAGCATCAACAGCAGGTGTTGGGGCAGCATCAACAGCAGCAGCAGCAGCAGCAGGAGGATGCAGACCCCTCCTATGCAGAGTTTCTGCTGTGGAGACAGCAGCAACAGTGGGCTGGGTTGGCAGGGGATGTGACCCCTTCTGCCCAGTCTACTCAACAAAATCAGCAATCACTACAGCAACATCTACAGCAGCAGCGGGGCCAACACGGTTCAAACCGCCATCAACAGCAACAATACTACACCTCAGGCCAACCCCTCTCCGCGACACCCCCGCCAGGTTTCTCTAGTCTGCCATCGGCAGGTGGGCTAGGCATCAATCTGGGGGCGAGCCACACACTGCACACTGGGCTAGCTACGGCGGGGTTGGGCTTCGGCAACATGGGCCTACAGTCGGGTGATGTTGATGGCCTCTTCAGAAACGTCGCGTCAGGTAAGTCAGCTGTGGAGGGTGATATCCTGGCCTCTCTACATGCAGCTAATGAGGCTAGCATGAGGAAAAGGTCAAAGCTGTGGATCAGGCCAGACTACCACCTCCCAGCTGACAAAGACTACAGCGAAATGTCATATAGAGAGTTAATTTACGGGATGATTAATGTCACGCAGGCCCTGATCATAGCCGATCATCCCGACTTGAGCCCCCTGTCATACCTAGATCACATGAAATTCATCGCCCTGAAGGAGATAAAACCCACCTATTGCATGAAGGCCATATGCCAGTATGATAGAGAGGTGACCGACAAGGTGCTGAAAAAGCAGATCCCCAAGTTTGCCGCGGCCGACCACGGCGCGATGGCAAACAACATGGGTATGGACAAAACTCTGGCCTACGTGAAAATGCAACAGGAGATGGCAAAGCAGATGTCTCTTCTGAACAAGGCCCCGGGCAAGCCACCAGCTAGGCCGTCAAGTCAGGGAAAATTCAGGATCGATTGCCCTGACCACCTATGCAAGCGATTCAACTTTACGGCGTGCGATTGGCCGTTATGCAGGAAGCAACACTCGTGTGCGGTCTGCGGTGGCCCGCACGGGGCTCGGGGATGCGCACACAATCCCTACAACCAAGGGGGGCAGCCTCAGAGCCAGGGTAGTTTCCAGGGTCCAGTTTATAAGATCTCCATAGAGAAACTCTCCCAGTAGCAGTTGGTGCCCTGAGTTAGCTTATTTCTGGAGTCTCTGGGTTTGACATATCTTCTAAGTTCCCATTTCCGCTCTAAGTGGCATTGAAATGGGTAAATCTGATGCCTTGAGGGCATAGAGGACACTCTAAGCTGTGTCTGGATCCCACCTCCGTTTTTCTACCACTATTTAAAGTGTATCTGCTATGGAAAAACATAACTAAGGGGCTCAAATCATCATCAAATATCACTATAATCGTAATGGAGTTAGGCACATTTTGAACACCTATTATTTAGGTTTCAAAAAGTTATTACATGTTAGATTGAATTTCCAGTGGTTAAAAGCGGATTTTAGGTTACATTAGGGCATATCTCAAGCTAAATAATGGAGTCCCTAGATTTAGACAGTAACAGAATATTTACAAAGTCCATAAATAATAATATAGATCAATAGGGTTATTGTGTGATGTCATGGCTTTAATGTACTTTGAATTTTCTATTCTATAATTGTTATTAAACACACAATAGAGCATTGAAGTGCACCAAGTGGAGTTGAGTAAAGGCAGGTCCCACAGCCCTTATTGCTACAGGTAATCACCCTGCAGAGTGGGGTACTATGACCACCTTTCACTGCTGCAGCCTATGGGGAGGTTTTCCAAAAATAGCTCCGACTCTAGCACACATTCTGCTTAATAGAGATGGATCTAAAGCAGATATCAGTATGCAGTCTTTTGCATTGTGTTCGAGACATGTTTCTCTTTATAGTGATAGGTCTCACATTTTTGTAGGCATATTTTTTCAATTTAGGGGTAAACACCCTACCCAGTGAAAGCCTTGCTAAACCGTGCTAAGCTATACTGCACCTGCACTAGAAACAATTACCAAGAGATCAGAAACCATTCTGGTACAGTAGAATTTGCATCTTGTTGAGACAACTAATCAATGATGCTGTGTGCACTACATGATAGCTTAACCCTTTAAGGGCAGCTTAGAGCATCAATGATTCACAAATGCAGCGCTGGTGAATAAATTGCCTGTGTTGCATTCAAGCATCATATTAACCTTATTGGGTTGAGCCACTCCAGAAGGGTCATCATGATGCACCAATGCAGCACCGTTGAGTTGAGTTGAGTTTCCCACCTGGCCTGCAATAATCACCTTCAGCAACATGCCGTCCTTAAAGTGTTAAGTAAGAGGTTAGGTCTGGCACTAAGTCACCAAGCTGGATTTACTAGAACTAAAGGTGTGTTTCAGGCCCCATGGTCCAACATTTTATGGAGGTTAGGTCGATTTTTTCTTTTTAGAATTTACATTTCTAGAGTTACATAAATGAGTGGTCAATCGTCACATGAAATTTGCACTCAACGGACCAGAATCACTCACTAGTTCCTCCACTAAGTAGGAATATCAGAAAGTCAGGTATTCCTCTGTAAAATCCATTTTCTTAAGGTAGCTGTCTAGGATGAAAAACGGATCCACTGCGCATCTCATTGCACATGACAGAGGGCAGGTCTGCATATATGTTCCTTTAGCCGGATAACATGATGTGCATAGCCTTATGCACTTATACAGGCATTTCTCTATCAATACAGTAGGGGGCAGTAGTGGGCCAGTAAATCAATATGCACTCTCCCAGCATAGGGCTCTTTCACTAGAACACTTTAAGTATAGGCCTCATGGCAAAATGATGAAGAAAACTGAATTAATGCACGGGACCCTATGTTGAAATAACTTTGATTAATTTGGAAATGGTGGTATGGACATTTTGTGAGAGTTAAAGCATAATTCAAAAACTTTTACTACTATTCCTAATTGATTAAACCTATTTTCCCTCTTTGATCTTAGGGAAATACTTTTAATTTTCAAAATTCTATATTTAAAAAAGTAGCCCGGGACCACCCATATTTCTTTTTGCCATTGGGTTGAGAATTATGCAGAGAACCTGGATAAACGTTTTGGTGGAAATTCAAAAACTTTTGATCCATTCTAGACAGCCACCTTAAGTTAATCTATCATCCAAGCCTCCCAGGTCAGTGGTAGCTTGAATCTTTGAAAAAGAAATGCTAAGAAATAAGAAACAACAACAAATCTTTTTTTCCAGAATTGAGAAAAAAATGATCTACCCTTTCCAAAACTTGGGTCGGGTTGCCTGAAACACAGCAGTCTCTAGGCCAAGAGCAGAAGGTACACTGCTAGTTAATCCGACATGTATTATTAAGTATGTGGGTGCTAGGATCGGGTGGCACAATCACTCCCTGCACTAGTGCTTCGTTACCAGTTGACTGGAAGCTGAACTAATAAAGTTGAGTGACAGTTTTATCAATTGTCATCACTTGTTACAGTGCCATCACCTTACAGAAGATGTACGTCTCAAGGCACGTGTGGAACTGTCTCATTCATATTTCACTCTGGACGGTTGGCCACGCTTTACCTGGTAAGACAAATATATCTAAAGAGCATCCTTTATTAATACTTCTAGATGCCAAATACCTAATATCAATGTATTAACCTAAGTCTTTCGAAATATCTGTACTATAGTTTTTAAACGAAGCAGATGTAAGTTGCTGTGTTGTTGGCCTCCTTATGCACTTCGCTAATCAAAAATGCCATAATACTCAAGGCCCTATGGTCAATTTGGGATTTCCAATGTGAGTAACTGGCCAGTACTGCCGTGGTACATCTTTCTGTCATTCTGCATGAGTGTTGATAATTGCCACTCACTGGGCATTCATCCAGGCACAATGATGACACAACAGCAAATAGCATATATTAGATAACCTTTGTATCTCCCAGCACATCATGTTATACATTATTTAACTTTTTTAAACCTGATTTCAGAAATCTGTCAGTCAGAGAACCCTCAGAATAATGTCTGTTACTGGTTAACCACGACCACGGCCACCTTCACTGCCTCCCAGCAGGCCTGTGCTGCTCATGGGGGTAACCTAGCAACAGTCGATTCTGCAGAAACTTCAGAGTTTCTTAAGAAATTCTTTGCTGACGACCTTGGGTAAGTCTTTTTATTATATGAAATGTTATTTTCTTATTTTGAATCCTTTAAAAAATATTAATGAGATACACTGCAATATCATAAAAATTTAAACAAATTAAGCATTCATATTTTTTAGTATTTTAAAATACTTGATCTAAATTACTTAACTTCAACAGGTGACAACTGGTGACCAATATAAAAGAATAAATTTGAGAGACTCATTTTTACATAAATTATGTCTAAAAAGGCTGATACAGATATGTTTGGCTTGATTTACCCAAGAGTCATAGAATGTACAGTAACAGGCCTTCTCAGATTGTTTACTTAAAGTTAAACCTAGCACAGCACTACACACCACTGCCGATTTACTAAGTCTTACTTACTTTTTTTCAATTCTGATTAAAGTTTGAGTGTTCTGAAATTTTGGATTGGTTATGATGAGACCAAACAGAGCTGGGAGGATGGCACACCGTTCTCATGGTCCAACTACAGACCAGGAGAGCCTAACAACGTGGCAGAGGCCTGTACCGGCATTAACCTACAGCACAACTTCAGATGGACGGATTGGTACTGCACTGAGCAAAGGGAGAGTCTCTGTCAGATACATCTCTCATCAAGTGAGTATTTCTGAAGTCCTACATTATTGTAGATGTATTAGAAGACACAAAATCCTAATGTAGTGTAGGGGCACGATATAACATATCAATCTCATACACAGTATTTCCGAGTAACATCTGTTGTTTACTTGGCTTCTCTACCTGAAGCTAGTGCTCAGAGTTTCCGGGAGAGGACTCGGGTCCTCTCCGGGCTCCCGTGTGCCATGTGCCAACCCTCCCACCTGGCCATGTGATCAAAGTATCAGTAGTTTTATTAGACCGGGATGTTTACTCAAGAGGCTAGTTAGTGCAGGCCCAGCTGACGCTATACCTCACCATGTCCAACTGTGCTGACGAAGATGTATATTGATATTATACTGACTGTTTCCTATCCATATAGAAAAGTGACAAAAGCTGTGTGTTGATCTCACAATGAGTGCTTACTGTTCAGTAACGTGATTTACTTTGTAATAAAAGTCTGTTATTCTCACACCTGGAAACTGCAATTCTCATTTACCTTAAACTAGAATAACCACAAACCCTCACAGTAGTATAGAGGAACGGACTCTCCACGTTGGTGGTGACGAGTTTGCACAAGGGAGCCACCATCAGACCATCAGCAGTGTGCTTTCCCCATGTGTGTCCATTCAGTCAAGTAATGTACGGAGCATTCAGGTTCAAGATGAATATCAGTTGGTAGAGCAGGAGGTCCAGATCTGAGGGTTCAAGTCCCGCTTTCTCAAGACGATTGTTCCTTTCCAGTGTCCTTTACAGTAAGAAGTATTGCATGCAGCAATGAGTCCAAGCATTGTTTTTTAGCATTTATCAGGTTCTTTCTGGTATTTTGTGTCCCGTTGCATGTAAGGGTAGCGTAACTTTCTCCTGTTTCTACGTTATATGATCTTGTTATATAGAGAAGTAGGCTACCCGATCAGCTTTTTTACTAATTCATCCTGCTCCATAGCCTCATGAAAAATTGCACAATAAATGAATTCACAGGCTCATCAACATACTGCAAAGAATTCATAATTTGAGCCACATTTGATATTCAATTACCGTATTCGGAGTAATGCATGAGCGCACACCCCCTAATAGGCGCACCCCCCTTTTCTCATACTAGAAATAACCAAAAATATCTCAATTGTTGACCCCGTTTAAACTCATATCTCAAAAGGTGTCCATAATAATTTTGTAAGCACACTGTGCGCTTATCATGTCAAATACGGTAATCTTAGTTCACACAATGCAAGTGTACTGGTATTGAATATCAAGTATATGAATGGTTAGGATAATTTATAGCTTCTGAACAACTAATTTTCTCAGTTTTTTCACATTCTCTGTGATGCATAAATTTCCCATTATTTAAATTATAAACTTGACCAAAGTGTTTAAATATGTACAGTCCAATATTTGACTAGCTCAAATAAATACTGTATCTACCTTCTCCTATATATATATATAGGAGAAGGTAGGTGTGAGTGCCATATATAATCCCTGTGACATCGCTAACCTACATTTTCAGACAGACAGTTTGAGTTATGTGCTGGTGATGCATACTGCTTTGTCTTCAGATACACCCATGCCACATTGTATGATAGCCCTAAGTAGTGAATAATTCTCGTGAACCTTTGTTCTTATCCTTCAGGCAGGCAGTTTGAGTTTGTAGAAGTTGACCAGGGCCACACCGTGTCTGTGGGTGACCATGTGATGGTTGTACAGTCAGCCTCAGTTCTCAGATGTGCCCGGCAGTGTGCACGTGATGCAGACTGCTCTGTGTACAGATACACCCAGGCAGACAAGACGTGCAGCATGTACAACTCTGGGACCATCATCAACACCATTACTGTCAACGACAACCATGAGTGGTATGTTTATAAATAAAGTAAACTTACATCCATTCAGCTATAAAGATGCCAACACTGGATGAATAGGATGACCCTGATGTACTCTGCAATTGTTTACTTTCTTTAACCAGTGCCCTCGTGTGTTTCAGTATGATTATACACTCTTCTCATTCTTACACTTTACACTGAGGACCCTGACAGAATGCCATACTTCATGTGAAACCACCTTCTCAGTCAGATCAATTGGTCGGAAAAATATAAAGATTTGACATTTATAGAACTGTGTAGAATCTGTGTGCTGTGACATGTAATTAGTGATCTAAAGCGGCATAATTACCGAGCATGTCGAAAATTCTAGTACTGTTCTAGTCTACTGTGTGGTTGCTGCATGAGTGGTGATATTGCTCCTTTAGGATTCTGTGATATAACCCTTTAAATATGGTATGATGCATTAATGCATAGAGCCCTTGATTGTCACGATACATGAATGAAACCCTATGGTGTTGAGACTCTCCCAATCAGGGTCCCTGAATTCTTATAGCGACATCTTAAAGTGGCATAATCACCGAGCATATCCCAGTCACAGTTATTGTACTGCTCTAGTCCACTATGTGGTAAGTGTGAGTGATGAGAATGCCCCTTTAAGAGTTTAGTTATAGTGTAAGAGTTTGCCTTTGTTGATGCCAAGAGAAGAATCCAGATCTGTCCTGGTACCCTAAGTTCCACATTCTATGTCTGTGTGATATTGTTGTAATATATGCACCCAACAAAGGAGCTCTTACTTTCTGAGGGGTGATATTAGAGTGTGCTGATGTTCATATAACCTTTGGGAGATGAATTAGGATGGATTCTGATTGGTATCAATTTATTTGTCAAATGTAATGTAATAATAGGTCATCTGCATGACAATTATTGTTGATGATAACATAGATCATATTTACTTTGAGTAAGAAATAGAATGTACATGCATCTGACCAGCCAATAATACATTTAGTAATACAATTAGAAGTCTTTGAATCAGCAAGCTTTAGAAACACATGACATGAATATGCCCCTTAGTATGGACTAAATCATAATCATGTACTGAAGTTAGTATTGAATATATAAACATCTGTATAATAATCTAATGAGTGACTCTGTTCTCTAGACAAACAGATTTTAGGAGATTACCAGTTTGTAGATTCAGAAAGTGTCCAAATGTATATAAATATAATGTAACTCGACAGTAAAAAATTATGTTCAAAATCATAGTTCTCAGTTCAATAAAAGCTAGTACAATCAATGTCATTGACTAGTAGTTCTATATTCATGAAGAGCTGTTTTCATTTATGAAATACTCAACTTTCATTGTGCGAGTATTTAAAAGCTAATTTGGTTGGGATAACGGATAATTGAAGGTCGTGGGCCTAGGTCTAGATTAGTCTAGTAAATTTAACCCATTGGGTGTGATGCTGCAAAGTCGGTGCATCCACCTTCGTTCCTCCACATTAAGTTCCATAATTCCAGCGGGGGATCTTGGGGGGCTTTTTATGAAGCTTAGTACTGTGGTCTCGAAGCCTTTCCATCTCGCTGGTTTCTCTAGACTGTCATTCCGGTGTTGTTAATCTTTCAGATCATCAGCTATCAGAAGGGGAATTCACCCTCTTACAGAAAGGTCTCACATTTGTAAGCACCCCATCAGCACCAGACCCCGGTATTATCATGGAAGACATTAACAAATTCCATCGCAGTGTTAAGAGACATATAGCACTAAGCAAATTTGACGATAAGGTCGCCCTTCCGGTAGACCTTGATAAAATCCAAGTCCCCTTCAAGGACCAAAAATTCAAATGTCCCTCCAAATGGAACCCTCCAGCTCCAGGTATAGTAGAACATATGGCCCTACTAAACCAGCGAGACATAGAAAAGAGTTATCCTAAAATAAAGCCCCGCTCCAACCTAACTTGGTCCGAAAAACAAGCTAAAATAACTCTCTCAAAAAATCCTAACATAGTCATCAAAAAAGCAGATAAGGGTTCCGCAGTAGTACTCCAAAATAGATCGGACTACATCAAAGAAGGTCTCCGCCAACTGAATGACAGAGACTTCTACAGACTGCAGGAAGACAACCTCACCGAGATCCACAATGACACCATCACTAAAGAGGTAACCAGAATGTACTATCAAGGTGAGATACATTTACAAACAGCTGAATATCTAGTCGCAGAAAAACCAAGGACACCTAACCTGTACCTATTACCCAAAATCCACAAAAATGTCCTCCCCTCTCCAGGTAGGCCCATTGTTTCGGCAAACGAATGCCCAACAGAGAAAATCTCCCAATTCGTCGATTTTTTCCTACAACCAATCATCCCAAAACTACCATCCTTTCTTAAAGATTCGGGAGCTTTTATAAACACTCTATTAGATCTCGACATCCCTGAGGGTGCCATTCTGGCCACTATGGATGTGACAAGTCTCTACACTAACATCCCTACACCTGAAGGCATCACAGCTGTAGGTAAAGCCTTAGCCACAATGAGACACCCGAATCTTAACCCCACCAATCATTCCCTATGCAAACTATTAGAACTGGTCCTCACATGCAACAACTTTCAGTTCGATGTCAAGGATTTCCTCCAAATTAGCGGAACAGCAATGGGAACCAAATTGGCACCAGCTTATGCCAATATCTTCATGGGAGATTTTGAAAACAGGTTCGTATATCCCTACCACACTCAACCTCTGGTTTGGAAACGGTACATTGATGATGTGTTCATCATTTGGACCCACGGTAAACCTGCTCTAGATATCTCCCTACATCATTTAAACACATGTCACAAAACAATTAAGTTCACCATGGAAGACTCCACCACTACGGTGAACTTCCTTGACATCACGGTCATCAAAAACACAGAAAACAAACTAGAAACCACTCTCTATTGCAAACCCACAGACAGTCACAACTACCTCCTGTACTCCTCAGAACACCCCAGACACGTAGTCAGAGCTATCCCCTACTCTCAATTCATCAGAGTAAAACGGATCTGCACTAGAGACTCGGAATTCCTCAGGAATTCCCTCATGCTCTGCACACACTTCCTACGTAGAAAATACCCTCGGAATCTCCTCCTAGATTCCCTCACGAGGGCAAAACTCCAAACTCGGGCTGAACTAATCAAACCAAAAACAAAACTTCCAAACACTGGTAGACCAAAAGCATTTTATTGCATCACTACCCACAACCCTCACAATCCTCCAATAAAACAAATTCTCACAGAGAACTGGGACCAGATGAAAAAGACAAAAACCACACGAGAGTTCCACGAGCACAAATTAGTCTTTGGCAACAGGCGCAACAAAAGTCTAGGCGATGAATTGGTGAGAGCATCCACCAGCCAAAAGACCCCCACGACCAAGGTCCCACACATTAGAAAATACCCGTGCAACACTCCCCTGAACTGTCGGTACTGCCCAAAACTCAACAAAAGTGGCTTCATTCAATCAACCACTACTGGCAGGAAGTTCAGGACTTTGACTTCTGTCCACTGTCAAAGTGCCAACATTATCTATGCCATTACCTGCACATCGTGCGGCATACAGTACGTTGGCCAAACCCTGGAACGACTAATGGACAGATTCCAGGGGCACAGTGGGGACATAGACAACAACCGGGATAAACCGGTTGGCAGACATTTCAATCTATGCCCCCCTCCTCCACAGAAACCAGCGAGATGGAAAGGCTTCGAGATCACAGTACTAAGCTTCATAAAAAGCCCCCCAAGATCCCCCGCTGGAATTATGGAACTTAATGTGGAGGAACGAAGGTGGATGCACCGACTTTGCAGCATCACACCCAATGGGTTAAATTTACTAGACTAATCTAGACCTAGGCCCACGACCTTCAATTATCCGTTATCCCAACAAGATCAACACCAAGAGGGTCCCACATACCTAGGTATAAAAGTTACATGACACTCATGTCATGCGGACATTGTCCAACCAGATTACCCTATGCTCCATTGCTGCCACGTGGGCCACTCACTACTACCGTAGCCCCCACCCGCAATTCTATTTTTACGGGTGCCCAGATAAATAAATTAAGCACAATTTATCTAGTGACAGCCAATCCTGTGTACCATTTCAAGTCACACTTAATACACTAATGAACATTTTATTTTGATCCCCTCCTAAAAATTAGACTATTCTAAATTACTGGCAACTAATATTCAGACAAAAAGCTTGATCAAAATAAATTAAACTAGACTGGCTGAGCCCTATAACCTAGCCCCACCTATTTTTATAAGTTCAACTAATCACATTAATCTTGGAAACCTGATAAGGATCTAATCAATCTCAGCTTTCTCCAAACAACTCACACCTGATGAGACATTTAAGTCGAAACCACTAACTGTACCACCCACACTGCACTAACTATAGTGGCAGATTAGGCCCCCCCATCATTCACTAGGCCTAGATGACATTCACTCAAATTCTCCTAAGTCCTAAACATCTGCTAGAAGATAGTTTCCCATATTAGGAAGTCCAACAACACTCTGCTAGGAGAGTCACTGTAGGAAGTGATGTCACAGACTAAATCCCTGGACTCTGATTGGCCAGAGCCACTGGGTAACCATGGTACACATCAGCATAGTGAGCCTTGTCAACAAGGCATTCAGTGGTTGTGAAAGGTAGGGACAAGAAGTCCTTGATCCGTTTATTCCCAAAAGCTAATTTGGTGGACAGCTGGTGGTCCCACTATTAAGATTGAAAAACATTTATTTTGAAAGTACCTGTACTTAATGAAAACCCTTGAATTTGAACTTGATATACATAGTTTGTCCCCGTAATTTTATTCCAGGCTTTATACCATTGATTATGCAATTCATATTGATATACTTATATTGATAGAATTAAGATCCTAGAGTCAAGAGCAGGTACAGAAATTAACTCAGCCCAACTGCGACCTTGGCGATCAGGTCCCTGCAACTCTAGCCTCTTGCATCATGGCTACCTCCATGGGGGACCTCATCAAGGATGATGCCAGGCCCTAAGTCATGGCAGCGCCCTCAGTGGCTGTCAGTAAAGGCTTGTAATTTAAAACTCAAAATTTTGTAAAATCGTCTTTAAATGTATTCTCAGCACTGTAAAGATATGATATTCAGAGAATATAGGTCAATTAAATGTCATCAATGGGGTGTCACAAAGGGATCCAATGTACACAAACCCTGGGCTTTTCTAGTGTATTTTCAATGGGAGGAATAAAATGGTGCACGCTTCTATTCCAAAATGGCAAAATCTGAGGGAATTAGGGGGAATGGAACAGATAAGAAGTCAAATATATCATTTGTCCCACACATCAGATGTACTAACTTTAATGGTAATGTTAATTCATGTAAAGACAGTTAATGTCATGAAAAGTGATGTGTCCTTATCTACTTATGTCTACGGATTTATGTAGCATCCCTATGCCCCAGCTAACATAAAAGCATAATTTTACGTCAAAATAACGTTTTTAAGCTTTACATCACGTTCTGCCATAGTAAGGAGCCTTAGAGAAATGTTATATAACTCTACATGTATGCATTTACTTATTGATAATCAGATTAGATTAGATTAGATTAGCTTAGATAGAAAAGACTGTACATTAGTTATATGGAATGAGTGATCTCATTTCTTATACATGTTTATGTAATTAGATTAATATATTCCATAATGACTAACATGAGGGGCTACCATTACTGCCTACCAGCAAATGGAAAACGCCAACTGCCGCACTCTACAAAACTGTGACACCTTGTGTCAAACCGCCCTTTCTCAGGGCGATTCTACTAACACTTATACTAACAGTCACTGGTCCTCGACCTACATATGCATACTAATGGATCCTTGGTACAAACATGGGACAAATTATACACTACCTGGCAAGGCTATGGGAAAATGACCACGGATCCTGTGGCCTTTTCTAAGCTAAAAGGTCTCAAGATTGGTCACTACAATATCAAAAGTGTGCATTATAAATTCAGTCAACTGTATGATCTTGTAAAATTATTTGATGTCTTATGTGTCAGCGAGAGCTGGTTGGCTGAGGGTTATTCAGACCACAAACTTCATATATTAGGTTATGTCTTTTTTAGACTAGACCGTGTATTAGATAAGACGGGTGGAGGTTTATTACTATATATCTGTAACAAATTGGCACCATATTGTTCCATCGTACATTCTCTAAAGCGCTCTGACGCAAATATTGAATCGCTTGTCATAAATTACACCCAGGAGAAACATAGCCTAACTTCTCTGATACTAGTCTATAGACCTCCAAACGGAAGCTATGTGAAATGTATTGAAACCCTGACTGAAATTTGTCAGGACCCCATTGTTTCAGAGAGGGAGCGTTGGATGCTCGGTGACATTAATGTCAATCTATTTGAGCCAGATGATTGTAAAACCAAATGTTATAAAAAGGCCATTCATGATATTGGTTTACGGGACATTATAGAGCATGTTACCCGGCCCTAGACAGACAGGCGCCCTGGCGGCACTTGCATTGATTTAATCGCGACCGACTGCAATATTGTCAAGTATGAGGGAACCCTCCCTCAACTGCTCAGCGATCACCTTCCTGTATATGCAGTTAAGAAAAAGCCCAAAGACACTTATGAAATAATACAAATGCTTGGGCGGTCATATAAAAATTATGATCATCACCTTTTCACCGAATATTTGCTAGACACAGACTGGTCTGTGTTTGATGCCTGTTCCAATGTAGATGATAAATGGGCATTTATGCTATCAAGAATCACTACTTTTCTAGATGTTCATTGTCCGATAAAAAGCATGCGATTCAAAGATATGAACAAACCTTGGATGATCACTGATATTGTTTTGAATCACCATGTAACGGGCCAGGAGCTCAGCGGTAAAAATGTACCGCCTTATATAAATGAATATTTTGCCAACATTGGCGGAGAATTGTTTCACTCTCTGGGTACAATGCCTCAGGTTAGAAATGATAAAGCCTGCTATCTATAGAAGTATTGAGTCTGACAACAAGTGCATTGGCAAGTGATATATTTTATTACTCTGTGTGACATCTCAATGTTCATAGATGTTTTTCAAATATATCCACACAATCACTCGGTAATAACAAGAAAAAAATTATATATGGAATGTCAGTGTCTCTGTCAGAGCAGGCGCCTGCAGCAGCGGTGAGGAGGTTGTGAGGCCGAGCTCCGCCGTCCACCGTGCTATATGCATGGTGGGAGCGCCCCTGGTGAGCCAAACCACAGGTTCAGATTTCCTCCCACAGATGGGGGTGTGGTGACCAATCTGGCCACACTGGATAGTACATGAGAACCCACCAGGGGGGGTATTCCATCTCCCTCCGCTTTACTCATATAATCCACTGCCGCTTCTTATATGTCCTAAAGCCTGCTATCTATAGAAGTATTGAGTCTGACAAGAAGTGCATTGGCAAGTGATATATTTTATTACTCTGTGTGACATCTCAATGTTCATAGATGTTTATCAAATATATCCACACAATCACTCGCCAACCGCCAAACAGGAAGACACAAAACTAGTTATGTACCGAGTCCACTCCCAACCAAGTGGGCAATATGAATTTAATCCCAACCAAGTGGGTACTTTAATGATGATCCCAACCAAGTGGGAGCCTTACATAGGCAGATCCTTGACAATGTAGTTCTCAAGCATTGAACACAGCCCTCGTCATACTGCGATCCAAGGTGACCCTGGACTCTTCTGACCTCTCCAAGTAGGACAGAACTTGCATACTCTGCCAATCACCAATCACTTGTAGGTCTTGCAATGAAACTCCAGCCTCCGCCAGGGCAGACGCTCCTCCTCTCCTCATGGAATGAGAAGTGAAATGTGGCAGCCCCAACTGCCTCGAAGTCTTGGACAATTTGTCATTAAACCATCTATACGTAGCCTGTACAACTTTGCCTTTACTTTCAAAAGACAAAACATGGTCATTAGGTGAAACATGAGCCACCAGGGCCAACAGCAACATGAGGTAGTGGGCGACACAGTACTTAGAGACAGACATCTTTGTTAGGTAGACTTTCTGTACTCTCTGCCTATACTGAATTGTTTTGGTCTTTCTAACCAGAAAACAGACCCCCCAGGGCTTAAAAACAACATTGCCCCAGGTAAGTGCCATCCCTGGATCAAATAGGTTAGACTTTCTCAGGAGAGCCCGAAATCCAATCAATAGTGCCGCCCAAAAACACATATCCTCCGTAGAGGCAAAATTAAGGGAAGCAAAAATCAATGACAAATGCTGTACAGTCAAAGGGTGGGCTTTAACCTTAGCATCACCCAAATGTCTTTTAATGCCACTCAAGGTGGTCTTAATCCTAAAACCTTGTGGATCCGGGTATGAGAACCCATAAGTTTTATGAAGGACCCACAAGGCAGACAAATAATTAATGATAGAGGTATATGTGAACCTCTCGGCCATGAAAGCCAAATACATGATGACCACATTCTCAGATGCAGGTAGGGGGACCTCCCCCAGGTAACGACAGAAATCAAAATAGTGGTTCCATTGGACCTTACTGGTCCTAACTGTATTCTCCGCCATCCAGGTTGACTGGTATAGGCCGCCTTCTCCTCCAGCTGCAACCCTAAAAGGAGAGCAAATGCAACAACTCAGGTGGGGGAGCCTTACCCCTTAACCTATAGTCTGTGACCCTAGATAAATAATCCGGGCCCCTATTAACATGGGTAGATATATGGGTACACATAATATTGAAATTATATACAAAAGACATCCAGAACAGTTCTCTCAACCAGGCCATGCACTGAACAGACCTACACCTTCCTGTGTACAGCATCCTTACCACCTGAGTGTTATCTGACTCCACCAGGACCGTTCTACCTTTCCACTCAGACGACCAACGGTGAGCAGATGCCACCACAGGCCATAGTTCCAATAAGTTAATATCAGGGTTATTCACATTTTTAAGTTCCTCTGGAGAACCAGTAACACAAAGAGGGGAGACAAGGCAGTCAGCATAATTTACAAACTTTGAACTCCAAGAGCCCAGCAGGTAATCTTTCTCACCATTTATGGCCCCAAATCCAGACATAGAAGAGTCAGTGGCTATAGTAACAGTTGGGGTTTGATTGACAATGGCAGCCTTACCATTAAATAATTTTACAAAGGCCGACCACCATCTGACATCTTCAATCACCCAATTCGGCAACTTGACCTGCTTGTTGGAGTCTGGAAGAGCTTTAATCAGATTAATCAATCTCCTGGAGAAAGTCCTACCACCAACCACTACTGTTGAAGCATGCGCCAAATGTCCAACCAATACCTGCAACTCTTTCTTGGTGGCAGTAATTTTGACTGAAAACTCATCCACTTTACCTTGGAGAGCCAACAACTTGGCCGGGGGAAGAGACAGTTCCATCGCTACTGCATCGATCTGTATACCTAGATATGTTACACATTGTGAAGGCATGACAATTTTAGGGTACGAAATATAAAAACCCAGAAACCTGAGCAATTTCATTAAAACCCCTAATGCCAAGTTACATTCATCTAGGCTATCACCCATAACAATGAAATCGTCTAGGTACCCATAGCAGTTGAAAAAACCTCTTTTTCTCATACCCCTGACTACAAAATCAGACAGCATCTGGAAAATAGATGGGCTAGATCTGGCCCCAAACGCCAAGCAATTGTCCTTGTAATATTGATCATCACCATCCTGCGTCGGCCACATGATACCTTGATAGTCTGTGTGATCTGGAAACACATTCACAGACCTGTACGCTGAGGAAACATCAACCACTGCCATAAAAGTATCAGGATTCAAATTTGTACATACTTCAGCCACAGTAACATAATGGAATGGTTCCACAACTGAATCCATAAATGAGTTCACACCTTTATGCAAAGGGTGTTTCATGTCAACAATGGGCCGCAACTTACCATTCTTTTTAGGGACTGCTCCCAAACTATGTACACAGGTAGGTGGCGAATCCACCACAGTAAGTTTACCTTCAATCAGTTCGTTAGAGACTATAGCGTCCATTTGGGCCTTAAACACAGGAAGATTTATACTATCATAATTAGTCCTAACAAACCTAGTATCAACCAAATCATCCATAATTTTGAACCCGGACAGGACTCCATCAAAAATGTAGTCAGCATCGATATCCTGTCCCACCGGATGCAAATAGGCCTCTCTGTAAAAATTACAAGGTTTTAATTGCATAGCATTACCACCTACTGAATGCGAAGACACTGGGCCACATAAAGGTGGCGCCCCCGCTGGTTGAAGTCTGAAGTAATCGTCATCAAATAACTCTGCAACGACATTTGGGTTATTGACATCATAACAACACACTGGTGTGGGCGGCCTTAGCCAGCACAAGTTATAATCAATAGGACGAATATTTTTTCTCGAGCTGTAACATACATGAGATATTGGGTCTAGGATAGGTTTTTCACATTGAGCCCCAATAATCTCCTCAGTAAAATTACTAGAATTGATTGCGTCCCAGTTATTGTCAATAAACATGTCAAAATCACAAGATTCAGATACAGACTCACCAGCACAAGGGGGAACTCGACCATCTAGACCACCGTGGGTGACAGAACCACATTCCGCCCCTACATAGTAGTCACAGGGAACAGGGTCAGAAGTAGTAACTACCTGACCACTGGGTGCATACATATCACCCTCCACGGCACCGCCAGTGGAATACACACGGACATCAACGGGTGAGCAACCCAAACAACTACCATCCAGAACACAAGTAGGGCTAATACAAGGTCCAGAAGACAACTGTGAAAAAAGTAAAAGACCCTCCTTACCTGGAGTGGCGACCGGTGTTAACCCATTCACCGCTAACGGCCCCTGAGCTAACTCAGAGCCGCTAAAATGGAGGCTCCCTTCTGATAGGGAACCCCCACCGCAGCTTAGACTGTTAGTACGAAGGCAGCCCTTACTAATACCTATAGGTTGCTCACCCTACAATTCATCCTATGTACCTGGAGGTGCCCCCACAGTCCCTGCATTACAAGCCAAGCTTGTATGGTCACCGGAACAAGTTGTGCACAAATGCTTATGAGGACAAGGCGTACGTCTACAAGCCTTCCCCACATTCCATCTCCAACAAAACCCCGGGGGCATGGTTTGGCTCTGCTTTTTACTCTTGTTTCTACTACTGCCACCACCACCCCTCTGAGTATCAGGGGGGTGGGGAATGAGTTGGTCCACCCCCAGGTACCTGGTGGACAATTCCCAATCACCATAGCCCAAGGTGTAGGCCCCGGTAAATTCAGCCTTTTCCCTAACTCCCAAATCATAATGAAAGATAGCCCGAGACTTGAAGATTTTGGCTTTCTCCGTCACAAAACGAACATGCTTCATAAGGGTACCCACTGGGAGATTCTGCTCAGATAAATAAGAGACAAGCCCCATAAGAGCTGCTATCAAATCATCGACCGTTCTCTCTTGTTCTGATTTGTGGTAACAGTAGAAAGGCTCTATGTCAAAGAAACGCAACTTACGCCTTCTCATTTCTGTAGGCCCCGCCTGCTGAACGTAAATCACTTGAGGACCCCCTCCCACCTGCCCATTATGAGTAGGACCAACTCCCCCAGGAACTGGTGCAACTGGAGGGTAATTGTAGAAAGGGTTGGCCAAGTCTGAAGGGCCTGGGAGGGGGTTATAGACCACAATGCACAACCCCAAAATATGAAGTTGAACTCATCATGTTTTTAGACTAAGATATTATATTTTTTTCTTATAGTACATGACTTCCTCTCTTCCCAAAAAAAAGTTCCAGACGGGGTACGGCCTCGTTTGGGCCTAACGGCCGTTTCCATGGCAACCGCCTTAAAATTGTATATATGCCTGTAAAAAGTGCACTTTGACTTTCCATAGGTCAATTTGAAGTTTACCTACCCCCCCTAAATCAATGATGAGCTTTTCACTGGTGTCACTATTGGGTTGCTAGGGAAAGTAGTTGCCTAGCAACGGGCATTCTAAATGAGAATTCCCTAGAAACCAGAGCAAATATCAACCAAATAGATATTCTACCCATACCTACTCCATCTAAATTGACCTCTAAGGGAAAATGGTGATATTTCCTTGTTGCTATGGTCCATGGTTACCTAGCAACAACATATATCTACCTAGCAACCAGCGTTAACTACCAATTTAGCTGTAAAAAGTATATATCGGCTTGTCATAAGACATTTTAAAGTGCACCTATCCCCCCTTAATCAACTCTAAGGTTTCCAATGGCATCGCTTTTCTGTTGCTATGGTCTGTGGTTGCCTAGCAACAGACATTCTATGTCAAAATACCCTAGAAACCATAAGAAATATCCATCTTAGAGGTTATCAAGCAGTACCTATTTCATTTAAATTGACCCCCAAGTAAAAGCTATGATATATTCATTTTACTATTGTCCATGGTTGCCTAGCAAAAGTAGCTATGTGCCTAGCAACCCAGGAGAAATGAGTTATTTCACCAGAATTGATGCTATTTACCCTCATTCCTGCTGTCTGACAGTATCTAAGGGGTAGCTGAGGTTTTTCTGCCATATCTAGGCAGTATGTGAGGTTCGCTTGGCATATCTAACAGGTTTTCTGACAATGTCAACCAAGGATTAAAGGCTACCAGATTGTTTGGCAGTACCTAGCCAATATGTGAGGCTTGCTTGGCAATGTCAAAGAAGACAATCTGGCTATATCTATAGGGTATGTCACATTACTAGGCAGTATTTTAAGGATAGCTGAGGTTGGCTAGCAGTATATTAGTGACGTATAATTTGTATCAATAGTTTCCTAGCAACAGCCTATAGTTGCCTAGGCACCCAGGAGAAATGCCTTATCTTACCAGACTTGACCATGGATAGCAGAGGAGGATAGGTTAGGAGGGGCCTTGGATTAATGAGGGGTCCTAAGATATATGATGGCGGGGGGGGGGTCTAGATAAGGAGGGGCCCACGTCATAGGAGAGATGACAGTGGATTTTCGAAGAGGGTACTAGGATAGCTTTCAGATGAGCCGTGGATATAGGAGTAGGGCCAGTGGATAGGTGAGGAGGGGTCAAGGATAGGTTAGGAGGGTCTTTAGATTAGATAAGGAGGGTACTGGGATGGGTTAGGAGGGGCCGTACATAGGTTAGGAGGGTCCTAGGATAGAATAGGCAGGCTGTGGGTAGGTTAGCAGGGTCCTGGGATCCGTTAGGAGGATCTTAGGATATGTGAGGTGGAGCCGTGTGGAGCCAACAATAGGTTAGAAGAGGCTGTGAACAGATGGGTCTGTGGATACAGTAGTAGCAGCCTTGGATACAGGAGGAGGACCAGTGGATGAGTGAGAAAGGTCCATAGATTGGGGAGGCGGGGCAGTGGATAATGCAAGTTAGTACTGTACCACCTCATATAAGCTCCTGAAATATAGCCAAGGTTAGCTGAGGGCCCCCTAACACCACCAACACTTTGATATCTCAGACCAATTCACTGAGGAGAGATCACAAGGTAGACGACTAGGCCGGGCCTGCAAATGTATGTGGGCAGTAACTGCCAATAGCTTTATTACTGTAAAACCTTACGTATAAGCCACGGCTAGTACACAGGTTAGATCGCCAGTGTGGCTTATAGGATCGGCCCAGGGTCAGGGTGTGGCTTATATGCAAGTTTATGGCGGAGTATTAAAGTTACCATAATCAGATAGCTCAGCCCAAACTCTAGGTGCAGCTTATATGCGAGTTAGGCTTATACACAAGGTTTTACAGTGGTTACGTAAACAGCAGTTTACCAAGTTACGCCTCAAGTTTTGTTGCCTTTTACAATTCTGGTATGTCCATTGGCATTATGGAAGGCTCCCAATGAAGTCAATTTACTCCTTCATGCCCCCATCATGAAGGTCCCCACTAACCCAAGGAGAATCTAATGGGAGTAAAGGTTTCATGAGTGGCTGAGAGGATATCTTTCACAGGAGAAAGGTTATTGAAGGAAAACCTCTTTTACACCACCTCATCTGATGTGAAAGGATGTGAATGTGATGGCTATGCTACAATGGACCACAACAATAATGATTGCTTCATTGGTTCTTCTATTAGTGATTAGTTCAAATATAATAAAGTAGTAATATAAGTACAATAAAACCTCGCTTGTAATGTAAATTTTTATTCAAATCTATATACTGTAAAATACACCTTTTTTCAGGATTCTTTCTCCCTACAAGACCTACTTGTTTCTCTACAAGTAGGGGGTCATTGTAATAAGGACAAAATGTCATAAATAATACTCCAATTGGCCTGGGATAACATGTTTTAGGGGGGTCTGGGGTGGGGTCTATTCCCCAAAAAATTCTCAAACTCCAATTTGACTTAAAAGTTCAATGTATTTTGTATTTGAGGTATTTGGTCAATTTTTTCCTCAAAATTCCAATTCAACCCATAAGTGAGGGTAACTTATAGGAGAGGTTTTACTGTAAGCAGTGAACTGGTGATTTAGCTGGTAAAAAATAGATGAGACTTTGCTATACCTCTTATGCGGATGAAGCATAGTTTATAGTTGATAAAGTAGAAAAATGGAGAAAAAAGAATTGAATGAGGTGAAAATCTTAAGTTCTTAAGGAAGAAGGGCAATAATTGATGGGTTCCTGGTCATGATGGGGGGTGGAGTGGGGCTTGGGGGTAGGAATTGTGCCCTGGCTGAGGTTGATTACCTGTATGACTGATATTTCTTCTGGTTTCCAGAGAATCGTAGGATGTCTGTTGCTAGGCAAACACTTTCCATTGCCTCAAATATTATGCCATCAGAAACCTTCGAATTGATAACGGGAGGGTAAAATATCCTCCCAATAATATATCTAAGACTAGCCAGTTAGTTATTTAAAACTATACGCCTGGCATGAGGCATTGCAATATCTGAAGAAACATCAACTATCAATATTAGGCCTGCATACTTTACCAAACTTCACATGCTGCTGTGACCCTTATTAAAGCCAAAATTGAGTTTGGAAGTTAAGTGCCCTTTTGTAGCATACATATGTTCGACTTCAATAGGTAGTACCTAGATATTCTTGGCTAACCCTACATACCTTGACATTTTATATTTTAAGAAGCCTCAGGTGCCCCTAGTTACTGTCAAACAACTTCATACAATATCAGACAAAATCAGACAAAATCAGACACCTTCTAGGTACACCTTGATATAATTAAATACAGTTAAGCTAGACACAGTTAAACAACTTCATATGTGATGTGTTTTCACAAAACCAGTCTGAAGTCGCAAAAATGGATTTCAGGATCATACTGCTCTCATAGAGACTACATCGTCATCTCTTCTAATTTCCTTGCATCAATGATTTTACTATAGTAAAGTAAATTTATTTTTTTTAAACAAAAAAAACACTGATATACGTAAATTGATAAAAACCAAAATTTCTGACCTAATACCCTGATTATCTCTGGTTTACGATGTGCATCTTCCAACTGGTTTTGTGAAAACACATCACATATATCCTCCTAGATACTGTTCAACAGTTTGAGATACCTGCCTTGTCCTACCAGACAACCCCAGGTACACATCAGGTACAGTCATCAAGCCTTTAATACCTACTTCATATTATCAGGCAACATTTCAGATATGTACATCCCATATACAATGTTAGGTGCTGCTGGATAGTGGTATTCAAAGGGTATATGATCTGTTCTGGAAAAGTATCTCATTTCTCCTTGTTAGATACCATATTTCCTCGTATGCCTTGGCTTATACAAGTGCTAAGTGGCAAATTGATCAGGCTTACACACTGAGCATGGTTATTTTTCAATACCTGAAGAAACATCCTGGCACCTTCTCGAAATTTACAGAATTATACACTACTATTCAGACAAATGTATTTGGTTTTTCCTAATAATTCACTTACCAATTCAATCATTATACCTTGTTTGATGGTTGTGGACATAGAAGAGATCAATAGGATTCGAGGGCCGAAAGAATTATGTGAATATCCCTAGTAGTACTTGAATTTTGGCCTAAAATGAGATTTTTATTGAATGGACATTGCAGCCCCCAGACTTATACACGGGGCCTGGCTTATACAACACTAGGTCACCCTTTGCCCAATCTTATACATGGGGCAGGTTATATAACATTAGGTCACCCTTTGCCCAGGCTTATACACGGGCAGGTTGCATATCCAATGAATGTAGTCGGATCATCTCAGTGATCCTCTAGATATTGCCAGGCATAACAGCTACTCTGTGGATACAGCCTGGAACCCTTTAATCCTTGGTCGACATTGTCAGACAACCTGCTTGATATGCCAAGCCAGCCTCACATACTGCCTAGATATGGCAGAAAAACCTCAGCTACCCCTTAGATACTGTCAGACAGCAGGAATGAGGGTAAATAGCATCAATTCTGGTGAAATAACTCATTTCTCCTTGGTTGCTAGGTACATAGCTACTGTTGCTAGGCAACCATGGACAATAGTAAAATGAATATATCATAGCTTTTACTTGGGGGTCAATTTAAATGAGATAGGTACTGGTTGATAACCTCTAAGATGGATATTTCTTATGGTTTCTAGGGTATTTTGACATAGAATGTCTGTTGCTAGGCAACCACAGACCATAGCAACAGAAAAGCGATGCCATTGGAAACCTTAGAGTTGATTTAGGGGGGGTAGGTGCACTTTAAAATGTCTTATGACAAGCCGATATATACTTTTTACAGCTAAATTGGTAGTTAATGCTGGTTGCTAGGTAGATATATGCTGTTGCTAGGTAACCATGGACCATAGCAACTAGGAAATATCACCATTTTCCCTTAGAGGTCAATTTAGATGGAGTAGGTATGGGTAGAATATCTATTTGGTTGATATTTGCTCTGGTTTCTAGGGAATTCTCATTTAGAATGCCCGTTGCAAGGCAACCACTTTCCCTAGTAACCCAATAGTGACACCAGTGAAAAGCTCATCATTGATTTAGGGGGGGGTAGGTAAACTTCAAATTGACCTATGGAAAGTCAAAGTGCACTTTTTACAGGCATATATACAATTTTGAGGCGGTTGCCATGGAAACGGCCGTTACGCCAAAACGAGGCCGTACCCCGTCTGGAACTTTTTTTTGGGAAGAGAGGAAGTCATGTACTATAAGAAAAAAATATAATATCGTAGTCAAAAAAAATGATGAGTACTACCTTTTTTCTAGGCCTCTTTTGAGGTAGCGCATTGCGGTCTATTAGCACCTGGTGTAGGCTGACCTGGGACCGTAGGCGGAACTGGCGGAGCTGGCGGTATTGGTGGGTCAGGGACAGGTAATGTTGGAGTTAGTTTGGAGAACTTTGCAACTAATTGTTCAATTTGTATCCTCTGGGACTCCACCACATCCAACAATTCAGATACACTAGCGCCCTGTTCCTCCGGGTCCCTTAGCGTCGACCGGGGCTAGATTTAGAGGGGCTCTGATAGCAGAAAGGTACTCACCGGCGTCGTCACGCCCTTTACCATCCTTCACCGCTGCCTCCACTGCTGCTCTGAAGTAACTACACAATGAACCACCAGGCCTAGGATGCCTGAATTGACACCCCTTGCAGTTAATGTCCTTCCCAGACGATGCCATGGCAAAATTCAAAGTCAAACCAAAGTCAACTGACGGCAATGTCAGTGTCTCTGTCAGAGCAGGCGCCTGCAGCAGCGGTGAGGAGGTTGTGAGGCCGAGCTCCGCCGTCCACCGGGCTATATGCATGGTGGGAGCGCCCCTGGTGAGCCAAACCACAGGTTCAGTCTTCCTCCCACAGATGGGGGTGTGGTGACCAATCTGGCCACACTGGATAGTACATGAGAACCCACCAGGGGGGGGTATTCCATCTCCCTCCGCTTTACTCATATAATCCACTGCCGCTTCTTATATGTCCTAAAATGCCACTGCTCAATACTCACCCTGAGACAGATACTACGACTGTAAGTTATGAAGAGGTATTGAAATTAGTCAGGGAGATAGAATGTCACAAATCCAGTGGCATTGAAGATATTAACACTGCTGTTTTAAAGGATGCTTTGTTAATTATGGCACCTCAATTAAGGATTCTAATCAATATATGTTTGCATACAGCATCGTTTCCTAACAAATGGGCCTCAGCAAAGGTGGTACCGCTACCAAAGTCGGGAGATAGTAAGCAAGTGGGAAACCGGCGTCCCATCTCTCTCTTGCCTGTTCCAAGTAAGATAATGGAGCGAATAATATACTGTCGTATAAATAATCAAGAAAATAATATACTAAGTAATAATCAATATGGTTTCAGAAATGCCCGTGGTACAAATGCTGCTGTTTTCAAACTTGTAAATGATATTTATTATGCAATTGATAATGACGAATACATGGTCACGTGTTTTCTTGACGTGAGAAAAGCCTTCGACAGCATCCACCAGGGGGAGCTAGTCGCAAGAATGAGGGATATGAATCTACCTGTGATTTATACTGACTGGCTATGCGCATACTTAGGTGCTCGCAGTCAATCAGTGATTTGTAATGATGCTGTCTCTTCTTGCCTGCCTGTAAATTTCAGAGTTCCGCAAGGTTCTATCCTCGGACCCTTATTGTTTATATGCTTTGTTTATAATCTAAATAGTGTGGTAAAAAATTGCAAAATAATTTCTTACGCTGATGATGTGTTTTTTTATTACTCTGACAAAAGCTTAGCATCCACCTGTAAACGACTGCAAGAGGATGCTTCCTCTATTTATGATTGGTTTAACGCTAGCGGCTTATCGATACACACTGGTAAGAAAAAAATCATAACATTTGGTAAACCGAGCTGGATCTCGCTGATGAGTATGAGTACCTAGGTATAGTCCTTGATTCCAAATTCAGTCTAATCAAATCCATCAGTAAGTCGGTAAGCACGGCCAGCAACAGAAACCACATGCTGGGAAAAATGCGGAAAGCCATAACCCAGCATACTGCCATCCTTGTATATGAACAGACAATAGAATACTGTGGCTATTTATATAATGGTGTTGTAAGAGCCCAACATAGACGATTACAGCAGACACAGAACAGGTGTCTCCGTACATGTTTGAATGTCCGTGTTAGATACCCCGTTATAAGTTTGCATACAGATACCAAAGTAGATCAACTATGTATTAGATATGATATACAATTGTTTCTACTGATATACAAATACATGTATGGAGGAAATCACCAACCGAATGAACTGGGACTCTGCTTTCATGTACCAAAATAAAATGGCAGAGTGACCAAGTCGACGGGTACTGGTCTATTATCCAATCCACCCACTGTTAAATGGGGTTATAGAAGAAGCCCCCTTTACCGAGGTATAGATTTATGGAACAAAATGAATGTGTCTTGTCGATTGGCCGATTCTAAAGACATTTTTAGGGCTAAGGCACTTGCAAAATTTAGGGAACTCTACCTGCTAAATTTGAAGCGCTAGAGTCGCCCCCTACTGTATACTCCATGAAATATTTAAGGCCATTAGAGCTAACCGTAGAGCTCATGGTATTAATCAAAGTACTCTGTATTATTATAAATGAGTCACCATACTGTCAATTTAGTTGTGAAATTGATATACACTGCGATAAATATTTATATGATCTAATGAAAGCCGGATACAACAATCTCCGATTAACCTGTACGTTAATTGTAAGATGATACTTGTATTGTGAGCACATACAGATAAAACTGTAAATGAACACTGATTACTGACATGCATTCCGGTAACATCTGATAATGTTTCTCATCTTTTGAAATGTATACTGTATTTTGAAAATCACTTGGTGAATAAATACTTTATAAATTCAAAAAATATACATATAATGTTATGAAAATATTCTATAACGTCTTTGGTTAACTGGATGGTCACAACATTGATTAAATTTAAAGATATCATTATAATCTTTAATTTTGTACGCTATCCTTATACTGTTACCAGGAGAGGAGGAGGGGGAGCTGTCAAACCGCCCCTAGCAATAAGGGTATTTCCATCCAGGGCGTCCTATCATCTTGGTCTTGCTTAGACCTGGTGATAAGCTCCTGGAGGCCATGTCTTGTAAATCTGAACATGCAGCGCTAAACACACGTATTGTACACACATAATACAGCTGGTCACACAAACAGGATGTTCAGTCGGTGCCACGAATAGATCAAGAAAACATTAGCTGTGGGGATTACAACATGTTCTATTCACAAAAGTTAATGTACCGTATTCAACGTAACAAGCACCCCCCCCCCTAATAAGCGCCCCCTCTCTATTGGGGCATCTTTAAATTACAACAAGGTCAGAAGTTTCAGATTTTGGAGACAGTTAAACTAAGTACTAAAACGCCTTGAAAAGTATTATAAGCGCTCAGGGCACTTTAAATTACGTTGAATACGGGATATATATATATATACATATATATATATATATATATATATATATATATATATATATACGTATATATATATATACATATATATATATATATAAATACATATATATACATATATATTTATTTATATATATATATATATATATATATATATATGTATATGTAACAGGGCTTTTGGCCTACCCTATTACAAGTAAAGATAAGACCAGGAAGGCGTTTCACCGTATGTTGATATAAAAAACAACATGCGGCCTTAAGATGCGGACAAGATGCGGACAAAATACATCCAAACTACTTTTTTTGTTTCAGTTGGTCCTCCGTATACCCTCCGTATCTTTTATTAAAAAAATACAACATACGGCATCCAACATACGGCCCTCTCAACATACGGACATTGTCACCTGTCTCTTTTGAAAAAATGTGCAAAAACCAGTCTACATTCCGGGGAACCCCTAGGGAATTCCCTCTGTGACGTCATAATATTGAAACACATACGGAGGTAGGCTTGGGAGGGTATAAATAGGGTCCGTATGTTTGGTTATGTCAGGGAAGAGAGGTGGTAGTACACGTGAGGAGGTGGTAGTACATGTGAGGAGGTGGTAGTACACGTGAGGAGGTGGTAGTACACGTGAGGAGGTGGTAGTACATGTGAGGAGGTGGTAGTACACGTGAGGAGGTGGTAGTTCACGTGAGGAGGTGGTAGTACACATGAGGAGGTGGTAGTACATGTGAGGAGGTGGTAGTACACGTGAGGAGGTGGTAGTACACGTGAGGATGTGGTAGTACATGTGAGGAGGTGGTAGTAGGCCTACACGTGAGGAGGTGGTACATTGTAGTACATGTGAGGAGGTGGTAGAACACGTGAGGAGGTGGTAGTACACGTGAGGAGGTGCCCAGTGGTAGATGTGTGGACATGGTGGTGGATGTGTGGACATGGTGGGGGACGTGTGGACATGGTTGGGGACGTGTGGACATGGTGTTGGACATCAGGACATGGTGGTGAATGTACGCTATTGTCTACCACCGTTTATACACGAGGAGTCTGTGGGCAAAGTTTCAGCTCTGTAGGGCCATTATTTTTTTAATTTATCTTTTTCTAATTATAAAGGTAGAAGTTGGACTTTACTTATCTATTCATTACAACAATCCTAGAGCCATTTTTTTACATATATATGTGCGCTTTATAAAGGGAGAAGGGAGGTGGGGGACTGTACTAGCTTACAGAATGATGGTTTAGGTCCACATGACCTCCCCCATTTGGCTTGCGATCTCCATTCCCTCATATACATATGAGAGGAGTTGAGGCCAGCTTGACTTAGTCTCTAGGTGGCAGCACCAACACAGCCAGGAATTTGCCAGTGGCTATACTAATGCTGCACATATCGGTGTTACCGTACCATGGCCTGTATGGTCAATAAAACATGGATCCACACAGGAGAGAAACCTCTCTTGTGTTGCCTACCATGTCTGTAAACTCCCCTTTTTAAAGTGCTATATATATATGTAATAGAATGGCCCTAGAATTATTTTAACGATTAAATAAGTTAAGTCCAACTTCTACCTTCATGATAAAAAAATAAATAAAAAATTATATGGATTGTTGGAGAAATTACATGAAAAAGAGTCTTTTCTTCCATAACTCGGTAAATAATGGCCCTACAGAGCTGAAAATCTGCCTATAGAGTCCTTGTGTTTAAACAGTGGTAGACAATAGCTATCAGAGTACAGAGCCTTTCCCGACCTTTCCTTTCTCTTCCCCGACCTATCCTGTCTCTTCCCCGACCTCTCCTGTCTCTTCCCCGACCTCTCCTGTCTCTTCCCCAACCTCTCCTGTCTCTTCTCTCACGGTACCATGGGCTTCTGCTCACGTCCACCACTATGTCCTCACTTCCACTACCATATCCTCACGTCCAGCACTATGTCCACATGTCTGCTACCAACATACGGACCCTATTTACAACATACGGCCCTACATATATCCCTTTTTATGCCATTTTTGACATACCACCACCCCCCCTACCCCTCCGTATTTTTGCCTCCAAATACGCCAAAGATACGGAATTTCTGTGCTCCGTATGTTGAACAGAAACGCAATTATGGCCGTATGTACATACGGCCGGCCGTATGTACATACGGCGGCCGTATCTTTTTCCGTAAGATGCGGACATGTTGAGCTGAAACGCAAAAATGAACAGAAACACAAAAATAGGACATATGCACCCTCCGTATGATACGGTGAAACGCCTTCCTGGTGTGAATGGAAGAAAGGTTTAATAAGTCCAAAGGTGTACAGCACCATAGTTATAATTCCTCCATATAGTGTATGTCCCAAATATAGCACAATGGTATACAATTCACCAGGTTCCTTTAAGTGAATAGTATCCATGTATGTCAGTTGTAGATATGGTGTTGAACTGTTCTTGTATAGTTGGTGTACCATAGTGGGGTATCCCTTTTGTCCCAGCAGTCACCACATGCGCAGCCCGCACGCCGCTTGGTCTCAGACCTGCTCACAGGGAGAGCAGCTCACAGAGCATGTGAAGCCCTTTGCTGTTTCCATACCAAAGTATCCTGTCCTGAGGTAGAGAGAGAGAGAGAGAGAGAGAGAGAGAGAGAGAGAGAGAGAGAGAGAGAGAGAGAGAGAGAGAGAGAGAGAGAGAGAGAGAGAGAGAGAGAGAATTGAAGAGTTTGGTTTCAAAACGCAATAAGCGCCAATTTGAAAAATGACACCAAGTTTTGACAAATGTGTAGGGTAGGTAAATATTTTGAAACAATTTTTCTTCAAAATTCTTTTTTTTCATGTCTTTATGTCCCTCCTAGTGTACACATTATATCAGGGGCACTATAATTGCCAATATGGTAGCCTTAGAGAAGTCACTGCATGCTTCAATTCTGAAATGGATTTATTGCACTTTGCAACGAAACATGAAGGGAAGGTATTGAAAAGGGGGTACTCCAGTACGTAATTGTGTGCACAACATGTGTGCCTTATAAACGGACCCAGATTATTCCCTCTCCTGCTGTTAAGTGATGACCACGTCAGATCACGTCAAAGATGTATCAAAATATACTAGTGAAAGGGAGAAGTTACCAAAGGGACCTTAGTGCCCCCCTGCATTAAAGTCCCTTTCCACGGTTATATTGTGTGACCTATATGAAGGATTGGGACTGCAGATGGAGGAATAGTGAATAAGCTATAACTATGTCTATCAGCTGTAGTATTGCGATATGACATATTGGCATATATTTCCGACTGGGACATGATTTATTATAAATCATGGCCCCAGGTATTTTGGCCCCTGTCACACATAGCTCATATAGGCCCATGTTACTTGGCCCCATAGCCATCTGGCCCAATTGTCATTCGCCCCCACCCCCGTCATACACGCCCCCCTCCCAGTGGCGTAGGGAACTTACCTCTAGCACATAGGAAAAATTGAGGGCATGAATCCCCAATCAGAACTAAAGGGGGCTCAAACCATACTTTTCTTAACAATTCCAATATAATCCTGTATTTGCAGCAGCATAAAAGCCTATACTGGTCGGGATAGGCCCCACTGCCCCCCCCCCAATGATGATTTGCTTCCTTCGCCTCTGGCCTCCTGTTCTCTGTTCAAATACTTCCTCCACAGTACATCGTTTCCCAATTATTTTATGTGCATTATGTGTCAATCATGTGTGCATCATGTGTGCATCATGTGTGCATCATGTGTTTAAGAAATATTTGTCTTCAAAACTTTCAAAAAGTCTCTTTCTTTTCAAAGTTTCATCAATTGGCATTTCCCTCTCTACTCTGTTTGTCATGTGGACCTCATGTGTGCGTCATCCCACTAGAGAATCCTTCAAGAAATCGGCCAAGAATTCTTTTTTTGCAAATATTTTAAAACATGTTTTTAATGGTTTTGGGGGATAAGGGCTTTTGTGGGATAAGGGCATTTCTTATGTGGGATAAGGGCTTTTGTGGTTTAAGGCCACTTTTGTGGGATAAGGGCCTGATGTCAGCCCTTATGTCCCAAAACGATAGTCTTTTGGGGGATAAGGGCCGTTTTGTGGGATAAGGGCCTGACATAGGTCCTTCTCCCTACCCCCTGTCCCGTCCCGGACCTCCCATGCCTCTTTCCCTACCCCCTGTCCCGTCCCGGACCTCCCCTGCCTCTTCCCCAACATGCTGACCCTATTCATACCCTCTACAGCCCACCACTGTATGTCCCTGGGGATTCCCTTGGGTTCCGTGCAATTTTGCAATTGGGCAAGTTGAGTGCCATATGTCACCTACAGATATCTAAAAAAAAGGCCTAAACCTGCCGACATAACATGGTAATGCTATAGAAACAGATAAATGATTATTTAAAAAAGAATCCACATGAGGACCGCATTTGGGTGCCATATGCTGGTATATTATAAAGGATGAGGTGAAATGCCTCCCTGGCTGGGTACCACTTGACCAGTTAGCTCATGAGCAGTAATGACCTATGATAAAATGTCAATATTGTACTTCGCGAAACAAAAACTCTAGCTCCCTTCCCCCAATAAAAGGATAAGACTTGTCTGCCATTTATTATTAATAATATTTTGATGTTTTTACTACCTCTACCTAAATGATTAAAAACAGCATTTATGTACCATTGCAAACCATTTATTTTCAAATTGTACATGAAATCGGGATGTAATTCAGGAAAATGAAATATAACAACTAACAGATATTGAAATGTCTAATTGTACTATTTTTCAAATAAACATTCAAGGAAAGGATACATCCAAAATAACACTCATACTTCGGCTTAAAATTCAGGGTTAACAGAGCTCAAGCAACACTATAGTATCTAAGTAAACTCTAGATATGATATAACCCTGTACAATATTTACCATTTACAAAAAGATATCCTCAATTCAAGCATCTATTACACATAATATAGTAAAAATCATATAATGTAGATACTTTTAGTGGATCCACAAATATGTCAAACATTATATAGTCATTGTTGATATCTTTCACAAGAAGTATCACACTTTGTTGACTCTGTACTATTAGATCCAGTCTATTCACATCTATATCTACCCCGATATCATTAACTCAAATGATAATAGTTTAGATGAACTACATCAAAGGCTGTCATATGGACAACGCATGGTTTACTTGTGTTTGTCTGAAAATGACTTTTTCTAAGAGACCGGGACTTGAACCCTGGGCCTTCCACTTGCCGAGCGATTGCTCTACCACTAAGCTACATCCTCTTGTCCGATCAGACCGTGCCTCAGGTTACTGGATCGGTATGGTCTAGAGGGGAATCAGAACGCTACACTGCCCAACCACCTTCCATCATCTCCTCTAGATTTGGATATTCCTGGGGGTTACCAACCCTGGGCTTTCTTTCCCTCCAAGAAGGGGCTTTACCAAGCAATTCCAGAGAGTCCCAGCACCCAGAGTATAGAGGCACCTAGCAACAGGTTTGTTGAGATACCCTGGCTTCCTAGCAATAGAAGCTTTCCACACCTTACTGATTCAGCCAATCATTATTGAACCAAGTCTCTAACCGTGTATTCAACTACCGGTACTGGAGACCTCTACACATGTAACATAAGAGTAACTCCATATAAAACATAGCTCAAGTAACACTGTAGGCTGTGTCTCACAAAGTTGGGTGCCATCTATGACCAGGTGCCGTCTATGACCGGGTGCCTTCTATGACCGGCTAGCAAGGAAGCATACATCTTTAACTATAGAATGGTACACATTAATGTAGCGCTTAATAAAACCTAATAAAAACCGTTTAAAAAAATATATTAAAAAAATCTATTCCTCCAAACAGCTTTTTTAGATAGCCGGTCATAGATGGCACCCGGTTATAGACGGCACCCGGTCATAGACAAACACATTGGCCCAAGTTCGTGAGACACAGGCTGTAGCATCTAAACATTGGATATGATAAAACCCTGTACAGTTTAGGCAAGTTTGAAAACAATATATCACTCATAACAAAGATCTATATATATATTCAAACGTAACTTTGATATGACATAACAAGATCATATAGAGTATAAATATGCTAGGGTTTTGTTAATAGTTTGCATGCATGGCTGAGTTAGGGATACCAATCTGGCATGCATGCTACATGTTGGATTTGATATGCCCTTCTTTCTAGGCCTTTTGCCTCTGTTCTGTGATAATCCCCTGTTGAGAGATGGCCTTCCCTTACTGTAATGATATGGGTTTTTCTTTTTTTCACTGACCTACTAGTAGTTAACAATAGGAATCCTGTTTTACAGCGTTTGTTTTGTGAACTAGATGTACTATCTCATGTTGACATGTTGGATCTGTAAACCTTTTTTTGCTAGTATGTGGCTCTGTATATAGGGATGTAAATGGTTAAGTGGAACTTTCTCTTTTGGAATGTAAGGGGTTTGGTTTTGTGTGTGGGTCTAAAACCTCTTTCTCTGGTGGTATGGGGTTTGTGCTTATCAGGTGGTGTATAAAATCCCAGGCACTGTTTGTAGTTTGGCACTGGAGTCAGGGCTATTTGGTGTCAATGATATGGAATTTAGACACAGAATAAATGCTAATATACATATCAACCTAATGCATTGGAGTTGATAGATAAGTTCAATTGCCTTATCTAAAGTATCCACATCCATTTTTTTCTGTTTTGAATTTTGAATTTCTAATTTCTAAACAATACAGTGTCTTTAAATAATTAAATGGTGCTGCATTTAAGCTCTAACACTTTCTACAACTATATAGCATGGCTCTTACTATTGGGCTGGGGGTTCCACTAAAGTTTAAACATTTTCCAATCCTGAAATGAAAACGGTTGTTATTAAGGGCAATAGATATATAATTGTACTTAGCTTCATGATGGTGCCTCCATGGGATAACAGCATACAGCCACAGAGTGACTCATAGCTGCAGTGTCAGGCTCCACTCCCCAGTTGGTCCTGTGTAGTGGTGCTGCCTTATCTAGCATGTTGGTGTGTCAGTCTCCGTGCTCCTTGTGAATATTTCTAACTACAATATATATTTAAAACTCCTTTGCCATCAGCACTCCTTGTGAAAAGATAGGAATCTTGAAGGTTCTCCACCATATGTCAGGGGAATGACATGTGAATAAAGAATCAACAAGGACTGGAAACATAGTCTCTACACTTTCTATACTATGGTATACAATATGTACATGTATGTGAGAGTGGTGACAACTCTAGTAGCAGCTACATGATGATCCTTATCTGTACAATGGAGGCCCGCACTCTCTCTCTCCTCTGCGTTACAAGCATTGCGTTTATATAGATCTGTTGGGGGCAGTCCCTGGGCCTTCCCAACTTACTGGGTCTTTCCATGGGCCTTTCCGTGGGCCTTCCCAACTCACTGGGTCTTTCCCTGGGCCTTTCCAATCCTGTGGGGCTGTCCCAAACCTAGTTGGGACTGTCCCACAGTTGGGAGGCAGACACCTTATAGGGTCAGACAAGTGCTCTGAGCAGTTCAGTGGGAAAGTATGGTTACAGGAAGGTATTAGTTCCGGTCATATGATAACTATTGTATTTATGGGAATACACATCCTGACAGTATATATATACACAAATATTTCACACACATCTAGTCCTCTGTAGTTCCTCTCTGTTGGTATTTTTCAGGAAAAGTATCAAGTTTGTTGGAAGGCTCACATAATTGTTTCTCATTAGGTCTGTTCTACTCACATCTATGTTTACCCCATCTTACACTAAATGGATCATGTACATGAACCACACACAAGACTGTCAGATTAGCAACTCATAGTTTACATTACCACTTGGTATTTCCATCCAATTTCAATCACCTGTTTGCAAAGAGTTTATATTCAGTTCATAGGAGGTCTGTCAGAGGTCTGTCAGAAAGGACTGATGTTAAGTAGTAAATGTTGGTTCTCATTCTGTTGTCCCATGCCCTACACCAGGAAGACATTCACCAGGAACCACTCAGCAGGGTTGTCAACTTCCTTCATGATGTCCCCAGAGTTGTACATGCTGCACGTCTTGTCTGCCTGGGTGTATCTGTACACAGAGCAGTCTGCATCACCAGCACACTGTATGGCACATGAGATGGAGGAGTCGGTCTGTACAACCACCACACGGTCACCCACAGACACACTGCTGCCCTGGTCAACTCCTACAAACTCAAACTGCCAGCCTGTAGATATAATTTAGTGTCATTTAGTGCATGCTGAAAGATGATGATTAGTGATACTGGGTTGGCATGGGGACCGAATGCAGCACTGGTGAACTACTCCCCAGGCTGCATTCATGCATCATTACTACGAAGGGCAGGGTGCATTAATGCAATATACTGTCCTTAAAGGATTAGCATCTTCACAACTTATTTATTTGGGACTTTTTGGCTCAATCTAAGTAGGTCCTATGGATGACAAAAGCAACCTTCAAGGGCCAGCTAGGTGTGCGGTTGACAGTACTGAACAGGCACTACTAGGATGTATTTGCCCCAATGGTGATGTCATAGACTGTTAGAAAAGCCTAGTGTCCCACCTTATAATGGCACATTATTGACTAAGCATGTCTTAATATTGTTTAATGATAGTAAGACCACAAAAAAAAACATCATAGAAATAAGGTGGTGTTGTCTTTTAAGGATGGCACGAGCGTTAACCCAGCATTTGTTGGCATAATGCACCAATGCTGTAATTTAGTACATCATGCTGACAAAGGGCATAGCACATGAATAACAATAGGTACATATTTACCCCCTGGCTGAATCTTGATTTCACACAGAGCCCCTTGAATGTCAGTGCACCGTATGTCGACCCATGCAAAGTCCATACCGTAGACGCCTACATTCATCACTGTGCACTGCTCATAGCTTTGATCGGGTTCACCAGGAAAATAGTTTGTCCAAGAGAATGGTGTTCCATCAATCCAAGTCTGATCCCTCTCATCATACCCAATCCAGAAAGAACCTGTCATTCTTTCATATAAAACAGAAGGGAGCCTTCGATGAAATTGTCATCTACCTAACATGTTTGTATATGATCCTGTTTTGTTTAGGAGAGTAATGACAGTTTTATCATTGAAAGTTAAAAAATGAAGTATTTTGACATTGAATAAACTTAATTAATTAGCATTCGTCAAATTAGACACTTTAATATTATGATCTTCATGAATACAGTTTGATGAATACTTCTGATGGCTTCTGTTGTTTTATTACTGTGAAGTTATCAGTATGACAGCAAACGTTTCTTTACCAGGAAATTGAGGAACAAGGAAAACTCTGTTTCCTTGAAAAAAATGTTAAAAGCTCTAAATTGTCAGAGGTGGTGCAATATATTATTTCAGGGAAACATCTAAAGTTTATTGATAACAATCAACATCTGCTGTGGGAACCCTGCTACTCTTCCCCATAACTTATCTTATGGGAGAACATCTATAGTATACATTTGTACAGAACAATCCATATTTGGTGTAGGGACCCTGCAACTGTTTCAGATATTTTTGACATAATGGAACTTATTTTTAACTTACCGAAAATTATCAAAGAAATTCTTGAGAAACATTGATGTTTCTGCAGAATCAATGGTAGCTAGGTTACCCCCTTTTGCAGCACAGTTCTGTTGGGCGTCAGCGAAGGTGGCAGTTGTGGTCTCTACCCAGTAACAGACGTTCTTGTGTCTATTAACCTTAGACTGACAGATACTAGCTGCAATAGAATACCAATTTACTAAATCAATTCATTTAGATTAACTGTATAAGTATGCGGTCGTCTTCAGTAGCTTACTTCAAGAACAATGGAATGAATACAAGGTCATGACGCTGCATTGCATTGAAGGAGCACTAATATCTCAAAGCTTTATAAATCTATAGTAAATCAAGCTTGGCCCATACATGTTGACACAATCAGAACATGGTGACTGAGGTGGTACAGACATGTAGACAGACTGCATGAGGAAACACCAGCGAAGCAAGCACTAGCAGAGGATAGACAGAAAGTGAAGAAACCAAGAGAAGGTCAGACAACAATGTAGCTAAAGGTCCTGGAGAAAGACCTAAAGGGACTAAACCTGACAATCAAGGAAGCAGAAGAAACTGGGAAAGACAGAGAAGAATGGAGAAAAGTAGTCCGGAAATCAAGAGCACCAAGATATCTGTGACATACATAGACAAAGGTGCACGAGTAAAGTTCCTCATTGAGGGTTATTTCACGAGGCGAAGCCGAGTGAAATAACCCTCAATGCGGAACTCTACGCGTGTTCCTTTGTGTTTATTTCATGTCCTTATTAACAATATTTTTCAAAAGTCCACTTAATTGCTCTCAAAAAGCTATTTTATAGTGGTTAAATTAACAACTTTGATGATTTGACAGGCCTTTATATATGGGCAAGGGTTACTTCACGGGGGGTGTTAAATACGGCTTTCCTTGGTTAAGTCAATGGGAGTGCCATATTCACCATGAAATAAGAGACATTACCTGGTGTAGCAGAGACTTGTGCAGCGACCTGCAGAAGGATGCAGACCCAGGGCAGCAGTGTTGGGTACATCCTCTGTAATGTAAGTACTCTCTGTTTTACTGTTCTGTACAGCTCCTCTGCTGTTCCTGCTGTAAGTTAAAGTGGCGTGGTCTGTCTCCTTCACAATGCAGTTAATGCATAGATGAAATAATATACTTGCTCATAATCACTAAGTCATGGAAAATATGATGAGGGTGCTTTTTGTGTTGTTTTTTTTGCTACTAGATTATAAAGGTTATTGCAGGCTATTGGAGATCCAAATTCACTTTTTAGTAATCAAGTAATGAAGATCTGCAAAATATCTTTAAATAGGCATGTTTCCTCCATGCCATTGTATTTGCTGCACTGGAAGCTTTAATTTGATACCAAATATGCTTATATTTGTTTTAATTTATTATGTTTTTCCATAACATTTGCAATTTTGGTCATGCAGGCGGTGATGAGAAACAAGTATTTTATTTGGAGTGGCCTTTTATATGTATGTGTGGTTTTGCTTAAATGATTGCCTGTTACTTTGTGATATACATGTATTCTATCCGTACATCCTACTGGCTGGTTAGGACCGATTCTCACCGAATAGATACAGCTTAAAAGACTATGGTTTACATGATGTTGTGAATATGACAATAAAAATCATCAGCTCAAACTCACACTTACTTCCTGCTGTTTGGATGAATATCTAATTCTGAAGTCACAACCAGGCGGCTCTCCTTGTCTATTCTTGTGATACCCTTCAGATGTGGCAGCTTTCCTTCCCTGTCTCACAGCCTGAGTTAAGTTGGATGGGTGGTATTCTGTCAGAGATGCTGCTTACCTGCCACGTACCCTCACTCCCTAGTGCCACAGCTGGAAGTGCCCACCGCATTATTGCTACCTCCCGGATCCCTGATCCTTGATTGGTTGTTGTATTAATTCCTAACGAGGTTGACCCTGATGTAAGATACACCTTAGTTACAGCACAATAACGTCAATGACAGCACAGTTCCTATATATAACCTGTTTACCGTGCAGCTAATCTAAGGCTACTTCAACACATATAGACTCTAGAAGTGTGCCTCCTCTATCCATGATCGACCTTGGTAACCTTAGCCTTTTAAGGAATGATGTCACCAAAAAGATGACTTTGTTATCATAATGCATCAATGCAGCACCAGCCATTAACTCGCCGGTGCTGCATTGGTACATCATACCAGCCCTTCAGGAGTGTCTCAACCCCATTTTCTGCATGATGCATTCATGCATCATGACAACCAAAGGCATGATGCATTAATGCATTTTGCCATCCTTAAAGGGTTAATTGACTAATGTGTTAATACATGTAAACATCCGGATTGATCCGGCCTCGATTAAACCAGGTCTGTTACACCATCTTACTTGGGCACTATGTGGTTGTTGTCTCAGCTGGGTGCCTCAATCCACTTTCCCTACCCCCTAGTTATTGATACCAGTACACAAACCCCTACCTTAAATTCACAATTATAGATCATGCCTCCCACCCCCCAGTTTCAGAGGAAGTTATGACCAAGATTCTAGCTCAATATAATTTGGTTAAATTGAAATGGTCCGATGATTAGGGCTTAAAATTCAATTCATCTACAAATTTTCCAAAATGTTTAGTAAAGACATACTTCATGTCCTAGCTACTTTGTTAAAGATGATTTTTAAATGGTTTGACGAAATATCAAGTCGGGTAGGCTTCAGCACTGAGCCTCGTATTTCGCAAAAGGTGAATAACCAGCCCCCGTATTTCCTCAAACCTCCGTATTTCCTCAAAACTTCACTTCCGGCCGTGCGTAAGGATATTAATAAAACGAAGCCACTTCCGGTCGCGCGGAAAACTAGTTCCGGTACACTTTTTCGTCTGCTACAATGGCTTCCAAAGCAAGTTCAAGAGTTCCAGGCTATGATGATGCGACAGAAGAGGAGAAAAGGGAGGGTTCTAGAAAGTATTTGCGGGATTTCTTTTTCGAAATCATGGGAGAAGTGCAGGCGGACATTGTTAAAGAGGTTCTGGAGGAGGAGAGACCATTTAATAATGCGGATATCTCCGACTTCGATGTCTGTTTTGACGTAGAAGAGCCCCTCCCTCAGGAGGAAAATGCGGAAAATGAGGCGAACGCGGACGATGAGGCTCCAAATCCGCGTCCCCCTACCCTGGAGGAGCTGCAGCAGGAGGCTGAGCATCGTACATACGTATTAGAGAGGAGGAATGTAAATACTGTGAAGAAGACGATCTCCGTAAGTGTCAAAATGAAGCCATTGTTGATGTTTTGAACGGGCGTCTGCTCGGGGAGTAGGGAGAATTTACTTTCGGTACGTTTGGGTTTGCCGCGGTTGGGAGAATTTAACATTTGATCCAAAAATTTGTTTTTCTTCGATATTTCAGTAAATATATGTCGTATTTTAATAATTTTTAGGTCCTGTGGAAGGTACATGGCTACTTTAAAGAGAAACTAGATGAAGAGAGGCAGGTTTTGGACATTCTGCCCCGCAGACTGGCTACGCTGATGTCCCAGTTTGTGCTCGGTGTCAGGAAACCACTGCCGAGAGGAGTCACTTGGGAAGAGGCGACGGACGCTCAAAAGTACCACCAACCGGAAACCCTCACCAGCTATTATACTGGTGTAGCGAGGTAAAAAAATGATGAATAAATAGATTAAACCCTTGTACAAAGCATATGTCAAAACCAGCATGAAATTCCACCCCTAAGTATTTTAATTTTCGATTCTTGGAAAGGTCACTGAAAACTGACAAAATGGCCACGATCTAGACCAAATTCTCAAAGTCCCCGATTCAAACCCTGTTTACAAATTAATTACTGAATATAATGCAATGGCACCCCGAAATCCTGTATCTCTACATAGTTGTCCTAGTCCCCGCAAAAGGATTTGCTCAAATATCGTCTCTAAGTATCGAAATAATTAAAAAAGCAAACTGAAGAATATTGGTGGAAACTCCGCTGTCATTTTTAAAGGCAGCACGCTTGTGGTGAATATGAACGATATTCTTCAGTTTGCTTTTTTAATTATTTCGATACTTAGAGACGATATTTGAACAAATCCTTTTGCGGGGATTAGGACAACTATGTAGAGATACAGGATTTTGGGGTGCCATTGCATTATATTCAGTAATTATTCAGGAAAATGAATTTTTGTGGCGAAGTTTTCACTCGGTCAGACGCTACCCGGTAGTGCTTTAATATAGCGAGTCTATGGGCGCCGAGTGACAGTGACCCGAGCCAAACTGAAAATAAGCTCAAAAATTGCACAAAAGGGGGGGGGGAGCCCCAAAATAATTTTTTCTCAACTCCCCAGTATTAGGCCTTTCTAATGATACGCTTCATTAAGAAATCCATCATGTACAAGTCACTAAACCGAATAGCGGCACGACCCTCAAACATGAATGCTACTAGAATCACTTGAAAAATTGCTCAACGACAAAAAATTGTTTGGGGGGGTTAGAGCAATTTTTCAGATCTGCCCTTGATATATATTAAAGGTGACATGTTTAATATCCCAGATTTCGATATCCCATTTAATAATAATAATTCTAAGACCCCCCAAGCCCCCCCTGAGTTAGGGTCACTTCAGCTTCTAAACCCTGTTGAAATCCTATATACGGCCTCGTCGCTGCTCAACTTGCGTTTGCTTTTTTCAATTTTTGGATATTTTGAGGCCCCTAAAATGTTTGAGCCTCAATTAGAGTGAAGTCGACATGCTGAACTACCACCTATTTTTTTCCTGACCCAAAAAGACCTATTTTTGACCCAAATACAGCACTTTGAAATCTAATGCCCCCTCAGTATGACCCAGCTCCCACACCCGTGCCGACTGGAACCTCGCTACCTTGACATAGTATTTGCACAAATTAACCATTTTTGGCCTGTTTCCTATATATTCACATATTTTGAGCTTGATATCAATGTGTGGGTATGTCATATTGAGGCTAAACCTGAAATAAAAGAACATTGTATTCTGCTAAAAGTCAATATTTTCTCAAAGTGAATGAGGTGCTGGCACTGGCCAGAGACAAAAAGTTGTACTCACCATGTCGCCGACCTGTTATGTTGGGCTGCTGTACCATCCAGTGCAATGCCACAGTAGATCCATATCTCCTATGAATGTTTACCTTGGAGGTCCACATTATTAATTATTATTTTTCCTTTATATTTTGCAGGCACTGTCGCGAGAATCGTTACCCGGTAAACCTGATCACCGATGATTCGTTCACCTTATTCCGGAAGGTCCTCGAAACCCGAAGGACAGAACTGAAGGACCTGGGGCTGGGTAACAAGCCCTTCCGTGCCATCCCGCTCAGCGATGAGATGGTGGAACAGTGCTGGGAGTCTGGAGCATTCGGGTACGACACTCCCCGTAGTCTGCAGAATACGATTTATTTTTTTTTCTCTAATGCCTTCGGTTGGAGGACCTCCGCTGAGCAGTATGATACTTTTTGGACAGATATTACCCTCGAGGAGGAGGGCACAGATAACTAACACCTCAAGTGGAATGAGCGGGGAACCAAGACCCGGAAAGGAAATAGCGCTCCCAGGGACTATGACACAGAGATGTGGGCGATTGAGGATATAGAGAGGTGTCCGGTCCTCCTTTGGAAGGTGTTCCGCTCACGGAGGACGGAGGCCCAGCTGACCTCCGAGTGCCAGTTCTTCCTGACCCCAAACTACCACGCGACTTGGGACAGCCGTTTCCCCTACAAGCATCATCCGATGGGTCAGAGCACGATCGGCAAAATCATGCTGGTTGTAAAGAAGCAAGCCCAATTGGAGGGTCGTGTCACTGGTCATTCGGGTCGAAAGACCTCCATCACAAACCTGCTGCAGCAAGGTATTCACCCTCTCTTTATTGCCAAGCATTCGGGGCACAAGAACTTAAATTCAATAAACGCTTACAGCAATCCAAGCGAGGGACAGCAACGCCTGATGTCCGACATCACGGTCGGAGGTCGGAGGCCCGTGACCGATCCGGAGGGACTCCGCTCTAGGAGGCCAGTTTCCGCTGCAGCTGGCTCAGCCTCCAGCTTAGCTGCGTCGGCCTCCAGCTCAGCTGTGTCGGCCTCCGAGTCGACTACTTCCGCCTCCAGCTGGGCTGTGCCGACCTCCAAGTCGACTCCCTCGGCCTCCAACTCTACTCCGTCGGGCTCCAAATCCGCATCCGGATGCAGCGCGTTTCTTGACCTGAGCCCCGACTTCGTGGCCCCGATTCCTACGAAGCGTAGGCCCGGCCGCTTGTCCCTACTCAAGACCGGCCGTGCTTCCAAGGCTGCCCGCTTCATGGAAGTGGAGGAAGTGGAGGAAGTGGAGGAAGTCGAGGACGTGACTCCAGTCGGCGGGCCCACTGAGGCGGCTCCTCCTGTGGCTGTCCGTACGGCTCCTGTGCCAGCTGCGGCACCTTCAGCTACAGCTGCGGCACCTTCCTTCGGGACAGCTGCGGCACCTCTTGTCGTCGGAGGACCGAACCAGATGGCCGCAGCCCTCCAGGCAGCCCTCTCTGGAATGTTTTGTGGGAACACAACGATTAATGGGGGGATCCACATTCATATGCATCATGGGAATTATGCCGCTAGCCAGAACCACACCCAAGTTAACATGAGTCCCACCTTGCCCCCAACTAGGGATTAATTATAGATAATTTAGAATTAATTAATTAAGCTGGCCTCCTAGTAAGCATTGTAGATAAAGATTTAGGCATTGAACAGCAACTCAGAGGTCGGGCGACTGTGGTAGGGTTCTCCTCTGTCGGGCACCGTACCTGACCTGTGACATTGACTATTTACATCATGTCATTTTAACTTCATAAAATATTGTCATCTATAAATAAAACCGTCATGGGGCTCTACATACCTTTATATTTGATGTGCTGGCTTGTATAAACGTATTTCCTCCTGTATTTCAGGTATTTCATATTTTTAAGTTGCCTTGAAGGGAAGTCTGTGCCCTCGTGCGAGCTGGCTGCTGTCACTCGCCGGGCGGCTATTTGAATCATTGTACATACGTAAGCGCTACTGGAATGTGGGGGGAGTGCGATATCCAGCCAAATAAAATCTTATTTCTGTTGTATTTGATCGTTTGTCGCCTTACTTTTCATAGATTGCATTCAAATCGAGCAGTTTAACATCGATTTCCTATAATAAAACGATGAAATCGAGTAGAGACGAAAAAGCACCCGTGTCAAGCGCAAGCCGGGCGGCCACATTTTTATCGTCTCAATTTTTCGCCGAACTTTCAAGTTTAGAAGCCTCAACCAAATTTTCTGGGGGGTTAAAGCCTAATTCAGCTATTGTACGTGTAAATATAGGATCTTTTGTAGTGCTTAGGCTTGGTTTCAAGCCGAAATATGCTATTTTAACCCCAAAACGAAGGCAATTAAATATCGTCATAATCGGAATGTAGGTCAACGATCAGCTGATCGCAGCGTCCGGCAGGGCGCGAGTGGTTTCTTCACATTTCCCGAAAAGTAATATGTTGTTTTTTGGCTTTAAAATGGAGTTATATTAAAAGAAACATAGCGCAAGCAAGAGAAAAGATCCTATATTTGGATGTACAATAGGTAAATTAGGCCTTAACCCCCCAGATAATTTGGTTGAGGCTTCTAAACTTGAAAGTTCGGCGAAAAAATGGATCGTAAAGTTTTCCCATAGAGAAACAGTGGCGCCGAAATCTAGACTGGTGTGCAAAAAAGCGGACGGTCTGAACGAATAATAATAATTTTTTTTTTTTTTCATGAATTATTGTTTGATCGTCTTTATTGTCAAAAAATTAATGTGTTTTAATAGCGTATTAGGCCTAATTTGTAAAAATAAGGACGATATAGCCGATAGAGGGGGGGGGACTATATTTTTGCAAACCATATCACGCACGCGCAGAGACCGGAAGTGAAGTCGAGCAAGGTGTCATGGCGGCGTTCGGACGTGAGTGGGGACGATGCAGGTTAATAAATTGTCTTTTTCTCCTTTAAGAAGAGGTCAGCTGGGCCTCCGTCCTCCGTGAGCGGAACACCTTCCAAAGGAGGACCGGACACCTCTCTATATCCTCAATCGCACACACATATTTTTCTCCTTTAATACTTGACATCTGCATTTAAAAATAAATACAGGATCAGTTTAAGTTTTGTATTTGCCCTCCAGATTGAAATCGAAAGGCCCCGCATTCCGTTTCAACCCTTATAAAGGGTTTCAACGGAATACGGGGCCTTTCGATTTCAATCTGTCGGGCAAATACAAAACTTAAACAAATCCTGTATACTTATTCCCCAGAATCCAGCTAATTATCAGTTTAATCCTCAATTGAAGACTTCTGAGGTGCATACCAAAAGTCCAACCGTTGAAAACACACAGTAAAACGTTATGCATGTGGTCATGTGCCTCATCCTCAAAATATGCTACTGTGAAAAAGATTTGGGACACATTTAAGTGAGATCGGACCATGCCATTTTAAATTACAATTACTTGATTAAAAACCTCCCTTCTATGGCAATCCTCCGGTATTTGGTCAGCTCATAAGAGGGATTTTATGATAACAATCTTCAAGGATTGTCTTGAACGAGTTACTGAAAGATTTTGTCAAAACATTGGCCTTGGATCCAGAGCTCTGTGAGTTATCATTTGTATAAACTGTCAGCAGATCTAGGATTTGAACATGAGCTGTCAGCAGATGTAGGGTTGGGACATGAGCTGTCAGCAGATGTAGGGTTGGGACATGAGCTGTCAGCAGATGTAGGGTTGGGACATGAGCTGTCAGCAGATGTAGGGTTGGGACATGAGCTGTCAGCAGATGTAGGGTTGGGACATGAGATGTCAGCAGATGTAGGATTGGGACATGAGATGTCAGCAGATGTAGGGTTGGGACATGAGTGGACATCAGATGCAGGATTGAGACATGGGTTGACAGTAGATGTAGGATTGGGACATGGGTTGACGGTAGTTTATATAACAGCTTCCACTGTAGGGATATACGTAAATGGAATAAGCTGCATAAGAAGTATACCCTTGAAAACGATTTCAACAAATATTGTATAATGATCAAGCGAGATCATCCTGCCTGTTACATCATAAACCCTGGTGTGATTTATTAGTCCATATTAATGCACGATGCATCATGTATTCACTTATGACATGTGAAGCCGAGTTGGAGTTTTCCACCAGTGCTATGATATTAGAGCCAGCTAGCTTAGTTAGGAACATTTGAACATGTTGTACAACATGCAAGTAGCACTGCAACAATAGGATTTTACTTCATAACCTTGAATTTCTTTTGTGCATATAATTATCCCAAAGATGACATATTTATAAAGAGACTGCTACTCCCAAGGGCTAAACCAGCCATGCCTGCTAGCTGTGACTCAGGCCAGGGTCAAGGTCGGTCTGGCTCACCAGACCAGGTGGAGGACTGGACCAGGGATACAGCCTGGCCCGTATTCCCGGCAGCCTGTTAGTGTAGGTTGCCCAGGCTGGTATAGCAGACCGGAAGTACACACCCTCCAAGCACAACAGCTTGATATAGGCTGGGGCTCAGGCCTTTCACACCTTCTCCCAGCAGATGCCCACCCTTCCCAGTGGGCACAAAAATCTGCTCAACGTTGAATCAATGTTGAATCAACATTGAATCAACATTGACAACCAGTTATCAACGTTGATTCAATGTTCTGTGCCCACTGGGTTATGGTTGTCCAACCAATTTAAACATGTAATTATTCGGAAATGCAATGGATCAGGCACATCCTGTATTCATAAGTTGGTAGGTGATGTACTGATCTATGTCCTCCATATAAGTTTATTTGTCGCAAATATCATATAACAAAAGCACAATGATAACGGAACAACCCTGAATACCAGGCTGAAGGACCTGGATAACCAGCCTGGGTGGGTTGTGCAGCCTGCGTTGTAAATTCGGGCAGTCTATCATTATAGATCCACACCTTTTTTTTCTATTTCCCATCTTGATTGCATATAAAGAGCAAATAATTTGAGTTTAAAGACTTTTGTTCGTCAAATAATATTTAGGTCACCTTGAGCCTTTGTCCTTAATTTGAAGCACTACAATAATTTTCAAAACATGGATTTTCTTTTATTAATGATAATATGGCGATGTTTATGATCCCTTGCGAAAATTGTCAGGGTACAAGAGTGAAAAAAAAAGTAATAACCAGCACCAGCATGAATTGTTAGATTAAATGATTTAAAACAGCGTTCATGTATCTTTTAACTCTTATATCAAATCGAGAAGTAATTCAGGAATATTTAAAGTGTCTTAACAAATATCTCACACACAACTGGCTATTGTTGGTATATTATAGCTCACATTTTATTGGCGCTGTAATTTTAGTTACAGCTATTCAGAATATTCAGACCTCAATCTACCCCATGCTATACAATAAAACGATCATGTACATAAACCTGACCTAGACTGCCTAATGGACAGCTCATTGGGTACATGTCAAATAACTGCAACTTCATATTTATAAAACATCGCTCAAGTAACACCATAGTATCTAAAGAGATTTCAAATCTGATATAACCCTGTTTAGATGTGATATAACAGTTTACACAAGTTTGAAAACAATAAACCACTCATGATAAAGAGATCAATGCTGAAGGCACGCATTACATATAACAAGATCATATTTATAATATCACATTTGTTAGGTATATCTTCAAATATTTCATACACATCTAGTCATAAAGGCTCCTCTGCTGGTATCTTTCAGAAGAAGTGCAAACTTTGTTGGTTGATAGCTAACACTTTGTTGAGGCAGTCAACCTACCACATCTATCAAGATCAAGTACTTAAAACACGTCCATTGGACTATGCATGGTTTACATATAACACTGGTCATGAGTCAAAATGAAAATGAGGGCTAAAAAGACTGCCAAAGGCCTAAGGTTTAGTATTTAGTATCACATAGAGAACTACATACCTTTGTATAATGTTATATAGCCATTAAGGGTTATGCTGCATACATTAGTGAAACATATATGTAATGCACATATATTGGAGACCATATATCTTAGGTGATATAATATATGACTAATGTACACAAGGGTTATTAAGTCTTACTAAAAGGCTGAATCCACTGAGTCAAATCCGTCAGATCGGATGAAAATTGACAATGTTAACCTCCAACTAATCTACGTCAGTGGATTCAGCCCTTAAGCAGTCAAATACAACCTATATCGGTTCTCACCGGAGCAGGGAGGGCCGGGACCACAGTGAACTAGTTTCAGTCAGGTATATTATGAGTGCAATCTTCTGTTTCCTGAAGAGTTTGTATTAAGTTCCAGTGGGAGGTCAGTCATAAAGAACTGATGTTAAGAAGGAAATTACAGTTTTTGTTCTGTTGTCTCCTACACCATGAAGACATTCACCAGGAACCACTCAGCAGGGTTGTCAACTTCCTTCCTGACATTCCCAGAGTTGTACATGCTGCACGTCTTGTCTGCCTGGGTGTATCTGTACACAGAGCAGGCTGCATCACCAGCACACTGTATGGCACATGAGATGGAGGAGTCAGTCTGTACAACCCCCACACGGTCACCCACAGACACACTGCTGCCCTGGTCAACTCCTACAAACTCAAACTGCCAGCCTGAAGATATAATTTAGTGTTATTTAGTGCATGCTGAAAGATGATGTTCAGTGATACCGGGTTGGCATGGGGACCAAATGCAGCACTGGTGAACTACTCCCCAGGCTGTATTAGCATTACTACAAAGGGCATGGTGTATTAATGCAATATACTGTCCTTAAAGGATTAGCAGCTGCACAACTTATTTGTTTGGGACTTTTGGCTTAATCTAAGTAGGTCCTATGGATGACAAAAGCAACCTACAAGGGCCATCTAGGTGTGCGGTTGACAGTACTGTAAGGCACTACTGTATTTGCCCCAATGTGATGTCATAGACTGTTAGAAAAGCCTAGTGTCCCACCTTATAATGGCACATGATTGGCTATGCATGTCATAATATTGTTTAATGATAGTAAGACCACAAAAAGAAGACATCATAGAAATAAGGTGGTGTTGTCTTTTAAGGATGGCGCAAGCGTTAACCCAGAATTTGTTCGGATAATGCAGCAATGCTGTACTTTATTACATCATGCTGACAAAGGGCATAGCACATGAATAACAATAGGTAAATATTTACCCCTTGGCTGAATCTTGATTTCACACAGAGCCCCTTGAATGTCAGTGCACCGTATGTCGACCCATGCAAAGCCCATACCGTAGACGCCTACATTCATCGCTGTGCACTGCTCATAGTGCTGATCGGGTTCACCAGGAAAATAGTTTGTCCAAGAGAATGGTGTTCCATCAATCCAAGTCTGATTCCTCTCATCATACCCAATCCAGAAAGTACCTGTCACTCTTTCATATAAAACAGAAGGGAGCCTTCAATGAAATTGTCATCTACCTAACATGTTTGTATATGAACCTGTTTTGTTTAGGAGAGTAATGACAGTTTCATCATTGAAAGCTAAAAAATGAAGTATTTTGACATTGAATAAACTTAATTAATTAGCATTTGTCAACTTAGACACTTTAATATTGTGATCTTCATGAATACAGTTTGATAAAATACTTCTGATGGCTTCTGTTGTTTTCCTACTGTGAAGTTATCAGTATGATAGCAGACGTTTCTTTTCCAGGAAATTGAAGAACAAGGAAAACTCTGTTTCCTTGAAAAACTTTCAAAGTTCTAAATTGTCAGAGGTGGTGCAATACATTATTTCAGGGAAAACATCCATAGTTTATTGATAACAATCAACATCTGCTGTGGGAACCCTACTACTCTTCCCCATAACTTATATTATGGGAGAACATCTATAGTATACTTTTGTACAGAACAATCAGTTTTTGGTGTAGGAACCCTGCAAGTGTTTCAGATTTTTTTGACATAATGGAACTTATTTTTAACTTACCGAAAATTATCAAAGAAATTCTTGAGAAACATTGATGTTTCTGCAGAATCAATGGTAGCTAGGTTACCCCCATTTGCAGCACAACTCTCTTGGGAACCAGCAAAGGATGCGGCTTCATTGTCCAGCCAATAACAGGTCTTCTTGTGCCGATTCATACCAGATTGGCAATTGTTAACTTGAATAAAAAATAGTCCACATTGCAGAAAGTTATATAGCAAAATTTTTAGAATGGAGAAAAAGTAAATATTGGAACAAATTGGAGAGTTGTAAAATGGTTGAAGAACAGCTCTGTGATTCCCTTCAGCCACACTTTAAGGATGGTATCAAGCATTCATGCATCATCCCCTTGGTCATCCTGATGCATGATTGCAGCCCTGAAGACCTACTCACCAGGGCCGGTTTAGTGTATTATGACGTTAAATATCATCTTTGTGCAACAAGTCAGCCTCAAAGGGGTGATTATGGCATGTAACCTCAACCAATAGTTTGTTGGCAGGATGCATCAGTGCTGTACTTGCTGACAAAGGGCACAGAACATCACATAACAATATGTACATACTAACCTCCTGGTGGAATCTTGATTTCACACAGAGCCCCTTGAATGGTAGTGCACCATTGGTCAACCCATGCAAAGTCATCACCGTAGACGCCTACATTCATCCCTGTGCACTGCTCAGCGTTCTGATCGGGTTCACCAGGTGAATAGTTTTTCCAGGAGAATGGTGTTCCATCAACCCAAGTCTGATCCCTCTCATCATACCCAATCCAGAAAGTACCTGTCACTCTTTCACATAAAACAGAAGGGAGCCTTGGATAAAAACGTCATCTACCTTACATGTTAGCATATGATCCTGTTTTGTTTCTAGGAGAGTATTGACAGTTTCATCATTGACAGTTAAAAAATGAAGTATTGTGGCAGTGAGTAAGTTTAATTAATCAGTATTTTTCAAATGAGAAACTTTAGTATAATGATCTTCATGAATACAGTTTGATGAAATATGTGTGATGGCTTTAATAGTTTATTATTGTGAAAAATCAGGATGATAGCAGACATTTGTTTTTTTAAGGAAATGGAAGAACACAGAAAACACCATTTTTTTTTAAAACCTTTGCACCTCTAAATTATCGGAGGTAGTCCAATATATTATTTTAGGGAAAACATCTATAGGATATAAAAAAAACAATCAATATATTGCGTGGGAATCCTACTACTCTTTCCCATAACTTATCTTACGGGATAACTTCTATCGTATGTAACGAACATATATTGTGTAGGAACCCGCAAATGTTTCAGATATTTTTAGAATACGGGATCTCATCTTTAACTTACCCAAGTTGATCAAAGAAGTCCTTGAGAAACTTTGAAGTTTCTGCAGAATCAATTATTGCTAGGTTACCCCCATTTGCAGCACAACGCTCTCGGGAACCAGCAAAGGAGGCAGATGTGTTGTCCAGCCAGTAACATGTCCTTCTGCGCAAATTCCTACCAGACTGGCAAATGTTAACTGGAATATAAAATAGTCCATACATCAAGAAAATTCAATGATTCTACAAGTTTTAGAATAGTTCTTTTATACAGGTCCCTCCAAATATCTTAGAAAGTTGGCCTTGGGTCTACCGATGGTCCGAGAAATGAAAGCATATCATTTATAGGGTATAATCGAGGCGGGAAGGTTGGAGCCGCCGGGTAACATTAGAGTGCTTCTGCGCATGAGCTAGGTCTGGCTGTATCCGGGAAGACGGCCAGTCGGCCATTCGGATTGAACTCTCACTGGAAGAAGGGTGTCGGCGCATTGGTTCGCAATTATTTTTTTTTCTCATGTTGTTATTGTTACAATAAAAGGGGCAGGTCTTGTGGCCTGGATTCCCCCAAGCCCAATTGCTGTGGTTAAGTTATATGTATTAGTACCGGTAGTGTTAGTATCATAGAGAACATGTAGACCTGATTATAATACTATTGGCCTTGAGAAAAGTTAAATATATTTCATAGGGAATATGAAACTGGTAACATATGGCATACAAGGGCAAGTAGCTAGATAACTTACCTGCTGAGGAGTGGACAACTGCTCTCACAGAGACAAGCACCAAGATGCAGACCCAGACCAGACGTTGGGAATACATGATCTAGAAGAGGTTGAACCTTTATGAGGAAGTGTAACAGAGCCGACACCTATAGATGTACATTACTTAAGGTTAATATCTCAGATTTAATCAAAGCATATTCTTCAGTGTAGCTGCACATCCAGCCGCAGCATTCGACCTGCCAGGGGTCTACCCAGGCCCACTCCCTCATTCTTAAAGGCAGACCATGTTAAATGCAAATATATAAATGCTAGATGTGTATATTCATATAAACTGAATATAATATGAATAGAATTTGAGCCAATTCATACTATTCATTTTTATTGGCATAACTACACCCAGGCAAATATGAGGGTCAGCCAATGTCGCCATTAGCACTCTCATACAAGGGTAAGGCACTGCTGGAATATAATAGATGGGTCAAGGGCCATTCTAGTGAGGGTCAGGCTGGTCCTTCATCTAGAGCTTCTACTCACCCAAAATTGCTTTAGAGTCTGGCTATGCTGGATCCTCATGCCAGAGTCTAGCAATGCTGGACTCTGGGGAGAGACTCTTTCAGTCTGCAAGAGTCCAGCATTATCAGACTTTGGCATGAGGATCCTGACCCTCACTAGAATGGCCCTTGACCCATATATTATAGTCCAGCAGTGCCTGATCTTTGTCTGAGAGTGCTGATGGCGACATTACCTGACACTCATATTTGCCTGGGTGTATATGTCACGCGCAATATCGGAATTTGTGCAATATTAGAACTTTCACATCTCAATAACAGGTCTAATAAGATAAGTTAGTGCATGGCACAAACAGAAAGGTAGGGTAGAAAAAGTATTTGCCAAGAATTGTTACAGTATTAATTAGCTCTTTGTTGGGTTACAAGCAACTGAACTCCCATTGCTTTGTCACATTGGATGGATTACAGCCACATCTTATTCATACTTACAGTGAGGTTTGGGATGTATGGGGACATCCTACTAAATGTTCTCACACCTCCAAGTTGTGGCACATCATACTCAAACAGCATTTCCACATGTATCTAATATTATATATGTAGAACAGCTAGGAATTCTGAAACTGCCCAATGTAAGTAGGGAGCAATTCCGGAATTGCCCTGCACAGTTGTACCCGGGCATTTCCGGAATTGGGCTGTTTCCTATTCTGCGCCTAACACATATATACTCACAAGTACTATAAATAATTCACAAGAGAAAAAGACAGAGTGTATATGTGCAGAAGGAATTAGAGAACGTTAGCAAGATGTGCAAGCTCATCTGATAGAGTTTGAGATTCTGGTTACATTCTCAATTATAATGTGCCCTTGACCTTGACCTATATATCCAGTGTGAGGGCATGACAATATCATAAAGTATAACTTCTACAATATGTAGGTGTTTAGAAGGAATTATATGTGTACCCTGTCTTAAATCAAAGGGGGGCCTGGGCCCCTCCAATCACTGAGGAGGGGGGGCCTGAATATGTTTGGGCCCCCCCAAAATTTGTCAAGATCTGTATTATAATACCCACACTTTTCAAACCTTCCCTTTCCAGCAAAGGAAAAAGTGGCGACAGAGGGGGCCGGGACCCCAAATCAGAACTAGAGGGGGCTCAAATACTTCTTTTCCATACAATCTAATATAAGTGTGTATATGATACCTCATGCATAAAAATCAATACTTAAAGTTTTTTGGAGTGGGCCCCCCTGGGCCCCCCCAATGAAGATTTGCTTCCTACGCCTCTGTTAAATGCCCTTATTCATGTGAAAATTACTCATTAAAACCATGCACTTCAATGTGGGTGGAGTATAAGCTTCGCCTCAGAGTTTTTACAGCAAATACTACAGCTCCGCGGAGGTTTTCCATCACAAAGAGTCACAATATGAAGCTTTTAGTCTCAAAATAACTTTTTATAAACAGGGTAACTGCTATGCTGCTTGGTTGAAACACTTCATACACTGCATACATGCTATAACTAACTTACGCTATAGGTAAAATTAAATCAAAGAAATATAATGAGACCACATGCTCGATTGTTGATTGGGACTGTATTTAAAATCACTATGTGCAATAAATACATTTATAAACTCGAAGCTGCTACAAAAACAAATTTGGCTGAAAGTTCAAAAACCCTCATTTAATACTGTTCACGAGTGCTGCCACAACAGTGTATGACTGTTTCCTGACCATAAACTGTAAGGTTTGTTAATGTTAATGTCAACAAACACATTGATTGTAATTAATGACATAATGTCTGTACACCCTCATGTAGTTTAAGCTACAGCATATTCACAGCTAGTTACATACATGAAGGTTCACATACAGCTTTTATAAAGCTGGATAGATGTGTAGGTTCTGTGTGTAGGTGTACACTAGATATTGCATGGACTCCTTCTTCATACAGCTTAAAGGGGTACGATAGTCTTTACTTACTAATAATAAATTTACCCAGGGTTACAGCAGTTAATTCTCACATGTATTTACTTTATAAAAGTGATAAAGAAAAAAGGACCTTGCAGTTGAAATAACCAAGATTATTGAAATGAATATTACTAAAAGTTTCATAATCTAAACAGCTAGTTCTAACCTTGGTTTCTATTCAAATCACATACTATATATCAGTACTTTCAATGAAAAATATTGATGGGCTGATATTTATGGGAAATCATAACTATTTTTAACCTCAAAGTCCAGCAATGACAGGTAAAAAAACCATTTCCTTTGAATGTCATGCAAAATAAAAAAGATTCTACCAATACATCCTCTCTATATTAGAAATCTGGAACAACTATACACTTGGGCACAACATAAAAAATTAAGATGGCATGTAACAGCGTTTTTCCACAAAATATTGTTATCCAAAGTAGAGGTTAATTTAAATGATGAATCCTTCTCTTGAGAGGAATTACCTTACTTTATCTGAGGTTTATAACAACTACAATGCACTGATTCAATCATATATGCAATAACATGTTCCTAATCTACAAAATATCATTCTAGGTATTTCTCATTTTGAGCTACTGCAGCACTCCCCCTGCCTGCCTGCCTGCCTGCCTGCCTGCCTGCCTGCCTGCCTGCCTGTAGTAGGCATAGGTGGCCAGTGTGTGTGCTCCCCTGTATACCTACAGGCTGCACGGACTGGATGTCTGTGGCAAGTGTAGCAACCCTCTTTAAAGCACATGCTGTGTGCTGCGTGCAGCAGAGTTACTTAATATGAATAAATAGATTGATTATCTTTACCAGCCACCTTGATTACAGCATACTTCCCTCACCTTGAGGTTTACCCTACAGCTCTTCTGAAGCTACTTCATACATACCCTACCAGATGTTATACTACCCAGCAATCAATGAATCAATCTGACATGAAGCTTCAGTGGACAGGCCTTAAAGTGGCCTGGTCAGATTATGGCTGTGTCTCACGACCTTGAGCCAATGTTTTTGTCTCTGACCGGGTGCCGTCTCTGACTGGGTGCCGTCTCTGACCAGGTGCCGTCTCTGACCAGGTGTAAGAAAAAAGGTGTTTTAAAAAGATTTATACACATATATATAAGGAGTTGTAAAAACGTTATGGCGGTTGTTATATATTTATCATTATAATTATAATTAGCCTTCCGCTATTGTTATTTTGATCTTATCAAGCCAAGCCGGTCAGAGACGGCACCTGGTCAGAGACGGCACCTGGTCAGAGACGGCACCCGATCAGAGACAAAAACATTGGCTCAAGGTCGTGAGACACATCCTTATTTCCATATTCTAAATTCAACACGTATACAGGATGATCGACTGAGCCGAGTTGGAACTTGGGTATCAAACTCAATTTTCGGAAAAAGTAGGGGGTGGGGGGGGGTGTTCTACCATACAGGGGATTAATAAAGCAACCATTTCTGAAGCCACCACCCATCTTGAATTTAAACTTGACCTATATGACCTTGACCTATATAAAAAGGGGAAGGTGTGTGTTAAATCTCCAAGGTGATAATACGCATTGCTATAGGTGTAAGCCTCTGCTTAAAAATTTAACACACACCGTCCAGTCACTCTCCCGACAGAGGCATGCAACATCAATACGAGCTAGCTTCTGGCCAGCTTCCACCATTTTGAGCGTCAGGGCGCTACATGTATGTATTATGTTGCCATGGTACCCAGGAAACCTTGCAGAAATTGGCAAAGGCTAGCACGGGATGTCGCATGCCTCTGCTGGGAGAGTGACAATCTTGTTTATGATGGGAAATTCTGTGATTTTGGCAGTACCTTTTCTCCATGGGAATTTCTATCGATACATTTTTTTCAAGTTATGAAGCCTCAACCAACTTTTCTGGGGGGGGGGGGGTGGTGATGGTGGGAGGGTGTGTGTGAATTTTCCAATAAGAAATGAGAAAGACAAGTCTAAAAGTCAAAAGGGATTTCTGTTTTGAAAGTGGGTGTGAGAGGTAGCTTTAAAAATTGAGTTAGTAGTTTTGGACCAATCTGATAACCTGCTGAGCTAAGGCCAGGAAGCTGTGGGGCAGGATGGCGACCACAGAAGGCTGACCCCTACAGGGCTGGATGGTGTAAGGACTCCTTCATTGAAGAGTAGAGCATGATATAAAAGTATGGCAAGCCTATAAACAGCTGTTATTCAGCCGCATACTATTTGCAGGACATTGTCTCCCATGTGACCAGGTAACATGTTCCAGGATATTGAGTCCCCCCCCCCAACCCCGAAGGAGGCACACCCGGGATAGCTCTCCTAGGTGCGTGGACAAACGTTAACAGCGCAATCTTAACACAGAATTAAGATCTTTATCCTATCTTAAACTACACAGTCCAGGACAGAATCAGGGTATCAGCGTAATAATGATGCACAAAATTACTATGCACAGCTGACATTTTTGTTTTAATATACAAGGCACATTATAAAATACGTGATAATTATGCTAGAATAACCAATGTCAAAAGTCCCATAGTAATCTCGGAAGAAGCTATGGGGGGGGGGGGGCAGTCCTAGGGGCTGGTCTGGCCGGACCTATCACCAGGTGTCCATAAGGATATTTTTGGCACCAAACCCTTCCCCCTCAGGGACTGACGACGACAATAGGTATACCCTAAGCACCCTTTGCGAGTGTAGCTGTTTAAAATAGGGGATTTCTTTTAAAGATAACTTTATTTAGGAATCTTTTTGATGGGGAGACATTTTAATATACGTGGGGCCTCGAAAATATGATTAAAGTACAATCGGATAAAACAGTCGAGTTAGCTGGGACTTTCCTAAATATTTCTTATACTGGAAACTTTGCTTCATCTGGTACAGTGCTCTTGGCTAAAGCGGTCGCAAAATGTAAATGTAATCCAACAGAAGACTAACCTATCTTTTTATATAGGTTTTATTTTAGGCCCAAATGACTAACCAAAATTGTAAAACGTTCCTATAAAAGGGGCACTTTTAAAAAGTATGTACAAATTTTCTTCCAGAAAGATGACGTGCACCCCAATGTTGCATTATGTACGAATTAGGGGGACCTACCGCCCCCACCCCCCCCCGGTAAGAAAATACGCACTTGCAGAACTGACACCCCCTACCATCACTGGCTTGGGGAGTGGTCACTATTCAACAGGGCGCTGGTCAGTTTCTGCCTAAATTATTCAGGCCACCACCCCATTTCTTTCAAAATATATAATAACCCATGGGCTTTTCCGCTCAAAAGGGATGACATTTTCAAGGAATGGTCTCTCCAGCAAAGCTGGATACATGCCCGCAGTGGTCAGAATCTGTAGTCAGATTTACAGCATATGGGTCAGAAATACTTTCATCTGTACCAAGGAGGAATGATATATTCGTTATAAACAAAACCTAGTCTAAAAATCAGAATACATTTTTAACAAATATAGAGAACCTCCCAAGGATTGCTCAACATGTATAAGTAGAATAACACATCATGAAACAGTTTTTGGCTTACCTCCAAAGAAAAGTTTCAACTGGGCTTTATCCATAAGAAAAAACGTGAACATATGTATAAATATAGAGAGTCTGCTGGGATCGCTCTGGACCCCCACCACCCCTGTTTCTCATGTATGCTTTTGTATGCATCTAACATGAACTCTGTGGGGCCCTTACGCCACAAATTTGCCACTAACCCTCAAAAGGATAACCTTTTGAGGCGTAAGGTCAAACCACGGGCCACTATACCACAAAAAATGGCATTAAAGCACAAATGCCCTTATGCCACATATATATATATGCCCTTAGACCACAATCGCCCTTAGACAATAAATGCCATTAGGCCACAAATACCCTTAGACCACAAACAGTGTTTGAGGCATAAGGGCAAGCTGATAGTTTAGGGCAATTAAGTGCATTAGCTGACTGTATAGCGTTTGAGACATAAGGGCAGATGATATTTTAGAGCAGTATGGCCCTACCCATACAAATTTGATGTTTTACTCGACAATTGGACACTTTTTCAAAAGTCTGACCCTGTAGTGAAATTAGATATAGTTAACACCAAATTTACATTTAAATTTGACCGTTTTGTGAAATTTGAGGTCTTTTCGTACCATTGGATGTTCTCTGAAAATATTACTTTTTTTTGTCGCTTTAATCTATACTTTTCAAGTTTCAAGTTCCACTTTTTACGTTTAGAAGTGCTTTCCATTCAGCCCTTCTGGGCCACTGTAGCCATGCTTACTGAACACAACTTCTTTTTCAACAACAGTTGGAAGACTCAGGATATAACTACAGCCATCTAGTGGCATAAAAAGCCATGTCTACACTTCCTGATTATCCCTAGGTAACTCACCTTACAGAGTCCAAAGGTCTAACCCACAGATTATGGTCGATGATAGCATTGATAAGCTCAAACTTTTTTACACTCTACTTACCTGCTGCTAGGATGATTTTTTACTTCTGAAGTCACAATCAGGCACCTCTCCTTGTCTTCAGCCTCAGCTCACCCATGTGGCAGCTTTCCTCCCCTGTCTCACAGACTGCAGTGAGGCTTGGTGGGTGGTATTCTGTCAGAGATCCTGCAGCGTACCCTCACTCCCTGATGCCACAGTTGGATGTGTACACAGTGTTATATCTGCCTCCAGGATCGTGGCTCCTTGATCGTCTGCTGTATTAATTACCAACAAGGTTGACCCTGATGTAACAGGCCCCATAGTCACAGCCTGATCACCATAGGGCCAAAAAAAAGTTTGTTTCAGGTTACAGGTCTGAAAATCTAGGGTAGGTAGGTCGGATTTTTTTTTTTTTTTAATTCTTTTTTTTTTCAAATTTAGCCTGAAAAGTACCCAGAAATCGACTCACAAACTTTTTTTTTAAAAGTGTTTTATTAGGTAAATAATTACATATAGTAATTACATGGATTCAGCGCATTGCCGTTCTTCTACCAAGACCTCGCCGACGACCGCCTCGACTAGAGAACTATCAGACCGACCCTTAAATAGCCACAAAATGACCCAAAATATTTTAAAAAAATTCAAAATTGCATAAAAATTTCTAGGGTCGGGTAACCTGAAACACACCTTTTTTTTTGGCCTAGGTATGTGTACAATGCAGCTTATCTAAGGCTCCTGTTCTATCCATGATCGAGTTCAGGAACATTGATCGACTGATGAATTAATTCATGTCAACATACAATTTGATCCTGCTCGATCAGACACCCATAGTAACAGCATCTTACCTATGCACAGGTTTGCACTACAGCTAAGTTGCTGCATGTTAACCCATTAAGGAAGGGTGTTTCTATAAGATGACATTTGCCAATGTGACATGATTGATGCACCTAGGCAACCCTGGTAAGTATGTCACCGGGGCTGCATTGGTGCATCATGCCGACCCTGCAGGAGTGTCCCAACCCCATAGGGTAATAGTGGCGGATCCAGGATTTTCCAGAGGGGGGGGGGCCAAACCTGGCCAACCAGTGACTGTGTGTTCCGGCGCGCAAGCGAAGTGCAACACAAGACAAGCCATGCCTCCCCCCTAAGGAAATGCTGATGGTCTGTGTCTACATGGTGTTGTCCCCTTCTCTCTTTTCTAACCTCTTTTCTCCTCTCTTTTACCCCTCCCCCTTTTTTTTGGGGGGGGGGGGGGCAAGGCCTGTCGCTCCCCCCCCCCCTGGATCCGCCAACCCGGTTGGCATGATGCTTGAATGCAGCCCTGGAGAGTTACTTACCAAGGCTGCATTCATGATGACCAAGGTATGATACATCAATGCAGGGTTAATAGCTTATCTGAAGTCACCTCTAGTCAGGTGGACGTGTTGTCTCACCTGTTTACAGCTCATTAAAAGCTACCTCTAGCCATGTGGACTTAATGATTGTTGTCTCAGCTGGGTTCCTCCAACCACCTTCCCTGCTTATCTTAAACTACTTCTGGACATGGAGACACAGTCATCTTTTCTACGTACAAACTGGGTTAACCCTTTGAGAATAGCAGAATCCATTCATGCAGAATGTCCTTTGTCATCATGATGCATGAATGTAGCCCTGGGAAGTAACTTGTCAGGGCTGCAATCAAGCATCATGCCGGCCTTATGGAGTTGAGGCACTCCTTTAGGATTGGCATGCTGTAAAAATGCAGCTCATGCACTGATATTCCTAGGCTCCCTATACGCCCAACCTCTCAGTCACTAGTGCCCAACCTAGTTAGTCATTTTTTGGATCCCTATACCACCAACCTAGATTAGTTATTATTGCCAGGTTGGTCACTACTGACCAACCCACCTTAGTCTTTTTAGTTCCAGGGGGAGCCACTTAGTGGTCATCACAGGTGGCCCCAACTAGTGGCATACAAATACAACACACCAATGATGGACCTAGGTTAGCCACTACTGACTGACCTCTTGGTCATTTTTGAATATAACTTTGCCATTGTGACTAACACTCATTTGACCAACCTGGGTTAGTCTGTACTGACTAACCCTTTCAATCTATGGATTTTCAGTGTGCTCATGTCATCTTTGAGCAACATCTAGCCTGAAAGGGTTAAATGTGCCTCCAGGATGCTGGATCAACTGATGTATTAACCCTTCAAGGTCAGCATGTCAGAATGACAATTGTCTTCATGACGCACCTATGCACTTCTGGTGAGTTACTCGCCGTAGAGTATATTAAACACATAGGATGGGCAGCACTGGCCTCGACCAAATAAAGCACCTAGCACATAAAAGCAATATGCCATCCTTAAAAGGTTAATTAACTTACATAACCAAGTTCATCCTGCTGTGTCTGACACCTAAGTTATCACATTTTAACCATTTAAGGATGGTAAAGTGCTTTAATGTGAGATGCCCTTTCTCATCAACATGAATAAATGTAGCCTTAGTAAGTACCTCCCCTTAAGAAGGGCATGATATACTAACTAGTTACTCGGTCCAGCCAGTTTGGTGAATCATCATGATATTATGGCACCTCATTGTAACAAATAATACTTAACCCTTTAAGGTCTACATGTCACTAAAAGCCAACATTTGTCATCATCAAGTACCAATGCAGCCCTAGCAAGTAACTCGCCAGGGATATATTTAAGCATCATGGTGACCAAGGGGATGATGCCCGTAAAGGGTAAATGGTTGTCATCACAGTTATACCACACAGCTTGTACACACAAAAATGTGAGAGTCATTCTCGCTAAAACTACCCTCACCTGAAGGTCAGGCACTGCCTGACTCTCAGGTGAGGGTAGTTTGAGGGACAATGACTCTCACTTTTCTGAGGGTGTATCTGAAGCCGGTTCTGCACATATTTACACAGTGTGACTTGATAACCTCCTGCTTCCTTCCCCTGGTTTACTTATGTATTAGTTAATGTCGACAAACCAAGCCATTACCAGAGTTACCACATCATAACACTGACGGGTCTACTATGCAGCTTAGGCCGAAAAAAAGAAGGTTTGTTTCAGGTCACCCAACCGACCCTATCAAAAGAGGGCCGACCCATTTTTTTCTATGCAATTTTGAAGCATTTTCATTATTTTTAGCTTTTTTGGGTCAATTTTCGGGTCTTCTGAGAGACCGGGTAGTACTTTCATGTTTAAAAAAATTAGTAAAAAAACAAAAATCCGACCTACCGACCCTTCATTTTCATGCCATGTTACTTGAAACAAACCTTTTTTTTTGGCCTTATTGGAAGCTACTTCTGAACGTATACACTGATTAATTCTGCCTCGTGTATCGAGCATCCACTGCTGTATTATCAGGCATCAACAAACTGTTTGATCTGGTTCGATCATGTGTCTTAGTTACATCCTGACAGCACACACAGGTGTAGAGTACAGCTTACATGGTGTTGGTTCTGGACATATGTGACTGTGTGACCCTCTGTGTCCTTCCCCTGATTGACTGCTGCAGTAACTAATGTCAGTATGGCATGATACCTTATACATCATGCTCGTATTTGTCATGATGCATGAATGAAGCTATAGTGAGTCCCTGGTCAATGCTGCATTCAAGCATCATGCCGTCACAGTGGGATTGACACACTCCTGAAAAGTCGGCATTATGCACAAATGCAGAACCTGCACTCAGTTACTTGCTGGGGCTGCATGGGTACACTATCATGACAGATTATTTCTTTAGTGACATGCCACCCTTAAAGAGCCAACAGTACAGCCTGGTTACAGCATCTTAATACCAACGATAGATTTACATTATGGCTTATCTAAAGCTACTTCTCGGTATGTACAGCTGGGAGACTCTCTGGACATTTGTTAGGAAGAAAATCAATTCGACTTGATAAGTGCCCTCCCCCTAATAAGCGCCCCCTTCACTTTTGGGGGCATTTTTAGACAAGAACAAAGACTCAAGTTTCCTGATTTTGGAGACAATCAAACTCTTAAGTGCTTAAATGGGCACACGAATAATTTTATAAGCGCCTAGGCCACTTGTTACGTCAATACGGTACTTTGGACATTGTGTGTTTGAATTATGTGACTTTATGAGGAAATCCTAAATGCCTCCTGGTGCCGAATCCAGATGCCGAAACCAAAATACACTTCATATTCTGATAAACTTGTCGTCAGGATAATTCCCCGAAGCAAATCATATATTTAGGCAGTGGAGTTGTGCAAAACCTGAACATTTAAGGACACATGCTGCTAAATGATGACATTTGTCGCCACAATGCACCAATGCAGTCCCAGCGAGTGACTCACCAGTGCTGCATCTGTGCATCATGCTGACCCTATGGGAGTAAATCAGAATGATGCTTGAATGCAGGATGGCATAATGCATAATGCATCATGTCCTTGGTTGCCATGATGCATGAGTGCAGCCCTGGCAAGTAGGTCGTCAGTGCTGCATTCAACCATCATGCCAACCCTACAGGGTTATGAGACTCCAAATGGCTCGGCATAATGCACCAATGCAGCACTGGCGCGTTACTCCCTGGGGCTGCATTGGTGCATCAGTAGGAAAAATGTTCTTAAAGGGTTAATGGGTTAACCCTGTATGGCAGCAGTATATCCCAATTCTCACTCAAAGTTACACCCAAAAGCCAGAAATCACCTTTTCAAAGTTTACCCGTTTCGATCTCCTGAGTCTTCTGAGCCTTGCAGAGTATGGTGATTGTAGTTCTACTATCATGTATGGTCCTGGGTATATAGGTTACAATTTCTCACTGGTATTTTTTTTACTTGTCTAATATTCTTTTTTACATTTACAAAGTGCCCTACTATAAAATCATTGAATTTTATACCTTTATCCGATCTAGCTTTTATCTTTCATCGAAGCATCGAATCTTTTCTCAACCTACTCTATTATTTCATCCTGAGTTTAAATACTTCTCATTAAAGGTTCCTGCACGGCCATTTCAATCAGGGTATGCTGAGGGCCATTTGTGATTTTTTTAACCGAATTTTAGCAAATTTTCCAAACTATTTTGACCACCCAGAATTCATCTAGTATTTACTATAGAGTCCTTTCAGTAAGGACGTACTCAGTAATCCCAGGATGCCCTGACTGACACCCTCACCATTGTTCTTCTGGAAAGAGATGCAGCCATCTGGAGGAGAGTGGCAGAAACATGTGACTGGGAATGTATTAAATGTAGGCTCTAATGTGCTCAGAGCTACAGAAGTATATTTGTATTAGAATTTGGGTGTTTGGAGCTGCCACTTTGTTAAATCATGTTTCAACAGTCACCAGTGTCTAGAATAATTGGTTAAATGCACTGTCTGCTTTCTACATTGAATGTAATACTAAAACAGCAAAATCATTTGGGAGAAAAAATACGGCAGTCATCTTAATGTTTTGGTGCCGCATAATACACAACATGTGATGCAAGACTTTACTTTACTTCTCTTATATTGGATTGATTTTGGTGTTCAGTATGTATATTGGTTCAAACTGTACAAAAGGAATTTATACAATTTAACGAACCCTTTGCAGATTATTTTGGGCCTTCATTGTGCAGAGTAAACGGTACATTTGGCTGAGCAGTATGTCTCAGGTGTTATTGGGACGCATATGACTTTTGTATAGGGCACTAGCAGGATGCAGTAATTCTACCTTGTGAGACCTTTAGCTGAAGCTGGTTCCTGTCATGTCCAAAATCGGAGTTTTAGGGGTCATAAACCTTTCACTTATAGCCCTCTATTCTGGGTCCTTAGGTCATCTGTTCAGATTGGGGGAGTGGTTAGGACTCTGGCCTACCAATCAATGGGTCATGAGTTCAAATCCATGTCTAGGCTGTTTTGTTCACACATAATTTTAACATGTATTTTTGGTAGGTCAAAAATTGTGATAGTATACAATTCGGTTTTAAAGATCCTTTACACAAGATCAATATTTATAGTGTAATCTAAAATGGTTTTGAATCAGTTGTATTTGAATATTTCTCATGCCACCTGGTTGCATTGGGGGAGTGGTTAGGACACTGGCCAATCAATCCAGGGGTAATAGGTTCAAATCCATGCCAAGGCAACATATCTTTTTTTTATAGTTGGTAAGAAATAGTAATATTATTTACAAAGAAAACCCAATGCAACAATACAAAACCATTTTAAATCTTAGATTTTAGGTGTTAAGGATCTTTACAACCGAGTTGTATACTATCACATTTTTTGACCTACCAAAATACATCTTAAAATTGTGTGTGAACAAAATTGCCTTGACATGGATTTGAACCCATGATGCATGGATTGGTAGGTGAGAGTCCTAACCACTCCCCCAATCTGAACAGGTGAACTAAGGACCCACAATAGAGGCCTATACTTGAAAGGTTTATGACCCCTAAAACACCAAATTTCGGTCATGACAGGAACCAGCTTCAGCTAAGCAGCAGGCTTCTATAGTTAGCAGAGGAAAGAGCACTGGTACCAGGCAAGATGGCGCTGTACAGTGATCATGTAGCTAATGCGGAATACAACATTGAGATGCTGGGCAGTTGAAATATGGCAGTACATGATCAGTAGCCATACATGATCGGTGGCCGTACATGATCAGTGGCCATACATGATCAGTGGCCGTACATGATCAGTGGCCGTACATGATCAGTGGCCGTACATGATCAGTGGCCGTACATGATCAGTGGCCGTACATGATCAGTGGCCGTACATGATCACTCCTATAATTTGGCTCATGTTTAATTCAACCCTACCCTAGCTAAGTAGGTAGTGCCACCAGAACAAGAACCATATGAAAAAGTCTTGAGGTTAAGTCTCCTCTGCGATAGGCATCACTTAAAGTCTACCTGGAATCCTTCCAATTGCTCAATAATATTTTTACAATTTCAGCAGACCCCATAATTGTGTTATATGGCTGTCCACAACCCAGAGAATTACTTATTCTACATGGCTCTCAGTTAGAATGCTTTAAATGGTGCTGCCACCTTTGGGAAAAGGTCTATGGACTTTTTGGCCACCAGGTGGCAGCAGACTGTGACATTCTGATGCAGTTTCTTCGACAGAAGTTGTCTCTGACTGCTTCAAATTTCTAAACCTAAGTATTTTATGGTGAGACTACCAACTACCTTAGCGTCATAGTTAAAGACCCTTAGTAATAGAAAAGCGTTATTCATTGCATAACCCTAATAAGAGTTATAGATAGAGTTGTAAATGTGGCACCACCTTCAGTCTCAGAATGTTTACCTTTTTCTCAAAGGGGCATTCTCACCAGTCGCACTTAACCACATAGCAGACTAAAACAGTACTAGAATTGTGAGTGGGAAACGCTCGGTGAGAATGCCACTTTAAAGTGACATGGTCTGATCACTAAATAAACTTTGTCAAAATAGAAGCAGAATAGCACCCAGTCAAAGATGGCACCTGGTCAAAGATGTTCACATTGGCCCATTTAGGTGAGACGCTTCCTTAATTATATGGGGCAAATGTTATTTATGAATTGTCACTCTACATGGTCTATCAATGAAATAATATTTTACAGAAATAACAATTTGATATTGAACATGAATAAACACCTAAACAATAGGAACCAGCTGCAGGTTTAAGTCAGACATAGTATCATTATCAAGGTATTTTTAAGAATGAAGGGGAAATGTAGATGTACACATTTAGGCCATTAGAATAAGCATAAGTACCAAGGGTCGGGCGGGGGGGTGCAGGTTGATATCAGCAACCCACAACATGGAAATTGTCGAACAAAGACCCCAATCCCCTTTAAATATAAAACTCATAATTCTGAGAAGGGTTTCTGTACTTGTAACATTCTCTGTCAGAATGTCAGAAATAGTGCTGCCACCTTTGGGAGAAGGCCTTGAGACGTTTGGTCACAAGGTGGCAGCAGTTTGGGACATTATCATGCAGTTTCTTGTACAAAAATTGTCTCTGAAAGGGTAGATTACTGTTACTGAACTTTTTTATGGTAAGAATATCAATTAGCATTACAGTTTAACACTAACTGTGGTTATAGAGAAGTATTGCTGATCATACAACCCATATGAGGCATAGAGAGAGCAACGCAAATTGCGGCACCACCTCCAGTCTCAGAATCTCCACCTTTTTTCTAATATATGCTTTTTGCATATATATTCCAGCGTCTGTAAGAGATTTCTCATTCTTGTTGGGTTATGTAGTAATAACCATTAATTGCTGGTTTCTCTACATTCAAGGTGAAGGGGCAGGGGATGATTTTACTCATTTGGAAAATAAACAATCGAAAAATGAATCAAATTCACCCTTGTCATTGAAAGTAGTATACTTTGTGTGGCATGTTTTGATGCAGATAGCATCAGGGGAATGACGAGTTCCCCTGGTGCAAATAACGGATTTTTGCATCACATAATTGATGCAGATCATGTTATTTTAATGCAGCTCATTTTTTGGATGGTCTGCCGTTATCTGCAATTCTGCAGATCATGTTAGTTACTGCAGATCACAGTTGTAGAGAGGTTCTCTACAACATTCTCTTTCAGAATGTCAGAAATTGTGCTGCCACCTTTGGGAGAAGGACTTGAGACTTTTGTCCACAAGGTGGCAGCAGGCTGTGACATTCTGACACAGTTTGTTGTGCAATAATCTGTTCTGAAAGGGTCGATTAAAGTAAAAGTATTTTATTCAAAGATTGCCATGTACTCTTGTTTCATATAACGAAACATTTTAATGGAGAAGCATTGATGATCACTCAACCATATAAGATGCATAGAGAGACCATCATGATTTTCTGGCACCACCTTTAGTCTCAGAACGCCCAAATGGTGCTGCCACCTGTGGAGCAAATTCTAGTGCAGAGATAGCTCTGTACAAATATAGTCTCTGGTGTCAGAGCTAAACAAATTAAATATCTATGAATAAGGGGATTTAGATTTGTGAAATATATATTACAACAGTTGCCAACAGTATGCTAGGATTGTGTAAGTAGTACATAAACAGAGACCCCTGTTCTGCGTGTTGCCACCTCAGGACTCACAATAGAATGGTAAAAAAACTAATTTGGGTTGCTGAGTACGATAAGTGGGCCTGGGGCTAGGGTTGGGTGAGTGGGTGGTGATAGTAGTTAGGATTTCATCAAAGACAGGTAATAGTTGACATACTGATTTTCAACAGGACTCTACTATATTGGTTATGTTGTTGGTCTGTCTATGTTGCGTTTCAAGGTGTTCACTAGTTCAAGTCTCTAGTAGTATAGTATAGAAATGATACAATGAATCCTTAATATACATGTGTTTATTACAGGTCTTCACACATTAGATCTTGGTCACACTGCACTAGTAAATTCTCATAATAAAGGGCTTTTCCTTACATTGCCAATATTTTATATTCTTTTTATATTTAGTATTGATTATAAGGACCTTTTTTGTATGAGTTGACGTAGACACGACAAACCCGTTTATTTTATCCTTGTGTACAACAAGAAACTTGTTTAGCTTGAAAATATCCAACACCAGTATCAATTAGTAAACACACATTCCTTAGCTATGATAATGTTATATGAGGAGCAAATTTGTCATGCCAAAAATACCATCTTTATAATGAGATTCAACTGTCTTATAATAATGAGCATGTACTTGTCATCTGAGGTAACAAATAGAAAGGTTACATATTGAGAGGGATACAAGTTTAAGCAAGGAAGAATGAAACCATGGACTTTCTTGAGGATGAAGGAACAGGTGTGCTCCATTGAAATGTAGTCATTGGCCGTTGGCTCTCTCTACACTGTAGTTAGCAGCTCCGGTCATCTCAAGGTCAATGCTAATGATTAAAGCTATGAGGCGCTTTGAAAGTAGAAACTACAACCCTACACTTTAAGAAAGGCAAAGGTCCCTGGACTTTTACTAAAACTATGGTTCTTTAAAATCCCAATACAGAGGCATAGCCTGGGATGGATAGGCGTTTTATACGCTGCATGTCACAACAGGAGGGAGATCATACCGTCAAACAGCAGTGCATGACTGAGCCTCGATCTCTCAACCTTGTGCGTCTTAGGTCCTAACACGCACAGCCGTGACTCTGCCATTGAAGTATATAGACCAAGAACAGTGACTAATTTAGAGGAACAAATGACTCCCGCCGAATTCGTGTGATACAGTTTGTGCCCTGTGCGGGAAGAAGCCATGATGGGGCTGTTACTATTGGTTTCCAGTGATGTCTGTCCATCTTTCTGTCTGTTTGTTTGTTTTCAGAACCGCATCTAGCCACGTCTTACCTGCAAGGAGCCCCTGACCAAGGCTCGTTGCGTTAAACTTGTAGGCAATGCTCTACCAGTCTAGGACCCCGACTTTATGTATACAGTCTGGGTGAGTCCTTATGTACTAACTTGTACTGGATATCACCAATCTGGACATCATGGGTTTGAGTCCCACCTTGGCACAATTGGTAAAAATTTTGATGGCTGTACAATACACCTCCGCTACACTATTGTCTCTGTCTAAATATTTAATATGTAATATTACAATGCCAGTATAGGGGTATTTATGCTTCAAAAAGGCCAAATAAATAATGAAAAAAAAGAACCTACATTTTTGCCAAGGTGGGATTCGAACCCATGAGGCCAAACATAACATATTTATGTCATTCATGATCATGTGACCATGGCTAACCAATCAGTGGTTGAGCTATCTCATTAAGAAATGATCCAGGATCCTTGATCATTTTCTTACTAAGTTACAATTATTAGATACAAAATTGTCCAGGCCCATTACAGCCTGACAGCTCGAGGCTGATGCTCTACCAGTTGAGCCACTTCCTACGTATACCCCCTGAAGTGAGTGTACCTAGGAGCATCATGACTCCCTAGCCGGCCACCTGCTGCAATGCAGCAAGACTTTCAGCACAGGAAAGTTTGTTTTTTTTAAGAACGAGATTTTCTTTATTGACCATTTAGTTTGACATTTTCCAAGACACAATGAAGATTCATAAGCAGTGCGTACTGAGGCGTACCGGTACGCACATCCATACATCAACATGGTAAACTGAGAATTGTATGACAGGGATTTTCAAGCGGTAAATAAAGAAATGGTAAGACCATCAGTAAACTGTTGTTAAGGTCCTACCATATATTAAACAGGAGTATAATCAGACGCGAGCTATAATAACATTTCTTGTCGCAAGATACGCTGAGGAATAAGTATGGACAGGTATTTAAGATCATGATACTAAAAACCCCTCTTAAAACAAAAAACTCTTAGTTAAATTAGATACTCCATAAGTTTACAAGGAGGGTATTGACATCTTATACCTTATTCAGGATCAAGGGATAGTCTCATCAGATCCATACAAGTGGGTAGTCTTTGCCTGGGTGACGTCTGTGACCGGCAAGTGTCAAAACCACTGAAATGGGGCCTCTACAGAAACTAATGGGAGGGGGGGTTCAGGTTCAAGTATATTTTAAGACTTTTTATCACAAATTATATTTTAAATTGAACTAGAAGAAAAATAAATTTGAAGCTTGCCAGTCAAATACGTCACCCAGTCAAATATATCATCTGGTCAAATACGTCACCTGGTCAAAGTCTATCAGCTTGTATCGATCTCACAGGATATCTATAATGAATTTACTTTTGGTAATGAGTAGTGCTAAAGCGATCAAAATCAACAAGTGGGCAGAAGAGATGACATTCACAAAGAAAATATTGCCTTGGAATAATAGGAGGTATGTTTACACTCTTTTACAGCAAGAATGTTATAGCTCCAATTATCTTTGTAGAAAGCATAAGCATCAATATGACAAGGAAGGAGTTGAAAATATCCTGAAGCTTTGTTGGTGTCTCAGTGGCCAACATACTGAATTAACTGGCTGTTGTTGTGCATGAGGCAAGTATTAACAATCACTTAATTTGATTGTTCATTGCTTGTAGTAAACACATCTTATACAGCAAATATACCGCAAAGTCTGAGCTCATTATTTGATTTCTAAATATTACCCTATCAGTGCATTTTCCTCACCTGAACAATATCGCCATTATCAAGTCACCATCACATGATTAATTTAAACATTTGGTTTTGATCCGGTTATTTAGTTTCTACTCAAAATATGCTAACTATTTTTAGTATCCATACTCCATTCATTTGAGGCTGAGGGATCCACCTTCAGCAGGTGGAAGACTGCCCGGATTAACAATACAGACTGGATAACCCACCCAGGCTGGTTTTACAGGTCGCTCAGCCCTGTATTATGGGCCATTCTAGTACACCACTGTAATTTTACTACAGCTTTTATATAACCATATTTGCGATTTTTATATGATATTTGCGAAATATTTACACCTATCTAGTATATAGATGAGTATAACAGCTACCAACTTTTAGATGCATTATGTGCATGGTCCATTGCATTTCTGAGTTATTATGAGTTTAAATCAGTATTTTATCTAATGTGAGACACATGTAGCAGAGTCTCTGGTTGGAGAAGGTGTGAAAGCCTGAGCTGCAGCCTGCTATACCAGGCTGCCTGCATGGTACATCAGCCTGCTGTGATTGGAGAGTGTATAGGGGCGGCCTGAAAGTACAGGCTGGGCGACCTGAAAGTACAGGCTGCCTGTTAATGCAGGCCGTCCTGTTCTCCTATACTAGTCCTCCACCTGTTCAGGGCTGTCCATCAATTTTCACTTTGTGACAATCTGTTGTGAAAAGCAAGTATATTTCAATGGCTGACTAGTTGCGTGTAACACTTTATTTAGAAGTAACACTTTTATTTATTTCGCACCTGGTTTTCTAATCAGGTTATCAGGAGTACTTGTATCAGGGTATCTGCCCATGACATTTTCTTTTCTATAGATACCCGGCCACATGCTGGTCCTTGAAAACGAGGCTCAAGTTCACACTAAAGAAGACTGCATTGATGATACCATTTAAAGGGGCAATTTCACCACTCACACTTAACCAAATAGTAGACTAGAACAGTACTACAACTGTGGATGGGATAAGCTCGGTGAGAATGCCACTTTAACTGAATCCTGGCAGTCGTCCAATCCATGCTGTTCGTTGTCTTTGCTGTTAAGGTGGGTCGATCCCATTGAATCAAAGTCATCAGAATTTCCCAATTATTTTTCTGTGAGTACCCTAAATCATTTGAAAATAGAAAACAAAAAGAAAAGTAGGGGTTGATGCGCTACTTTTTAAAATACGGAATTTTGAAAAATAAAAGTATTTTAATTTTACATTGAAAAAACGAAAATTATGTAAAGATTTCTATGATTTTATTTTCTATCAAAAAATAACCTCAGGATTCTGAAACATCACACAATAAACAAAAGGATATATACCTTTATTCTAAAAAAAAATTTTTTGAGATTTATTAACCGGCATTCTGGGGAAAAATATCATCTTTTGGTGAAAAGTTGGAATAAATTTTCATTATTTCCTTACATAATCAAAGAAAAATAGTAATAAAAGTCATCAGATTTTTCTTAAACTTCCCCACAAGATTGCTTGGATCATTTGCTGATAAATAAGAGTAATTTTGATATGGGGTGCCGTGCATAATTTGAGGGTTTTGGCCCTTTGAAATAAAAAAGTAATGCAAAACCGGACTAAATCTAACCTTTGAAGCCTTGCATTATGGGGAATATCCCAACAATCTGCATATAAAATGATTTCTTTATGTAGCTTTGGATATATATAAGCAAGTTATTCACTTGTATGCCCTTTCAAATACCATTTATTACTTCATAAATAAAAGCTCCTGAAGAATGTTAGAAAATGCCTAAAATACCTATAATTATTATATCAAAAATACATATTGCTCTAAAATGCTCAATTTTGCTCAAAATTGCCCGAAATTTTTCATGGGTGTAGAAACTCATTCAGGGCATACTCCCACCAAAAATTGCATGATTCTGACATATTTAGGCCGCATGCGCAGAAAGATGCGCAGTAGTCCATTCTGCAATGGCCGCGATCCACCTTAAAGTCAGAACATCCAATCATTGGGACTCAAAATGCAATCATCTCAAAAATCGAACATCCCAAACTTGAAATCTGAAAGTAAAACAGATATTCTCTGTAGAGCCCACAGAGGATGTATTCTGCATGCCTGCTTACAGTTTGCCCATGTTAACACCCTATTGTGTAACCTAGTCTTAAGTCTACATCAATTAGTATTGACATATAATTGGCCATCCCTGCCAAAAGGGAACACTATTTTTTACAGTTTGTTTTGCTTACCCTGAAGTGTCAATGATAAATGCTACAGCTGCAACATTGTCATTACTGATAAGAAAAGATAACTGCTTTCTTACTCACTCATGATGTTTCTGCGTTAATAAATGCTTCAACTACCTCTGTAATAACAACAATATTAGCCAGTAAAATGTAGGATGCATAATCTGTCCACACTGACATAAAAGTTATCCTAGATAAATAAAAGGTTACTATAGAAAAAGTTTGCGATTATTGCATTGGATACCACAGTATTAGTCAAATGTCTAGATCTATACATCAGGAACACTTAAAAAAAGGTACATATAAACTGTACCCCAAAAAGATTTATCTATTCTGGACTAATACAAATGTGTACTTATCTTAATAAACACAACATCCTTTAACTTCTCAGAAATAAATAGTTTCAGGACGCTTTCAAGCATACCCTTTACTCTGGTTGAGCCTGAGTATCTCATGATCTTGAAGAGTTAAGTTGTGCCCTCCGAGAAGGAGTGGTGGCAGGTTTTAACATTGTTAAACATGTGCAATGAGTTTGTAAAAAAATACAAAAGTTAGAACCAAGATTGATAGTTAAAACCAAGTTGGGGAATGATATATAAACAATGCACTAGGGCTGTGTGCACCACTTTGGGCCAATGTCTTTGACCGGGTGCCAGCTTTGACCTGTGACGTCTTTGACCGGGTGCCAGCTTTGACCTCCTGACAGAAAAAGGTTTATTTAGGGCAGGTGAAGATATATATGTATGGTGATATAACCACCACAATCCTTTTCTTCATTCTATCCCTTACATATCAAACACAATTTTATTCTTTTTTAAATCATTTTTGGGTGGACGGTCAAAGCTGGCACCCAGACAAAGACGACGTTCACATTGGCCACAGCTCGTGAGACACAGCCACAGGCAACAAAACATCAGAGATCACTTGTTAATGGATATAGGCTGAATTGAAGGCTGATGTAGTTCATTTCATTTGACACCTACTCCCTGGGTCATACATTTATTATATATACCATCATAGAAAGGCTGCGAAGTCATTTTCCTCTTTTTAAACATATCTCCCGTAGCATTCATGCTGGAGGATACTTGGGAGTCTCAATCACACAAGTTGAAAACACTGAAATGAAATTCAAACTGTTGGGAGAAATATCATAGTTAAAACATCCTGCAGCATAATCAGAACAATGTATTGCGAAAGCAAAATGTCTCACATGGTGACAAGAGTTCGGAGCTGATTCCCAGTTAACGAAAAACGTTTTCAAATGCTTTGTTAGGGTTATCAGGATAAACTTTTTAAACAAACCTATATAAAGGTTTCCAGTAAGCATCCTTCCGTCATTGTTCATATTCATACTGATTATATTTGATCAAGAATATTGCTCTGATCTAGAATGTGCAAGTACCTCTTCAGTAATGAAAAGGAAGAAATCGTACAGACTGATGTGGATAGCAAATTAATAGGAATCAAGTTGACAGTTGTATCTACCTCAGAAAAGTACATGTGTACATGTATATTTGAATATGTAAAGACTTTTGTGAGGTAAGTTCTTTGTGTGGTTTGTGCTTTATTTCCAATGTTGTGAGATAATTGCCCAATGTGAGCCTTCATCTAACAAAACCATGCTTTTTTTGTGAGATAAAAGACATTATATGTGTTATTGACATTATTAAAACTATCATGAACTGGTCTTTGTTCTTTAATTATTAAGATTACATTTGACAAGTCACATCATTGACACAATCATGATGCATTTTTACAGATTTACATTATCATGTGTCAAATGTAAGTTATTAACCTAATGCAGAACATTCAAAATCAAACCACTGGGTGATTGGGTTAAGTCAATGGTACCCTGGGATACGTCCAGTCAGGTGACAAACAGGATAATGTATTTACCTACCGTTTCACTGTAGTTATATATATATATGAAGTAAATAACAAAGTGACAGCACCATAAAAATACACCTGAGGCAGGTAGTATTCAACATTAAACGACTCTCCTCGCACAGCAGGTGAGAAGAATAGTGACAAGGATTTCTTCTGTAGGGCAAAATCTTTTTAGCAAAACAAGCCCAAGACTTCATAAGAGACAACAAATTGTCCATGATTCACTCAGTTTGGCAAGATTACTCCATAACCGCATAAGCTAAAGAGGGTCAGGCATAATGGCTGGAAGATACAGATTGGCAGTTAACAAATTTATCATAATATCTGGATAAATATTTTAGATATTCAGTGAATTCTGACTTTATACACTATAACTTGAAAAATTGGACAATATTTTGGTTATTTTATGTCTCTCTCGAACAGTGATGATACAAATTAACATCTGATATAATGAAAATAGTCATGAATACCTACAGTTTGGTCATGCCACAGTCTTAGGAAATGCACACTTACCCTTCAGCCCAGTTATAATGGTGGTCTGCCACAAACGGAGGCTACCACACAAATGCTTAGTGGCGACCTACTTCTGCCAACTCTAGAGCAATTAGGGAGTGGTCATATTTTAGCAACAGGGGTCCTCGTGCAGTTACAACTCTGACATGAAAGTCTTAACCACCCCTCCCATACTAAACGATAATAAGGAGCAGGCAAAATGTTTTAAACAGTCCTTATCAAGAGGGGCTGATTACACTCGGGACGTGACACAACCTTTAACCTTCTCCAAAGCCACCACCCCCTCCCCCTATTACTATTAAATGACCCCCTCCTTTTAACCATACAAGTTGTCACACCTGGCTGGACATTGTATTGGCTCAATACATTCAAAGTCTAAGAAGGACACCATCTTTCAGACTTACATAGTATTGTGAATAATAAGAATTATCAAGTTCAGTTATTATAACTAAGGGTTCAAATTACAGTCTTTTTTTTACTACCATTTGGATTGGGGAAGGGTGAGCTCTCTGTAGTCTCTGAAAGTTCTGAACTTCTGTAGCACTGCCCCAGGCTCAAAACCGTGATTTGTTATCATTGACAGTTTCCTAAATGCATCATAGGTAGGATCTTAAAAGCTGGGCCTTTGAGTTTTACTAGTCTATTGGCTAGGAGAGGAGAAGGGAATATAAGAAAGTTGCAATAGGCAATGAAAATGTACTTGAAAATGATGCAGCACATATAATTGGAGTGTGAGGTGTGAGGAAGATTGGAGTGGCTTAACACAATATATGTATATATGAGTCTGATCTTGGTGATGTCCACACGTTCATGCATTGCCACATCATAAGTATATAATGTGGATTAAAGCAATCAAAAGCGATTTGGGATGGATGAGCCGAATTGAGGTGCAGTGGGTTTTCGTGGTTATTTGAAATCTGAATATCTGTTTAGAATAGGGTAATTAATCTTTGTATTTGTGAAGGGGTTCCCAAGGATCTATGCATATATTTAGTCCCCCAGAATAAGTTCTCAATGTTTAGAACACAGGGTTTCAAAGACTTCTCAGTATAAAACATCACTACTCCTATAGGTAGAGTATTGTCCTTGGATCAGTGTCAAGTCATTATATTGAATAAATATAGTATTGTAATTTATTGGGCTGATTGTATATTTGGGATGCACTATGATGGATAATGTATAGTAGCCACATAAACCTGTTGAGTTATTGTAATGTCCTGTTAAAATTCAATCAGAATTTGGAATTTAATTATACAATATTTATTTATAATATGTATAGAAATTGCTGTAGATACATAATTGTAAATGTGATGAGTGTACATATAGAATTATATATTAGTATATTTATACCTTTAATGTTATATGCTTATATTAATACTTATAGCTAGCAATGTTACATCTCTGTATAACATTTTCTGATGGGTTTAGCTATGTGTAACAAAAGTATTAGAGATTGAAAAGGGCTACGTATATATATAATCTTCATTTGAGCTATATAATATTTATATTCATATTTATAAATAATAATTTCAATATGAGGTTAAAATGAAAATTGTAATACAGGTGGCTAACGAAAACTGACATATTGTCAAGCAGCAGCCTATTCACATAGTATCATTTGGGAACAGAATACCTTGTCGAGTGTTATAATAGATTATCATATTGTCTGTAAAATTAAAGACATTTTGGAAAAGGAACACATGTATATCTTCCATTGATCTATGAATGAATAAATATTATCAAACTTGAACTTTGACTTGAACTTGGCCCCATGCATTATGGATGGGATTATGTGTTACTATAGATCTTCCCATCATGTATTGGACTCACCTACAATGTGTATTCACCAAAGGAAATTACAACTTTAAATACCTGCCTTTTTGGATCATAAGGTGGTGGTCCTGTACATCATTTCTAATGGAAAATATAGACAGTTTCTGATTGTTTACAGTTAAGTGGGTTATTGAAACAGTCTAGGATAGGTAGTATGTCGACCTAAATAGCCCTATATGTTGTCAGATTTTATGAAACATCATATATCTTCCTTAGACAGAATATTAGGACCATCAGCATTAAAAACCTAGTTTGCAATGTTCATTATTTGGCGGGCAGACTGTCTTAGCTTTCCAAAACTGTCTTAAGTTGAGATAATGGGCTAATACAGCTACAGTTTTGAGACAAACTGTGACAATTAGTTACTTCTCTTTTGATACTTTTTGCAAGTAGGCCCCACTTACTGCAAGCCTATTTGCTAGACCTATTAAATGGTCAGATACGCCAGAGTTGAACACAGTGTGTTGACCGGATTCTGGTAGAACTTTATTTTGGCTGCCAATATATATTCCCTTGACTTCCCAACTGGTCTCCCCTCTGTTCTGGATTGTAGCTTTAGATACTAGATAATAAATCTGATTTGGATCCACTCCGGCAGTCTAAGTGTAAAGGTTCAAGAGATAGATTGTAGCGTATTCAGTTATATCACTGGCATAAAGCATATTTGCCTCATTCTGAAAACATTTTTAGAGGCTTGTATTTTCCAAAATCTAAGGTCTTGCGTTATCAAAATGTGCTCCAAAGAAGCAGAATTATTTTTACCTCTTGGAACTGTGGACTTGATATGTTTACCCTATATATAGTGTCTCTGCGTTTGCTGTCAGAGTGATGCAAGGTCGTGAAAAATCAAAGATTTCAGAAAAACTTTTGTCACCATTTCCATGGCAACCAGTCACATGATTCTTTTAAATATTGGAGTGACAATGCCACCGTGTGATACCCAATAATCTTAGACTTAACCTGATACCTGGATCATTATTGTAAGTTGAGGGGCTGCAAAATTATCAATGACAGAGGAAACTTTAAGTTTGGGTCTCATATATGATTGGGAGATCTATAGTGACCAGCAGCAACAGTATCCCTCCCCCTGTCAACCTTCTCAATCCTGCCTATACCCTAAGGCTTTTCATTTTGCCCAAGTTTATTAATGGTTAAAGCTTTTACTTCTGACAGCCTAACTGCTGGTGTATTGTGTATAATGTAGATAATGTAAGCAGAGGAAAGTTACAGCCAGCCACAATTGTAGATGAATACACACACTGAACGTTTACAGCCCATGGTTTAATGGATGCTTGGCTATTATCTGATCCCTGATAACACAGATGTCTTGGCCTGTTGCTTTGTCCTTCCAGAAGACACATTCAAACTGGCCATTCCCTGTTTTGAATTAATTTGTCAGAGAGAAGACCTGGTGTCTATACCCTGTGTGGGGGAACCTGGCGAGGCCGACAAAGGGCCTGGTTAATGAGTTCTCTGTGGGAGTCTTATAGCTGTGGTAAGTGATAACACTTAGGCCTCAAATAAACCAAACTTCTCACCTCATAAGTTCCTTCCTCCAGCTATATATGCAGCAGGTTTATTCATGAAACATGAAATGTACATCATCACATTTCTGCACAGTCCCACTGCAATGGCCAGATTTATTTTATACGACTTATGCTAATATGAATACCTGTAGAGTTTAGGCACAACTACGACGCATAACTAATATAATGTACATAAGGCTGGCGGACAAATGACTAGTTTAAAAAAACTTATTTTCTTAAAACTAGTCACTTGTCCGCTAAGTGAGTTAATTTGTCTTATTTTCTTGAAATGAGATCATCATTTTTGTCTGTGTTATCTCACTCACAACCATACCAGTGAATACAACCAATAAAACTGTGTTCACAACTTGATAGCAAATTCATGAATGTTTGCCCAACAGAACCATACTTGTACTTAATACTGAATAATATTTGTACTTGGTGCTTTCATATTTGAATATGAACTGTGGCTAAACTGATTTTGAATATGTGTTAAGCTCATTCATTGAAATAAATACATGTCAACAAATTCATTCAAAAGAATTCAGAGGCAACAGTGTGATCTTTTTACAAAAGTTATATTCATTAGACCTTTTGAAACCTGAAATTCTAGCAAAATACAATTACCTTTGCTAACCAGCTTCTTAAAATTAGGAAATGGCAATCTTCAGACATCTATTTTGGTCCCTCTGTATAGGCAGCTCTATAAGTCCATCTACTCCATCATACAGAGTATTAGAACCAGAACACAAAAGCACCTGTAGCACAGCAATGCATGTTAGGACTTTTTAAGGACTTTTCTTTTTATTACGACTTATGTGTATCTAAGTAGGAATCCTCCTTATGCAAGTCTACATATACAGCTAGACTCATACCAACAAGCATTGTCAGTTGTTGGAAGCTTATATAAAATGGTCCAAAAGTAGGCTGCGGTTGACTGAGTCAATTGCCTTGACGTTATCAATAACTTAGACTACAACAAAGGGCATGCTTCCATTTTGTCCCTAGTCAAGTACTGACACTGGCTCACAGATACCAAATTAAGTGTCCAAAAGAGACAATTTGTCCACAACATATTTTTGAAAAGTCCACACAGAAAACCCTGTCCATTTAAAGCCCTCTCAAAGTGTCAAGTAGTTAGCCACAGCAATTGAGATTCTTATACATTTTGGGAACATCCTTTCACCTGCAAAATAAAATGGGCTGGTTATGGTTGCCTGAATAAGATTTTTAAAATGTTAACATGGTAGATATTAGATCCATAACATAACCTTTGCTTTTATCAGTTTTACTACAAAGGTGATAGAAAGGACAAACTGCCTGGAATTTATATTTGTCTATATTCTTAATTTGAGGAGGTGTAAAATCTTCTCATGTCCTCCAAGCAAACCCTTGATAAGTGTTAATTTGTAGACTGTTTGTTCAGACTAATAAACTTAATGAATTGAAATTGAATTGAATTAATTGTGATTGTGAGTATTATGGGTGTCCCTCAACCATCCTATGTGGTCAAAATAAGCATCATAGGAATTGGTTAGCTAGGATTCTTCCTCTGACCTTTCATTGCAGATAAAATATATTTCATACATAAGTACTTTAATAGAATCCAAACCCAGGGTTTATATGCTAGCAGCGAATTACTTTTACATACATGAAGAAAGACACAAAAGAATTGTAATATATATTGAAACTTTATTATAATCAGTCAGGATAGGTAAAAGTACATATATTTCAGTTCATTCTCTAAAATTGTCTGCTTCACCTTGACTATAAAGCCTACAGGCTTACTATTTGACAAAGAGTTGGTCACAGATAGAAGCAATTTACATAGCTCTACAAACACTAAAGGGTAAGTAACATCTATCTTGCCTCAATATATGGATGGTTACAGCCCAAAACAGCATCATATTTTTCCCTTGTATAGGACTGGTAATATTTTGCCATACACTCAACCAGGCATTGGTTCAAAAGGTCCAGGGAGATGGGATGGCTCGGGTGATCATTTTCACTTCCAGTAACTGTGACATGTACCCACGAGAAACCCTTCTTTCCTCCTTGAAATAAAACAATTCTATGTTTCATGATAAACCACTCTCTCTCACTTTGTGGTAGTAAATATATAGATAAGATATACATATATAACAGATTGATAATGTATTATGATAAATGACCCTACAACTTTTATAGCAACTACTGACTTACTTCTTAAACAGCTTATCACCCTATGTGATAGGCTACTTAGGATTAAACTGAGGCATTAACATCTTATAATATGAAAAAGAATTTGAATAACTTTATATAGTTTTGTCACAGCCGCAAGAACTTACCTTTACCCTAGGTTCAAGGGTGGTCTGACACAAACTGAAGGTACAAAACCAATGCTTGCTGGTGACCTACTTCTGCTGACTAGGCATCAATTAGGGAATGGTGATTATTTACCTACAAGGGCCTTGATGAGATCTCTATGCCAATACAGAAATAGCCTAAATCTTTACCATCAATCGCACACTGAACTATAGTAACCTGCAGACAAAATGTGTTGATACTTCCCAATCTAGTTGATTTAATTTCATTAATGGCTCAACCCCCCCTCCCACTGTTGCTGGTAAATATCCACCTCTCCTTTTAACTTCACAGCTTGTCACACCTGGCTGACTGTGTGTCTCACACAGGTGCATAAGCATACTGAATACAAAATGAAACCGTGAATTCTAAGACTGAGAGCTAACTCAGTTCATTCAAATTTTGCATATTTTTACCATTTTCCACCAATTTTTATAGATTTTGCAGTTAATGTGCTACTTTGAACAGCTCTATAGAGGCCAATAGCTGAATTATCAAATTGAAAAAAGTCCCCATGTTATAACATCTAGATGAATTCCCAATAATTAAAACTGGTGAAATGTCTATTTATCATTCCATAATGCTGTTCAAAGAAAAACGAAAGTTTGTTCTTCTAAGTGCAAATCATGGCCTCTAAGACCTGGCACAATGGAATTAATCTAATTGCAATATTCTCCCGTACCAATGATATATCCATCAAGGCGAGCGTGTGGTTTAATTATAAAGATAATAATTAAACCTAGCCGGCCCATAAATGTGGATTCTGGTGTAGGGAAAAAAAGTTCTGAAATAGTAGTGGCAGAGTTAACACCAAATCCTCGTCTTCTCACCCTAATTGCAATATTGTATATAATCAATTTAGTGTAGAATATGTATAGTTTCAACACATTTGTATTGAAAAATGCATTGATATGTGTCGACAGATCTAAACCAACCTATTTGGAGACCTTGAAGAATTTTTACTGATAGCATAAAGTTGTAGTTATCAGGTGACAGTGCAGGGGAGGCAGCCCTCTCAGAAGTGTCTATTTGCCCGAAAAGGAGGCATTTGTTGTTACCAATGCAGCCCAAGTGAGTAACTAGCCGGGGCTGCATAAATAGACCTTGCTGACCCTTCTGGAATGTTTCTATCCCAAAGGGTTGGCATTCAAGCATTATGACATTTATCAGGTATGATAGTACATGAGAAAAGGTTCAATACCATTTCTCTTGTACATTGCTTCATAATATATATATATATATATATATATATATATATATATATATATATATATATATAGCCCCATACACCATAGGCCATTGGGAGAGGCTGATTGCATTTAGTGTAGTCACTGTGGGCAAAGTGATTGAATCTCCAGCAGGTACTTTTTTCCCCAATTCTTGGATTTGAATAACTCAATATGATGATTCACCACTAATTCTTGGATTCTTAAACATAGTGACCAATAGTTTGAGACCAAGTTGCCTGAAACACCTTTATCTACTTTTGGCCTGATGGAAAATTGAGAACATACCCCCTCTATACAGTACCATAATCGAGCCCTTTGAAGCTAGACAAGTGACCAACAAAGGATGTAGTGACATCTAGATGTATATCTCCTGGTCATAATAACTTTAAGCGTCCCTTTACCCCAGGTTAACCAGCAGGTCACATATAACAGCACGTTTCCCCACTGGTGTACACAGTATACGGGCAAGGTCAGAGGGTCACAGGTGTAGAGCTCATTGGGATCTCAGGGCATGACCCTGCATCACCACCATATTGTCCTTTTGACTCTGACTACTGTAGCTACTGCCCCGTGATCAAATCAGTGGTTTGTTATCACCGACAAGGGACTGTTTAGATTCAGAAAAATATTCGGAAAAGTATTCAGCAGAGGCAGAACCCAGAGAATAGGCCGAGGGAGGAGGTGGAGTGGTTGGACAATTCAACATATCTGGATTTCTCCCTGATATTGAAATTAGGGTTAATTATTTTTTATCTATCATTAATAACACATAATTATAATAAGCATGCCATGATTGTCATGGAATTTGGGGAGGGCTTTGAGCCGAAAGTCTATGCATATCATACGCTACTTTGAATGTATTGAGTAAGTGCTCAACGTATAGAACACAAAGTTTCAAACACTTATCAGTACGGTATATACACACACTACTCTGTGATGTGCAATTCAGGTGAGTGTGGTCAGTCACAATAATTCTGACGTCAAAATTATCTCTTCCCTTTATAACTTCAATTATTGTGTCTGCAGGACATCCACTCATACATGGTCTGGTTCCCTTCTATGACATTTACTGCTCCAGAACAGCAGGTGCATTGGGCCTTTGTGGAAGGTAATACAAAGACCAAGCCAGTGATTAGGATCAGGGGTGAGCACTACTTGGAGACTCCTTTGTAGAATTCCTCCCATAGGAAATGGCCATTATTTGGAATCAGGGTGGTCTGGGGTCGGTCGACCATTTTGCTTTGAACAGTAGATCTTCATGAGGGTCTTGACAATTCATTAAGCACCCAGTTTCATTCTGGGGTAGATATCCTGGATCTCCCTTGAAAATTGATTGTTCCTAAAGCCCAGTGTTCTATGTTGGCATGCCATGGTTACAAGTTGAGGTAGATTTCGTTTGGTCGATTTTGAACAGGAAAAACTTTACAGGGGGAGTGGAGGCAAAAGTGTAACCTCTTGCACTGGGGGGGGGGGGGGGGGGGGGAGGCAGACACATTTTTTGGGCAGTCAGACAAAATTACACTTATCCAAGCTTTCTCTTTTGCTAAAAAAATGACCACTCCTTTTGGTACAGTATTATCCTCAGCCCCATGCATTATGATTGGGACTAAGTGTCGCCAGCTCCCGGACCCAGCCCATACAGGATCTCACCCCAACGCCCCCAATCTCCTGTCTATTTCCAAGGGCTATTCATTTTGACCATTTTATAAATGGTTAAAGCTGTAAATTCTGACGCTGGAGCTGCTGGTGTATTGTATGTGAGGTAGATAATGTGAGCAGGAGACTGTTACAGCCCGCCACAATTGTAGGTGATTATACACACTCAACTTTTATAGCCTATGGTTTGAGGGATGGCTAGCCATTATCTGATCACTGATAACACAGACGTCCTGGCCTGTCTTTATACTCGCTGTTCTCTGTAGCAAATTAAAGGGGCATTCTCACTACTCACACTTATCGCATAGCAGACTAGTACTAAAATTCTGAGTGGAAATGCTCAGTGAAGATACCACTTGAGTTGTCAGGGTGAAGACCTGGTGTCTACTGGTTTGTATGTCACCATGTAATTTGACTGTCATGGAGAACAGTTATTGACTTCAGTAAGACTGACCCACTGAACTCACCTCTGATACATCACACACAGTATTTTGTGAATACATGGCTATGTAGCAGAAAATCCAATGTAGTAACCATATAAATTGAACCAGCTCTATGTTGTACACATCATTAAAAAAGAGGTACTCCATGATGCTGGTTGGCAAGTAAGGGAGAGGTTTAGGGACCATTTGAGAATTAAAGGTATAGAATTTCTTCAATTTGTGTTTTTTACCCTAAATTGACCATGGCTCTTTGGTTTACGCCCTCATAGTTAAGGATGTCCTATCTTGAAATGTCAATGCATCATAATCTAGCACCATGAGGTATTGATTTTTTTTTCTTCTATTACATGATCACATATCAAACTCATATAATCCACAATGATTAAGAGAAAATTGTGGGTGGATCAGAATTGACCGGACCCTGGTCTATACCTTTGAATCATTGACTCAGGGTCTGCCCTGAGTATTGAACATTGCCTTGTCATCCCAAGTTATGGATGAATCCTTTGTCAGTAAAGATTTCCTAGTAACTAGTTAATTATGTATTGCCTAACCATATGCCCAACAAAGGTTATTTAGGTCGGGCAATACTTCTTAACCCATCCTAGTCTTACCATACCTGTAAGAGAGATAGGAACATTAGTCATCTTGGCCCAGGGTACTACACATGTAGGGATCCCTGTTTTTGTGGATTCCGATTATTATGATTTTCAGTTTTGATTTTCCGATCTTTTGCAGATTTCAAAATGTTGTAGATCAAGTCTTTAAATCAGGCTAATAAACTCAATTCTACTGCGTGTGAATAAGAAGTATGACTTGCTATACGATAAATGTGTCCCGTTCTATCCAAGGAGCCACAAATATCTTATTATTTGCTTGGATTAATTCTTAGCATGTGTAAAATGAACGATAGCCTTTATTCTCTTAAATATCATCTCAAACCCAAAGCCTGAAAACAGGCTCAACTTTTTCTTTTGAGTGATCACTTTTATTCTAGTTGGAATATTTTTATGAAATTCTTTTAGTTTTACAGAGGGAATATACTCAGCTTCATAGGGTTCAAAATGTGTATTGATATTAAGCTTTTCTCAATGAGATAATCAGAATTTAAAAAATATCTATATTTCGACTTGGTAGATATCTATGAAATAGCTACATACATGTATGTAAAATATCTGCGCTCCAGATCGTTACTAAATGTTTTCCCTTCTAATCCAACTTCTAAATGTTAACTATGCCCATATATGCTGACCTTTTGATAGGATGTAATGAGGTGAATTAAGGTTAGAATAAAGGTTTGTTTGAACCTTAAACTTCGTTACCATATTGGGCTTGATGATTATTATATTCATAGATCTAATTTGAGAATACATTACAATTGTGACAATTAGTTTTTCACATTTATAGGATTTTTAGAGAATGCTCACACCATGTTAATCCAGAGAAAATCCAGCAAGTATGTTTCAACCTAGAAGAGACACACCTGGAATAGTGGTACCATCAACAGCACAACCACGGTCTCTAAGTTACTGATGTACTTACCTTTTCAAGGTTTAATCCTAGTATCTCGAAATTGTATGTAAACCGCTTGATACTTCTTATGAGTCAGGATGAGTTAAGATTGATGTATAGACTCCTCACCAGACATAAGTTGGGGACATATCCATGCTGTAATATATCAAAATATCAGAATGGGTTATTGTTATTATTTCTATGATAACTTAGGAAATGAATACCCAACATATCATCCAAATGAAACATTTTAAACCATGGTCATGAACCATTGACCATCTCATCGATAGACAATTCTGACACTTGCCTGGTTAGCTCATGCCCACCTCTAAATCCTAGGGTTGAGGGTTTGAGGCTCTATTAGGGAAACTTATTAAAGTGTTTTTAAATATTAGTCCTGAATCAATGATTATTATCTTACTCACTGTCATATCAGTGAATACAACCAATGAAGCAATATTTGGAAATTCATAATATTTGACTCCAGTAATACCTACAAACTGAAGACTTTATATTGCCCAATGGAACCATACCTGTACTTAATACTAAATAATATTTTTACTTGGTGCTTCGATATTTTAATATGACACATATGAACTGTGTCTGAACTGATTCTGAATATGTGTCAAACTAATTCATTGAAATAAATACATGTCAACAAATTCATTCAAAAGAAGGCGACAGTGTGATCATATTACAAAAGGTGTATTCGTTAGACCTTTTGAAACCCAAAATTCTAGTAAATTCAAGTTACCTTAGCTAACCAGATTCCTGAAATTAGGAAATGGCAAGCTTCAGACATCTATTTTGGTCCCTCTGTAGGCTGCTCTATAAGTCCATCTACTCCATCATACAGAGTACTAGAACCAGTACATGTACTGCATACGATAACATTTGAAGCCAGTTATCTGATTACCTCTTTAACATGGTTTGTAGAAGTCATTTGTAAGTTAAACATTACACCCAAATATTTGAAGGTTGGTACGCAGTCAAGGAATTTATTGTTGACCACTTTTTTCTCTTTTTTTTTGAAAAGATTTGGACGTGTTTATTTGACAAGTGTTTCTAGTATACAATTGTAATCCATCCACAAGTGTTAACCTGACATAGATAACGTATGCTTATTGTAGTAGAGGAATTTCATATACATGTATGCGTTTGTTCATGATGAGGACACATATATATTAGTGAATATCAGTCCTGAAAGGCCTTCAGCCAATGCCTGCTTTTAGAGACCTACCAATATATTTCCCAGTATTTATGTAACAATCTGTTTAATTGTATAGTGGCATTAGCAGGATAGAAGACATCAATATATTTCAACAGTATGTGAAAAGGGTGTATTCATATTTCAAATGGAAATACATTGTTACAGAGAAAAGAAGTTTTGGTACCGGTATAGGAATTATCATACTTAAAGAGAAAAAATATTAGCTTATATCATGTATAGCTTTGAATTTTCCTGATCTAAATGTATCTTGCTTAGTAAGGCTTTTTCTGCAAGGTGTTTAAATTCCACAATATTTTCAATATTTCTATAATAAGGAAGTGTTTCTAACCATCTCCATGCACATTGGACCTCAAGATTATGTTGATATACATTACAGTGTATGGTATTTTAGAGTTAGACCATCAGCCGGCCTTGGGTCTTTAACAGTGACTCGTCTGTGTTTGGGATCTTGCCCTCTCTTAAACACTAACAGTAACATACTTTTATGATGATTTATCCTTTCTTTTAATAAAGGCATATTTGTGCTGCGGTGAACTTCTGCAGTAGGAGTCAACCTATGGACACCCTCACAGATTTTGAGGCACCTATTTTGCAGTCGGTGCAATTTCAGTAGTAATTCTACAACAACTCCATTGTACAAGATATCACCATAATCTATTATAGGAACAATATATGCTTTGTATACACTCAAGCAAGCATTTTCCAAGTCTTAGCATGCTCCAACAAATAGCCCTTATACTGTAGTGTCTTTATTAGACCCTTCACATCGGGTTTGTACGATAGTCCATAATCCAGGTATCTAATAGTCTCCACCAGTTCCAGCGGATTGTCATTTATTTCAAGTGTTACTCGCCCCTTCAATACACTAAATATTGTACTCGAGCTAATAACTATGACCTTTGTCAATTTTTCATCAATCGTGAGCTTATTTCTTATTGACCAATCTGTGAAACAATTTAGACCCCTTTGTACCATGGTTTGAGTGGCTAGAAAATTATGACCTAATGCATATATCACTGAATCGTCTGCATAAAATAGAGCTTTACAATTTGCAATTTTAGGAATACAGTCGTTCATGTATATTAAGAACGATAAAGGGCCTAAAATCGAACCTTGCAGAATACCACACTGGAAATCTAGGAGGGTAGAGAACTTGTTACTAATTCAGGATTTATTAATTTCTTATGAATGCATTTAACTTGAGATATAAAATGTACAGATATTAGTTTTTTGCTTCATTCATGGTCAACTCATATTATAATAGGGAGCTACATTAAGCAAGGGGAAATTTTCCCATGCTGCGAAAACCTCCCTTGTAGGCTAATATCCATGGGTGGAGAAAGTTTCGGATCATCCAGGCCTGTATCCAAATTAAGGTGTGCTGAGAGTCATAAAGGGATACATCCTTTGCAAATATACCTCATATCCCTTAAAGTGTAGTACACATTAGTAGAATAAGGATCAGTCAAATAACGATATCAGCAAACGTTATACATTTAAAGGGTAATTGAGATTCAGTCAGTTAATATGTCAACAGTATGAGGGATGTGTTCCGGAACGGGTAGGTGGACCACAATTAGTTCCCAATATATTTCCAAGTATTGTCAGTTGCGGGAAGCTTATCTAAAATAGATGCCTCATTTACTCCACGATATTGTCATGTCTAGAAGTCGGCTGTGGTTGACTTTGTCAAATGCCTTGAAGCTATCAATGAAGACTACCACAAAGGTAATGCTTCCATTTTGTGCCTAGTAAAGTACTGACACTAGCTCACAGATAACAAATTAATTGTCCAAAAGAGACAAGTTGTCCACAACATATTTTTGAAAAGTCCACACAGAAAACCTTGTCCATTTAAAGCTCTCTCAAAGTGTCAATCAGTTATCTGCAGCAATCGACATTCTAACACATTTTGGGAGCATCCTTTCATATGCAAAAAAGACTGGCTGTTTATGGTTGCCTGATAAGGTTCAAAACGATTCGATATGGTAGATGTTAGATCCCAAACATAACAAACACCCTCACCTTGGTATTTTATCAGTTTTACTACAAAGATGATAGAAAAGACAAACTGCCTGGAACTCACAGCAAGCTTCTAGTAAACTATTAAATTTCCAACTTGTCCCTCTATTTCCTGGACTTTATGCTGTGTTCTTACAAGACATTATGCCCCCCTTTTTACACTATTAATACATTTTAATCATTTTTGTTACCAACATTTCTATCTCTTAGACTTGCTCTAGTATATGTTGAAATATTCATCATTTTATTAAATGTATAATTCTGGATGCTTGTTTTGGTCATGTGCTCATTCTTTGTTTGTTTACATGTAACTATTCGATGCATTGTCAAACGCATGTGTTGATAACGAGTGTGAAACAGCATGGCTTAATAGAACATAATGCTGTAAAGAAAACTGATTGAGAAACACTAAGTCATTATACAAATTGTTGTTTATTGACACAACTACTTCTGCTCTCCATTGTAATCAATGTCAGCCCATATAATTATACACCTATTTATCACCGAGTATATTTACGTTGAACATCTCGTAAGAGCGCTCATGTTTATTTGGATTGTAAAAACTCATCCTTGTTATGTACACATCTATTATTAAGAGTTACTCAGTTTTGTTTGAAATCACACTGTTTTTTCTTTGTGATATATACATGAAAAATTGGTCTTTGTTTGTAAGCATTATTTAAATCCTCGTGAAGACGGATTAGTGTATGAGATAAGTAATACATTAAATAAGTGATATCTACACATTTCAAACTAAGTAATATCATACAAGAATTATTCTGTTTTATCAAAGATAAAAGAAGATTTTTATGGATCAATATATTTGTTTATTATACGATCTGGGCTCTGATCGTGCTTTTTAGGTGATATTCCCGTTCTGATATTTCTGCATACCACACACTTGGGACGGTGAAATCGAACACGCTCAATCAAGACTTGAAGTCCGACGTGCTAACCACCACGCCGTGGCAGATTTCCCTGTAGGACCATTATTTACCGAGTTACAGAAGAAAAGAACTTTTTTGGTATATTTTTTTCTAATTTCTTTTTAACTATGAAGGTAGAAGTTGGACTTTACTTACCCATTCGTTAAAATAATTCTAGTTTTTTTTTTCACATACATAAAGGCCCTTTAAAAATGGTTCGTTTCCACCCAGATTCGATCCGGGGACCCTTGGTGTGTGAGGCGAAGACACTAGCGCCCATGCCTATCTGGCCGTGGTGAATGGGGAGGGAAACGCTGGTTATAACTTAGGCTAACCGCGCCCCAAGCTGGCCCCCTTACAAATTCTATGTTGGACTCAGTGTTGGAGATTGAAAGCATGACGTAGCCAGGCTCCACCAATCAGCAAGCAGGGTTGGTGGGATGTCAAAACAACATGGCGCTACTGGTGTTCGAGTGATATTCAGTCAATAATCCTTCAAAATGGTGAAATTAGGACGAAGGTAAGGTAATTAAAGACATATGAATGGAAATATTGTATAATAAACCTAATAATATATGGATATGGCCGACCTTGGGATGTGCATAGATGAATAACACCCTCGGTGCTACGCACCTCGGGTCGTTATTCATCGATACACACCCCTCGGTCGGCCATATCAATATATTATTGGTTAAATATATTCATGAATTGAGAATGTATAAGATCTACTCATGTCCTCTGAGCAAACGCTTGATAGCAGCGTTAATTCATAGACTGTTGTTCAGACTAATAAACCTTATAAATTGAAAGCAAATTGATTTGATTATGATTGTGAGTATTATGGGTACCCTGTCCTTCCACCATCCTATATGGTCAAAATAAATATAATATGAATCAGTTAGGGTTCTTCTTCTGACCTTTCGTTGAAGATAAGATATATTTCATTGGATATGAGCACTTTCATAGAATCCAAAGCCGGCGTTAATGTGCTAGCACCGAATCACTTTTACATCAATGAAGAAACAGACAAAAGAACAGTACTGAAACTTTATTTTGATGAGTCATTATAGGTACAAGTCCATATATTTCAGTTCATTTGTTTAAATTGTCTGCTTTATCTTGACTATAAAGCCTACAGGCTTACTCTTAGGGAAAGAGTTGGTCACAGACAGAGAAGCAATTTACATAGCTCTACAAAAAAATGAAGGGTAAATAACATCTGTCTTGCCTCGAAATATGGATGGTTACCAGCCCAAACCAGCATCATATTTGGCCCTCATACAGGACTGGTAATATTTTGCCATATACTCAACCAGGCATTGGTTGAAATTGATCCAGTGAGATGGGATGGCTAGAGTGATAATCTTTACCTCTAGCAACTGTGACATGTACCTAAGAGAAACTCTTCTTTCCTCCTTGAAATGAAACATTGATCATTTATGTTTCATGTAAAACAGATTGATAACTTATATATGAAAAATACCCCTACAACTTTTATAGCAACTACTGACTTACTTCTTAAACATACAGCTTATGACTCTATATTATAGGCTACATAACTGTTTAGGATTAAGTATTAAGATCTGAATATGGTGAAGATAAATTGAATAACTTTGTATAGTTTTGTCACAACCACAAGAAAATTACCTTTACCCTAGGTTCAAGGGTGGTCCGACACAAACTGAAGCTACAACACAAATGATGGTGGTAAACTGCTGACTATAGTAATTGATTAGGTAACGGTAATTATTTACCAACAAGGGCCTTGATGAGATCTTTATGCAGATACAGAAATAGCTTTTATGTCCCGCCTTAAATCTTTACCACCCATCTCACACTGAACTATAGTAACATGCAGAAACAAATGTGTTAATACTTCCCAATCAAGTGGGTTTGATTTTCTTAATGCCTCAATCCTCTCCCCCCCCCCACTGTTTTCTTATAAATATCCACCCCTTCTTTTAACTTTACAGCTTGTCACATCTCCCAGCTAGAAAAATACTATGGTAAATACTGTAGTCTACTACAGTAGACTATAAAAGACTACATTAAACGTTATACGTTATACACTATAGTTTACTATAGCGTACTATAGTTACCATAGCTTTCCAGAAACACCCTTAAATTGTGTTATACTATAGTACTTGTTCCTGTAGTTTACTGCACTAAACTATAGTATACTGTATTGTTTTATGTACTCCTTGAGACTACAGTAAACTGTAGTATTTTCTACTACAGTTTACTGTAGTTTACTATATATATTTTGTATACTATAGAATTTCTCGCATATCCTGACATCATAATAAACCAGTATTCCTTATCATAGTTGACCCATAGTTTACTATAGTTTATTATAGTATTTTCTGCATACTTCGGCCCGACAGTAAACTGTAGTATATTCTAATATAGCTAACTAAAGTTTTTCCCGCACGCCTTGACACTATTGTAAACTTAGCCTTCGCCTACTACACCCATACACGTATCGTGGTTATTACAATAGTTTACTATAGTATTTCTCGCACATCTTAATGCTATACTGTAATACAAGGATTAGCAGTAAACATTTTCTAAATTTTAATGGTATACAGAAAACACATTTCAACTATTTTCCCTGTGACAACCCCCGTCTATTAGCACATGTACCAGGAGCAGAATATACCTGTAATTTCAGTTAACTAATTCTGGTTATCACAAGGGGAAAAAAAGTAAGATACTGACTGCCCCCGTACAGCTATCGTCAGTCAGAGGTGTTGGATAAAAGGGACAGGGGAAGGTAATTAGCAATGAGGCAATCCTTGACTTCATTTATGCAGTACTGATACAACCTGTGAATAACAAAGTATAGATGTATAAATAGTATGTCACATATGTATTTGGATATCATATCACTCAAGGATATTGACATGCGCCTATCAGTTATATTATATAATTGAAGAAAAAAAATCTATCTATTACATTAGCAACAATAGTAAAACACAAGACAATATTTGAGATAATCCCTCACATTTACTAATTTATCATGAATTGTCTGTTGTATGCATTTGTATGCATGTCAAGATTCTTTTGGATCAATGACTATTTTTTATTGCTTGCTCATATGACAGATGATCTAAAATTTACATGTCGTAGGTTCTGGTAAAAAGCTATGGGTCATTTTTTTAAATAATAGAAAATGTTGATAGATTTTTGTGTCACCGATATTTGGCCATAGATCAAAGTCTAACTCTATCAAGCCCTTTTCTTTTATCTGTAGAGAATGATCCAAGAATGAGCAGACTTCATTGGTAACACCAGACCTGTTTTTATGCAACATGTTACTTCAGAAAAAATCAACCCTTTCAATTGGATGGTAAAAATGTGTAATAATATTGCATTTAAAATTAATAATATTACTTGTGTGAAAATCTTGTAGCTATAAATGAGCTTAGTGGCATTGTTGGTATAAATGCACAAATCGTGGAATCTCCCTCTAACGATATTATTCTACTTGTCGAAAACCTGTACCCTTGAAATTTATCAGGCTGATCTAGGTTAGTCTCTGATCAAATCACCTCATAATTTATGGTAGTGGCATAGTGTCCCTCAGCATACATGATCATTCAGGAATTCACTACTTTGCTTTGGTTCTATGGATTTATTTGTACTGCAGGGTTTATGTATATTGTTGATATTGTTAACCATAGTTTGGTGCTATATTAGATTAAATAACACTATATATTCCTATCATGCAGAATCAGTATGACGTCTAAATTGTCACAAGAAAAGATGAATGAAGTGTGTGTCTGCATAGCGTTGAAGTATTCCAGATAATGCATGCAGATATCTGTCAATATGCGATAGTAATGAGTCTTCTTTACTAATCATATACTTAATATATCAGTAGCATAAAGGTCTCTCTATATTAACAGAACAAAACATCAAGTTATATAAGGTTGATGGTCATACTACATGTCAAACTTGAAATGTCCTTTTGTCTCTAATACAACGGACATCTAAATATGTCGTTTTGTTTGAGAGTTTTATAGATTGATTGTAACCCATTTAATGTAACATGCTTTTGCACGAATTCCCTTGCAACATTTGAGGCAGGGAGTAATTGTAAAAAGCGGACTTTATAATCTGTATGCATACCTCGCTCGATGGTTTTTTACTCTTTCAAATAACTTCAATTGAATGAAGAACAACACAAATAACTCATTGTACATATCGGGACCTAATAGGGATTAGTTAGAATAGTAATAAATGATATAAGTTAATCATTTTGTTATTGTCTAAACACATTTTATCTAGACTTATCGTTTGATAAACTACCAGATATAAAGCAGCAAAGCTTAACAAAGACACACTTAGACTAAAATAGTAAGTAACTAGCTTACTTCAATGTTCAGATATCATATTGCAGCTGCCTACCCGAACCAGCCCAACTCGTGCCCAGGCGCAGTACGATTGTGATTTGGCCATATATGCTGAATCGGATAGAGCTATAAACAGTCCGGGGATGAGTAGGATCATCATATTCAAATCTGTAGCATCATTTGATTTCTTTCATCCTTAAATTAAAAAATTATCAATTATTTTTCATTATTTACCACTCTCTGTTGCTCTCTGGTAGTAATATAGAAACTTAATACAAATAAAAGACTTTCTACTAATGCATGATCAATGCGTCTATGACTTATGACTACAATATAAAATACGGACTTACCACTTAACAATATAAATTATTGGCATATGTGTTAGGCAACTAAACTGTTTGCCATTACATTCAAACATACTATCACCACAAAAATATTCCTGGACACCTTTAAATATGGTGACCTACTTCCTCTGCCTGTCGACAATTGGGGAGTGGCCATTATTTAGCAACAAAGGCTTGGTGTGATCTTTGTGCAAATACACAGACAAAGGTTGACAAGTTTGAGTCTTGTAGAAGGCAGTGAAAACGTCGAGCCCCACGGGGAATCGAACCCCGGTCCCTCCACTCCGAAGTTGAGAATGCTACCGCTGCACCACAGGGCCAGCTGCTTCTCACTGCTCTGCTACCAACAGGCGGGCAATGCGCTCTCCACGCACGCTCGGGCTGCCCCGAGCGATACGTGCCCGCTACATTACTCCCCTTCAGACTTTTGCTAGGTCATCGACAAGGTCACGAGGACCTACCTAGCAGAAGCTGAAACCGCTCAGATACCCAACCCAGGATCTGCAGATCCTGGTCACGGCACCAGTGTAGAAGGCAGTGAAAACGTCGAGCCCCACGGGGAATCGAACCCCGGTCCCTCCACTCCGAAGTTGAGAATGCTACCGCTGCACCACAGGGCCAGCTGCTTCTCACTGCTCTGCTACGGTACCTGAGCTACCAACAGGCGGGCAATGCGCTCTCCACGCACGCTCGGGCTGCCCCGAGCGATACGTGCCCGCTACATTCTTTTGAGGGCGTTATTTCATGTACTGACCGTGGGCTGAAATTTATGAGGCTGTCATTTAAATGAAATGCAGCACCAGGGTCAACAAGTCAAATAGCTCAAAAGAGTAGAACTCATGTTTCTTTGTGTCTATTTTTTATCGTTTTCGATTCAAAATACCAAAATAATGATAAGGGAACCTAATACTGCATCTGTTCAAATGTAAACAAACCGACATTTTGTTAATGTTGTAGGGACGTGAAATACGAACATGGGTTATTTGAATGGGACTGCCCTATTCCTTAAAAGATTAAAAAAAAAGTTTTTCCATCCCCCTAAAATCTTAACCACCCCTTGTATATTGAATCACAGTAACCTAGAGTCAAGATGTGATGATACTTCCAAATCTTGTTGATTTGAATTCCTTCATGCCCTCCCCCCCCCCAACTGTTGCTAGTAAATGACCACCCATCCTTTTAACTTAACAGGTTGTCACGCCTGGATGGACATGTGTATCACACACCGTCCGCCCTTTGCGACCAATTTATTGCAAATAGTCTCTATTTACACAGTAAAGGCTGATATCTACCTGACTTTCCCTAAAAAAAGGGGGGAAATAGATATTTTATGTTCCTATGACTGACCCTGCAATTGAGAAGGAACTGTTTATCACTGTGCATGGTAAAATGCCCCCTTTCCATGCACGATAATTGGAAAGATAGGAGTTGAATGAAATGTCAGTATTAAACTCTTTTTCTCGATTTCTCAGTCATAAATTGCAAGCTGATTGATTGACTATTGCGGGAATTTCACACAGCTTGTTGATATTCAATTACTAGAGGAATGAGTGAGAGATTACAACACGCTGCAGACTGGTTCTTGGAGGGTCTGCTTTCAACATTAGAAATAAGATGTATACTCCCAACCCTCTACGTATATTCAAGACTATATTGCCTAAAGCACACCTAAGTTTGGTGTATTGATGCAGTACCATATATCATGCAGTTATATTAAAGTAAGGCAGGTATCTGTATACATACATGTATGTCTCCTGGTTAGTGTTAAAGTGACATAATCACCAAGCGTATCCCACTCACAATTCTAGTACTGTTCTAGTCTGCTATGTGGTAAGTGCGAGTGGTGAGACTGTCCCTTTAAGGTATTACTGTAAAGGTGTGAACCAGTGAGGCATGTCACGTTCACTTGTAGGTTCCCACACCAGGCCTTTGTATAGATCGATGCAGACGAGTACAGAAGGTCATAGTCATTGTCCTTTTAACTGAAGTAAACCAGCAGTGCATATCTCATATTCCCTCCTTCCCACAGTAGTGTGTATAGTGTGGGCAGGTGGGTTCAGCAGGTCACAGCTACATGGTCATTCATACACTACCAACCATATCCTGCCTACAACGAATTTTCACACTCTGTGACACTGCCCATACTGAAAATAGCCGTTTTATTTCACTGACAATTTACTGGGTACATTATTACTAAAATAATGCCTTGGACCTGGATATAAAGGGGGGTTTATTCAATAGGAGAAAAAATAGGTAATATATAGACAAAGGCCCATGACCAGAGGGTATTTTGGTATCGTTCCCCCTGAGGTGGGGCCGGGGCAGTATCCCACGAAGCCGCAGGCTGAGTGGGATGCGCCCCAGCCCCACGAATATGTGACAATAGTCAATGAGGTGGGACAAAGCCATAGCCTCTAGTTTCAGAATAATACTCAGCAGAGACACAACTCATAAAATATGATATCTACATATCTGCATGGTTTAGCAGGATTCAGTTTACAATAACACCCTCAGAAAAGTGAGAGTCATTGTCGCTAAAACTACCCTCACCTGAGAGTCAGGCAGTGCTTGACCCTCAGGTGAGGGTAGTTTTAGCGACAATGACTCTCACTTTTCTGTGTGTGAACTCTGACAGCAAAATGACCTCTACCATTTATTTTCAATGGCTGGAGACACTGTGTATACAGGGGATCTACTTATACATGGTCTGGTGCCCTTCTAAGGTATATAAAACTCAGTACCAGCAGGTGAGACGTAGATTGACTGCCCCTTTGTGGTGGGTCGAGTGGCCGTACAGTGTCATTATGTTATCAGTACAAAGACAGAACCTATAGCACACATGACAAGAAGTCAGGTGTAACCACTCCCTAGAGAATCCCTGGGGAATTTTGCATCGCTCTTTGGAGTGCATATGTCCCAAGTGCATGGCCATTATTTAGCATAGTGAGGGGGAGGGGTTGTTTGAGGGATTTTCAGGGGGCAATACAGTGTAGTCCTTCTGAACAATGGAGCTAGAGTTATTTCGATTTGGCAACTTTGCTTTGGGGAGCAAATGTATGACCCTTACACTGGGAGGCACACCCATTTTTGGAGTACCTCGACATGAATACACTCTTATTTTAACAGCTAATCCTAGTGATAATACTATAGGCTGCTTGTATGTGATTCGACATGATCTGTCCTGTATAACTTTGTATCAAGGAAGCACTGAAACAATATTGAGTTCTGCAACATAATTACACTTTTTTGCACCGTATATTGGTATTGTATCTGAATTAAGCAATGTAATGCATAACCCATTGCTCATATCTACTTATCCTGAATAAGGGCACTAGTCCCCATAGCATACATGTATAAATACACTGTCATAAGTAACTGTAGCTGCACAGCAAATTATGCTGTAGATTTACTGTATAAATAAATCGTTTTATATTTGGTTTTGAAACCAAAAATACCTCCTTTTATACTAAAAATATACAATATAATTCGCTGTGCAGCTACAGTTACTTCTGACAGTGTAGCTGATACTATACCCGGCATGGATGATATCATGTCTCTTTTTGATTGTGGTATTTTGAAACATCATTTATGAATAATTACGCACTGCAAAATCAAAAAATTACACCACCCCACCTCTATTGTAAAAAATGACCACTCCTGTATCAAGCCATTGTCCCCAGCCCTATGTATTATGGTAGGGACCCAGCCGCCCCTGGGCAGGCCCAGTACTCCCCCCCCCCCCCCCCCCCCCCCACTATTAATGATATTGTGTGGGCTGTAAGTCTGACGGTGCAGCTGCAGGTGTATTGTGTATGGGGTAGATAATGTCAGCAGGGGACAGTTACAGCCATCAATAACTGTGACTAATGGCAGGTCCGAGCTGAAACCTGACTTTTACTGCCTATAATTGAGGATACTGTTGCTGTAATTTGATGCCTGATGATACATATCTCTGGGTCTGTCTCATTGTGCCTTTAGAACACACATTTACACAGACTGTTCACTTAGACTAACCCTTTGAGGAAGGATATCGCTAAAAGATGGCATTCGTCATCATGATGCACCAATGCAGATCTGGCAAGTAACTCCCGAGAGTCTGAACCTCTTAGGGTCGGCATGGTTCTTGGATGCAGCGCTGGCAAGTAACTCCCTAGGCATGCATTCATGCATCGTGATGACGAAGGCATGATGTATTAATGCACTATGCAGTTCTTAAAGGGTTAAGTGTGGTGGGAAAGAGTGGCCTTTGTGAGCGATAAACTTTGTGAACCAATCTGTTATGGTAAAGACCTGGGGGGCCATTCATAAGATTTTATGATTTTGGAGGTGCCAGTAATGGTCCAAAGAGTCGTCCAGGGTGATCAGGTAGGGACCAGAATGTGTTACTGTATACATGCATTACTTTCTTGGTACAGTCTATTCAACCACACTGTACCAATATACTAGCACTGTGCATGTTTCTGGAGTATACACTTATTTGGTACATGTTGTGTGGCCATTAGATCATGACCTGGTTGCTGTACTAAATTACTGACCCCAATAAAGGGCGTGAAGTACTTAATCTGTAATCATATAACAATGGGTTCTATTTGGGGGCATGGTTTAGGGAGATAACCCCAACTTTTCTGATGGTTTTACATATTCATGACCTTACCATTCTAAAACGCAGAATTATTTGAGTTTGTAATAGTATTTATTTCATAAATGATTTTCGTAAATACAATTATAATACATCAAGTGTACAATATGGATTTGCCATGCATTTCGGCATTCACCATTTGCACAAGTAAGCAGCTCTAGTGTATGTACATTTCAGGAATTGAATTATGTAATGGTAATGATCGAAGTTTAGTTATGTAATAGCTCATATATAGCGTATATATATTACAGGATGTTTATAAGTACATCCGAAACGAGGCGAACGGCAGTGGCTATGGAATTCAAGTCACAATATGGGTATCATGTCATTATATCACAGTACCAGCAGCAATGGCGTCACCAGTGAATGTCTATAGATATACATATATACTATAATGAAAGATAGCAGCAACTCAGCAGTTGATAATATCTATAGCAATAGTATTGGTTCACAGGCGATTATGTTGGAAGCTTATAAATCTTCCTCCATTTTTTAAGTTGTTGGGCCACCAGTATACCTTTTTCTAATCTTTTGCACAGACTCTACTAACAGGAGGCAGGCCATTCCATAGCGTTATACTGCGGTAGAGGGGACTTTTTCTGAACCCGGTCTTGTTTGACCGGGGGTAGACTAATAATCCAGTGTTGACAGAGCGAGTTCTCATGCCAGCAGTTGGGACAGTTTTGAATGTGAGACCTTTATTAGAAAAGTCTGTATTACCACTATAGACATACTTATGCACCAGCAATAGCAACTGTAGGTTTTACACCAATAAAATTGACCTCGCTGACCTCATGCAACTTTATTACATTAAAATGTAATCTAACTTGTAGACATATTCTTAATCATCTATTCTGTATACGCTGTAGGGTTAGTTGGTGGGTTTCTGTCAGACCATTGTACAAAAATCTACAATATATCATCACAGGAGAGATGGTTTGATGATATACTAGTCTGGCAATATTTTTTGACATTTTCTTCCTTACATTTCTATACATATATAAACGATTAGAGGCTGATAATACAATTTTACTTATCATCTGGTCGAGGTTTAGTCTATAGTCCAGAATCACCCCCGAATATTCATAGGACTAACATACGGTTATAGATCAGTATCTATACTACTACCCCTTATGAATATCTTTATCCGCAAATCTAACAGAAATTTCGGAAATTGACTATACTGGGCCTGAATGTGTCATGTTCCATGCATGATATCTGAATTAATATTGTACAGAAATATATCTTAGTTTGTAAATCTGCCATTATATAGATTAGAATGTTCTAATGCTACCATATATATATATAATTATACTATTTTCGTAGGTAAATGCTTATGGTGATATAAGTCCTAGCATACGATACCTCAAATCCTCCTAGTAAGAATCACTCAATATACCCTATTATGTTACTCATTCTGTGAGATATACACTAGAGCCCACAGTCTCCCCAAACTTGGGGACACTTGTTAATAACATCCCATAGATATACTGGTAGGCCTAAATAAAATGTATACTTTGTTCGCATTTGATCTATATGAGAATCACCAGCTGTGTTAAAAAGGTCCTTTTTTACTGAAGTATCTGCAACCGAGGAACCGCTTTCAGCAAAATATGTTAAAACAGGCGGTTTCGACTATAATTCTTTTGGAATTTAGCACTTAAAATCCCCATAGTCAAGGGTAAGGGTTGGCCAGAACTGCCATGTCAATACGATAGTAGACCCTAGCCTTCTACTCAACCTTAACATATGACATTGGCATTATGCATGACATAAACACTTCTTGAAACTGTTGGTAAGGGAGTTGTTATTCATCAAAGAGCATGACTTTTATTTACCGAATAAATGCCACATTGTTCCTTTAGACGCAGGATATGGGTAGATTAAATGATTTACTTTGTATACATGTTCTAGCTAAACTGGTTTATTGGTATCCTCTTTATCTTTGAAAAAAGTTTTGAATTTTTCAATAAACACATGATAAATGTATTATGAGTTCTTGAAAAACACCCAACGAGGAACATACACGGGTATTTCAAAGTACAAGTCTCCACATCTAGTGAATAAAGTCAAATTATTACTCAAAAAAAACATAATATAAAAATATATATAAAAAATCCACTACTCTCTGTAATTGTATCAATTTAAGTTGGCCACCCTGTCAAATTGGCCACCCTGTCAAATTGGCCACCCTGTCAAATTGCAACACACTATTTGCCTATGGCGACAACCTTATCACAATGTGTATGAGATTCTAGCCCGAAATTGGCATGTAGCTACCAGATACATAGACAAAACTCCACGCCTTTAACACCAGGCTAATGGTGGTCGAGGTGACTACAGCGGAATAATCTGTGTTCAGGATTTGTATATTTTCTATCATTATTATTATTTGTTGTTGTTGTTGTTGTTGTATCCGAGTAGCTTAATTGGTGAATAAATAGACATTTGACGATGTGCACAGACACTTAGATACCCGGTGTCTTGGGTAATTTATGAGCATAATTATGATTACCGAGTGTTCATCATATAATTTCACAAGTTCATTGTATTGACATGTGCGCTTGAAAATCCTATGGGATAATTTGCATAGACCAACAATTAAAGTATGCGACATGTAAGATGGTGAGGCTACCGCCTACAAGCTATGCAAATGTTATTGAATGCAAGCAACTACATATATGTACTCTACCTTTGAAAATGATAGGCCAATTGAGGCTGAAACTATTTGTTCTTTATTATATACTGTATAAATCATGTCCGATTGTCCATTTGGGACCGTTTGATAATTTACTGACACTTAGTTTTCTCAACGAAGGTGTGGTCGGCCACTTATTGCCACTGAAGAAAATGTATTTTATGTGTGCAATAAAAACCCTTGAAATTGAATTTAATTGAATTGAATTGACATACATGCACATCATACTTCACAGGTTGAAGCTGGGTCATATCACACGATGCCGAAGGCTTCACCGAGTGATGTATGATGTACATGTTTGTTGATAAGTGGGGTATTGTGTTTATTACATGACCCTACAGTCATTAAATGAAGAAAATCAACAAATTTAGAGGCCATGGGGTATGGCTACACCGTACTCCATGGGGCCATGGAGTATGGAGCCCCCATAGGCTTAGCATAGAGAAGGCCATACCACCATGTAATATATTTTGTTAATAGATGAGCTAAGCACACATACCGACAGGCTCAATTTTATCCAGAAATGCCCCTTACATTAATTTGAGTGGCATACTTTGTGATGTTTCATCTTGGACAACAAGTGTAGGGTGGAAACCACCACAAAACAGGTGAGATGTATGTAGAATTCTATCAAACAGCTTTCTTTTTCATTGATTACATGGCCCCCTAATGAACTGACTCTCAGCTATATCGTGAATAATATATATGTATACAAAACCATGGGCTGCTAGAGATAAAACTGTGTGCTAGTCCACCACTACAAATCAAGGATTATCAAGCAGTGGAATTTCATAAAGTCAGTTACTGGGAGAGGAATGTATGTATAGCCTACAAAGCTATTGTTTGCTTTTGTTTAGTTTGGCTTTGTACATCACAGAGTAAAACAAAGGTTAATCTAGTGGCTACACATGGTAGGTTTGATATGGTAAATCTGAGGAATACTGTCTGGATATATTTTTGCCCCTGTTTTGGTAAGCTGGTGCAATTGGTGTATGTACATTAGCATCCTGAGTGAATACATCATCCTTACATTGAAGGTCCACAAAGGTCCATTTAGGGCCTCCTATTGTTTCTCTGGTTCAACAATGATATTGGGCATGTTTTAGTAAACTACAGGTGGTATACTGAAGGCTACGACCTTTGCCATTTATTGTCTCTGATAGCGTGAGTTTGAAATCTTACGCAGTGAACAAAAAAGGTATTTCAATGTTTGTAAACGTTCCCATGCATAACGTTATTTTACGTTGTATATAAAACGTTATTTTTTTTGAATTGTCAAACGTTTATTTCTTCATAAAATGATTTTCTAAACAACGTACATTCAAAATGGGTGTATCTATAGTCCACAATATTTATAATCATGTATTTGATAGATACACGGCAGAAGACTACAGGGGCTCATACCCTGCATACAATTTGAGCAACAATACAATCAGTCCCATCACCTTAACACAATGTTGGCATCTGTAAGAATACCATAGATATATCACATACAGGTAATTAGAACTCAATTCAATTTCTTTTATGACCTTGACACGGTTACACTAGCAAGTTAGAGATATCCCTGTTGGGATTATGCATATTATTCAATAAGTAGTAGGGCTACTATATAGGCCTAAGTAAATGCTTACAGGCATGTTATTATGGTGTTTCTGATTTGTAGCACCATACAGCAATAATGTGACGTTGGCTAGTAGACTGCAACATAACACATGATACAATTAAGATACTAGTTGTAATATGCACATATGTACAGATGGGGCCTCTACATTAGGGTTTTTACCCTTCTTATATGGTTGTCCATACAAACGTTTGTATTCACAACATTATGAAACGTTATTTAACGTTTCTATAGGGTTCTCATGGAATTACCCTGTATTAGGAACTCTTTACAAACAGTGGAAAGGGGTAGGATTTGATTCTTTGGAGAAGGTAACTTTATGGACATTTACATCACGTTTATGGACATGGTCATTCCGTTAATCCATAGTGACAAGAATTCAAGATTATCTATACCCTTGGCTGAATATCGATTCCACTGTAGGAGAGAGTCACATATAGATGCAATTTCATCCTAAAAATAGGGACCTATAGCAAACATGGTGTAGCCTATTAAACACAAACATGGCAATGCGAAAGGCATAGGGTATGTCTGCAGTTAATGAGCTACGTCATTGTTACTAGGCGACCCTAAAGACACAAAGGCTTACAGTACCATTCTATGGTTCAACTTTAGGTTTAGCTCACATTCACCCTACACAAGTGTGTTGGCTCCATGGCCTCATGGCTAGCATGCCTGCCTTTGGTAAAAAGAAATTGTAGGTTCGAATCCCAGTACAGGGAGTTTTGTAGATGGCTGTTGCACAGACTACATTTCAATTGACTGCTTATTATCATTTATTGTTTTAAAGTGGCAGTCTATCGTAGGTCAAAAGTATCCTAATTTAGTTATTTTCGTACATACCTGATCATCATTTGCAACCAACATGGAGAAGGAAAATTAGGGTCCCTAGCTAAGGCATCTAAATATTTCTATATGGCGTAACATATTGAATTTAAAAAAATAAAAGTATGTTCTAGGACCAAAGGGGGAAATCATGTATTATATATGAGCACGGGTACCGAAAACAATATCATTCTTTATTTAAAAAAAAAACCTCCCTATAACATTCTAAAGATCCTCTCTAAATTACTTGCAATCAATTTGAACATATGGTTGCATGCATTATTCCTTCAGTTTTGGGCAATTGAAAATAGAAAGTAGTAATAATCAATAAATTAAGAGGTACTCCCTGTATGACCAGCAGCAACCCTGCCTCAGTGGTGCAATATAATCAGCACAGAACTTCCACACAGGGGTTGTGAGTTCGCTCCTTGGTTAATTATTCCACCGCTCATGGTTTTAGTTACTGTTGTATTAGCAAAGCTGTACAAGTCAGTTGAACATGATTGTAGGAAACCCCCTTGACGGGACCATATGCTGTAATAAAATAAATTAAAATAAATTTGTGACATTGCAACAGCTCCCCATCCTGGACTATTCAAAACCAAAAAAAAAAAAAGTGTTATAACGTTATACATCTAAACGTTACTACATAATGTTTATATAATGTTAATTTGAGTCAACGTTTTAACGTCAGATAACGTCATATTTCCGTCATTTTTAAATGTTTTACAAACCTTCAGCAAACGTTATTGTAACGTCAAATAACGTTTTTCTGTTAGCTAGGTACCCTATTTCAACTCTTGCCTTTTGCTTTTCCCGATCACAATACACCCCTGTTTCTTAGCATGTTGTAAATAACTCATTGCTTCTCAAACTATTTTGGTCTAATCACTGTTTTATTTTGTTTATTCTTTCACTCAGTTAGTTTATAAGATATGTTTAGGTATGTTCAGGTTTTGTTATTTCACCCCTTAATCAAGTGTGAATGTGTATTCCGGTAGGTTTATAGGATATTTCCAAAGTTTCACTGTTGGATAATATCTAACTATGTTAATGTTGATGTGAGTAAAAAGAATTTAAAGGAAAATAATAATATGATTGAGTTTACCCACCAGGCTATTGTTTAATGTCATAGAGATTAAGGATGAGACATTTCAACCCTTTTGGATAATTCTGCATGACATCCAAAGACAAAGGTCCACAAGTTTTGGTCTGGAGTCTGGGTTATTTACAGAGTTGAAGATAGGGCCATATTTCATGAGGCCGCAGGCCAAGTCAAATGCGGCCCTACCTTCAACAAGGAATGAGAGGAATTAAAAGACAAAGTTCCACAAGTTTAGGTCTCGGTAATTTCAGGAGTTGAAGGTAGGGCCGTATTTCACGAGGCCGCACTAACCCAGCTACAGACTAAAACGAGTATTCCTTCAGATTTAAATTGGCTAAAAAAGCTTTTTTTCTATGCCGTTCAAATGTAAACAAACCGACATAGGGCCGTGCAATATGGCTATGTGTTAATGCACAGTGGATGTGAGATATGGTGCTCCTTGGTTAAATTAATGAGGCTGCCGTATTCCATAAAAAATACGACCCCGTTCTGCACTGTTCATCCTTCTGTTCTTGTAACTATAAATATAGAGGATATTGTCCGGGGAATGACTTGTGGAAAAGAACTTTGAACTCCATTTGAATACAATTTATATTCATTTATTACAATGTAGTATTTACGAGGCTGTGCTCATGCATAGTACTCACTTGGCTGAGAGTATATTTTTATATGGGGATGATCCCAGTCTTTGCGAAAACTTGCAGGACAGTGGCAATGTCCTCCTAAAATGCAACCAGTCCAGCAGATTGACAAATGTAGCAGGACCGAATGTCCAGTCGCTGACTAAGATGATTAAGTTGGGTCTCTAAACCTGAAATATGTTTGTCAATATACTGTGGAGAACTACGTATTCATCCTGATTTAGCCATAGATGATTACAAATCAAATGTATTTTCAATGGACAAAAATATTTTATACTTAAAATGCCTAAGTTGCCAGATATGAGACAATCCGGTCCTGCAACATTGAAAATTTGCAGGACGGAATGTCCTGTGAGATGAAAAAGTTTTCGCAAAGACTGGTCCCAGATGAATAAGGTCAATAAGGAATACGGTCAATGAGGAATAGGGTTATAGGACCACTGTTTGGATTTAAGAACTTAAGACCACTTAAGTATTTATGTAAGGCATCTAAAGTTTGCTTAGATGCAAACTTTCATGCACCGTAAGATACAAAGTACATTTTCGTTTATTAACACATTTATAATATATCGAATTTGAATCATAGTCCTTTACATGCACATGGACAATTTTGATATCCCGCAATGAGAGGAATTAAAGACAGTTAGATCAGCCTTCATTGCCATTTGTCATGAATTCACCATGACTCATTCAAGTTTTGTATAAAATTTCAGACTGATGCCATAGAAATGAGAGTCACAAGGGAGCGATGTGGAGTATTCCTGTTTCTAGTTGCAAGCATAGTATTGATAGCGCAGTGGAATAAGTGTAAAGATATTCCAGGAGATGTGATTCAGGAAAAGTCTGACCCTTATGAGATCAAACTGTTTCCGTTTGATGATACCCAAATTAGAAACTGTGATGATATGTACAAAAACAGAAGGGACAGAAATACCCAGATTTCTAAAGTAAGGGAATCCATGGAAATGCTAAATAAAGAAGCCAAAAAATATAGCCGATCTATACTGGGAAATGTTGGAATGAAACCCATACAGGCTCTTTTCTTTCTTAGTGTCGCTAATGCTAGCTATGTCAATACTATATGTGAGACAGGATTCAACGCTGGGCACAGCAGTTATTTATGGCTAATTGGCAACACAAAGGCTCAAGTCTACACCTTTACTTTAGGTACTGAGAGGTATAACAAACCAATGTTTGAATTTCTGGATAAGTTATTCCCAGGTAGACTTCACATCGTATGGGGAGACACAAAGAAGACAATTCCGACATTTACAAAGAAAAATCCAGACCTTAAATGTGATCTGATATACATAGATGGAGGACATGGTTACAAGGATTTTAAGTCTGATTTAAGGTACCTACGAGCACATGCTAAGATGGAAAAGCATATTGTCATTGCTGACGACTACATATTACCTGGTATAAATAAGGCATGGAAGGAGGAAAAACAAAAAGGACAGCTAAAGGAATTCTTCTCCTGCTCTACCAGCATTAGGCTTAGTATGATGGTCGGTGCATATACATTGAACAATAATTCCAGCAGTATAAATGTAACACACGTTTCGCAATTCTCAAATTTGGTCAATAAAAGAATATAAGGCCAGATTTAGGTAGTGAAAGTGTGTTGTTGGCTGTTTTCCCCCCAATAATTATGGTCTTTGTTTGGTCGTTACACTACAAATCAGTCTTTACACAACAACCCATGTAACATAGGTACATTGGGCCATGATTGGGCCAATATACCACTAAAGAATGGGCCAATATTTGACATTTTGATTTTGGCCAACCGCTGGTTTGACTGCTGGTCCAGTAATGGCCCATGCTTGGAGAAAGGGATATTGATTACATGTTGGCCCAATGGTGGACCAACGGTCAAATGTTTTAACATGTAAGTATGCTTGCACATTCAATTATACATGTAAAAATAGTGTTGTTCAATATAAGTGATTGTTACAGTGGTCCTATATCGAGAATTATATGTAGGACCGACATAAGTTTTACAAGGTTGCCCCAATGTTTAATTTCTAACCTTGGAATAATAGTGTACAAAAAAGCATGTGAACCAACCATGTGTTCATCTTGTTAGTTAATGGATCCGTCTTTCTTTTTTGGGGAAAATCAACTATTACTGGGAAAATAGATTCTATTCCCCTTTAGCGAGATGATTAGTGTAGGGCGCCATTTCCGATGGTACCAGTAATAGATCCCTCTCCCCCCCAGCACCAGCTCAGGTATATTCACGCTAAATCTCGGTCCCGAGATCAGGGTACATAGTTTGTCATACTGAACAAAGGTGGCATGCAGGTGCCGTCCTACAGTTTGTAAATCCGTACCAATATATACGTCATTAGGCCATGTGACCAAAGACATCTAAAAATAGACTCAGTTCTCTATACTGGGAAACCACAGCATAGGTTCATTCCAAACTCGATCAACACAGCACTTTGGTATCTACCTGGAGGAGCCACATCTGTTAGTGTGCAGGTCTATACTAGGAAATCACGGCCCAAGAGTCAAGTGTACAGTTGTCTGGTCCAAGAAAGGTGAGCAATTTGGCGTTTTTATTATGTGGAATCATTTGAGCTTGGGCTTTGAGTCTGACCTGTGGCTGTGCTGTCATTGACAACACAGTTCCCACCTAGAGTTGCACAAGTCGTTTTGATGTGTATGATTTTATAATAAACTGAATCTACATGTGTTTTCCCTCCATGTGGTTACAACTTGAGTATCTCTGGAAACAGCAGCAGGGATGGGAGGAGATGGGGGGGGGGGGTGTTGAAGTTGTGGAGTAGAGCTGACGTCTGCCCGGCCAGTGCCAGTGGGAGTAGCGGCGGGGAGGGGAGGAGGCCGGGGGAGGAGGAGGACGTCAACCACTAATAGTCGCCACCCGGCAGGGTGAACTTGTTTCTGCTAGCAGCTAGATATAGTGCAAATATGGGAAAAACTCCGCTGTTATGCCAAACCTAAACCAAACAGGAGTTGTATGGCCCTACACCCCTAAAATCGATATGGTGACATGCCCATTTCTTAATTGACATGAGACATGGCGCCGGGGGGGCCACTCTCACATTTATGGATACCATGTGCATACATCACCCTTAATTTGGACCCCTTTTCCCGGGACAAAAATCCACCAAATCACCCCCCTTTTGACGGGATAACCCCCTAAAATTGGCCAAAAGTTGACCCCTTTTAGCTCCTTTTGGCAGAATATTCTAAATTGGTCAAAATGGGACCCCTTTTAACGGGATACATCCATGAATTGGCTAAAATCGCACCCCTTATAATGCCGAAAAATGGAGCCCTTTTAGTAGGATATGACCCACAAAATAAACCCCTTTTTACAGGAACTTTTGGACTTTTTGATTGGTTATTCTTGGGTTAAAAACATACCCAAAAAGGACCCCTTTCCCGGGTTTTTGAGTACGCACATAGTTAGGGTAAATGTGGGTAATATCGCGCACCTAGTGACGATATTACCCAAATATTCCACACCAGTCTTTTCCACTGTCATTAAGAACGATTTTTATAAGTATTTCTAAAAAAATAAAATAAAATAAAAGAAATAGAGAAAAAATAAATGTTAATTGCACCCCCCTTGTATGGTAAGCAGTGGCCTAAAATCTGGTTAAAATTTTGGGTAATATCGTCATGATTGTTGTTATATCACTCACACCATTGTGTTATATCGTTCACCCATTGATATACAGTGTATTTTACCCTTTGGCTATATCCGCGCACCTGTTTTCACACCTAAAAGTGTGAAAACAGGGTGCTTTACCCCACATGCTGTCACACCTACATGGTGAGGGACAGCATTCCCAAAATGATACATGTTATAGATGAGATACAGGGCTACCCTGTAAGAATGGTCCTTTTATAGCATTATAATTTATTATATACTTTTTTATTTTATGAAAAGTGAGCGATATAACAGCATGCCTGAGCGATATTACCTCTATGGGAATTAGTATAGAAAGTGCTGATTTAGCAAGTAATAAAAATACCAATTATTAGGTGCTTTTGTTCATCTCTGACTCCTGATATACATGTAGAGCACAAGTAAATCAAATGCATTAAAATGATATAAATTATAACGTGTCTAACTAAAAAAATAATTCAAAAAGTTTAAAAGTGAAAAATGTCCCTTTTAGGGGGGGTACGCGATATTACCACATGCACGATATTACCCACATTTACCCTACTATAGGACACATAGGAAGTGCCCCCCCCCCCCCGCCGGGGACATGGCCACTCAAGTGCCTCTCATGTGCCAAAGGGCCGGGGTGGGCACTCCCTCGTGGTCGCTACGAGGGATTTCATTGTATTAAAGTACTCACGACCATACATCATTTCACCAGCGTAGATTCGATATTTTGGGTAGGGGGGACAGGGGGTGGGAGTCACTTTACTTTGGGCTATAGACTATATAGTAAACTATAGTTGGTGGGGGGGGGGGTTGGTCGGAAAAATTATGCCATTTTGGGAAAATCCATAAAGACCCCCCCCCCCATGTAGTAACAATTGACCCAAACCATATGAAGTTTAGGCCACTCAAAAAAAAAGTGGTTTCTCATCACCATGGTCTGAGAAATCTGACGAGGGAGGCTTTTTTTTAACATTTTTTTTTTTTACTCGCAGGCCAGAATGTAAAGGATAATTTACGGGTTCCATCGGCCAAAATTCACATTCTATTGGTTAAGAATTGATTGATCTTTAAAGGTAGGGAAAATGTAAGTTATTTCTAGACCACTGCATTGCTAGCATTATTAGCTTTAATTTGATACCAAATATGACCAATATTGTCCATTTTTATGAGGTTTTTCATCAAAATTTGGCAAAAAAAAAGAAGATGCGTGCGGTGATGAGAAACCATTATATTTTTTGGAGTGGCCTAAATATAGGTTTTTGTCATGACCCCAGCCATTATACAAGTTGCTTGAAATATGGTTGGAGAAATTTGTTCTGCATAGTGCCCACAATAACAAGACAATTTTAATACCTAGGTACACTATGAGTGCTGACCACAATTTCGTACGTCACAGTACTGAGCTCAATCAAGTGCAGCCCCCCTCCGAGGATGATGCCTGGAAAAAGCTTAAGGTATTACCCTCTCACATAGCTATATTTTAAGTTGTCAACTAGAAAAGATTTATACTGTAGTGGTTTAAATAAATGGAGCTTCTCAAATAAGGCCAAGGTAAATGTTGAAATAGAAATGTAGGCCATTTTTGTATCTTCAATAACAGCAGTTCTAGTATAAGCACAGAGTAATTGGTGTCACCACTATTTATAAGATTACTCAGGGTACTGATAAATGATGGATATATAACTGAATGTTTTTTTCTTTGAAGGGCTGGACAGTACCACAGCTGAGGACATGGCTTGGCATGAGAGGTGTGAGGTCAGGTGATGCTACTAAGGCTGACCTGGTGAGAATTGCCTATTTCACCTGGAAGCTAGCTGTTCCTATTAACCCAGATGAAGTGACCACACAAAAAGAAGCTGCTGCTCGTTTGGAGTCACTACTGAGTGTAGGTGACAGAATGCTTCCAAACCCCTCTGAAGTGAGTGACTGGGTAGCTGATCTCCAGAAACTGCCAACAATAACCTATCCAGATATTTACAATTATCTAATACACTCACTTGGTAAGATACTTGTTCATTTTATTTCCATTGCGTGTTTTACCATAAACTAATTCAATAATCCTTTAAATTATAAAGGAATTCTTTACGATTGGGGATGTATAACATTGCATTAAAAGTCAATATACCCTGTGTCATCTGCAAATCAATAGATACAACTAGTGATCATTTTGTGGTTATTCTATTAACACAATGGGAATTTTAAATTCTTTCTGAGGTATATGTACAGTTATAAAAATATAGCCTACCTACACATGTCTAACAATTATTTGACGCTTGTATGTTAATATAAGACAAATTACAAGTTTCCCTACAAAAGATTCCATACAAGCTTCATTACTGAAAGTTATGTTTTGCTTCAAGGGATCACTGCAGAAACAATGAAGGCCTACAAAAGCTTAGATGGCTATAACTATGCTGTAAGCGGTTGGGTGGAGGAACTTTTCATTCATCAAGCTTCTGACGAATTTGCTTTTGTTAAAGCAAAGGTTAAACCATCACAACACTCGACTGCACCTTATGATGCGTGGGTTATGGTGCACATGATAGGTGCAGTGGAAGCTGCAAGGTGCAGCTGTACTGCTGGGTAAGTTTAATTTGTTATTTGAAATACACATTATGCTATTTCAAATACACACTCATTTTCCCATGGGTAACACATACTTTTGACTATAATTATTACCTCCCAACCTACCTTATTTAAGTTATTTAAGTTCTATGATGCGTTTTCCTAAACATTAAATAAATTTGTGCCCTTCTGATGGGTAGCAATGACGTCAGAGGGATTATAGAGCTCTCTCTGAACTGGTTTTCATATGCCTGTTCATAATTATGAAATATGTATTTAATAAAATTATATCAAATATCAATACTCATAGTATCACTTGATAGCAGTGTGAGTTTGGCATGAGACCAGTTGCGCATTCTATTCTCCCACTTCCTCAATTTCGAATGAAATGTATGTTTCCTATGATTTATCTCAGTCTAGGTGAAGTATGCAGCCATGTTGGCGCTGTATTATTCAAGTGCATGGGAGCAGCTAAACTTGGCCTGAATGAGCCAGATGCGTGCACATCCTTAGCATGTGAGTGGAACCAGGCCTTCTGTAAGAAAGTGATTGCTGAGGTCATCCGTAAAATAAATTTCTGCAAACCAAGGATTAATAAGGTAATGTAGGAGTGTCATTGATATCCAATTACCGTATTCGACCTAATAAGCGCACACCCCCTTATAAGCGCACACCCCCCGTTTTTGGCCAATTTTTATACTACAATTAACCAAAATTATCTAAATTTTTTACCCCAATTAAACTCTTAACTACTAAAAGGTGTCCACAATTATTCTTTAACCGCACTTTGCGCTTATTACGTCGAATACGGTATTTCGATTTTCATTACAGTGAAATCTCGTTATAATGAGGACGGTTATAAGGAGCAGACGGTTATAAGGAGCAATTTTGCTTTGCCAGAACCTTTTTCTATACTTTTCTATAGTAAAAAAACACTATTAGAACGAGCATTTCTAGCCGAAAATCGGTTATAAGGATACAATAAAGATACTGCGACTCCCTCCGCCCCCAGGGCTTCCTTAGGCGGCAGGAGGGGTTGTGTGAGTCTAGGACAGTTTCAAAGCGACTCCCCCCGCCCCCAGGGCTTCCTTAGGCAGCAGGAGGGGTTGTGTGAGTCTAGGACTCCCCCTGCCCCCAGGGCTTCCTGAGTTGGGAGGAGGGGATGTGTGATCCTTTAATACAACCAATTCTGTTAATGTGTGTATGATATGTGTGTGTGTACATTATGTATATATCATATATACATTTTGTCTATCTCTATGTATATAATATGACCAAAATCGGTTACAAGGAAGGTTGGTTACAAGGAGCAAATTTGCCTTGCCAAAAGGTGCTCCTTATAACAAGATTTTACTGTATCACTATTTTGGTCTCGATTTTTCAATCATATTATTGATTTATTGCAATCCAGTAGTTAAAATCTTCTAGAAAAAAGTTTTTTCACCTCTTGTTTCTATACTCATACTTGAATGCATAAAGATGACCAGTTCATAGCTGTTTATGCACAATTTAATATTTAGAAGATTCTTTCAGTTTTGGAAACATATATTCCTCTTTTACTTATATTTAAAACGGTGTATCGATATAACGGTTTGGTTGATGCGATAATCAGAATTCCGTAAATGTTGATGTATCGATTCTAGGGGGATCGATGACACTCCTAAGGTAACAAACCCACATATTGTTCACCACTTATTTTTATGTAATCAGTTAATACTTGTCAGCGGGGATTCTGCCAGCGGCTGAGCCAGCCGTCTCCTCCCCCGCCCGGCGTGTCAACTCTTATCTTTATGTAGAACGTACGCCGGGGCGGCGGAGGGGGTCTGTGAACCCACAGCCCCAAACCCTAGGTGCGGCTTATACGTGAAAATTTGCTAACTAGTGCTACTTCTAGTTGGTAATAGGTATTTAGGAAAGCCACAGAATTTCATATTTTGCAGAGAAAATCGTTGAAATACCAGAAAAAAAATCACCAATTTCCACGATACTTTATATTATGTCAGGGAAAATGTTGGGGGAAAGTGAGTGAATTTGTCAATGTAATAACAATATTATATTGACCCCAAAAAATACAATTTTTGTATGATTTTGGGATGAAGGAGTACGATAAATACAGTGTTCAGCCAAAACTATCCCTAAAATATAAGTTTTTCTAAATTTGAGGTTGGGAGCTCTGCACCCAGTATGTTTTCATTAACACAAGCATAACTTACAGCCACTTAAATCAATGGGGACTTGAATTGTTCATAAGTAAATATTCCTGATTTAGAGGCCATCCTAATCATGTAGGACAGCCCTATTTCATCAACTTTTCCATCAATATATTTCTAGCCTTGGAAGAGACGCAGATCAGAAAGAAAGGTCTGTATGAGTGACAGCAGCAGCTCTGATGATGAGGAGCTGTGGGACATCTTAAAAGATGCTGGACCATGTGGGGCAATACACCTTCTCAACCCACCACACCGTAAAGTTATTCATCACCTAGGTAATGTTCCCATTTTTACACATATATCTGCTGTTATACACAGTACAGTGTATGTTGGCCTTTGGGAATGTGTATGCTTTTGCAATCATAATCTGAATTGATGATGATACAGGGATAAAGTTGATCTGCATGTTGTAGCTCAAGGTATCAAAACTTTCCCTGCCGAATAGAATAATATAATGGGAAATGGAGCTAACATCCCTAGAATATGGAAGCCAAACAAAACACAAGTACCGTAATGGCCCATTTAAGTGCAGGGGTCTCAAATAAGCAAAGGTCCCGTTTAACTGCAGGTCTAGGGCACCTATGAAACCCACAAATTGCTCTTTAACCCTTTAAGGGCTGCTGCTGCCTCTAGGCATCATCCAAAATACCCTTGAAAAACAGTGTTTTAACCCTTGAAACCGCTGCTGCCATGAGGCACCCTAGGGCATCAATACCACTAAATTACAGCTCCTGCTGTGGAACAAAGAATAAGATTTTTGGAATCAATCCAAAAATATTTAACATTGATACTATGTCCCCTTGTCAAAAAGGTGTAAACTCTGTCTCCAATACAATTTATTTCACTCCTTAGCCACTATTCTAGAGAGCACATACTTGCAAAGTTGCATATTACCATGCCATATGGCCGGTGGTTAAGTTCCAAATGACATGTTTCAAGGCCAGCAGGGAAAGGGTTAAAGGGATCCATATAAGTGCAGGCCACTGTATGAGCACAGGGGGTAACAATGACTTGGAATTCATAAGCGCAGCAGTGCTTTAACGGGCCACTACGGTAATCATCATAAACACTAGTTCTCTATTGACAAGCACAGCACTAAGCAATTCACTGACAACAGTTTTCTAATAGAGAAGTAGCGAACCTGCCATAGATGGAGTACACCAATAAGACATCTGACTACAACTGTACACTGCATTACGTGGATGCCCTTATAAGGACATGGTGACCACAGCCTCCCCATGGTTGACTAAGGATGTTTGGCGGTACTACACTGCATTGCAGCTCTGCTACAATAACATTAATACATATTTGTGATGTGGTTTTAAGGATTGAGATATTTTGAGAAATAAAAAACTAATCCTTCCTTTAAGAATATTTTCTCACAGATTTTGTGAGCACAATTATTCCTTGCAATGAAAAGTGGGGAACACTCACATAAGCTGTCTAACATCTATACTGGACACCAGTTACAAATACGTAAGTTCATGAATATTCCCATAAAAGTATTCAGCACCCCTCCAACTATTAACATCCTAAATATTATATAAAACACAGGGAGGAAAAGTGTCACCAGTATGGAAAGGTTTACTATTTATTACAAAAAATATAATAAAGCCTGGATCAGTTTGTTTCTTTGCTTAAATGGATCACTTATATTTTGATGTAGAATGACCCATATCCAAAATAATAAATTATCAATAATCTTACTTCTTTTCTACATAATTGTATTACCTGAAATGTTAATTTACTCTTTAATAATCCAGGTGAATGTGCATCAGAAGTCTCCATTGAATCTACTGAGCCTACACTCAACACTTTTCCATGTGGCATTAGGCAGCTACTGGACCAGTCTGAATCGGACAACCTCTTCGATGTTGTACGCTCATCTGTATCCTCTGAACAGAGTGAATTCATACAACAGTCTACCAAGTTACAGCATCGTGAACCAAAATGGGTCCAGGTTCGTGAAAACAGAATCACGGCCTCAAAAATGGGAGGTGTTTATACGTAAGTATTTTTGCGTTCAAAGTTTTAAGTATTACAAATAAGGACCTGAAACCTGGAAATCACATAACAATTAGTCTATCAAGAAATTTAAAGATATTATTTGTTGTACATAGAAATCCAAAGCTGCTCTTTTGTTCTGTTTAACTTTTATGTCAATATTATGCAATTGCTATTGATATTGCCAATTTACTGAATAAACCATTGCATTTCAGTTTCATGAAGTCTAACAAAGAAACACCAAATGACACCCTGATGAAAATGCTTGTTGGGCCACAACCAGACATAAGTTACCTCAACCAAATCAAATGGGGTAATGACCATGAACCAGATGGAATAGCACAGTACATCAACCAAACTGCCTGTGCCAACTTGGTTGTCCAGAAATGTGGGATAAAGATTCCACCTGGTATGAAGCTCTGTATCTTATAACCAAATACTCTCAATATAAGTCTGTTATTTCACATCTTATATGGCATGTATAACCATAAATATATCCAAGCGAATGATTGACAGCTCACTTAGATTAGCCTTCACAGTATTTCATGACACCTACAAAAATAATCCTTATTTAATGTACATTTTCTAACACATTTTGTGACCACAATAATTCTATGCAATGAAAACAGGGGAGCAAGCATATAATTTGGCTAACATGTATTGTGGACACCAAATACTAAAACCTAAGTTCATATGCCCGTATAATTATTCACAGCCCTCAAAACTATTAACATTGTAAAGATAACAATTTAGATGGTTTTAAGGATTCAGATATATTGAGAAATAGAAAACTAATCATTATTTTAAGTACATTTTATCACAGATTTCGTGAGCACAATTATTCCATGCAATGAAAACAGCGGAGCACTCACTGTCTAACATCTATTCTGGACACCAGTTGGAAATATGTAAGTTAATATTCCCATTATTATTGTAATTATTCTCATACCTGGAATATTAACATCATAAATATTACACAACACACAAGGAGGAGGGGGTGCAGTTGTGTTACAAAATACTATTTTAAGCATAAATATGATATCTTCATTGCATCTTGTATCTATTTTCAATCTACCTCCCATGTATGCATTGTCATGCCCTGACATGCAATTGTAACTTATCCCTAGAATATGTGGCATCCCATTGTTCTACCCTAATTAAATGTAAATGATTGATGGAATAAATACCAAACTGCAACTGAAATATGAGGGTACTCATAGAGGCCAAGTTTTTAGGATCGGGTAGCCCAAAAATCAAAAAGTGATATCTAATATAACATAAGACTTGAAAGTTCCTGTTTTTAATAGGCCTACATATTCATTTATTAACCTAAATGAACTAACGCAGAATTGTTATCTTTACAGGGGATGCACATATTGGAGCGACACCAGATGGATATGTAACCTGTAGTTGTTGCCCAGATAGATTGGTTGAGGTGAAATGTCCTTACACTGCTGGGGAGAACAACATGAAACCACGAGAGGCACTAGAGGCTGGTCTGATTCCCTATTTAGATGATCAAGGTCACCTAAAAAAGACACATAAATATTACACACAAGTGCAATGCCAAATGGCGTTACTAGGGGTAAATCTGTGTGATTTCTTAATTTGGACCCCACAGGGTATCCATGTACACCCTATTGAGTTTGATAGGATCTACTGGAATGATGTAAAACACAATGTTGACAGATTCTATGCTAAGTATGTTCTACCCAAATTGTGCCCCAGGACACCAACAGTTGACGACCTTCAGCCTCCCCCGCCAAAACAGCCCAAGAACAAGGCTGTACCTCCCAAAGCAATGGCAGCTGAAGTTCAGCCTCCCCCGCAGACACAGGCCAAGAAGAATGCTGTACCCCCCAAATCTCCGGCAGCTGAGCTTCAGGCTTCCCCGCAAAAACAGGCAAAGAAGAAGGCTGTACCTCCCGAATCTACAGCAGATGAACTTCAGGCTCCCCCTCGAAAACAGGCCAAGAACAAGGCTGTACCTCTCGAATCTACGGCAGCTGTACTTCAGGCTCCGTTGCAGAAACAGGGCAAGAAGAAGGATGTACATCCCAAATCTACGGCAGCTGAAGTTCAGCCTCCCCCGAGGAAGCAGGACAAGAAGAAGGATGCACCTCGCAAATCTACGGCTCCTGAATTTCAGGCTCCCCCACGTAAACAGACCAAGACGAAGACTGTACCTCCCAAATCTACAGCAGCTCAACTTCAGCCTCCCCCGAGGAAACAGGCCAAGAACAAAGATGTACCACCCACAATGGCACCAGCTGAACTTCAGGCCCCTCCGTGCAAACAGGCCAAGAATAAACCAGCACTTCCCATAGAGGCCGCAGCTGAACTTCAACCTTCCCCACGACAACCAAGAAACAAGAAGGCTCTACCACCCACACTGGCAGCAGCACAACTTAAGCCTACCCTGCGACAACAGAGGAAAAGAAATCCTCCCCAGTATCTTGCCAGCTACGAACTTACCAGATTGTAACTTCTTTCAAATTGTTCTCGTCAACTTTTGTCAATAACACACTACAATGTCATATCTATTCTCAGCAGTCATGATATCTGTAATTGAGATATGATGTACCAATGAGTTTTCTGGGTACGGCCTATTGATGTGAAATCACATACAAATGAACCTCCATTAATCTCATTCATGTGTGCAGCAGTTACACAGCATTATCCACGAGGATAGATTTCCTCATCTGAGATCTCATCACTTGTTTGTGGGACAATAGGGGGCCACAGATTGGTCACGGCAGCACAAATAGTCAGGATGTCATCCAGATGGTGCACCTGGTTGAGTGGGTATGTCTTCTGTAGAATCTTGAAGTTTTTGACCCGCTCGATGATGCGCTCAACATGGATACGTAGACTGGAAATTTTCCTGTGCTTATGTACTTCCGCACGACTTAGTTGGGATTTCCCCTGTGTAAATGGAGGGGAGTTAAGAGTGCACAGCTTTTGGGCCAACTCTGCTCCAATCGTGAATCCCCGATCCGCCATCACCTCATCATATGGATCTAGAGTATCCATAAAACCTGTGAACAAATATAGAGGAAAATGGGGTGTAAAATTTATTGGAACTTTAATTACAGAGTGTATTATTGTGATTACACAATAGAGGAGAATTCATCTTATGGTTGTTGTGAATGATGTTACAAACAGCTATCATCAGGATTTAATCACACAAATCTCAGACAACATTCTCCTTTTTCTAACGAACCAGTGTTGATAGGTTACCCACAATCAAGTAGTTCTAAGAGTGGATTTACAGAACCTGGATGAGAGGCCCAGGTGTGTGCCTATGAATAAACCAACTGTATTTTTCCATCAAGTAAAACAAGTTGTCATCTTTTCTAGTAATTACAAATAACAACATTGTGATTTTATATATAATATTTTTACCTTACCATTAGTAGGTGATACATATCTACTTTTCATTCCATATCACTTACCAGAATTCATGGTGATATGTTTGTCTGATGCTCTGCCACCCCAGGCATCAGACAGGTGGGAGATAACTCCCTCTGGCGTTACCCCTATCAGCATCTTCGCAGTGTTGTGGTGCTTGTAGGTAGACCACGTCTGCTGTCGTGCAAGTACGGAGGCTGGCCTTTCGAGAAAGATCTCAAAGCAGTCGATTATCACTCTAGTCTTGGGGTAGGAGGTGACAAACGACTTGGGCATGTGAGCTTCAACCTAAAATTAGACATTATTTGTTCAGTGTAGATGGTTCTGTAATGTACAATCCCATATACTGAAACATCTTAATTAATAACAGTATATTTAATGGTTTTAAACAACAATGTTTCTGTGTCAACTACTCCCCTAATCAACTGCATCTAAATTGACTTGGGATCAATGATATGACAGCCAAGTCCCCATGTATTACACATACTGGGACACCCAAATTGTTTGCTGTGTCCTATTCCTTCACCACTTACATTATCTTATTAGTTTAAGATATCTATTTGAATATACTGTATACATCTATATATTCTAGACATTTTTTTGGGAATAGGCAAGACTAAGTACATACCTGTTCCTTACTTGGGCATTTTAGACATTTCCGTAGGCATCTTGCAAGGCAAGGCAGCCAAAAACTGAGAATGCGAGACACCTGAGTCAATGAGATGTTGAACCTCTCTGCCAGGTCTACTTCTAAGAGGTCCAGACGTAATCTCATCATGACTAACATGAACTCATCAATGAGTTCTAGGGGTCGTTGGGGCCCAGGCTTCTTCTTGTAGGCCCCTCTGTACCATGGTGTTTTCCCCTTTCGATTATTGGTAGAGAGAAGCTTTGCCCGTGGCTCAATACGCCTCTTGAACATGGTGATAAAGAAGCGCCAGCTTGGGAACCCTGTGTACTGTCTACAGCAGTAAAAATAAAAGGCTATTATGTACTATATGAAATATACCCCCTTGATTTTTGTTAAACCTTCAATTCATTTATTTAATTCTGGCATAGTACCTTAATGTACTGTGTGATTGAAACACTGATGATTAATGCAAATGGGAATGTATTAAAAGGGTGGTTAGAAATCCATGGGACCAGGCCGAACATGAGAAATTACAAGTGTGTTATTATCTCATACTTGATATGGCATTACAATTCTGTTAAAATGTTTGTTTTCTACCTTATGACAGGGGTCACATTATTAGGTTTATTTTTTTGGATAAAGTGATATAAACAATTTCATAATTATGTTGTTTAGTGCAAAGCACCCTATCTAAAGTACATGTACCTTGTTTTCTTGTCATTTCCCTCAATTACTTTGTAGGAAAAGCATTTTGTGCTAGTTCTCACAGCCTTCTTCATTATGCGGATACGATTGCGGAGCATGCCATTTTCCCGTCTTAGCCTCTGGACCTCTGCCTCTGGAAAAATGACAGTAAAATGTAACTATAAGTTAACAGCCATACATCTTTAATAACAGGGTACATCACCAGGGGATTCATAAAATCACACAAGGTAAAAGCAATCTTTCCAGGAACAGGTAAAAAAACTGAACCTATCAATCAAATGTTTGTCACATGTAGATTTAGAATTACATTCAACAGACAAGTTATAATTGAGCATATTTGTCCAGATGCCATGGCTCTCTTATGTTCATTAAGCTGAAAGAACATAACGGACAACAGTATGTTTTAATAAGCATCATTATATGATGAAAGTTTATGCCAATGTAAATAATTATGGTAGTGCCTTTTTAATATTTACCATTAGTGTTTGATGCAGGGGCTGGGTATGGTTTTGCATAGTTGTGGAAAGACAAGGGTGTCCTCTTCTGGGTTTTGGAACCTGATAAAATATATTGTTGGCCATGTATAAATTATCAAAATTAATCCAGTGACATTATCTGCTATGCAATAGTTGATTTGACTTACTTTTTGTTTTAGGTTAGGATTAATTTTTAATTGTTTCAAAATTAACATGTTTCTTCTTGAACCGTCTGACTGCTTTATCCATGTAAATATTATCGCAATAAATTGTCAAACAACCCAATTCAAGCTCTTTGGTTTTGTGTGGGATTGTAATCAGAGAAAATTCTATGTCTATTTGAAATGTCTATTTTGATGTACCTTTAATTGTGAAAATCTGTGATATGACTGGTGACTTGTCATCTGTTGGAGTTGGGTACAACACATCACACTCTACACCAAGAACTGAATCTCCAGTCAAACAAGATTCTGAGGGGGAAAAGGAGCATTATTAGGCCATCAGAAATGTTATATGTCAACAGCTTAAATGAAAATATTGGTTGGGACAAATGTTGAAAAGTAAGGAAACATTATAAGTTAAAACAACACCAAATAAGAGATGTTTAAAGCCGGGGATTTAGACCAGTGTCAGGGATAATGCTTTTGGTTAATGGATTTTGTACACGAAAAAGTGGACAGATTTTCCTTATCTTGCCTCTGACAAGAGTTCTCATTGAATCGCTATCAACAACAATTTCGGGTGTTCTTTGAGGATCTAGAGAACTGTAATGAGAATGGGAGACATACCATTTCCACGTGAATTTCCAGTGATGCTAGGTGACTTCAAGTTGGACTGGGTCACTTCATCATAGCTAAGTGTCGACATATCACAGTCAGGCACCATCTTGGGTGAGCCTGGTCCATAGGATGAATCTGGTGGGTTAGGTGTGCTGCACATTGGTCCTGTTGAGACTGGGTCTGGTGTGGTAGACATCATTCACAATGATATAATTACAGATTAACCTCAACATTGTAAAGCATACATAGGATGTATCATCTGTGGTAAACTAAACACCCTGCTCATGGAGTGTCCTAGTTGAAAGAGAGATTGGGCACACTGTGCATGGAGAGAATGTGGGTTGGGTAAGCCATGGTGAGAGAGGTGTTAACTACCGATCACAGTGACAAAAAGCTTGTGATATTTCCTATGCAATGCATCTCCCTGAATTGGTTTTTAGATTCTAGAATATGTTCATAGTAAATTTCAAAGGTAATGTGGGTGATTTTCTGTGTTCAGCATAAAACCATCGGATTTGTTTATCTTTTAATAAAGATGGTAATACAGGAACATATAATCAGAGGTTCATAAATTTACCTACCTTCATTTGAGAAAATCTGTGATATAACTGGTGATTTGTCATCTCTAGGAAATGACTGTTGCACACCTAGGTTAAAGACATCACATTGGACATCAACAACTGAAGGCCCAGTGAAGGAGGATTCTAAAGGTCAAAATGAATATCATTAGGCCAACAGAAATATTACCTGAAAGTGGAAACGATAAGTCTATAAAGTTTAAATGGAGAGTAGCAGGACATGACGTTGGTAGGGGTAGACACTAACTTTTGAGACCATGGGCCACCTGGGCCCGCAGCCTCAGAAATGTGTGGGCCCGGAGGTAAAGCTGTGGGCCCGGGAATTATGACATTAATAATTGAAAAATATGTTAACCCTTCAAGGGTGCATAATGTTTATCCATTGGGAGTGCATCGACCCCATAGGGTTGCCATGATTCATGAATACAATGCAGGCTGCCAGTCCCCCCCTCACTTTTGACTAACCCCAAAAAAGGTAAAACGAAAAAGGTCAAGTAAAAGGCGGTCAAAAAGGGTCAAAACACTCCTTAGCCTCCCCTACTTTGAAACTGCTTGCCACGCCCCTGAGTATTAGTTATGAATGTGGAATTGTGGAACGACAAGTTGAGTAGGCTAGGTATTAAATTTCTAATTAATAATAAATGAAGTAAAATAGTGTTTGTATAGAAATAAAGTTTAATGGGAATGTGTACCTGTACCCCAGATGCTATATGTGGTATGATATTTGGACTGATTACAAGTTTTCCTTTCCAACATCCAGAAGTTTGCCAAAAATGTACATTGCAAAATGCAATGCAATTACAGTATTTGATTTGTGTAGAACCAGAGAATAAAGCATTAAAAGTGGGGGAATCTTGTTATTCTAAGGAATCAACTGGTGAGAGGAGAAGAATCCATTAACGATTCTTTTCTACAAGAAAAAGTGCATTTTGCAACATATGTTCCCGAAAATTGATTTTTAATAAATTTTAACTGTCCATGCTTCACAGTAGTAGCAGCTAGCAGTGACATCAGGGGGGAAAAGCTAGTACTAACTAGTTAGTCCTCACCAATATTATTCAGTAGGAGACGTACCATTTTCTTTGAAATTTGTTGTGATGCTAGGTGACTTCAAGTTACACCGGGTCACTTCATTAAGGCTGAGTGTTGATATATCACACTCAGGGACCATCTTGGGTGAGCCTGGTCCATAGGGTGAGTCTGATGGGTTTGATGTGCTACACATCCGTCGTGATGAGACTGGGTCTGGTCGATCGGGTGTGCTGCACATCTGTTCTGTTGAAACTGGGTCTGGTTGATTGGGTGTGCTGCACATCTGTCGTGATGAGACTGGGTCTGGTCGATCGGGTGTGCTGCACATCTGTTCTGTTGAAACTGGGTCTGGTTGATTGGGTGTGCTGCACATCTGTCGTGATGAGACTGGGTCTGGTCGATCGGGTGTGCTGCACATCTGTTCTGTTGAAACTGGGTCTGGTGGGTCAGGTGTGCTGCACATTGGTTGTGTTGAGTCTTGTGTGGTAGATGTGCCGTAAACTGACATGATAAGATCATCAGCTGAACATTGGAGATCATACACTGGGAGCGTTATGTGTGGTACACTAGACACCCTGCTCATTGGTAGTGTCCTAGTGGTGAGCGAGACATTGGATGAACTGTGCATGGATAGGATGCGGGGTGAGTAAGCCATGGATCTTATCCTCTTTGGCTGAATGGTAGGGGATGATGCAGACCGCCTCTTTTGGGGTTGCTTAACTGTTGAGGTGCTACACACAGACTGTGGTGTCTCAGACAGACATTGGACAGTAGGCTTTACGATAATGACCTCCTGTCCTAAGAAATGTTGACGAGGGGCACTACACTTAGACAGAACAAACGTATGTGTCGGCTGATCCACTTTAGATTTAATGGAGTTAGGGATGCTGACTACTTGTTCTTGAATCATTCCAGGAACGTTGGGTACATTACTGTTTTGTAGTGGACGGTTACTATTGGTGAACTCTGAGAGAGCACTGTTGAGGGTTGGATACAGTTTAGGTTGATCATTTGCCTGTGCATTTATGCCTTGTGGTCCTGGTAATTTGGGAGTGCCAACTGCATCTGTGAGAAGAAGATGGTTAGCTTGAGGATGGAAACATGTTTATAAATGTATGTTAATGATATGTGGTCCTGAATTAATATTGATTTTAAGTAGAAAAGTGTATTCTAGTGTCTCATGAAAATGTCAACACACTTTTAACCAACATTTCCTCAAAATATTCAAGATATCTGACAAAATATGACAATTTGTTTTGAACTGACTTTTAAGTTAGATACAAAGCAAGTTTAAATTAACAGACTTTTATTAACAACAATCAAAGTACTCTATATAAACTCAAGATTCTTACCCAGTATTTTGTTTTTATTGGCAGGCCTTCCCTTTTTTTTCTTTGACTTGATGGGTCTGGTGCGTGGTGGGTGCTCCTTTACGAATGCATGACCCATGTTTATCTGTGGCACAGGATATTTGTAATCTGGGTTGCCATTGACAAAATGCTTTTCACAAATGGCAGAATCAGTTGTTGGCTGCCACACTTTCCCATTGATAGTCTCTTTGTGAACATTGTCAACCCATTCCTGCCGAAGAACAGCTTTCCGTGCTCCTCCAGGGAACTTGTGGAATTTGATGTTTGGGTGATTCCTGGAGTTACTTTTACACTCTGTTACTATGCAACTGCGTGTCATCTTTGGGTGATTTTCGGTAACAAATTGCTGGGGTATGTCTGTGTTATGTCCATGTAGCAGAAAAGGACACACAGGTGGTAGGCGAAGTAATGGTGCCCTACACTCTGAATCTTGTAAATTCCTATAAAAAAGAAAATATATGATAGTTTTAAGATATTTGTGTGGGCAAAGCTGGCTAGTAATGTTGTACTCTACTAACCAGTGACATGGAAGCAGAATGAGAAAGGGTACAATAAACAGCAAAGTAGAAAACAAGTTCTGTACAGCAGGATGACCGCTCACATACTTTTTCATGTATAGTACGGTAATAAAATATAACAGGTATGGTGTGCTTCTCTGACCACTCCTTTATAAAACAAATGCTAAAGGACCCTCTCTTCAAATGAAAATAAATATGAAGGGTAAGGTGATTTAAAAAAATGCCCATGTACCATATCCTTAAGAAAAAACCCATGTCGCTGCCCCCCCTATTTTTATGTAAAAATTGTCAATACCCCTAGTACATTGCCTATATCACACCCCTCTAGTGTAGGCAGGGAGGCTGAAATGATTTTGCATGTCCACACCAAATTTAACCTCTCTCCCAGGGATTTTGACAGGATTTTTGGCAATGGGACAATGGCCCACTCTTTAGGTAGAACAATGCGCGATTTTGTAAAGTAATGGGCCACAATAGTCCATACATTATATGACTTGAGGGCTCGACAAATTGAACTACTCAGAGGAGAAAGGTTGTGCCCAGGAAATACGTTCTAATGTCCAAGTCATTAGTATATACTTTTAATCCATTAATACCTTTATATCCCCCCCAAAATACCACCACAACCACAAACCCTCTGAAAATGCATAAAGAAATGTCAGATGTTTCCCAAATTTAGTGAACACCATGGCCGGTATTAGGAAAGAAAATTGGTCAGATAAATCATCACCTGAAGCCCTAGAAGGGCAGCATAATCATCAATGCACCATGTTCTTTGTTGTCATGGCGTATGAATGCAGCCCAGGGGAGTAACTCGCCAGGGGAACATTTAAGCATCATTCAGACAGTACACGGGAATTATCACAAAATTCAGTCACCTTTATTTTTAGCTAGAATACACACCCACGGACACATGCAGGGGTCGTCTTAAAGGCAGTGTTTTTATACCGGTACATTAGATTAAGTAAAAATGATTTTTAAAGGTATTTTGTACTAGACAATTTGGAGCATTTAATGGCCGATTTAGGATTTAAATGAGTGAATTACGCACTGCGCTGCCCTGTCAAAACCCCTGGACTCTGCCCCTTTTAAAAATCAATCACTCCCTAATGGTCAACAGTGCTGTCTCACTGATGTGACATAAATATAATATGGTACTCCATAATACCCCAGGCATAACACGTATATTTCCCAGGCTATTATTAGTATTGAATGAAAAATAAAGAATAATGAAAAACAAGCCTCATCACTTTTAAAAGTATCTTGGATGGTACACTCAAACCTATGGCTATAGACCCTTAAACTCAATATGGGCATTTCTTAAAATCGACATGGGACATGAGGCTTAGTGACATGGGACATGAGGTTTAAAAAGATAGTGACATGGGATATGGACATTTCTTAAAATCGCCATGGAACATGACAATAGTTAAGTGACATAGGCCTAAATATGCGACTTCTTAAAATCAACCCGTGACATGAGGACCCCCCATCAAGGGCCCCACACCAGTTTTCATGGCCTTAAATGGCCATGTCGCCATGTAAATTTTAAGAAATTCCCATGTCACTATCTATTTAGGGGCCATCCATTAATTACGTACGCACCAAGGGGGGTGGGGGGTCAAGCCAAATGCGTACAGATGGGTTCAGGGGGGTGGGGGGTCCAGGACCATTTTGGCATGCGCATTGTGCATGCATAGGGGTGTTTTATGGCCATTTTTCGACAAAAAAGGAGTATATTATTAGGTCCAAATACTCTTAATCTCGAAATTTTTCTTGAGAATGGGCAAACTATACAGCACAATAAACCTTTTCCCCCTGTAAAAGCAACCAATTCAAACACAATTTGATACCTTTGATATAAAAGTGTGGCAAATCCCAAACTGAAATATGTGGTCGTTTTGGATGGATACCCCCTATCCTGTAATTGGAAGAGGTGGACGTGGGGGGGGGGGGGTGCACAGGCAACAGCTGCTGTTCCTCATTTGGTATTAAAGCGATATTTTTGTGATAATTTGCAGCTCTATAAAGGTCTATAAAGGTATCAATTTGGTGTATGTACATGCTATGGGGAGGTGGGGGGGGGGGGGTTGGGAGGACCAAAAATGTTTGGATACCCGTTACCTTGAGGAGGGAGGACCAAAATTTTTTCAACTTCTTTTTTTAAAGCGGAAAGCCAGAGTAACACCTTAGTTCAAAGGGGTAGGCTGTACTTTATCTCGCTGGCTGTACTCAATTCCGGGACTCAATTGTAAACCGTCGGGAGCCACAAAAATTCCGACCTACTCCCGTGAAAATCCACCAACCCCCTGTGACCACCCCCTAAAAACATGCACTTGGTGTCGGGTGGGGGGGGGGGCAGGTTGAATATCCCTCCATACTTGGCAAGAGAAAAAATAAATGCAGTCTATTTGAGATGTACTCGTGACCATGCATCATTCCACTTACACATAATGTGGATAGAAGGGGGGGGGGCTGTTCCTAAATCAGAATTACGGAGACCAGGTGATAAGAGACTATCTAGCCTGAGGAGGCCAAACTTCTAGACTAAAGGCATGCTCTATTCGAGTTAAACTTTAGGCCCCATAATGAATGGTACAGTGAGAAAACGCTGAAAACTATATAATTCTGGAAAAAATTTGGGGGGCAAAATCAGTCTTGGCCCCCCAACAAAAGAGTTGGGGGGGGGGGCATGTGCCGCCCCTGCCCCCCCCCCCCCGGGCCCATCCTAAGGGCAGTAAGGCACGCATACTGCTTCTAAATCTAAATAGAAAAAAAATTCCCAAAGCCTCATACTTTCTACTGGGTCAGCTTCTGAAATGGTTCTATATTTCCTCAGATGGTATATTCTCCCGCATGTTGAGTAGGCCTACAAGAACATTCTTGTTTTGGGGTCATGCCCGACTGATGGGGGCCGTAGGCCCAGCAAAATTGAATTCTACCTTTAGATTGGATACCTAGGGGGGGGGGGACAATGGCAAGACTAGGGCCTACCTGACGCCCATATTGTCCCTGGCCCCTGCCCCCCTTCCCCCCTCCCGCAAAGAAAATTTTGAAATTCCAGTAGTAAAATGGTGCATTTTGGGGAGTTCTATTAAAAGCACAATTGAATGGTCTTTTCGATTTATGCTTTAGGGTCCATAATGGTACAGTAAGACAACCATGGAAACTTATATAATTCTGGAAAAAGTTGGGGGGGGGGAAGAACATAGTCTTGCCCCCCCAACAAAGAAGTTGGGGGTGCATGGGCCACCCCTGCCCCCCCCCCCCCCCGCTGGTTCCGCTGCCCCTGGCCATGCCCCCCTGTCGAATTTAGGGGTCTAGGGGCATACTGGTACCACTACCAGTAGGCCTACCAAGGCATACGATGGTTCATGTGTAATGATGGCGATCTAAATATACCCCTTTGTGACTGTATTGACCTAATAACATTTGGAATTTTATTAGCTGAACTTACCTTAGTCTCCCTATCCATACTGTAATCGTGAGGATGAGATGCTGTATCATAGAAAAATCTGTGGAAACGTGTGCACTGTTGCTGTCAACAATTCCACCATCTTGCCTGATCACATGACCAGTTTGTACACTACAGCCCGTCACTCTCCCAGCAGAGTCTTGGTATATGTCGAGATGACGGCAGCAGTTTGGTCCAACTGGGGCAGACCCACGGCAGACCGCATACAGACTAATCACATGACGTCACGACCCCTAGAACTCGCATTTATGGACACGGCAGTAACCAGTCTCAGCCAGAAGTTTAGTTCTTGCTTCTCTCATATGATGGCACCACTGGTATCTCGCTAATGCGGAATACCCACTAAATTTCAATTTCCACCCAATAAACTTACACCGTAGCCAAATTATCATAATTTTCATATATTACACTATGTATCTATTATGATACAGATGACATTTATTGGTACAGGTAGACGTTAGATGTCCGTACGGCTGACATTCATTTTACTATACAGATAGCATGGGTTACTACACATGGCAGTTGGATGCTTGACACACTTAGCAATATTTTGATACAGTTAGCAGTCGGATGGTTGGATGCTAACTGTAGTACTACAGTTAGCAGGATTGATACACTTAGCAGTTGTACAGTCTAGACACGAAGCATCTGGTGACAAAAAACTAAAACCAGGACAACTGGATGAATCGCTTTTGCATATCACCTTTGTCAACCATTTAAACGCCACATTGAAATTAGTGTTTGTTAAATGTCTTATTGTATTTGAGGACAATTCAAATTACAAGTGTTGGAATTCAATTACGTTTTTATTCTGCACAGCTATGTTGGAACCATATGTGTATGACACAATAAATTAACGATATTTAATTGCTCTTTCAAATAAGGTTTTTATAGCTGAAGAATATCGATGGAACAAAAGCATATTTGTTTAGCTTCTTTTCTTTTGAACCGCATTACTAGATAGAAGTTGAATGCAATTCTCATTTTTAATGATTTGACAAAACTAATGTGCACCCTGTGCATATGTTGCTATATAAATGTGCACCCCCAGCTAATAAAAAACGTTATTTCACGTCAAAATAACGTTTTAAACTTTACATAACGTTATGCCATAATAAAGAGCCTTAGAAAAACCTTGACATATAACGTTATATAAAATTATAAATTGGTGTATAACGTTATTTGTTTACTGGGCCTGTGCATATTTTTCCCATACATTGTTTTTAAACTTCCGTGCACCTGCTTGTGCTAACGTTTAAGCAAATTGAACATCCGGAACCATGGCTGAAAAATTGAGTTTTCCGACTGGCTCCATTTCTCAGATTCAGCATATGGACATTGACTTTAAACTTGACATCACTGACTGATCTCTAGCGGCCTTGTTGATGGCATAATAAAATGGCTTCCATGGCTCTAATAATGGCCTCACAGGGTAGCTGGCTACAGGTCTGAGTTTTGTCATGTAAACATGGACTTTAAGCATGACATGTCCAATTGAACTATTTCATCCAGTAATGGAAATGAATTTGGGGTTATTGTTGGAAACGTGAAATTCATGATATTCACATGGACTTCAAGTTGTCCAGTTTTATGCTTCTACCAACGATTTAACCTGGGCTAGAGCTGTTAGCCACTATCATAACAAGCCCTGCCTGTCAGATGCATGCACAGACATCATATTTAAAGTCATATAAATCTATCCGGAATGAGGACAATTCACTTGTATTGTTTATAAATTGACTTGTTTTGATGAGCAACGATCAAAATAAAAATAAAATTCAGGTATGTTCCCGAATACAACCAAGCGTTTATGAATGTGTCACACTCTACCTGGACCTAACTGAACCGTAACCAATGGCATGAAACATGCAGTTGGTTTAGAAAAGGAATGTAAGTTCTCTTGTTTAACAAGGCTGCTTCCCCATCATGATAACATCCTTGGAATTACTAGCTCTACCAGTCATTTGCTTCATTATATTTACATTTTTAACAATAAATGGCAGGTGTCGGAACATTGCATTTGTTATCACCTTTGGACTTTTTATAGTATCAGGATATAGACAGTATTTGGATGAAAGCAAAATAAATGCAAGTGGTACAATTAGACCTTCACCTGTCCATCACAGAACTCCCTTACTACTGAGAAGGTCAGTTGTATCAGCAGGAATGGAAGCATATCCTACCAGGAGTGAGGCTGCCCTAACGCAGCTCAACCTGTCAGGTTCTCTACTCTATACATTGGCAAGTCCTAAAACCATCAACAACTCGTGGGTAAAGCTCATCAGTCAGGAATCCAACCAACAACTTGTAAGCACTCCTGTGATATTGGAATGGAGAGCGAACGAAAATGATAGCAGGATCAGTTGGAAAGCAGGCCAAGGTTATCTCAAACATAAATATAAATGTCCTGTATCTAATTGTATATATACAGATGATAGATCAAAGTATCTTGAGGCAGATGCAATCCTCTTTACTCAGAGTCTTCATTACAAAGTGCCATCTTTTCCACTAACACGTTTGCCTCATCAACGTTATGTATTTCATCACATGGAATCTCCAGCTCATCCTATTTTCCATAACCTTATAAATAATAAAAACGTAACTCAAAACTTATTTAATTGGACAGTGACTTATAGACATGACTCTGATATACATGGACCATATTCTTTGTTTCTTAAAAAAGATAAACCAGATATGCCGTTACCAAGGAGTGCATACATGTCCCAAAAGAAGAAGGGAGAAAACCTTGTGGCATGGTTTGTGAGTAATTGTAGAACGAGTTCACAGAGGGAGAAATATGTGAAAGAACTACAGAAATACATATCAATTGATGTATACGGGAAATGTGGGAAATTGAAGTGTAAGAGGTCAAAACCAAATTGCACTAATAGGCTACTACCACATTATTGGTTCTATTTGAGCTTTGAAAATGCAGTCTGTTTGGACTACATAACAGAAAAGGTTATTTATCCAATGAAACATGCACATGTAGTTCCTGTAGTTTATGGGGGTGCAAATTACACCAAGGTATTGCCTCCTCACTCATTTATAGACATAACAGACTTTGTTTCTCCAAAAGCCTTAGCACAGTACCTTATCAAACTGACAGAGGATGAGGACAGGTATGCCGCCTACTTTAACTGGACGGGGAGCTATACCACATTCCTGAATCCAAATCGAATCTGCCAAATATGTGCCCGGCTACATGAGAGACCATTGACGGGACAGGTGTACACTGACTTTACATCATGGTTTTCAAAAGGTGTATGTGACACAAGTTGGGTTAAAAGGAACAAGCTCCACTGGTGAATGTCTGCTTTGTATGTAGATAACAATTGTAAGAAGTCAGCAATGATGTTTTTATAATGAAAATGACCTTTTATACACAGATGCATCCAACACCCTGTGGAAAGGGGAGAAGGAGCAACAGAGACTCTCACTGGTGGACAAAGTATCCAACAACCGGGTCAAAGACGAGGACACTGCAGACTATGTGAATGCCTACTACAGTGGCATAGGCGAGGCCTTGGCAGATGCGTTTGACCCTTTGCCGGCTGCCTCCCTGATTGTAGATCAGACAATTCATAGAAATAATCCTAGGACAGCGCTGGGGTTCACAACACATGAGACCACATCTAAGATTGTGAAACAGCTAGACATCACCAAGTCCTCAGGTATAAAGGATGTAAGGACTGTGGTCATCAAGGATACATTCAGAGCGGTACCTGCCTTGGTACCACACCTAGTTAATGCAACCATCGAGACCTGCACTTATCCACAGGACTGGAAGCTGGGTAACATAGTCCCCCTCCCGAAGAGTGGGGACCTCTCGTCGGTCAGCAACTGGAGACCAGTCTGTCTCCTGAATGTGTGTAGCAAGATCTGCGAGAAGGTACTGCATAAACAACTACTAGCACACATGACCAGGTATCAACATCTGTCAGAGAAGCAATTTGGATTCATCCCAGGAAGATCCACTTGTGACGCCATCTTTGGCCTGACACAGGAACTGTATACTGCACTGAACACGGGGAAGCCTTCCGCAGTCCTATTTCTGGACCTGCGGAAGGCTTTCGACACGGTGAATCACTCTGTGTTGTTGAGGAAAATAGAGGAGTACGGAATGGACGCCACAGCAGTTGGTTGGTTTGCTGCCTATTTGACAAACAGAGAGCAGAGCACAACAGCGAACAACAAGACATCAACCAAGCTGCCCATACGCTGCGGAGTGCCCCAGGGATCCGTACTGGGGCCGCTCCTCTTCCTGGTGTACATCAACAGTGTACAAACTGCAATCAACAACACTAGTGCATATATGTACGCCGATGATCTCGCCCTGGTGGCATCAGACCGGAGTGTGGAGAGGATACATACACTGATGCAAACCGACGCAACCTCAGTTGGTGAGTGGGGCAGAACCAACCGACTTACAGTCAACACTGACAAAACCTACATCCTGTGGGTGTATCCCAAACAAAGCAAGCCTAACCTGGCTGGGCTTGAATTCTACCTACAGGGAAAAGAACTCAAGGTGGTAACCCAATTTAACTATCTAGGGGCCACAATCGACCGGTACCTGTCTCTGAACCCACACTGTAACAAGATAGTGGGAATGGTCAAGGACAGGCTAGAGCAACTGAAGAGGGTGTCACGTCACAGTGGACAGGAGGCCTGTCTTCTGATATACAAGTCCATGATACTGCCCATGATGGAGTACTGTCCAATAATATTGGATGGTGCCGCAGCCTGGGCTATGCCAAAACTCCAAGTCCTCCAAAATAATGGCCTGCGGACTTGCAACCAAATCATGGATCCCCGAGACATTGACATACCGACCCTGCACAAGAACAACGACTTGGAGATGCTGCACGAGCGCAGAAACAGGCAACAACTGTCCTATGTGTACAGCATTGCTCAAATCCCGGAAAACAGAGTTGTTCCCGCAAGAGACTTGCGTGGTAACGCCAAGATAAAGATAAAACTGAGGAGACCAGTGAAGGACGTATACTTCAAGAGTCCTCTGTACCGGTGCTGCAGGCTTTGGAACAGGCTTACAGTACTACAACAGAGCCAGAACACCAAACAGAAATTCCTGGGCATGTTGACCAAACATGACTTAAGGCCACTCGACTAAAGGACAACCTAGCTGTGTAGAAAACTGTTTAATTGTATACACTGATTGTGATTTATTGGCCATGAGATTAAAAACTCCCCTTGTATGTATGAGAACTTTTGTGCCAAATAAAAATATTCAAAAAAAAAAAACAAAAAAAAAACCAATATATCATTGGTTGGATTATTGATTGATCTGGAAGAAGAATGTCTGAAATTGCTCTACCAATTTGTTTATCAGCTAATAAGTTAAGACGTGGTGTATTTATGATATACATGATCACATATCCCATTTCTCTTTTAGAGGATATTGCTCACAGGGCCAATTGTGTGAAGATTAAGCGCTGTCTTTCACAGGAGGGCACAACACACTTGTGAAAATTCTTTTTTTTTTCAAAAATGCTTTACTTCAGTAAAGTAATGAGTTCACAAGTTCATTAGTTATCACACAAGTGTGTGGTTATACTTGTTGTATATTTTGCTATTTACTCTCTGTTGAAAGTCCGTCAAAATGATTTATATCAAGTCAATGATAAAACTGAATTCATTTTAGCCGCTAATCTGGTAATACAGTAGAACTCCTTGAAAAGGAAGACCATGGGAATTGTAGAATGTACTCTTAGTAAGCAAGGTCTCCTCATATCAGAGTTCCTTATAGCCACGTTTCTCTCATAATGTATTTGTTTGATTGCTACAAACGTTTCGATTTTAGAGAAGGGAAATAAATGCCAAATCAAGATCTTAATTGAGATACAGGGGAACGGTTTGGATGGGAATGGGTAATTGCATTTACTCCAGACTGTTCTGTAGAAAGATGTCTAGGGAGCAGAGTTCTGCATTCTCATATATATATATATATATATATATATATATATATATATATATATATATATATATATATATATATATATATATATATATATATATATATATGTATGTTCAGCTATAATGGCTATCAAAAGAAATTATAGCAATATATGTGAGATTGTTAAAAAGTATTTGAGATGTGCAAACGAATATTTATTGGAATACATGGTTGTCAAAATCTAACATATTTGTAACACAAATTAATGGCTACGTTGAAATATGATAAGATGCAATCTGTTGATATACAGTATTTTGTACCTACAAGGTTGGGGCACTTGCAGTCTCAAGGTTGTAAGGGATGTCAGTTTCTTATTGGCCATTCTGGGATGCAAGGAATGTATTTGGTACAGTTTGGTCTAGTATATATATATATATATGTCCTATTACAAATATAACAATCGGTACTAAAATGAATTTGCGTTCATTGATCCAGTGTTATTGTAAATAAATATGTGCTGTACAGTGAAGCTGTCTTATATTGATAATGTAAGAGTATTGAATGTATCATCACCTAGTTGTAGTGTCTGTCTCAATCAACTTTTGACAAAAGTATACTCCCAGAGAGCTGGACAAATGCTAGATAAAACACCCCTATCGAGCTGTCGAGACTCAGCTCAGATGCACAACTTAACACACATTAGTTAATTACAGAAAACTTATCAAAAATAATAGGTTTGAAAATGTAGAATCGGTTCTGACGAGGAAATGGGTTCCCTACCACTACTCCTTCAGTACTAAATCAAGTAAGTCCCTGAAAATGTGCTAAATTTATGAGTGATAACACTGTTTATAATTCTGGAAAACTCCTGGAAAAGACCCTTACTGAGGTTTATTATACAATTGGGCCACTCATCGTGCTTTTTTGGGGATATCCCCGTTTCGATACCCAGTGATATCAGCATGTTTCCGGTGGATATCAGCACGTTTCCGGGGATATAAGCCTGTTTCCGGTGGTCCTGAGCAATTCCGAAATTTCGTCAACCATAAAATCTAAGGTTCCATGGTGATTTGAACTTGGTACCCCAAGCGTTCAAGTCGAACGCTCTACATGCTACGCCGCTCAGGCCCTGGTATGAGCAAAGTTGCTCAAAACTTATGATTTGTTGGACCCTCACTATTTTGTAGTCTTCGCCATGTCCCCAAGTGAATACAATTACCTTTATTGGTGGCTTCTGGACATGAGGGGAGACTATTCCGATTTGACCCAGGTTTGTCAAATTTTCTAAGGTAAATATCATGTCATGCTAAAAAAGAGATTATCCCATCATATTCCACTCAGTTTGTATACAGGCAGAGAATCAATTTCCACAAGTCATGGGAAGATATTACAAAATTAAATGTTCTTGTTGACACTGTTATTATTTGAATGTTTGCTCAGAATCTAGGGGTGAATTGCCTTCATTCTTTTATTCCCCTGCATGGTAGTGGAAATAAGGATGTATTGGTCTGTGAGTAAATCACCAGGGGTAGCATTCATGGCAACATGCTGACATAATACAAAAAAAGCACTATGCAGTGCCTAAAGGGTTAGAGACCCCAAAAGCATCTAAAGTGTTGGAATCCTGTGAGTCACTGCTGTAGGTTTGAAAGGATCTAACATATGAGTCAGACCCCCAATACACGTACCAACTGGTGGTCTTTTGGGGTTTTTCACCTTCCAACAGCCATAAAAATAGAACTGCTTGCACCATACTTTTTTTTCTGATATCATGTAAAAGGAAACACCCTAGGCTTTCAGGAAAAAAAGGTTAAAAAATTGTCGGACCAAAATTTCTTGAGTTATAGTCCCTCAAAGTGGAAAAATACCCAAAAATCAGTGTTCCCCCCTAATTTTTCATTTCTTGAAAGCCCCCCAAAGCTACTAAGACTATTACAACCCATCCCAAACAGCTCAGTCTATTAGGTATATATGCTACCTCAAATATTCAGGAGTTTTTAGGGCAATATCTTTCATGAAATTTTCACAGTGGTGGTTCATTTGGGAAGCTTGGGAAATTTGGGAAATTTGGGAAAACTACTGATGTGACAGATTGCTAACTTGCAAATCCAACCCAATATTGCTTTTACATCTAATATGTAGCGGATTATGGGCTCTAATCATTAAAAAAAAATTGGGATGATCCGCAAATTTTTCTCAACTGCAGGTCCAAAAGAGTGACTTTGGTGATGCATTAACGTGACGGACTTTCACATACATTTTCCTGTACATAACACAAAATACCCCCAAGCTACTATTTAAAAGCAATTGATATTCATGGCTGGTACATATTCCCTCCATCTGGATAGCTACTGTAGTCTGATATTGCTTCTGTGTACTCAGTAAGGGCATTTTGGTGTGTAGTCAAGAAAGTCTGTAACAATAATGAAAGTCCGTAACGAAAACCAGGGGGTACTGTAAAAGTCCTCCTGCTGCTGTCATATTGTCCATCTACTGTTCATTGTATGATAAATATTGTACAGTGCACCTTGCTACATAGCTGGGTGAAGTTTTAAGCCAGTTGTATATGTTTTAGTTTACCTGAGGGGTGGTTAAGTTAGACGGTGCACACAATTTGACAACTTTTCATTCCAAATACCTTCCTCAGGCCATAATTATAGAAATCAATGCTGCTTTTTGTGCTTTATATTATACCCACAGCCCCAACACATCATTCTAGACTGTCAAAACCACAGTGGATACTTGGATTTGATACCTACAGGTCAAAATGCTTGTTTTCGTTACAGACTTTCGTTTTCGTTACGGACTTTCATTGGCAACAAGAAAAAATACTTATAGAATCATTAATAATCAACATATTTTCCTCATTCCTGGACTAGATGTCAAAGGGACAGCTATTCTAACTATCTGAGCACTAAAAAAAATAGAAAATTTGCTTTTTCAATTTGTCAGGGTAAATTTTGTGTTTAGGAAAGTCTGTAACGTTAACTCTTGATTGAAAAAAAAAGTACTTCCAAATGGCCAATCGTCCTAATATTTTAACACAAGATGCCCCTATGGTACTAACAGTATCCTAAATAGTCATTTCCTGAATACTAAAAGATTTATTTTTGACCTTATATGCCTCATGTGAGTTTTCATGAAGAAATTTTGAAATTTTGTCTTCCAAGCAAGGTTGTATAGTCATAATATATGATAACATGGGTTTTATATGGCTAAATTGCTAGTCCAACCTGTTTTGAACACATAGATATAAGATAGATGAGCATGGAAGATGTTTGAGATGTGTGATACCTATTGTGCTATGAGCTTCCAATTCCGGAAAGTCCGTAACGAAAACTCTGGTTTTCCTGGACTGGTGTACCTCCTGGTAATTGCCTTACTATTCTGCTAATAACCATAGTATGATGATTGATGTTATTTATTCTAATACAGGACATGTTTGTGTCATGTAATGAGGGTAGACAGGTGCTTTTGTGGTATTTCAAAATTATTTGGAGCCTCTGTTATCCAAGTACTACCAAAAACCGGAAAGTCCGTAACGGAAACTCCATGAATATGGCTTGTTGTATTAACACACACAGAGTCTTCACATATGCAAAACTAAGCCTGATATTGATAGTAGACATGATGAAGATAACACACAGCAAATTTAATGATAAATAGAGCATTTTTAAAGAAATTAGAGTAAAGTTGGCATTCTTATCTTTAAATTTCAACAAAATCCACGCGTCTTGCAGAGTTTGTCGCCTCTTAAAAAAAAAAGTTTTTGGTCTATGGTTTTCAAACTTGGCATGCCTAATCATACATACTGTGGCAACATGTGTACCAGATTAGAAGTTACCATAGTGTTTATTTACAGTTTTACACATGGTTTGGTATTTTTGATCGAAAGTCCGTAACGATAACTCTGGGTTCTGTTCGATGGTGAATAAAAACTGACCCCCTGGGAGATAAGCTCTCCCTCAAGTGGATTCTGGGACCTGAGATACATGTCTTTTGATAAAATGAACTTGTATAAAGATGAATTGAGTTTGCCTAAATTTTGTTGTGATCCACAATAGGGACCAAAATTGGGGCATTTTTAGGATTTCTGACTCATATAAGGAATCCAGCCGGGATATTTTGCCTAGCTCTATTGAATATATGTGTCTACATTAGGAAGGAAGAGAATTCAAGTTTGAGGAGGTCAAGTACAAAGGCATTGATTAAATTCCTCCATGTTGCCACGTAAGTGGTAGGCATTACATTCTAAAGTACTGGAATGTAAAATACCCGATAGAGCCCTACAGACTTGTTGTTGGTAGGTATCTTCAACAATGACAGCATTCAACAGTAGACATCACTTGATAATTATTATTTCTTAAGCCTTAACTTTCATTTGTTTCGATTATCTTCTCTCTATACTGTGTTTTTTCTTTCAGATGATTGACAATGACACATATCGTAGGAAATGTGGCACGGCCCGGTAATTATTTTCTGTTTTCATTACCTTATTATAGAAGTATGAAAAGGGTTCCTGACGAACTGTTTGCATCGCCTCGAGCGGTGCTATTTCTGGTTTCTCTTATCGAAAACTGGATATTACAACCTTACTTCTCAATAATAATGCTATTGAAATAGGGCTTACCAATAAGGACGTCTTACAAATATGGCTAGTGGAACAAACTAATTGTTCTCTCCCTGTACAGAGGCGTAGGAAGCAAATATTCATTGGGGAGGCCCAAGGAGGTGCCAACTCCAACCAACTTTAAGTATCGGCTTTTACACATCATGTATCACATACATACATTATATTTGGTTTTAGAGAAAAGGAGTGTTTGAGCCCCCTTTAGTTCAGATTGGGGGGACCAGGCCCTTCTTTCTCCAGTTTTCTTATGCGGGAGAGGTAAGGATTGGAAATCGTATGTATTATACTTCAAGTCCTGACGAATTTTTAGGGGCCCAAACATATTCAGCCTTCCCCTCCTCAGTGATTTGGGGGGCCTGGGCCCCCCTGGCCCCAGCTTTTCCTACGCCACTGATGAAAGACTTGTTACACTAGGCATTGTGGAATGTGTTTTTTCCCGAACTTAATCTCATAACCACTTGGCGAGGCCGTAAAGCTGAGTGGCACCGGGACTTGCTACAAATCATGCCAGAATAAACTTTGTATTCTACATCATTTGAATTAAGGCAAAATTGTCAAATGTATGCTGAGTATATCTGCTTATTTCTGTAAATACTTATCTAGTATTTCAATAAAACCGTCTTTGATAATCCTTGTAAGAACATACTTTATTTCAGAGGACTTTGTGATGTCTATTTTCACATAAAAATCCTTTACCTCTTGCAAAATTGAAGTATGATAGGCTGGATAAATTATGCATATATGGTCCAATAGGATTTCTCTCCTTGTATACTAGGTACCTCTTTTAAAGCAATAATTAATTGAACACGTTTGAACAAAGAGCTTAAACAGGGCTAAATCGATGCGATCAATTTCGATTTAAATTGACCCATGTTTTTTATCCGTTTGAACAGGTTTAACCCAACTTGTACTAAATTGAAACAGCTTGTAAATGTATGTTACATTGCAGGAATCAAATTTTGACTTAACTCAGCTCAAAGGTGCTCTCAAAAGAACTCAAGATTCCTTTATTGAAACATATGGGAGGATCTATACATGTTCCACCTATTAATGCTGACAAGGCTCCTGGTCAGCTGTGTAATACTCACTACTGAAGAAAAAAAGATGGCCACACTTTTGGATCTCGTTCTGAATGACACCCACAGGGACAAGTAACGTCCATACTCAAGGCCCTGTCAGATCAGTCAAAATTACGACCCGATTTTGCTACGACTGCCAGAGTCGTGCATGCTAAAGTCGTACGATTTAGGGCGATTTTCTGCCGATTTTCTAGTCATAGCCCTTTGCCAGACTGCACGATTTTTAGTCCCGATTTGGTAGGGAGAAAATCGGGTCTTGGCTTTCCCGTTTCTATGACTAGTCTGACCGGGCCTTTAGTCAAGCCAGAACCAAACACTGTTTTAGACTATACAACAACACATATTCTGATACACTGCTATGTATCCAACTAATTAACTTTTGACGACTGTCCTTTTTAATTTCAGGAATTCGACATCTGTTATACTTATCACTAATCAGTGTCCTATCACTGACACTCAATTATAATGGCAGAAACATCCCATCAGATCTTAGGACACACCTTTCCAATTATAATGGCAGCAAAATATATGAACATTCAACAAATTTGATGTCTATAAATGAGTCCTGCAAACTACCAAATGGTGACATGCATATGTGTTGGATTGGTAGAGATATGCTTTCAAAAGATGGGAAATTCTATGATATGCTCAACAGAAAAGCAAGTATGAATAATACTATCATTCTGGCATCTGTTGATTCAGGATATGTTAACATGGCCATTAACTTCTATGAGACAAGTTTTAAAAGGTTCAATATTTCCAATTTTCTCTTCATCTGCTCGGATAGTGTTGCTGTCAAAATGCTTGCTGTTAAAGCAATAGATTGCTTTCTGTGTCCCCAAGACACAGAAAATGAGAAACCTTCTGAGTATGGTCAGGCAAAGTTTTTCATCAAACAGCGTGTAAAGAGGAAAATGATGGCTGCTGCACTTTTATTAGGATTCACAACAGTACTTTCTGACGTGGACATGGTTTTCCTTCAGGACCCTACAGCTAGGTTTAAGATAGATTCCGATATAAGTTTCATGATGAATCGGGACAAGACAGTATGTGCAGGTCTCTATGTAGCCAATCCAACACCAGCCAGTATCAAACTTCATTTACATGTCCTTGAAATTGTAATGACACATATAGGTCCAGAACAGGCAGCTGTCAATAAAGTGTTTCTCAACATGACAAAGCAGAAGACACTCAATCATAAAGGCTTGAGCATGTCGGAATTTGCTACAGGTGAAATTTTCTTCAATCGTTCAAAACGGAACTTTGTATCGGAGGAGCCCTGTCATAAAGGACAATGTGGTGTGTTTGTTGTTCATAATAACTACATTTATACCAAAGCAGCCAAAATCTACCGCTTCAAAGAACATGGTATGTGGTCTCTGGATACCAATGGTTATTATTCAAATCCATATCGTCAGTATTTACAGTTTTCAAATCCAACTGCCTTTGGTGATAAAACTTTAGAAAGAGAGACATCAGCACTCAAGACAGCACTGACCATGGCAAAATTGCTAAATAGAACACTTATATTACCTAAGTTCCACCATTGCCAAAAAAAGAAATGTACTTCCTACCGATCATTCATGGAATACTTCCACATTGAGACTTTTGATAAATATTTTGAAAGCCAATATCGGGAACACGTCTTCCTAGAACACTCTCTTGTGCCACACAGTGTTAAAGAATCTGTCTCCAAGGAGATATACATTGCAGAGAGTAAAATGAGTAATATATTTAAAACCTTAAAGAATGCAATAATCTTTAATGCAACAGAATACAATAAAGGTATAGTGTCATCTACAGATATTATCAAGTGGTTTGGAACAGGCAGACTTAGTAACATATCTGTTCTCAACTTTCAATCTCTGTATGTTAATGTGACCTATAATGATAAGGCTTTCCAAGACATTCTTAGCAAAGCATTAGTAAAATCAGTTTATAACCAGCGTATGACAAACAGACCCAAACGTAAGACCAGAACTCATATCTAGACTGCATCTGGTGCTGATTATTGTCAGATTTATATGAAAATAAAAATTGACAAGAGCAATGAGTCGTGCAAATGATATTTGAATGCTTTTCTGTTGACTTTAACAAAATCAGGGGCTCGATTCATAACAATGTACAACAGTTCAGGCTACGACCATAAAATAACATGTCTGTAGGGAAAAGAGGGCAATTTGTATTTTCTTACAGGTAGTAGTCAAGGAATAATCTAATGCTGTAATACAAATAATTTCACAATGGGGTTGTAGGACACATGCCCATAACATAATAATAATCTGTTGTGCAATGGTCATTTTTCCCCCTTACAACAACCATATACATGCATTCTGTACAATAGGGCAGATTGGAAATTTGCTACAATTTTCTTTTCAAATGCACCCCTTTTTTTGTACAACAGCATTCTATGATTTTCTTGAGATAAGCTGGTCGTATGAGATGAGCTGGTCGCATGTGTGGTTATTATTTTCCACCATTACACCTGTTCAACAGGTGTCGTAAGAATAGCATAAAATGACCCCTGGACCATCAGCAATTGTCGTAGCAGTAAAATGACCCTCTGTGTCGTAGAAACTTATGAATCAAGCCCCAGATCATGAAGTGTTAAATTATTAAACTGTGGTCCTTGTCTTCATGTATGTAGGCAATTATTTAGCATGAGATCAGATAGAATTGTAAGGAATGGTAATTGTTTGATAACTAACATGTATATAATTTTGCATGTTCTTGATTTCTGCAATAAGGATTGCAAATTACCCATGCTGAAACGTTCGAGCAGTAAAATGTAAAATATGCACAATTCATTCATTGATGATGTTGCTTTCGATGTAACTGCTCAATTCACTACATGGTAATAAAGATACATTTTTACAAAAAATATCATCAAAATTGTTTCTTGAATCAATGTGATAAAATGAGTCGCATAAATCATCATGATAGAAAACAAGACCGGAATATTTTTGATCCAATAAGAGAAAAACACTCATGGATATTTGTAAATGGGGTGGAGAAAAGAGGACACATCTTTTGTAGCTTATCAGAAATAGTAATAGTTATATTGTGCCACCGTTTTAATAAAAAGCTATATTTTTCTGCATCGAGTGAAACGTTTGCTGAATAAACGTATTGGATAACTGTATTATGTTGTTGCCATGGAACTATTCATTCATTGGTTACAAACTAATTGATAGCCAAACGCAGCCTGCTCGACAACGAGTTGCAGACAGTTACATACTGTAAAAGGTTGGTCGCCATTATTGTACATGTACAGTAGATTCTACTGTAGGTGTACAGTTGCTTGTAGGTAAACATTTGAATGTACTGTAAATCTACAGTAGATTCTACTATAAATCCATTCTACAGTAGATTCTACTGTAGACGTAATGTATATTTTACTGTGTAGCGCTACAGTTACTATTTATAGTGCAATCTTTTGATTAACACCTTAAACCCAGCCTTAGTTTTTGACTGTCTTATCCAATGAAAACTCTATATATCAAAAATGCATGTTTTTATCAAAGAAATAACAAGAATGCATTCAAAGTGTCTAATAAATTACATGATATTTTGAATAAGGGAAGGCCATACAGTCGAATAAAATATTAAAACATCCTTTGCAGGTCGTGTCCCATAAAATTCAATATCCATGAGAGAGGACCTTTTTGTCACCTAGGGGCCCCAAACCCTGGGCTGTTGTGCAGGATTTGTGAGAGTACGACATGGGCTGTGACAAACAGAGCAGGACATAGATCTACTGCAATACTGTTCAATTTCTGCAAACATAAACACACACAGGAACACAGACAGGTATGCATCAATCCAATGTATATCTCTAATTGAAAACATCCGCTGTTTTACATGATAGTGGCTAATTCTGCTTCTCCTTACCATACCTCCCTCTTACTTGATTTGTATACTTCCCGTTGTGCGTCTATCAAGGCCTAGAGAGGACCATTTCATGATCCATCATGATAAGTTTATCATGACTTTTAATTAACATCTGCCATGCTTAATCATGATATTCGTCACCCATATGACACATCTTTATCTGCATTTTGCATGTCTACAGGGAAAACTGCCTTCAGCTATGAGGGCTAAAACTAATAGAATGGTAGTTGTGGGGCTGCTATTCGGTCTCTTGCTGATTTACACATTTGCAGATTCAGGCATTATAAGTAGTCGTTACATTACAACATCCCTTAGCAGTGGAGAAACAGGTACGTAAGATGAGCCTTCTACTCTGTTCTTTAATATGAAATGTATTAATGTAACAATAACTTGTCCAGTCAAAAGGCTAGAGCCCATCTTCAATGTTACTCAAAAGTCCTTGTTTAACAAGAAGATTTTTTATCGATAATATGTGAACCTATAGCATGTGACATATAGCTTCAGCAATTATATAACTCTTGAATAACAACCCAAGGGCAGATGATGCTTTCACCTCTTGGGAGATGATGATAGAAGTCAAAGAGTTCGATATAATTTTGTAAAAACAATTGGATGCTGACATGTGTGATATACTTTTGTACATTCTTTGCAATATATCTCATGATTAAAATCAGTATAATCATTAACTCTTTCTTTACTGCAGTCCTCATAGAAGCTGAACGGCCATTGAATTGGGACAGAATTTTACATTTCATCCCGGAACAAAACAGAAATTTACAGTTCATGCCTAAAAAATATAAACATACTTGTTTGGATTTGTTTACAACGGGAGCTTCACGCCGAATCAATGTAACAAAGGAAATGCATCAAATGCGGGAATTAATCTCAAAGGAGTTGAAAGGGGCTCAAGAACGTTTGACACCAGAACATCCAAAGTTGACTCTGACCTATCAGGAGTTAGCAAGACAGGAGTTTGTCCACACTGTTTGTGAAATCGGCTTTAATGTGGGGCAGAGTGCAATTTCATGGCTCACAACAAAGCCAGATCTAGAATTATATTCATTTGATATTGGCACGCGTCCTTTTACCAAACACATGGGGAAAGTCCTTCAAAAAAAGTACTCAGGTCGATTTAACCTCACAATTGGTGACTCAACGAAAACAGTGCTTAAATGGGCTACAGACCATGGCAAGAAATGTGACATTCTCTCCATTGATGGAGGCCATACCTTTGCAATAGTCATCCAGGACTTGCTGAACATGAGGATGTTGGCTGCCAAGAGGCACATCATAGTAGGTTCTCAAATTTCTACTTTTAGGATATAAGTAAAATGTACTTATATCCTAAAAGTAGATCTTTCATATATTTAAATATTCAATGTTTTAATGCTATATTAAGAGTTGAATGTTAAATTTCCATGAAATGTTTCCAGTTGGTGAAAATAATTTCTAGGTTTTGTTAAATACAAAATGATTGACCCATAACCACCAGTAAGAGTGTATATATGCAGTCTCCCCTTTAGGTAAAGGTATACCAAGAACTCTTTGAGGTAAAATTGACAACTATTTCCTCTTGTCAAATTGAGGATAAGTTTGACTTTGGTCCTTTAATAGGGGAACATCCCACTCTAGACTCATGGGTGTTTCCTCGTTATTCAAACAGTACCTTAGTAGTTCAGACTTTCAGCAAGTCTAAGAAATGCTAAGATATGGAGGGCTAGGGGTGGGGGGCATGGGAGTTCAAGCGATCAAATATGGTAACCGATTTCAACTTTACCCAAGTCTTTAGATATAAATGATATCATCTGTAGAGGATGTTTCCTACGAAGTAGTATATATGAGGAAATTACCAGAACCAATTCGCTATTGATCAATTAAATCCTTATTCTTCTCACACAGATTGCAGATGATATTGACATGGGACAGGTGACGCAATCGTGGCAGAGGCTGCTGGAAACAGGATACATACACCACCTGTACGACTGCCGGGTCCCCGGGATGGACTTGGACTTTGTTATTGGATATTACCCTAATGTGTGATCTATGATGAGTTAGTTCATCAGTTATAAGTCATTTTACGGAATAATATTTTCAAAATGGAGCAATGTAATTCCATGTATTTAGCCAAAATGATCATATATACGAGATAGTTCTTCCAGCACCAAAATACATTAACAGTTTAAATATGTGTACATAGAGCTGTCCTCTTATCAAGATCACATTATTGATGTCTTGAAATCATTCAGCAGTGTCCCATTTGTGTATATTCAAACAATAAAGGGAACATGTTTTGAATAAAACGTGATGTATGCTCCGTTATTGGTGACACATTAAGATGTTCAGATGTTTGGCATTATCATGGTATTGTAGTTGGTCCAAGCTACTCGTGACTTCATTAGAACAACAACCGGACAAAGTACTTCTAAGTTTTAATATACGGCGACTTTATTTAAATAGCGTTCAGGTATCATTTCCTAGGATAACTGTCGGTTACAACAGGGATCAGAACATGACCACACATAATACAAGAGGGTGAACAACTACGGCATAGCATGTATCAAACCCAGATAACAGGGAGGTGTGTGCCTCAGCATGAACCAAACCACACTGCCTTCTTAGGAAGAGCAGCCAACCTTATATACAGGCCTGTGGGGGTCACATGACCATACCCGCAGTGCCACCTAGAGTTGAATGTTATGTAATACGTTATGAAACCTTAATGACAATTTATCATCGGTAAGTTTGGTAACCTCAGTATGCAACCATAGACAATAAAGATGGTATATGTAACGAACCATCGGTACTCATTAAGGAATGAATAAAACATGTTATGGACGGTAATGGAACTGTGTCGTATTCAATCATAACAACTACATAGGAATAGATGAACAAAGAACACAGTAGTCACAGCTGCCCGTTACAATATACCCAATGCCTCTTTATGCTATATTGGTATTAGAAAAGGATACTCTGTTTGGACGTTTGGACGGATATCCCATAATTGCATTCAGCCAACACATATAAAACTATATGCCTAATTGCTTGAAAAAGGAACCTATATGAAGAGAAATCTTTGTCAACTTGCTTCCTTTATTTGGTCTTTGAATAGCTGTGAAATGTCAATGGAGTAAAAACAATACATCTGTCCTACTTGGAATAGCATTATGGGAAATGCTCTTATTCTGTTATGAATACTCTAAGTATCATGCTCCTACAGCAATCTTAATCAAAAGTGGGAAAATCACTATGTTCATTATGAATATGCAATGTCAAGCAGCTCTATAGACTATCATAATAGGAATATCACTGATGAAAAATACAACAGCAGTCAATCAAAGGTGTCATCAAATATCTTGAAATGAGACAAGAATAGAGTATGAAAGCGGGATCATTTCCCTTGATGTCTCCTCAACTCCCCCCCCCCCTCCCAGCCAATGTGTGAATGCACAAGGCAGAGTCAATTTCTACCCCTCTGCCTGTTCTAATCTCATTGCATAAATACTCCTAGATCATCAGATATCCTAGATGAATATCCAATGCCATATAGAAGTGGCGTTTTTTATGGAAAAGGAAAGAAGGGTGTGAATTTAAGGTGTCGTCCTATGTAGCCGAATAAGAGTGCTTATTTGCACACTGGGATGGGTGTGAACTAGAACTCTTATTCCCACACTGTATGCGGTATGTTTTGAAGCTGTTATTGCCACACTAAGGTTTCTAACTCACACCCTCCCCAGTGTCTGCACAAGTGGTTTTATTCACCCCCTGAGAATGTGCAAATAATGCCCTCTATTTGCACGCCCTGCCAAATTTAACACTTTCATTCACACCCTACATAGGGTGTGAATAAGGGCCGTTATTCACACCCGAATCCTCACATCATAGGCTTAAACGTACGGTATTGGGTACCGATAACACCTGTATTGCACACCTTATATTCAGACCCTACTGAGTGTGGGAATAAGAGACGCTACACGCCATGGGGGTGTCAATAACGATGCCTATTTGCACGCTAGCAGCATCAAGATGGTCCCAGGGTGTGGCACCTCTAAAACGTCTTCACCTTAACATTTCAGATTAAGGTCTGTTTGCTCATAGTTTGATTTTTCTAGCACTGTATAAATCTCTTAGGGCCATAACCCATTAACTGATTTGGATGCACTATTGGCTGATACATACAAAAAGATTATACTACAAGGTACTACATCGGGCCTGTTTGTTTAGGGCGTATCAGCCAATAATGTGCCCAAATCGGCTAATGGCTTATGACCCTAACCGATATAGTGTTAATTACCACAGCCACCTCTGTAGTGCTCAATAGCGTTATAGCATATAGGGAATATACCCTCCCCAATTAAAGAAGTAACTACACCATCTCTAAACATCACAGAAAGGTCCAATTACCAAAAGGAATTCCCAACATCTAAATGCAATGGAACATTGACAACCAAGCACAAATCTAAAATACTTACCAAATATACTCTTTAAGCCAAATTGCAATCGTTCCTCCAAAATCCAACCTGGGCAGTGTTTTATTCGGGAGGAATCATAATATGTGCTATTGTCAGGCATGTGGGGTTAATATCCCATCTAAAACATTGCCGACTAAGAATTTGTACGGAGCCTGTTATGAAGGTTTTCTCTATAATGGGGAATTTGGACCAAGTTACCTTATGTCAGGTTATCTTAATTTCCATATATACATGTATGTGACTGTTAAATACTGTGTGATGGCAGATTTAACTAAAATATCGCATATTGTCACCGTAATGCACCCTCAGAAAAGTCAGCGTCATTGTCGCTAAAACAACTCTCACCTGAAAGTCAGGCATAGTTTAAGCGACAATGACGCTGACTTTTTCTGTGTTTGTAGGTTATATTTGAGGAAAATGTACCATTCATTAGAGATCCATCCTATGGTATATAAACATAGGAAAACAGTTACAAAACTTCCACAAAACAAGAGGAAAGATCTATTGTTTACAATATATTTATTACTGATAAGTATTTACATTGACGGGTCAATAAATAATGTTGCTCTAGGTTGGATGATTTATAATCCTTCATTAAGATAACAAATAACTATGTTTATGCATCTATATTCATATCATATATATAGATGCCACAACTTTATCACACCAGGGGCTAGGCTGCACCTGGGGTGTCCATACCTATCAGAAAATGATCCACCATATTGGATCCTCAGCCACAGAATTGAATGAATCATTGTAGCCTACAACAATTTGATTTTACGTGTGTATTCTGATTACAAATCGATCTCAAGTGTGGTTGTTGCATTGCTTGGGCCTAAATTCTATTGATGCCTTTATTCCAGTGCCGATAAAATATTGTGAAACCAAGTCCAGAGTTATTGTTTGTAGTATCTACATAAGGTTAAAGTGGGGACATCATACTTGGTGATGTGTATGACCCTCCTAGTGCTAATAAAGCACACCTTATTAATTCATCCAAAGGTATGCTAGCAACAAAAATAATTTAAAAAATGGTATTATAAAATATAAGTATTTGTGAAAAATATACCGGACAGAGAAACGAACCATTCATCAAACATCATCTGTTTTATCTGTTTAAATAAAGGCTGTACTCCTTATTGGGGATCCAATGTCCGATGAAGGAATTGTATTGATCTTGCTTTCCAACCTGTTGTATAAACAGTAAAAAAAAGCCTATTAGCCAACCCCTCCCATAAGCTGAAAGTGAGTTAAAGGAAAAAAATTTGGCTTATAAGAAAACATTTGAACATTTAAAAGGATCCCGCCTATAATAAGCCGTATGTGACTGTTGAGGTCGTAGGGACCTCCTACTGACCCTAGCAAAAAAGGTACTAAAACAGATTTTGCTCCTTTTATTTAATTGGAATACAATGTGTCATTTGTTTAACATGAATACTTCCCGTGGAAGTGATTTGTAAGGCCTTAAGATTTAGTAGAATTACTGACTTAGTTCACATCCTTTTTTACACCAATATTTCAAATATCCTTTGACAAATCCCCGCCTAAGCCAAAAGAAATTTGGCTTATAGGCGGGGTATATGGTATGCTACATTTTGAACGCTATCTAAAAGGGATGCCATGATTCTTGTTCATCTTTGGGTACCATCTTCTTTTAAATGAATAATTTTCCTAACTTGGAATTACTAAAGAGGGACATTTAACACCTGATTCCTTGGCCAATGCCTCAACCACTTTAGCTTTGGTTATATTGAAGAAATGGAACTCCGGTGGCATACGGGTCACTTGCTGGTAATGTTTGTTTAAGGCTTCTCTACAACAGGCTCGTTCATTACCTTCTTCACACCAGGATGATGCTGAGTCTGGGTACTGAGTTTGGAGATGGGGGTAAGTGACGTGCCTCATGCAGATTGTGTTCAGGTTATGGGAAATGTTCCTACAGCCTGCCACTGGTTTCCCAAGTGCACCCATGGTCTCACAGTACCCAGCTTTAAAGATTATTTCCTGAAACCTCTTCTGATGTGCCACCCCAACAATGCCCGGGATTGTATCCTGGGGAGTTATCCTGTGCTTTTCAGGCAGTCCAACATTGATTCCTGACACATTTTTCAGAATTATGTGCCAGGAATAACGATCCCTTTCAAAATACCAAGCATAGTGCATTAGGATGTTGATGGGGCTAAGTCTTACACTGGGACCAAAAAACTTACGTAGCGCAAATCCAAAGTCTGTGGTGTTGAATCTATTCATGATGTATTTCCTAGTGTTAATTATGGTGTCTCTGTGCAGCATTTGGGGGAAAGCTATCATGAAGCAGGCAACTACTTTTAGCCCTAGGGCCTTTTGTGTTGATCTTGCCCAATACTTCATTATCCTATGATTCTTATCTATGGGAGGGGCTGTCCCGATGACCCATAGTTTATTGCCATCTTTACCAAGCAAGTATTCCTTGGTGATTGGTACACGGAACTGAGCATCAGTATCCATGTAAGCTATGATGCTGTCATTAGTGTACTTATCAAGGAAGAATCCATTCCACATTTGCATGTTGTAACCAAGAGTTCTTTGCATTTTAGGAAATTGAAGTGTTTTATTATCTGGTGGTGGCTCATAGAAGACATCCAATGCCCTTTCAGGAAAATTTGTTTTGATTTGCTTCTGAAATCTTTGTCCGAAAATGTGATCTGCAGCGCTATCATCCAGGACTAGGACCATTCTTCCATAGCGACCAGGCCAGAAGAAGACTGCAGAACGCAACAGAGAACAATATAATAGTAACAACAGGCGTTCTTCTGTAGATGTTGTCTTCACATAAAAGGTTATATCTGGGAAATCCTTGTATTGAGAAATGACTGTGACATTGGTGTTGTGTGTGTTCGTAGGTCGTACTGAGATGGAAATATAGCCATAGAGAATGACTAATGCAGCAGGGCAAATAACACGCAGCACAAGAAGCCATTTCTGCAATATAATTATAAAGTAACGGCCATATGCTCTAAGAAATGTATCTATGTTTCATAATCTAAGAGTCCTCAGCTGAAAGAGATGAAACAGGCGGCAATTATGCAGTCTGCCATAGGAGTTTTAAACAATATTAAATGTTAAATATGACCAAAACTAGATATTGATATCGACAGAACAGTGGTGGACACATATCGTAAAATGATTTAGAGAACACTCTGGGCAGGTTGAAAGATACATAATTGTATTTCAGTTGAGTCAGAGCCTACCAGTACACCCCAGAAATGTTTTCAATATCATATTTTTAAGTCATCATAAAATCAGTAGATCAAAAGCTGAAAAGGTATTAAAATAACTTACCAATTTTCCAAACATCCTCGTCACAAATGTCTAAAATGTCTAAAATGAGAGAAAGTGACAAGCCAGTCGTTTCACAATCAACATGTCAAGGTTCTATGCAGGATGATCCTAACTCTTTAGATCACCAATGGCAAATACACCAAGCAAAAGTCAGTTTTAAACTTCACATAGAACATACTTTAGAGACTTGCCTGAGAAGAGGCAGTATGCCGATAGCATGAACACAAGGAGTATCAGGATCAATTAGTGATCAGGTAAGTAGGTAAGACGCAAGCATCAGTAGGTGTGTATGGAGCATCTATCCACAGTTACTGTGTGGTATTGTATGTCTGTGTGCATAGGGTTAATTCTCACAAAATGGGGTCAGTTGTGCGTACACATTTCCATTTCCTCTATATTCAAATTAAGAAAATATCAAATATATTACTGTAGTCCATGGTACCAATATGTGATGCGTTTTCACCTAATCAGTTACATCTGGCACATCCTGGACCAGAGATAATCAGGTCAAAAGGTCAAAATTATAATTTAAGTGAAAAGTCACTTTATCAGGTGTTTGTATTGATTATTATGTTCATTTCACTTCTGTTAAAGGATAAATGCAAACAATTATCTGAGATGACTTAAATTGGTTGATTTAATGAACATCGCCGATTATCGGTCTCGCGATCTGGGTGCATGACATTTCAATTTTTAAAACTCACCAAAAACTGGCAAATAAAGATATATTGATGAATCAAAAAGTAAAATGGAGCCTTTGATGTGCTCTTTAATTAAAGCATTATTATATAATCCTGATATTCATTTTCTGACATTTGACTGGTCAGGTGAAAACGCATCACATATTTATGAGGGTTATGGAAATAGATTTTATTATCATGTCAAATAATATGTAAATACAACTGGAATGGGTTGAGACTATTTCCTGGTGAAGAGCTGCACACATGTACATGAGACACAAGGACTACTTATTGTGATTTCCTGGCCAATTGCACTTTAATATGAGTTTGAAGTTTAAAGAAATATACTTATAGGGATATTTACCCACATTGTAGTTGCAAGACCAGTTGACAGGACCCTTAAACCTATTTATCTGTGATAGCCTACCTTCATGTATCTACCAGCTGTTTAGCGCAATATTGATATTTTCCGCTCATCTATCTATTTTACAATTATATATTGCAGTATATATATATATATATATATATGTATATATATAAATATATATTTATATACATATATATATATATATATATATATATATATATAGAGAGAGAGAGAGAGAGAGAGAGAGAGAGAGAGAGAGAGAGAAGAGAGAGAGAGAGAGAGAGAGAGAGAGAGAGAGAGAGAGAGAAAAAGAGCGAGAGAAAGAGAGAGAGATTAGGGCCCAAGACTTGTATGCATATGAGTCTTGGGCCCTAAACTAAATTCACAACTTCATCAAGATAGGCTCTGGATCTTTAGCACCCGAGCTCACCCCATGATAGGCATGATGATATACAAGACTCGGTAGGGCAGCCTTAACTTATTTCCTCTGAATAGCCTATGCAAATTGTTTATGGATACCCTCTGTAAGTACTGGCCTAGAGTAAGCCCGCTATAACCCCTGTTTTTAACCCTTTGAAACTATGCTGAATTCCCTGATGTATAGTAAAAACAATTTGTAAAAATTGGTATAAGTCACACTTTATGTATTTCCAATCCTACTGCATCGCAAATCTTCTAAGCCAATTCTATTTAATCAACAAATCCCGAACACTATGGACTTAACTGTGAGGTCTACATTGTTGTTATCAATTATTTAAACTTAGTAGTTTACTGGAGAATGGTATCATCTAACTTTACAGTATGATTCCTGATACATTCAATTTTCTGAAGCTAGACTTCTCTTGAAATTCTGCCTCTCATCTTACAGATGCCGTTGCCCTATATCCCCCTGCCAATCCCGTGGTTGCCAATGGTACTGAAACATATTTTCACAATATATACAAGATGAGTCAATTAAAGGTAGGTACTTCTTTTAGTTTCAATAATATAATCAGTTCCATTATAAACCCTTGATTATACAATGATTTGCTAACTAATAAATCTGACTTGTATCTCCAAAACCAGTGCCGAAAGTGTCAAACCTCAAACTTAATAGAGGAATAAATAAGCCTTGATTGTTATTTACGTTTTATTCTCAGTTTTTCAAGTTCTTGAGAGGCTGGAAAGTCTGTTTAATAGCACTTGGAACAATACCAATCTACCATTAAATCATTGAAGTTATCTTGGCCTTGTCCATATTGTGTAATAGATGCTGCTTCTAATGGTTAACCATTTCAGGTCATGGTGTTACTACTGGTAGTTGGACTAGTAATAATCATCCCTTTTCAACATGGATATAAGAGGACGCTACAGCTCTATGGCTACAATAAAAACCTAAATGTACTGCCAACTGTTTACTATGATTGAAATCGGATTTTGGATGTTGCATACTTTGTTGTTCTAGAACCATTTGGACTTACCCATCTGACAAAAATATATTGGCTAGTACAGTACAATTATGTTATAGTTCATGAGTTATGTCAACAAATAAAAATTTCGCAGTATGTACTTCTTACCACAAATATGTTTTTTCCAAAGAGTATTGTTATTACTATTTTAGAATCAATTTCAATGTTATGAAGATTATATCAATATTTCTTTAGGAAAATATAAAGCATAATGGTACCCAGAAACCAATGCCAGTCTCGGGAGAGGTCGAGGAAGCCCTAAGAATTGTAGGAGCAAGAAGTATAAACAGTCCAAGTCGGGAGGCAGTACGTGAAGCTGCTATGATGACCGCTGCAGACAGCTCCCACTTCAATGAAATGAAAGATGCAATAGCATCACACCAGACACATAATCCAGGACAGAGAATAGTGTTCTATGATTTAGGCCTGACAGAAGAAGAGGCAAAACAGGTATGATGGATGTGTATTGAAGTAAGTTTATTTTGGAGCTTATTGATGTTCCATATAATGTTGAGACAATTATTGCAATAGTTTCGCAACATAAACCTTATAACTCATAGATACATCTGACAATCAAAATAATGATAACATTTATAGATCAGATAAAGATTTGAATAGATCAGACATCTATTATGAACAATATAAATTACAACATAAATTAGTATGTTGTTAAAAAATAAACCTTTTTTTAAAGATCAAAACTTGGTGCAATCTTGAATATCGTCTCTTCAACTTCTCTCTCTATCCGCCACACACTCACAATCTACATTTCTATGCTTGGAAGGTATTTGTAATTCTGGTAAGTAAAATATAATGCCATAAATTAATACCAATGTGCTAAACAGAGGGATAACCACAGGATTTACAGAAAATATAATAGTGTATGTACCATTTAGTCCGCAATTGGTTAATGCAAACAATGACTTTCAACTATCAAAATTTGGAAAGCAACATATGAGAACACACTTTTTGTCCATGTATGATGCCAAGGGATTATAGGTATCCATCATTACCAATTATCACTGTACCTTGAAAGAAAAGTGTGATTCAAGGCTGTGTCTCATGAACTTGGGTCAATGTTTTTGTCTCTGATTGGGTGCAATCTCTGACCGGGTGCCATCTCTGACCGGCCTGAATAAAAACAGTTTATTTAGGGCAAACGTATTATTCAGGCCGGACAGAGATGCATCCGGTCAGAGATAGCACCCGGTCAGAAATGGCACCCGGTCAGAGATAGCACCCGGTCAGAGATGGCACCTGGTCAGAGACATTGACATTGGCACAAATTTGTAAGACACAGCCCTAAGGTTGTTCACGCTCACCCACTTGTAGGATCTTCTCAAGGACTATGATGCTGTCATTTGGATTGATGCCTCCATCCGGTTCAACTGCAAACATATCATTGAGATGCTGTCATTGACAGCTGGTAGTTCAGGGGTAGCGCTGCCGCTCACAGGGTTTCCATCCAATTTCTGCTACACCCACCCCGGGATGTACGACTACATTGCCTCCAACCGGACTATTGCTCAGATAACACCCATGTATGGGACTGGCTTTATCGCTCTCATCAACACAAAGGACATGTTTACAAACTTTATTGAGTGGTGGGTGAGGTGTGCATTCACTAAAGAGTGCGTTGCAGCTGGCGAACTCTTCTATTGTCGCCGCCCCAAAAATAATTTCACACATTGGGTTGGATGTCATCGCTTTGAACAGTCAGCAATAAATTTGCTCCTCCTTCACCATTTTAAAGGTAACATAGGCAAATTCTCAAGTTTCACTTGTTCGACTGTTCACAGAAGAGGGGTGTCAAAGAATAATTATCAACTAAAAATAGGTCAATGCAACTTAACTGAATCTCCTGCTTAATAGAACATCATATTAATACACTTTTCAAGCGAACAAATGTATTTATAGAACAGAACAGGAGGTCAAATAAAAATAGCTTTAATGGAATACCCCAGTATATTTGCCCTTCCTTTTGCACTCCCAACCCCCTCCCCCCCCCCCCCCCCCACAATAAAAAAAAGCACATCAGCCTAGTAAACACTAACGGAAGCCTTTATAAAACAATTCTCAACCAGCGACAGTTGAAGAGTTTGAAAAGTGATCTCGCTTGATCTGTCAAATCAGTATTGATACTACATGTGATCCAAACGGACTCAGACTTTGGAAAATTCAAACACAGAGGTGGGTAACAGGTTTAGGATTTGAACTTGGTTATTTGTATGCTCCCCTAAGATCTTGAGCACTTCTAACAGTGGTATTTTTTCATTGATAATAATGTTAAATTACCATTCAAAATAATAAGTTAAAGACACTATTTTGGAACTATATGTGATAGAAATACTGATGAATCATCTTTGATATGCAATTTCTGAGATTAGTTTACTTGAGTGACAAAAGTGATGTTTGAGTTTGGTAATTTTTTATTGACATGAATTCCACGACTGTAGTCATGTCTCTCAAATGAAGCCAATTTGGTGGTTGACTGGTTCTTGAGTCATATTTGCTGTTGTTCACGGGACCTCGAGAGGCATCCAAATCCCCTGTTTATCACAGAAGAAAAGGACACAAGGGTCAAGGTTGTAACAATAGTTTTAAAGTATATAAGGCTATCAAATGATTAGAAAATCTGCATATCTAGGGCCTCTGCGGAGCCCCCTTTTGGCAACCGGGTTGCGTCATGTTGCTAGGGGCAACAGCAAAAGTCGTTGCTGTCGATGCTGTCGATGAGGTTGATAAATTCCTGTTTTGCTCATGTTATCAGGGGAAAATAGCTTAAATATTACATGAAAATTGAAGAGGGTGGGTCAAATTACCCCAGAATAGTTGTTTCCAACCGTAGTATTATTTGCGAAAATACACAGAAGTAGATATTTCATCCCTTGATATTTGTGTCAAAGTCCATCTTGATCGGGATAATATCTTATATTGCAATGCAACACATTTGTAATGAGAAACCACACTCCCTGTACGTTGATTTTGTGCAATAAAGTGGCCGTCTGTAAGAACTGTACTTGCTTCTTTGTGCTCATTGTCTCCTGATCATCAATGTTAGCTCTAGAGACCAGCTACAGTATCATATTTTCAGCAGATGTAAAATATTTTTGAACATATTTAATTCGATTACAAATGTCTCAGTTTTGTTGTTTGTACTTAGAGGTTGGTTCCATTGCTATAGCTATTTGCTCTTCATCCAAAGCATGTACCCCTTAATGTCAATCTTTTGTAGATTAGTATTTTTTACCTTGGGTCCTGTTTACTCTCAACTGAAACTCCAAATGTAAGTGTAACGTGCGGCTTCTTTTTTTATGTAATGACTATATTTATTTCTCTCCGCATTTAATAAACATTTTAAAGATTGTGCTGCTTCTGTCCTGGGTAGCAAGTTAGTTACAATATTTTAACACCAATAAAGTATTCAGTCAGTGTGGTATCCGACCTTCCCAAAGCTATGAGATATGGAAACCTTATTTTCCATGCTCCGTGACTATTCAGCTACTCCCTGATGCAATATGGCAAATATCTTAATATATTCCAGGAACCATAACTGTAGAAATATAACAATTTCAACAGAAAAGTCACTTTTCTAAGATTGACCTGAATAAATGATGTTGACCTTGAGCGGAGGTATCTTTTTAGCCCTTTTTGTGTTGCCCTTAATGGGTATTATACCTTAGGTATTTCATGTGATTGGAAATTCAAATTTAAAGTTCTTACTTTTCACTTTCTAGTGTCAATCGATAATTTTCAGATTCTCTGACCATGAAACCCTGCCCTGACTTTAACCTACCCCTCAGGCAAAACCACCTCATATATATTGATACCCTATGCATTATGTCTAAGAATCATGGTGGTGTCCAAACCCTCAATTTGGCAGTCGTGGCCACTTTCAGCCCGATTGACTGTAACTCTCAGATGGGGCCAGGGCTGTCTGAGAGTTCCTACAGTTGATTCACCAGATTAAATACCAATTTAAACTCAGATTAATTACTCAGAAATGCAGTGGACCAGGTACATAATGCATCCATGAGTCAGAAGGTAATGTACCAATTTACATCCCCCATATTAGTTTATTCTTACCAAATATCACATAAAAATCGCATTTTTCAGATAATCAGTTAGGAGATACCCTAGAGATATATCCCAATATATTCTTCTTATGTGGTATATCACACTCTATCTATCATACCATGTGGTCGTGAGTTTGGTCCTTGTTTAAGCCACATCTGTTCATTTTACCTACAGCCATTTAAGAACACGCTTTCCCTTCAAATTGATAATTGAATTTATCACCAGCACTGCCTTTGCTGTTACCATACTGCACATAGTGCTGTAAAGATACATGATCTGACTTGCTGTCCCTCCACGGACAATCTAGTGTACAAGTCAGCGTCATTATGGCTGTACCACTCTCACCTGAAAGTCAGGCACTGACAATGATGCTGACTTTTTTGGGTGTGTAACCAAAGTTGCCTGTAATATTTGCTGTGCAGAAGCAGTGCCTACTTCTAGCAGTGCAGGTTAGGCAGCCCAGGGGTAGATGTACTACGTAAGTGCCAGGTCTCTAGAGGTCAAGTGTCAAGACACAGTTACTTGTCAACAAATGTATACATAAGCCCTATACTAGTTTATTCAACAATTTTCTGATATTCCTACTTATTGGATGAATCATTGAGTCAGCCTGATGACCAGTAAGTAAATGCAGCGATTTCCTCATTCTTAAGGTAAAGTGTTATTCTTTCAAATTAGAACTACGATTTCTGATTGTAAGGACCATGTTGCTTGAAGGACTCTGTATATCTCCCACCCCCAGATGATTGTATTGTAACATATATCTAATATCTAATGTAAATATCAATTATATCATTATAATTATTTTCAAGTTGGTTCAGCAAATTGTACCCTAAATATCACATGATGGTGAATATACTATGTATGGTATGACAAACAAATGTTATTGATGAGCTGTGCTAGATATGACAGTATCACAATAATTTATATGCGACTTTCGATCCAATGTAAGCGTTCACTTTTTAAAACAACTCAATTAGAATTTTAGTAGATGATCTATATATATTTGACTTTGACATGATATATTGACATACATGCAAGATGGAAGCGATTCATGGACATTTTGATTTGTTTCATAAAATGTTGTTTCATTTGCTCTGTTTGAATTCAATTTTCTTCATCTGCATGGTATTCAAACACAACAGGAAATTATTAACACCTGATGCTTGTATCAGATAGTGCAATCCAGCTTTCTGTATTTTTACAAGTCATCATTATCTGGGATACCTTAGAATTAAACCACCCTTTGCATTGATGCATAGATCCGTCTATGATGGCTAGATTTAATGTCAGTTGTAATCTTTAACTAGTTGGCAAAAGGTAAAGAGTGTATTTCCATTTCTAAATGTATTTGCACGCCCATTCTAACAGGTAGATATCAGTGATTCAAATCATAAAAAAAGGAAATACACAATCTTACAGATTAAATCTTCTTGCCGCTTGTTTCATAGAGGAATCTCTCATCACATTTTGGACTATTAGCGTCTTATTTCAATGCATTTCAACTTAGCTTAACATCATGTAACTATGATAGGCTATGTCTGTTAACATGATATAGGACAAAACTTATTATTATTATTATTTGATAGGCTGTAAATATTATGTTTGTCCTCTTAAGACTAGATATCATTGATACTATAGCATCGTCCAACCGAGTCGGTCCCCTAATGATAAGATGCAGCCCCGAAGAGGCCTTTTAGTATAGATAGCAGCGAGGGCTACATAAAGACTTGGCAAATAATTATTCTCTGTCCCTATGCCCATTCTTCTTTTCTAAATATTGTTTAGTAATTGAGGGCTTAATAATTATCTCAGAACATATCTAAAAGGCATCTCTTATCATGGGCCCTTAGGGGCCAATGCTCAGGTCCCAGCAATGGACCCTTTCTCTTAGTGTTGTGATCACAAAATAGTGACTAAAACTCAGGGAGTGACACCCCCCCCCCTCTCAAAGGGATTGGCTGTAGAATGAGTCTCACAAGAGCATGCAGCCAAGTTACGGTGAAGACGTGTTAGTATTCGCTGGTATTCAATCACCCACACTGAATAGAGCGATCAAATTCCATCTGATTAAGAAACAAGGCTCAGCTATCATTTCTAATTGTATTACTTGTTAGTGTCATCAGTATTATAAAATCCCTAAGCACTCCGCATGTATATCAACATGTGGTCCTCGAACTCATTTTGAACCATGTACCTCCGCTGCTTATATTTGATTTAAACAATGGTAATATCTGACATAAGTACACATATTCCTTGACAAAATTATTATGACAGTCCATATACTTTCACTATAAAATGAATGTAAATTTGATATCATGAACAGTCAATTCAAATTCATGCCAAGATAAGTCATTTTCACTGTGAAACAGCTTCAGATTCTACACATCATGTAAACTAATATAATACTATAAAACACCCTAGATTCTACTGCTCAGCTACATTTACTTCCAACATCATACTGATCTTAGTGTGTATTCACAGTTGATGGTAGGTAAGTTTACTTGTTTACCTAAACTGAGTTATCTAGACGAACTTGACTTTATTGTCATCTTGCTAACTACTATATATATATGCACTTAATAAAGTACACACTCTCTCTGTTTTTAAACACTATTTAGATGCAAATCAAATCGGCTTAGCATGATAAGCAAATAGAAATAAAGAAGTAAATTGTTTGTTTCAATAACGCTTATTTTCTCTGAATCTGATTTGACTTAACAGATACTTTTGGAAAAGATCAAAGGATGATACTCCAAAAATGTAGCGGACAGTGTCAACAATTGTGTATTGCAGCAATACTTGTCTGTACAGTATTCTTATACCTATATAATGAGCCTTCCAATTGTCAAAGTGTAACTATAAACACAGAAACAGAACTAATCGGTGGAATACAAGATAAAAGTCATTTCTGGACACAAATAAGGAATGATTATGAAAAAGCAAAGCTTTTCATAAAGAAAGTTAATTTGTCAGGCCGAAATATCTCCAACTTACGTTGTGTCAATATGTCAACAAAACCTCCGACGCCAGTATGCCTTCACAATACTACGAAGGACTATCCCATATCATACATGCTGCTCAAAACTAAAACCTGGGAAAAACATCATGTGATGGATGTACAAAGTGAACTAAGGAGTAATCCAGATTATGGTTTTATAGATCTGGGAGCAAATATTGGAGTGTATAGCCTTACTGCAGCTAACATGGGCCACAAAGTAGTGGCTGTTGAACCATACGCGGAAAATATATTAAGGCTTCAACATGCTTCTAGACTAGCAGGAACTACAAACTTGATTGTTGTTTTACAAAATGGCCTTTCAGATAAACGTGTTGACGCGGAGTTGAAGCTGAGCACTCACAACCAAGGTCTAACAGAGGTCAATACAAACAACACACCCTGCACCGGCAACTGCCCACCAAGGTTGAAGACAATCCTGCTAAGTGACCTCCGCTATGTGGTCAGCTTCAAACAGGCGATAATGAAGATTGACATCCAGGGTTCTGAGCAAGTGGCTTTTACAACATTTGAGACCCTCATACAGACAGTTGATATTCCTAGTGTCTATATGGAGTGGGATATCATGAGGAGAGCTAGGAAGGACAAACTGCAGAATGTGAAAGTTTTACATCTAATAGAAGTGATGCATTCCCATGGATATGTACCCCATAAGCTCAGATTCCGGGGAGGCCAGGCACTGAACAAATCTGTGGATTATCAGTTATGGCCTTATGATATTGTGTGGCGACATGAGCCTCAAACATAGTTGGATATGTTGAACATTATTTTAAAACCAATTGGTTAGTGTTGGGCAGGTGTACAATACTGTTCAATGGCTATGCTAAAATAATGATAATTTATCCGAATTGGGCAACTCCAGATCGGATTGGGGTAACATGTCCGGCTAGTGAGTAGAAGAAATGAAGATATAGGACTTTTAGAATGTGTACCAACAAAGGCAACACTGTATGTGTAGGACTCTCTTAATGTGACCCCCAGTCTAATATGAGAATCCCGTTCTTAGATGGGACAAGAGTGAGTTGGATATATGCTGAAATAGTGGGATATTATAGACAGAAGTAGTGATAAGGGGCCATCCCCTAGGAGAAGATGGCACGACCCTAGAGAAAGAGAATAACCCAATAGAGTCAATGGTCCTAGTACTGTGAGAAAATCTATGTAGACTTTAAAACCAGAATGTGCCACCCTAACTGTTAGAACATACTAGTATATATACATGTCCCACATGATATCAAAACAACATCCTACACACTCCTTTCTGTTATTCTAATAATATTCTAATATTTTATATGTCACAGTTGGAAAGGGAACAAGTATACGTGTACATAGCTGCGGGAAACACGCCCACGAGTGCGGGTGAAAACGGGAGTCCACTGCAGTACCCCAGTTTCCACCTTCACTAAAACAGCTAAAATGTGTCCAATCCTAACATATAAAATATGTGCACGATCCTTGTAATGTTCCCTACATATCCTTTATATTTCCATCACACATAGTCTGAGTTACATTGGCGTAAAAACAGAAAGTGTCCGGGAAGAGTGTCTCATCACTGCACCTGCTGTTTGCTGAATTGGGCAAATAATTAGGCCAAAAAAAAAGAAAGGTGTGTTTTAGGTTACCCGACCCTACCTAGGAAAACAGGGCCGACCCTAGAAATTTTTATCCAATTTTGAAAAAATATTTATACTTTAGGTCATTTTAGGGCAATTTAAAAGTTGTTTTGATAATTTAACGAGTCGAGGCGGTCGTCGGCGAGTCGGCATTAAAGTTCGCGAGTCAATTTCTAGGTACTTTTCAGGCCAAAGTAAAAAAAAAAAAATTAAAAAAAAAAAAAAAAATCTGACCTACCTACCCTAGATTTTCAGACCATGTAACCTGAAACACACCTTTTTTTTTTTTGGCCTTAACAGCGGATAGGTTTGCCCATTTATTGGTAAGGAGAAACACTCCCAGCCGTGTCTGATGCGTTCAGCTAATTAAATGAGATCTAGAGCTTTACACTGATGTTGGTACCATTTTCTCTGTGATGGTCAGAAATTTGGTTACAAACTTATTTAATTTGTATAATGCTCACCCATCAGAAATGGCTGAAATGGACCAGTATAGATGTACCTTTAGATTAGTGTAGCTTGATGTTTTGCGAACACATACATATATGATAAAGGTTAATCAGACACAAAGGAAATGCAAAGCAATTGAAATATCTCTCTCCTGGGAGCACCCAGGGCATGGGGACCCCCAGGAGAGCCTCCAGGCTGCGGGTGCCTGGACCCTTCTCTGCTTATCTATTGTGTATAGTTTAATGAAGCTCGACTAATCAGGCCAAAAATGAGATCGTTATTTACAAGTTCTGTCCTAAGTGTTATTCCAATTTACAAAATTCCAAAATTATTTTGCTCCTGGGGTCTTGCTCCATCGGAAACGGTATCATATAAAAATATTTCTGAACTATACAAATTTCAAATCACGTAGCTAATGCACAATATGGTGATTACATGCCATAGTATATCTTAGAATTCAATTGTTCTGTCTAAAGTGAACACAACATGTCCGGGATACCCAATAAAGGATTAATTCAAATAAATGCATGAATGAAAATAAACAATATTTATATTACATTTTTTACCGCCTAATTGCTGGAGTCTCTAGGCCCTACTTCACAATGGTGTATTGTCTTTGATGCTACTATAACAAGGTTGATCCTGCATTGACCCTTTGTAATGTACAACTAGGTTCACACTTTCCTTTATTCAGGCCTAACTGTAGATCCTGAACTTAAGTTTGAAGAATATAGATGCATCACCATCGTAACCTTTAACCTATATTAATTAACATCGTCAATTTTGTACTCCGTCTCAACTGATCCGGCTACACCCCCGCCGCCTTCACTTCATCTTATCTCACTTTAGTTGTATCCCAATATGTAAAATTGATAGAATTATATTTTGCTGAATTTCATTAAATATTACAATGTAAAAAAGTATTTCTTCACAAAAAAAATCAATACAAGAAATAATTTTTTTCAGTTTTTATTTGAAGTCTATACTTTTGCAGACAGTTTTGGAGGTTTTTCCTTTTGAATCATTCGGATCATTATAATGATCCTTCATCAGGGAAATATCACAGTATATCTTGTAATCAAGCTTTGATACCATTGTATTGCATGTGTAACATAGAAATATTAGAAACAATAGGGGTTTTAACGGAAGGAAAGCATTACGCACATGTATGCTAGGTTAAAACGTTACCATTGCAACTGTATTATCTTTCCTCCAAAAAAAGCTTCAGAGGAAAGAGACAAAGACATAGTCATGGATTTCTACTATTTTTCTTTCTAATACATCCTCCTCTCTCCAAATGGGAACAGGACATTGAATCGACATTGAAAACTGGTTGTCAATGCTAATTCAATTTTGATTCAACATAGATTCAACCTCCCTAAAATATTGGCATACCTTTATCCCACAAATGCTACCATATATACAGTGATCTTTACCCGGCTGCCCCGCAATAGCAACCTGCCCTTAGCCTCCAAATGCTATAATATTTGGCCAACATACCTCACTGCCCTTAACTTTCAACATGCCCTTAGGCCTCATTTGACTCTTCATCAAAGATATCAGTAACAAATAGCATATTTTGGAAGATCAAATCTCAAGCATGTCAAATATCTTTGATCATTATTTCCCTTTCGGCTGCATCAAATGTAGTGAATTACAGCTCCCCGTGTCCTGGATGGGTACGGGGACCTCAATGGGGGTTCTTGTAATCAACACTTTAGTCCATTCAATTCATGACCAGGGGTATTTATTTGTCATCAAACAGAGGTTAATTTGACCTTGATGTTCGTTTAACGCAGCCACCGCCCTTCGCCTATTCAAAAAGAGAACATAAGTGGAAACACAAAAGTGTAATATTTCTATATTATATCATTTTATTTTATTTCTATATATTACATATAAAGACATTGTAACAATCCCTTAAGGACATTGACTGTATATCTATTATGAGAAACATCGCTAATATTTATACACATGCGCTGCATTGCATAAACAGGGCCTGGCCCTACTGTACATGCAGGATAAATAAACGAATACCAAACCAAACCATATACAGGCTGTAAGCAAGGTGTGTCACAATTGTACACTTTTGAACACACTTCTTTTCAGCCACTCAGTTACTACGTAATTTTTACTAAAGGTGTGTTTATCTCAACATGCATGTTTATAATGTATGACACATAGATACATATTAACATAAATATAATATACAGATGAAATCACCAGCATCTCCATATCTATAAAAAGAGTATTATCAACACTCACACATAACCGCATAGCAGACAAGAAACGTGAATTGGACAGACTTGGGGATTGTGCCGCTTTAACGTAAGGTATATAAGGCAAGTCAGCTATATCGTATACTAACAGTGACGCGCGCGGGAGTGTTGGTCATATTAGTCGGGGTAACAGGATACACCCCCCCCCCCGCCTCACGTGGTCATGTGACACTGGTGGTTGCCAACCAACTACCGCCACTCCACACACAAACACTGACACTGGTGGACGCCATTGTCCACCTCTCTACTCACCACCATCGAAAATTGGAAAAAAAATGCATGCATCATGATGACCAAGGGCATAATGCATTAAGGCATCATGCCGTCGTTTAGGGGTTAAAATACATATACATTCCCAGCTGGGTTATCTGATACAGGAGGTACAATCCTAAGTCAGCAATCAACTTGTCCTAAAGTAGATAATGACACCAGAGGACAATCTTTCAGCAGTGGTACTTAGGCTGGTCGGATCCCTTTGTAGTAAACTGCTTGCCCTGCAGTGTGGTGATCTTAACCTTATCCCATTATAAATCTACAGATCCAAGAAAGTGGAATTATTTGTGAGTAGCATACTTGTCCTAAAATTACAGGTCATTATGGGCAATCTGTCCCATTAACTATTGTAATCAAGAAGTGCAATAGGCAATTTTCACCGGCTACTGGTATGTGAAACCTTTTGAGGATCATATAACAGGTTGGGGAAATCCTACCTTTAATACTATATGCAGGGAAAAATTAAAATGAGAGGGTTTCTCTTCTTAATGACCAGTCAATATACATGGACTTTTAAGTATATGCCCAGCTATTGCAATGGGACAAGAATCTGGTAGGTTTGGGATGGCGGTAGTAATTAATGTTATAGACAAAAGACATATCACATTAAAGGACTCAAAAGGTTAAGACAGTCTAAGTTGGTGTATTCGGAGTCAAAATGGGGTTCTGCACAGATAACCTCTGAGCTTAGTCAATAATGACGAACCTAGTTAGCCATTATTTTTGGCTCCTTATACGACCAACCATAGTAGGTTACTACTATCAAGTATAGTCAGTAGTGACAGGCCCACCTTAGCCATTCCATCCTTATAAGTAACGTGTCAAAGGTAACTGTAGCTGCACAGCGAGTTACACCGTAGAACTACAGTGTAAAAGAAGGTCTTTTTGGTTTCAAACGGATTATACCTCCCTTTATAATTACTGTAAATTTACAGTATGACTCGCTGTGCAGCTACAGTGACTTCTGACAATCAGGTCCGGGACTGCACCAAAAAAGTGGACAGAGACATTTTTGACCCCGACCCTAGATCTGTGGATGGTGTGGTAGTTATATTTCTAAAGTGTGATTTAAACCTATTTCCGGTTTTTCTTCTTGAGGTCCTAAATTCAAAACCCTTCTTAGTTTATAGTTTAACAAATTATCTACAAGATGCAATTATTTATGTTGTAAGGGGATTTCTGGTTATTGAGAAATCACACATTTTCTACTCATGAATGCATGACTACTGCCAGTCTCAATGCAGGGCAGGAAACCACATGCAGACGGGGGGGGGGGGGGTCGGACGCAGCAATGCCGCATTGGACCTCTGAATGACTCCTGGGAAAACTCTTGTATTAGCCACACCCCTTACTCACGGCACCCAGAGGTGAGCAGGGTTTTATGACAGCTTTTTAAGGCAATGCTATAATGTTGATGTGTGTGTGTGGGGGGGGGGGGGGGGTGTTAAAGCAAGTGTTAAAGTTGTCGTCCACTATACATTGTATATGTGCATCACAAAGGTGAGTGGGCAGTGTCAATGCTTTGTCTTCGCACCTCAGTGCCCCCCACACACATACACATACGATAGTGTAGGGTGGGGTGGGGTGGGGTGGGGGGGGGGGGGCAGAGAGAGTGCCTGCACAGAAATGACGACGGGCCTAGAAGTAAAGCTGAGAATAGAAATGTGAACAGGGTCATTGCTTGGCCGCGTCTCAGACCTGACAATGTATTTTTTTGTTTTGCATTAGTAATTCTGGAATATCAATGCCTTATTCTGACCAATATACCTATGACTAATCTAGGATAGCCACTACAGACTGACCCCTGGGGCATTTAGATTATCAGTCTATGCACATCTGTATATTTCCACCATACTGTGTGTAGTGTGTCTTGGGAGAGCCCAGCAGGTCAGAGAGGCAGCCATTAATAACTGTCAGCCATGACAGTTCAATTACAGGTGGACTATACAACAGGTAGATATCAGGTAAACACCCGTGATACCTGGTTATCATACCGAACCACTATAAACATAGGACAGGCATTCATACGTGGTCTGCTTCTGTGTGGTTCACATAAATCCCCTTCGTCAGGCTGAGCCTCCCTAAAGGGTCATATAGGGTCATTCCATTTTGAGAGTCAGGCTCATTTATGCAAGACATTCTATAAACCAGAGTCAGCCTGACCTTTTAGCCATATCATGGCAATGCCTGACCCTTGGATGAGGTTCAGTTAGCCTAAACCGTTTTTGTTTGCTACTAGGCAGGGACACAAACCAGGGATGGGAATAATACAAAAAATTGTGACTCAATGAACAATTTCTGTTTATTTTCTTATTTTCTTATATTCAAAATACTATGTACAATATTCATGTGGATGACATAGCCATTTATTCCATTTAAAGACCGTCAAACTGTTTCTGTATAGATAGGGGTGCTGGCGGCAGAAGGGCAATGCGCCCAAGCTAGTTTTCGCCTGTAAAAAGGTGATTTAATCAAAAAAAATCTGTTAAAAAAAAAGGTTGCTACACAGCTGAAGTCACTGACTGGTGGTATATAATAATCTTTCCCTGTTTAGGACAACAGCATTTATTTTGACTAGGGGTGAATGATACTGTGGGTGAACTGATGAGATTAGTTTATAAATTAGATAAATTGTAGGTCTATTAGCTCAGGTCATAATGCTGAGGAGTCAGACTCTGCCTGACTTTGGTTACACTGAAAGGCAGGCAACAGTACATAGTCGTGTATTGCCCACCTTTCATTCCAACGAGAGTCAGGTATTGTAGGGCACTGCTGATCTGATAGTCCGGCAATGCTAAACACAAATTGGTATGGAAGTCAGGTGAAACTGGACCTTTTTACAGTCAGAGTCAGCCTGATGGTTTTGTCGAGACATGCCTGACATTTGCATATGAGTCCAGCTGACTCTCACCTATTTTCTCCTTGTACATAGTGTCAAGTATCAAGTAACTGCATACTGTGCCTTAACCCTTTAAGGAAGGTATGTCGATAGGAATATCATGCCAGCAGTGCATTGGTACATCATGTCAACCTTCCTAGAGTGTCTCAACCCTGTAAAGTTGGCATGATACTTGAATACAGACCTGGCCAGTTTCTCTCAAGGGCTTTATTCATGTTCCATGCTTCAAGGGCATGATACATTAAGGCAGAATCCCGACCTTAAAGGGTAAATGAAGGGCTTTCAGAGCCTCGGTTCAAAGGGTTTGAAGGTGGACACAGTTGTTTATGGCTGTAGTTGTCTCCTGCTGACATTATTTACATTATATACAATAAACCAGCAGCTCCATTCACTGACATTATGGCTTACACAAAAGCCCTAGGCAATTCGAGTGGGAGATTGTAAGGGCTGATAACACCCAGTGTTGGGGCTGAGAGTTGTGCGTAGGAGTGGTGATTTTATGACAACAGAGAGTTGGGGGGTGCAGTTCTGATGTGTATGCCCCAGTATGAGCTCCAAATATTTGCTGTCCACCCCTCCCGCCAAGTAGCAGTTCAAAATAGCTCACTGGCATTTTTTTGATAAATGGTATTTGTCTCCCTCCAAACATAACAACCTTTCACTGTTGACCTGTGGGACAACCCTTTAATGGTCAAGGAAATGCCTGCCTTTTCCTAGAAATGAATACAAACCGTTTGCTACCGTAGTTCAATGAGGTATATTTAACACCATCATATATATATATTAATATATATCAATATATATATATATATTATATATATATATATATATATATATATATATATATATATATATATATATATATATATATAGTTCTAAGCAGGTAGATAGAAAAGCCTGCAACCTCACACCCCCATTGTAAAGAATGACCTTTCCTTTAGGCCATCCCACCAAAGGACAGTCAATTCATCGAGCACCTGGTCATTGGTGAGCTGCATATGCCAGATAAGGGGGGGGCCTTCAGAAGTGAACATAGATAGACAATAACTTAAGTCTTCTCAGATAAATTTGTCATCCATGGTCTGCTGGCTAGTGGGGCGAGGTAATTTTGGTGTCACAGCACTGTGAGCTAGCTCTCCCATAAGGCCACTCAAAAAGAAAAGTAGTTTCTCCTCACCATCGGGAAATTTCAACTTTTCACGCACTATTTTCACATTTTTCTAATTCGGAGTTTATTGATCAGTTAAAGTTATTTCTAGCTGACTGCATTACTGACAGCATAAGCTTTAATTTGATACCAAATTTGCCAATTTTTCCAATTTTCCCAATTGTAAAGGTTCATTCAATTTTGATCTACCAACAATTTCTCTTAATTACTTGGGACTATATTGGTTTGATACATAATGATATAATACAAGCAAAAATATCAATACTTCGTAGTGCTAGATTTGATATATTGGCAATTGAAGATAGGACACCCTTAACGAAAGCCGGCTATGGGAAATCCCTATTGTTTCAACATGTGGCATATAAAGGGATAGTAGAGGTGAGTTAGGGCATGTAAAAGAGAGAAATATTATTTTATCATGATTATAGGTAGTTTAATTTTTTTGGAAACAGGTGCCGTATGTGTAGACCCTGGCTTCTACCTTTGAGATATTTTTCATTAAAGATGTAAAAAAAATCTTTAAAAATATGATTTTTATGATGCGCACAGGGATGAAAAACTACTTATTTTTAGTGGCCTTATGTATCTTACAAAATAGAGAGTGTCAATGTAAAGTACTGATAAGTGTTTGAGACAGTATATTCTAAACACTGGGAATTTATGCATTATCATACCTAGTACACAATTTAATATTGAGGACAGCATCTAGGCCTGCAACGCCAAATCATCTTCTACACCTTGTAATGAATCTGACTGATTGTGTTTCCACATGCCAATTTGCTTTACCGATTAAACAATCATACATGACATACATGCACCAGGAGAACGGGTGGAAAGTATTGAAAATTTGTCATGCTCACTTAACTTGTTTACAGGAAGTTGGATGACCATCCTGGAACTTGGCTATAATTCCTGGTGATCATTTCTAATATAAAACTTCAATGAACGTGTTTTATGAGGCTAGGTACATGTTATCTGGTATTTTCTATGTTTTCTAAACTTGCTCTATAAACCATGATTAGAGACAATTTTTGTAAAATCCTTGTTATAAAGCGGACGTACAGACCTTAGCATCAATTCAATTCAATTCAATTCAAATTTCATTATTTTGATTGCATCTAGTGGACGCTATGGTCCGAGTTGTCCAGATACTAAACCACAGGGTTGACAGTTTTACATAAGCTACTATTTCAGTGTATAGTAATGAATATGCTTATATTCATCTGACATCATTAGAAATTTGACATTTTGAACCAAACGTGTGATTAGTCATGACTTAACCAGTTAATTAGAGTTAGCAGCATAACTAATGGATGCATAGTGTGAACAGGGCATCAGGAGAAGTTTGTTTCACGAGGAGGTTGTTTTCCCGACGGACCACAACTACAAACGGAGAAGAAAGAAAAACTTGCGGAGTGCGGCGCCATCTAAGGTTTGATACATCTTATTCATCTCATTGTACCGGGACGTGGCAACAAGGGGGATGGGGGGGGACATATTTTGACCAACCCCAACAAAGGTCAAACCAAAAAGGTCAAGTAAAAGCGGTCAAAATGGGTCAAAATATCCCTCAGTCCCCCTCACTTTGGAACTTCTTGCCACACCCCTGATAATTGTAGGCTGGTGAATTTGGGACGGCGGGCATAGAACTGTTCGGGCGATCTCCAGGGGAGGGGGACATACAAGGTAATTAACATCTCTAGATAAGGTCCCCTTTTTGCAAACAAAAAGAGTTGCCCCTTCAAAGAGTGGAGTTTATCAAAATGGTATTTACACGAGAATGTCACTGTGCCCCCTCACGGACATATATGTGCCCCATCATGGGTAAAAAACGACACGGGCGAGACGGCGAAACAGGGACACGGCGACAAGGCCCTTTTAAAAAAAGGGTAAAAATCGACCTGCAGATGTGTATCTGTAAGTTCTTATATACCCAATAATCGACACGATGACATGGCTGTTTTGCTAAAATTCGACACAGCTACATGGTCAAAACCGAGGGTACCCATGTAGAGGCACATATATATAATGACCATTCCTTAATTGTAGACTTGTCGGCGGAAGTAGGACTAAGCACTTGTGTGGTAGTCTCCGTTTGTGTCGGACCACCCTTACAACTGAGGTAAACCAAATTTTACTGTGATTTTGATGTGAAAGAAATGTAGGTAGTCATAAGTATATCATATATCCTGTTAACATGTTAATACTACTACTGACTAAGCTCTAGAGAATGAAGAATGTCATTGTAGGCCACACACTGATCACTTAGATAAAAATAAACTACAAAGAAATATAGATTATATTTTCATTGGAGGAAATACCATCAAACTCTGGTAATCAGATAGTACCGTTTTTATGAAACTTATCTACATGCACTTATATAGGTTTTGTATGTATGTCTATATGTGTAATATATCCCCAATTAAGCAATCTTTCTATATATAGAAAGAGACATGGTCAAGAAGAAATGACCATCGGTGAACTTAACGTCCATGGTTCCAGGAAATGGTAATTTTCCAAGAAACTAACCTTTAAAGAGTCTGGTGCGGGAGACTAACAATGGAAGGTATAGAAAAAATTCTACTAAGGTTCCACTAACACCATGGATCCGGACCTCATAGTATGAAGGTGTTTAGTCATTCTCCTTTTAACTATGGTATCATTATCATTATTAAAGAAACACATGTTTTATCATTTATCCCTACGGACATTGAATGTGTATTTGTTATAGTAAACATTTCTCGTAAATATATTGCATTAGAGAAACAAGGTCTGGCCCTCAGTAAATGCAGTACAAATAAATGAGTAACAAACAACCAAACAGTTATTGTTTTTATTTCAAGGATAAAGAACGATTTTCTCCTGTGTATCTTTCACAGTTGTGGTGAAAATGATAATCAACCCACCCATTTTACATCCGAGGACCTTCTGGACCCCTGCCTGCTTGAGTATATCTCCCCAGTCCTGTATTAGGACGAAATGTGCGCTGGTTCAGGGTATTGAACTGCCAAGTGGGCACCTGTAAGGGAAAGGTCGTAATAACTTTACCTGATAAGGGTGCAACTTGTGGTTCTGTCTAATCAAACCAAGTGTAGTTTATTAATATTAATAAGCTAGAAATCTTTTCACAAATTTGAGAGTATCAAAAAACTGACCATTTATCTATTGATGTGTTATGTGCCTCTCTAATAGAGTCCCCTAATGTTCTGAATGATCGAAATTGTTGGAACAAATGCATCGACAAAGAGATTCTTTAATCGCCAAAAGTTGATGTTTTTCTTTCCAGACACCTGTTGTCAAATGCGCTATTATTGTATATAATGTGATTCCTGTATTTTTTCATGTATTTCATCATCGCCTGTACATAAATTGTATCATCTTATCTCATCATCTATGTGATAACAACTTTGTTAAATTGAGGCTGACTAAGGATCACCATATTACCATGATTCCACTTCTATTGCTTATGTTGTGTTTTGGTAATAAAAACTTTCAAACCTTAAAAAAAAACACTTAATGATATTTTAACATTGAAGCAAGCTAAATGTTACACACTCTATGTTGATAGCTTCTATGTCTGTGAGTTTGGAAATAATAAGCCGGTTAATAAAGTAAGCAATTTATGACAAAGATGAACTGGTATATAAGTGAACATACCTACCCTGACTCATCACAATAAAGTTACAATATCTATAACAAGTCTTTTGTTCGTTTCCTAATTAGTTTATAACACTCTAACATTGCTAGCATATCAACCAGGATTTAATAAAAAGCACAGGGGCGTGGCGACCGGGGGGCGGACATGTTCCCCCACATTTAACCAACCCTAAAGAAATTAAAATCTAAAAGGTCAAGCTGAAAAAGGTCAAAATTGGTAGGAAATTGCCCATGCCCCCCCCCCACACACACATTGTAACTGCTTGCCACGGCCCTGAACAATTCGTATCTATAATGCAAATAGATATTGAAGTTTTTACATAAAGCTGATTTATGCTAGGATATACCATGCCTAGTTAGATTTGTATGTGGTACATAAATCATGATTACTCACCCATCATCTATGTTCTCATAGTACCATACTTTGATCCTCAATTATAATACTAAGACTCAAAAGATAAAACTATTTTATACTCAAGGGTCATTTATGAAATGACTTTCATGTGCCCTAAAACTAGGACAGCTCAAGAAACTCAGATAATCTTGCTATCTTTGTGAAGATACTGAATTTTGAGGTACATAGGCTAAATAAGTTACATGAAACACTATATTCCATAGAGTTCTAGTTAAAAAAGGCACTCTAATACCCACTGTAGTTTTCATTTCACAATGACCAGATGTACTCAGTACTTGTCTCTGGTGACCTAAACATTGTGGCACCCCTCATTCCGTATGGTTTGACTCGTGTTGCATTAAAGACAAGAAGCTGTACTAAATTCAAGTTTAACTAGTGTTTATTGGTTCTTAATTGCTATCTACCTTCAATAATCTCGCGGCCTGTCAATTCCTGTTCAAAGATCAGTGTCAATAAACATAAGTTGATGAGAGTAAGTTTGTTGATAAAAGATAAAATAAATGGTTTGCAAAAGCTTGCCTCACAATTTCATATACCACAATGTTTAACACATGTCTAAGTTTAAAAGTGAAACCGGTATACATATGGCCCAAACTCCCCAGTCATGCAGGTTTGGGGCTGAGCAAGGACAAATCAGAAAGTTATCAATATGTTTAATCAAGTTCATTCTATTGAAAGCTATATATCTTAGCTCCTTGGAACACTTTTTGATACATCTCTAACCCTAGGGGTTCAACTTTTATTGCCTCGCGAACTCGGTTGTCCGTTTTGGGGTGACTCCTGGACCAAAATAAGGTGATTATGTACATACCCAGCTAGCAAAACTCATGTAAATTACATCATTTTAACATCATTTTCTGATTGGTGGTGACATCATTGGATGATGTCAATTGTCGTTCCCAAGATGTCACATATGCAAGAAGTTTTTACGTGTCACTTTGCATGGGTATTTTACATAAGTATATTTACATTTAAAAAAATACATATCAAAGATATGTTTGAACTTAATAATAATGATGTATATATAATTGACTGGCTGTAAAACATGTCTGAAACGTATAAATTTAGACATGTCAAAAAGATGCGATATGGAGATATGTCCATGACATGTTGCAGGGATGACATTTATACCAGTTTTGAGTATACCCCCTCCCAGTAGTGATTATAAATCAGATAGGATATTTAAAAGAACTCTGAGAGATTGTAGACATCATATAGCTATGTCCATTTTATGTCAATGTATGACATGTCCACAGGCACTCTGCATAGGAAGCACACACCTGCTCTGTGAAAGACACTTTGCAGGTATTTTCCATTCCTTACAGACACATTTATCCTAGCCAGGAGGCCCAGATGTGATATCAGCCCAAAGCCAGAATTTCTTCTTATACAATTTGAAAGGACACAGAAAAGGTATCCCATTATGTGCCTTGGCTGTCCAACTATAATTCACCAAGTCACTGTAACACAAGTAACACATTAAATGTTACTGAAGAAATTTAGTCCAATTTTGTCTCTTATTGCAGTATATAGAATTAATTTCATCCAACTTTTAATCAAGAATGGGGGAATGCTGATCAAAATGTGATGACATTGCAAAATGAGACGCCTGGTGTTGGAGCTCAGAACTATGATAGGATATATAGTAACGTTGACTTATAGATGTCATATTCTGACAAAATTGTGATGTCATAAATATGTCATATTGGAATAAATCCATACTCCTATTATTTTGACATCACAATCTTGTCAGAATATGACTTATTAACTCCAACACTAGGCGTCTCATTTTGCAAGGCTGTCACATTTTGATCAGCATTCATTCATTCTTCATTGAAAAGTTGGATCAAATTAATTGTATAAACTGCAATGAGGGACAAGGTTGGACTAAATTTCCTCTGTTATATATAAGGTGTCACTTGTGTTACAGAGGCTTGTTGAAATATAGTCGGATAACCAAGGCGCATGGGTGGACACCTTTTCTGTGTCCTTTCAAACTGTATAAGAAGAAATTCAGGCTTTGGGCTGATATCACATCTGGGCCTCCTGGCTAGGATAAATGTGTCTGTAAGGAATGGTAAATGCCTGCAAAGTATCTTTCACAGAGCAGGTGTTTGTTTCCTATGCAGAATGCCCATGGACATGTCATACATTGACATAAAATGGACATGACTATATGATGTCTACAATCTCTCTCAGAGGTATCATAATTATCCTATCTGATTTATAATCACTACTGGGGAGGGGGTATACTCAAAACTGGTATAAATATCATCCCTAGACCATGCTTGTAGATATCTCCATATCACATCTTTTTGACGTGTCTACATTTACATGTTTTAGACATCTTTTACAGCTAGTCATATATATGCCATTATTGTTAAGTCCAAAGGTATCGCTGATAAATATGTCTTTTTTATATAAATATGTTTATATAAAATACACATAAATATTGTTACATCAAGTACCCATTTAAAAGGACACGTAAAAACTTCTTGCGTATGTGACATCTTGGGAACGAAAAATGATATCATGAAATTACTAGTTATTTTTATGTAAGGTGCTAGCTGGGTAATGTCTTAAGGTACATCACAGCAACTAATAATTTCATTAACAGAATGGGACAACATATATCTTAAAGTATACCAAGAATGGATACCCTCAGAAAAATAGTTTGTGAGATACAGCTTGATGAGTTTGGAGATTTATCAAAAATATACTCTCGTTTTACCCTAGTTCAATCAAAATAGTTCAAGTTATTGTCAAAATCACACTACAATGTCCTGATGATATATACTTTAAGGAAATATGGACCATTAGGATCCTTTGTTGAACCTACTTGGCACAGTATTGGCCTAAAAAGCAGCTATTACACCTTATGTCGGTCCCGGAGTCACCCAGGTGACTCCAGGACCAAAAAAAATAATTGTATAAATGGAGGTTAAATTAGTGCAATCATCAGTTTTCTGCTTTACAGCATTAGAGGGGGTTGATAGGAAGCAGGGGCACTAACAATAACTAAAATATATAGGACATTAACAATTCTGTGTGGGTTTTACTATTATCAGCAATAGGAGTGACTCCGGGACTAAAATAAGAGGGTGACTCCGGGACCAAAATATGTATCACAATACACATTTGGTCCTGGAGGCTGGAATATTGGATTTTTTTCAAAATTTCTTTTTTCCAGCAGAAGACACAAGAGTTACCTCACAATCTGGGATACAATGGATACTGTGTGGATCTTCTTAATTTACTATATAGAGGTATCAACCTGAAAGGACTTTTGATCATTTTACTGACAAAACACACTGAAATGACTGTGGAGAAAAAAATACATTACATATTTAGTTGAATCAATTGACTATACCATAGGCCTGATAGAAAATGATATTAGGGATAGGCTGTCACTGCCTCAGTAGACGTGCCATTTTTAGCTTTTTTGACTTTTTTAGGGGATTTTAGGCCTTTGGAGGGCCAGAAAATGGGAAATATTGGGCCGATACACAAAAAAACTAAGATTTCCCGAATTGTTAGGATGTTTTCTCACATATATCAAAAATTTGAAAAGATTGGTGCAAAACTGGTTATTCTGTAGGGGTATAAGCCTGAAAAGGGCCAGAAATAGCCAAAACTACATAAGTCGGGAGTTTGTGCCATATATGGTAGTAATATTTAATCATTGTTTGGTTCATATGATACAGCAAAAATAAAATATGCAATAAAAGCAATGCACAACTGGTTTTACAGAAACTTTCTAGAGCTCAATAATGAATTTCATAGCGAAATATGTCTTGGCTAATTGAACACAGTACACTTGTAGCATATACCTCTAAGGTAAAAGTGTGAGCTATTCATTCCTAAATATCTCAATACTCGCACTTGTAATCTGCATAGACATATCACATTTTTGTTGTCTGGAAACATCATGTGTATCCTTTGATATTTGTGCATTCATACCACCAATATTACTGGACTTCCTGATATATGTGCTCCGAGTTTTCACACAAATCCTTTGTCAGTTACTGAGTATGGACATAAAGTTTCAACTTGACGATCAACACCAGCGATATCATTACACAGTGCAAATGCCGTATCATGTTGTAGGGTATATTCCTGCCCGACTGAGGTCTGTGAAAACAGCCGTTTTGCTGTCTTGCTTCTGTATTTTCACATTTTCACTAGGAACGGAATCAGATATTTTCCATCATAAAAGCCATTATTTATTTTCAAAAAGTTACTGTATGTTAGCTTGTATTTGCAGTGGTTATCAACAAATTTTAGGTTATATTGGGACATATCCAGGGCTACATAATTGATAAACCAGATGTAAGCTGTGACAGAATACTAACAATATTGCTGAATACCAATCTAGACCTAAATACTTATTTTGTCATATGTATTTAATCCCTTTTTTAAAATGTATATTCTATTGTGATTATCAATGACATAAATATACAAGTAAAGTGCATCAAGTGGAGTAGAGAAATAAGCTCTGTTAAGGTCACTCGTGCTACATTAGGCCTACATGTAATCACACTAGCTGTGGCCTGCAGTGACCAACTTTCTCTGCTGAAGTGTATGGGAAGAGTTTCCTGAAATAACTCTGGCACACATTCTGCTTGATTGCACTAAATCTAAAGCAGTTATCAATATGCAGTCATTTGCATTGTCTTCCAGACATATTTTCCTTTCTGGACACCCTTTTGTAGACATTTTATTTCGATTTAGGGGTAAACACCCCACATGTAAAAGAGTTGATTTTTCTTCACTCGATGGACCTGGGTAATGAAAAAACTCAGCTTAGGTGTTTTTAACATTAAAAAGATAACCTAAATATGTTGAAATAGCTGTACTTTAATGCCACAGGTCATGCAGCTACACTATTTTGTAAGATGTATTTAGAATATTGTAATTCCATTACTTAGGCATAGTAACCTTCATACTATCAATGTATTAAACATGGTACAAAACAAGTCTTTTTGTTAGAGCATGTCAGTTAAATGAACTCACAAATTAGAAAGCACTAAGAAAGTGGTTGGCAAAAGTATCTAGATTTACTTCTAATATTAACCCAATATAGCTTACATAATTAGGTGAGTACAGAAGTAGGGTGTCCCTAGTTACTTTTTGAAAAATTAAAGTAGTTCTCTAAGATCAAACCAGAAAATTGTTTATTTTGAGCGCAATGGTAGTAAAAATATCATCTTTTCTTTTAAACTTCCTTAAAACATTTTCCAGATCCTTTTTCAATTAATGGTATATGTTTTAACACATGGTCCCATGCATAATTCAATTATTTTGGGCGATTGAAGATAAAAAGTAACGATAAACAATAAATTGAAAGGTAGTCTAGGGTAGATTTCAGTATGACCATCTGCAGCCCTTCCTCAGTGGCATGAGATCAACACTGAACTTAGACATTAGGGTTGTGGGTTCACTGCTTGGTCTGTCCAACATTTTTTTTTTACTGCTCTATAAGTAGGTCCACACGACTGATGTGCAGAAATTGTCGCAATGAACGTGTTTATGGAAGAAGGCAACTTCCTTAGAAGACTTTATCGACGTAGCCCTATGCAGAAAGTCGTTCCCGAACTCTTATGACTCTTGCAGCCTGGAATCAACTTTCTCATGGATGTAAGAGGCCAGGACTTTGAAAGGTATATTTATTTTATATGTCAACAATTTCTCTATATAGAAAGGACGTTGTTTGATAGAGCTGGACTTTAATCTATAAGCATTTAGCATCTCAACCATGGCCACCTGGGTAATACAATATTTTACCAACAGTATGTTAGAACTAAATGCTGTATTGAACATATTAATTCCTCGGGTGCTTATAGACCTATAGCCCTATCTAATTAAAAATGGCCAAAAAGATTAGGGGGGGGGCTTACGGGTAAGGCCTTTATTACGTTGAGCATGCTACAACTCTTATCTTATATATACAGCTTATACTAAGGAAATGACTCTAATTCTGTTACGATTTCAAAATTCTTAGCTTAAACCTGACCTGGACCTGCAGAAAGTATTATTAATATGATAAGGCCAGACTTATCAAATCCCTTCATGTGATATGCCCAAAGGTCTACAAATGATATTTTGGAATACTCAAAGTGTTAAGTCGAAGGACAAAAATATATTGGAATAATTTTCAAGTATAAATGCTGACATATATCCAAGACATGGTTGAAGGAGTCAATGGGTGAAAACATATTTAACACGAATTGATTTATTGTTCACAGGTTGGATCGGGATTATTATATTGAAGGAAAATGGCAAGGTGAAGCAAGGTGGTGGTCTCTGTATGGTTGCAAAGAATAGTTTGACACATGAGATATTGTAAGGTGATGATGTAAATGTTGTGCATGAACACTGTGAGTTAATGGTTGCAAAAATCATCTTGCCTTATAGTAGAAAGGTATTTCTAGTCAATATATAAAGACCCCCTCTGATGACATTAATGAATTTAGTAACTGTTTTGTCAAAAGCCCTGAAAAGAATATCTGTGGGTAAGCGAGATGAAGACATATTTTTAGGAGGAGATGTCAACATTGATTATAAGGTTAACTCTCCAAAAAGAAAAGTTGATTTTGTTAAAAATTGCTAATGGGTTCAAGCAATATATTAAACATGCAACCAGGACATGTATTCTGATAGGGTCATTGACCTAAACTTCTAAAACTCCAATGAAGTATATAAAACAGGTCTACTCTGTGTGAACTTAAGTGATCATGTACCAATATATGTGGTTAGAAAAAAGACAAGAACTAAGAAAGAAAAAAAGTATCAAATTCATGGGCAGGTCATACAAAGAATATAGTAATGAGGAAATTTTAGGTTGTCTTAATGAACTGGACTGGAACACATTTTTTGTCTGTAATGATCCCGATGAGGCATGGGAGATTCTATTTGGAAGGCTTTTATAATACCTGGATGCTTCCCTGGAAAAAGTGAGTATTTGATCACTAAAAACAGTATCCCATCATCGCGGCGAACTGCAGCCAATGATCACGGCGAACTGCAGCCAATGATCACGGCAAACTGTAGTCAATGATCACGGCAAACTGTAGTCAATGATCAGGGCAAACTGTAGTCAGTGATCACGGCAAACTGTAGTCAGTGATCACGGCAAACTGTAGTCAATGATCACGGCAAACTGTAGTCAATGATCACGGCAAACTGTAGTCAGTGATCACGGCAAACTGTAGTCAATGATCACGGCAAACTGTAGTCAATGATCACGGCAAACTGTAGTCAATGATCACGGCAAACTGTAGTCAATGATCACGGCAAACTGTAGTCAGTGATCACGGCAAACTGTAGTCAGTGATCACGGCAAACTGTAGTCAATGATCACGGCAAACTGTAGTCAATGATCACGGCAAACTGTAGTCAATGATCACGGCAAACTGTAGTCAATGATCACGGCAAACTGTAGTCAATGATCACGGCAAACTGTAGTCAATGATCACGGCAAACTGTAGTCAATGATCACGGCAAACTGTAGTCAGTGATCCGGGCAAATCTGGCCATTGTTCACAGCAAACACAAACAAAAGAATCTGCCCCTAGTAAGGTGACGTAGTAACATTGCTAGGTAATGTAGCAACGTTGCTTGGTGACATAGCAACGTCGCCCTGCCTGTGACATCACTAGTGCTGTGACGTCATGGATTGTACCACTCTCCATGCAGAGGTCTAGTCGAGTTACATTGAAAAGGTACTGATGCATCTTAATGTGCTAGGAGAATGTGAAAATATACACAATGTCAGTATTTTGTCACCTCTCAAAGCTTTTTCTCCATTGTGAAGACATCTGTCATCATTGATGATGACAGATCTATCTATTTTTCGATCAATCTGCGTGGCTTCAGGCTAGGCTCTGCCTAGTCTCACTTTAAAAAATCAATTAGAGGTAAATGCCAAGGATTATAAAAGGTTTTGGGCAGCAATTAAGGACATGCTACCTAATGAGGTAAAGGGTGGTTGCTTTAATCTGAAGGATGACCAGGGTTCAGAAATCCCATCAGAAGATGTTGCTAATCATATAAATTCCTTTTTTGGAAATGTTGGTAAAAAAACTGGCTGATAAAATTGATGCCCCTGTGGGATATGATCCACCAGTCATAGCTCCTCTTGAAGACACTTTAACCTTTAATGATATTGTTTTATTGGACCTAAAGAAGGAGTTGTGAAGAAAAGATGTAAATAAATCGTCTGGTTTACAAAACACTTTGGCTAAAGTGCTTGAGGAATTCCTGATTGGAGGGAAGGACGAATTTTTGCATCTATTATTTATTGCAACTGGGATTTTTCCCCAAAAGTGGAAAGAACCTAAGATCTGTCCTATCCCAAAAGTAAACAATCCTGGTGATGTTAGTGACTTAAGACCTATTTCTTTGTTGCCAATAACAGGAAAGTTTTTGGAAAAATTCATTCATAAACAATCTCACTCATTTCTGGAAGGGAGTTCACTTTTAACACCAAACCAGAGTGGTTTTAGGAAGAATAGAAGCACCCAAGATGCTGTCTACATTGACTATAAGAAGGCATTTGACACAATAAGTCATGGTAAACTGCTAAAGAAGTTGCCTAAATATGGTCACTAGCTGGTATAAAAGTTACTTGGGAAATAGAGTGCAAAAACAAATGCAAATGGAGTCTCTTCTGAGTGGGAGAATGTGTCATATGGTGTCCCCCAAGGATCTATCCTAGGCCCAATATTATTTATATTATATATGTTAATGATTCATCAAACCTGGAGATGTCTTGTAAGTGTCTTCAGTATGCAGATGACACCGTACAATTGATATCTGGTAATGACTTGCATAATATTGCAGACTGTTTACAAAAATATCTGAATAGCCTCGTTTCATGGTGTGACGAAAATCAGCTCACCATTAATTCAAAGAAGACTGAAACGATGTTGTATACATATGAGAAAAATGTAATTCTACCCCCTGGAGGGCGTTTTTCCCCATTGGTCCTATACGGACCCGATATAGGGGCAACATACGGACCATATACGGGATCCGTATTGGGAAGGACAAAAACCGTTTTTGTTGGACTTCCATATCACGTCCGTATGTGCATACGGAAATCCGTATGGGTATGCTGCATACGGCATACCAATACGGCACTCACCTGCCCTAATTGTACAAATGTGCAGAAACCAGTCTACATTCCAGGGAACCTCCATCCCTCCAGTGGCTCCATAATCGGTTTGCCTAAATCTAGATCTGTGGGCATATGGTTATAAGTATGCTCACTCTAAAGGGTAAAGCCTAAATTTTGTTAAGTGCTCTCAGATTAAACACAACTGTTATGGCCAATCTGGTCATATATTTCTCTTCCCGAACATGTATATTACATAACAATAGGTACCAGGTTAAATATTCCTACATTGTACTCTGCCTGGGTGTTGAGCCTAATGTTCTTACCGTAGATTATTTTCCATATTCTCTTGCCTCAGAGATCCAGGAGGCTATAAGCAACTTTACCACAGGCTTCAGAGGCCCTTAGCAGAGGCTTTGCAAAAAACATAAACAGGGGGCTATTTGTATAGCCTCCTCGGAAGGTTATGGACTAGGTCAAGTCTGAGATTATTGTGTTGGGATTTGAACCTAGGAGCATACACCCTATAGCCTTTAGCTCTCTGCTCTACCAGGCCAGCCATCGGGGCAGACCTATCTAAAGCAGTTCATAAGAACTACAGGTTTGTTAACTACTGTTTGACCAATGAAGAAAGCAACTCTTAAAGGTATCCCAGCAGTTTGGTAAATTGAACTCATTGCCTTCTGATCCACAGTTTGAGCTGGCAACCATTATACTGCCAAGGCCTGCCTGTCCGTTACATGAACAGACATCCAGAAAAGCAGGCCAGCATAGGGATACCTAAAGAAAAATATCTTATTGCAGTGATGCGTTGTAATACGAACTAATTTGTCATTCATTTCACAAACCATAAAGGTTAGCATCAATAGATGGTTCATCAAGGGAAACCAGTAGAAATGTGGCTCTATTGGGTCCAGAACTGACAAAACAGGCTACAAGCCAGCTGTTTACCAACTTAGCTAGTGAGCCAGTTGCATTTATGAAATTTGTATAAGGCCTAAGAATGACGTCAGTTTTAAACATGTACCTCTGTGGGTTCAAACCTCACATCATGAAAAATCATGTAAATTTCTAATTTAAAGATAACATTTTTGTAAACATTTACTTAACATTATCACTTAACAGGGGATTCACATCAGACAAATTATCGGTCATAATTGAACTCATCATTTTGGTACTCCTCCGCTATTTTAGACAATGACTTACTTCATTTTTCCTTTTTTGGGGTATTTATTTGACCTCAACCTCCATGGTGCAACATCAGGTGCTAAAGTAGCTTTATCAACAGGGTTGGGTGTGGTCATATTTGGCAATCATGTTCTTAGTGTTCGGACTTTTTTGACATGCTTGTTTATGTACGTGCTCATCAGCCCACATTATTCAATAGGTCATAATTTTGTAGTGTCATATAGGCCTAGTCATCTAATTCGAATATCAATCATCTAACATTCATAAATTTTCTAAAAATCTAACAAAATATGTTATGAATGTCATACTTGACCATTATACTAGATTCCATGAACACTTTTAATTCATTGACTCAGGGTGGGCACTGAGTCTTTGATGCTCTGTGCTGGTTCAACCATTCAGTGTCACAGTCATATCCTTTATAAAGAAGGTGTTCCCATTGATTTGTGATCGTGATTTCAATACGGTAAGGCTAGTAAAGATAATGAGATAGGAATTAAGGTGAGGATTTTAAGAGGTACGAATGCTGTTTCTCAACCCCTATCCGGATGACCATATAGAATGCATTTGAATAACAGCTGTGACTACATCTTTGTCAAAGATGGCACCCAGTCAAATACGTTCACATTGGACAGATCTTATGTTGACTGACTAGATCAAGATGAATATTATTACTATCATTCCTAGAACTATGGTGAGTCTAAACAAATCATCAATGACTAATAAATGACTAACAAGGAAAGACATCACTAGGTTCCTCATTACTCGGTTAGTCACTACTGACTAAGGATTTAAGCATATCAGGACAAAACAAGCCAATGCTAAATGCTCAGGACCGAACCTCAGTCAATGATTTTTCAAAGTGACTCCTAAACCCCTCCCTCACTTATAAACTAGTATCAGTGCGCGCTTATTATTTACAAATCCTACTCATACGGCTTATTTGCATGAAGGCTGCTGAAATTGCAGGAAAAAAACTATAGGCTTTATGATGATAAAAGGTGCAACACTTTTCACATGCACCTCAAGAGGTTAGGAATTATTTCATGCACCTCCCCTGCTTTGATATAAACTGCTAAGCTGGGCCTTTAAGGGAAGGCAGGGACTGTCTATACCGTAAAACCGCGGCTTATATGCGAATCAGATCGCCAGTGCGGCTTATAGGATCGGCACAGAGTCAGGTTGCGGCCTATACGCGAGTTTTTGCTCCTATAATACAGTATAAAAGTGACCAGAATCAGATCGATGGTGCGGCTTATAGGATCGGCCCAAAGTCAGGGTGCAAGTTATACGCGAGTTAGGCTTATACGCAAGGTTTTACGGTAGTCATTTATTCTCATTTGCCATAGTATCAGGACATAAAAGACACATTGATAAAACATTCTTTACAGTTCAAGGGCAGTATATATTGTTTCAATGGAATTTGCATGTTAGTTGTCATGATGCATGAATGTAGTAAACCCAACAGCACTGCATTCATGCATCAGGCTTACAAGGGAAATTGCACATTAAATCGCTATGCAGTCATTAGCCAGTTGCATCTAAACTTTCATGTACAGCATATACCTGGTATAGTTGGTATGATTGGGCTTTCTAGATTTTCTACATATCTGTATATTCTGGTATACTGTGTGAGGGGTGAGCAGTTTAGCAGGTCAAAACAACAGCCACCGATCACTGTCAGCCAGGACAGTTTGAGTACCTGTGGACATACACACCTGCAGCTATCAGGTCTTCACCCTGACAGCTTAATTCATGACAGAGAAGAGCCGGTATAAAGGTGTGCTCTGAATGGACAAAGCAACAGGCCGGGACGTCTGTGTTATCAGGGATCAGATAATTTGACTTGGTCTTTGTATTACCTTCCACAAAGGCCCAATGCACCTGCTGTTATGGAGCAGTAAATGTCATAGAAGGGAACCAGACCATGTATGAGTGGATGTCCTGTAGACACAATAACTGGTTATAAAGGGTAGAGGTAATTTTGCTGTCAGAATTATTGTGACTGACGGAGCTCTCCTGAATTGCACAGAGTAGTGTGTGTACATACCGTACTGATAAGTGTTTGAAACTTTGTGTTCTAAATGTTGAGATCTCACTCAGTACATTGAAAGTAGCTTATAATATGCATGGACTCTTGGCTCACAGCCCTCCCCCAAAGTGCCATGACAATCATGGCATGCTTTTTATATGTGTTATTAATGATAGATAGAAAAATAATTAAGCCTAACTTCAATATCAGGGAGAAATTCAGATATGTTGAATTGTCCAACCACTCCACCTCCCCCCTCACCCTATTTTCTGGGTTCTGCCTCTGCTGAATACTTTTCTGAGTCTAAACAGTATTACTAGGGCCTATTACCTGTTGTATACTCCCTTTCCTCTTTCCTATCCAATCAACTATTCAATTCCAAAATACTACTTTCAAGATCCTACCTGTGATGTACGCAGTCCCTTGTCAGTGATAACAAACCACTGTTCTGATCACGGGGCAGTAGCTACAGTAGTCAAAGTCAAAGGTCAATATGGTAGTGGATGCAGGGTCATGTCCTGAGAATACAATGAGCTCTACACCTGTGACCCTCTGACCTTGCCCATATACTGTGTACACCAGTGTGGGAACGTGCTGTTATATGTGACCTGCTGGTTAACCTGGGGTAAAGGGACGCTTAAAGTTATTATGACCGGGAGATATACATCTAGATGTCACTACATCCTTTGTTGGTCACTTGTCTAGCTTCAAAGGGCTTGATTATGGCACCGTATAAAGGGGGTATGTTCTTGATTCTCCATGAGGCCAAAAGTAGATAAAGGTGTTTAAGGCAACATTGTCTCCAAATATTGGTCACTATGTCGGAAAACAGATTAATGTTTTAAGAATCCAAGAATAAGTTGTGAAAATTGAGTTATTCAAATCCAAAAATTGGGGTAAAAAGTACCCTTTCTTAAAGCGGGGGTCGGGAAACCTGAAATGTAATATGTATTATGTGGCCTGACGTCCGTATGAAGTATGACTGTGCCCTCAGAATTTGTGTGTAGGCCTACAGATGAAGGGCAGTTAGTTTGGTTTTGAGAAATATTGAAAATTCCTATTTTCCCAATGATCCAGCCCTGACCAGGGAAAAAACGTGTATAACTATATATGAATATATATGTATATATATATATATATATATATATATATATATATATATATATATATTTATATATATATATATATATATATATATATATATATATATATATACAATTCTTTTTCAATTTTTAGCTTTTAGCATAGGAACATAGACCTCCCACGTTGGAAAACTTTGGCTGATGGCCTCATTTGCTGGAGATTTAATCACTATGCCAACAGTGACTACACTAAATGCAACAAGCCTGTCAAATGGCTGATGGTGTATGGGGCTATACATTATGAAGGAATGTACATGAGAAATGGTATTAAAGCTTTTCTCATGTACTATCATACCTGATAAATGTCATTATGCTTGAATGCCGACCCTTTGGGATAGAAATATTCCAGAAGGGTCAGTGTGGTCTATTTATGCAGCCCTGGCTAGTTACTCACTTGGGCTACATTGGTAACAACAAATGCCTCCTTTAACGGGAAAATAAACACTGTCACATGCACAGCTCATGATCAAGGCTACCACTAATAATCCACTCATATAGGAGTCTCAATAAGTTGGTTCAGATCAGTCAACACATATACATGCATTTTTCAACACACATATGTTGAAACTATTCATATTCTATTATACACTAAATTGATAATATTCAATATTTAAATTAGATTCATTCCATTGCGGAAGGTCTTAGAGGTCATGATTTACAATTAGAACAAAGGAGTTTCATTTATCTTTGAACAGCATTATGCAATGATAACTAGACATTTCAGCAGATTTAATGATCTGGAATTCATTTAGATGTCATGCCCTTGGGACCTTTTTCTATTTTTGATAATTCAACTATTGACCTCTATAGAGCTGTTCAAATTTTGAAAATTCGTTAAAAATTGAGAAATAAAGTTATAAATGTCTATGAACCCAAAGGTAAAACAAAGCTCATGACGTACTCTTTCTGAGAGCAGCATGATCCTAAAATACTTTTTTGTGACTTCAGACTAGTTTCGTCAAAACACATCACAAAAGGGCTGGGGGCAAGACTTTACCAATTGGAGTGGTCATTCTTAGCAAGAAAGAGAGGAGGTAAAGTATTTTTGTCCAGGTGTTCCAAAAATGGGTCTGCCCCCCTGCGTTAGGGACATACCTTAATAGCCTTCCTGCTGGCAAAGTCAACGATTCTAAATAATTCTCTAGCTCCATTGTTTAAGAAGGAGTGCATTTGTATGGTCTCCATAAATATTCAATCAAACCACCCCTCCCCCTCACCATCCCAAATAATGGTCACATACTTATGACCTATGAATTTTGAAAAATGAGAAATTCTAAATGGGATTCCCCAGTGGGCACACAACATTGAATTAACACTGATGACTGGTTGTCAATGTGGATTCAATGTTGATTCAATGCTGATTCAACATTAAACTGAATTTTGTGCCCACTGGGTCTGAATGACATGTGATGCATTTGATTGTATCACAGGAGGCGGAGCCGAGTGTGACACAATCCAAAGCACCTCCAGTGTAAATGGTTTGATAGCTACCTGACGAACAGGAAACAGTGTACCTTAGCTAATGACTGTATTCAGACCTTAGGAATGTTACCTATGGAATTCCTCAGGGTTCGGTTTTAGGAACGGTATTATTCTCCATTTATATAAACTTGTTGCCTCACATATATTATTTAAAATTTGTTTATGTGCTGATGATGCAGTGATATCAGTATAAACTCCTGTTTAGATGCAGTCATCCTTAGATAAGTTAGCTGTCTGGTGTAAGAAAAATAGTCTCGCTGTTAATGAGAAAAAGACTAAATGGATGTATTTTAATAATTATAATAATATCCTGTCCTTACTTTAAATGGTGTTGTTTTGGACAGGGTGATGACCTTCCCCGACATAGGAGTCACCCTTGATCCTGAGCTGAAATTTGTTGACCATAATATACCTGTTTTTAACATCAGACATAAGATACATCAATGGAGGAAGGTTCGAGAACACAGTGACCAAGAAACAGCTTTAACTATATACAAGTCTATGGTTCTACCCAAAATAGATTATGCTGATTTCATTTGGAATAGGGAAAATAAAGGGGAAACAGAGGAGTTACAGAAAATACAAAATAAGGGCCTTCGTGTAGTATATAGACAAAGGTGCACAAGTAGAGGTCTTCACTGAGGGTTATTTCACAAGGCGAAGCTTATCACCCTTGTACATTAAAGCTAATAAGGAGGATTCTCTCCTGTCCACCAGCCATTAAGTTTCACAATTTTCATGTAGTAGATCCAGATCAACGTCACGGGCATTTCTGATATTTTTGCAGATTCTCAAACAGTCATTCTGTAAGATTTGAAACCTGCGAGGTACCCACTCGCTGGCGCCATCAACAGTGAAACTACTATATTCCATAGTGGGCCTGATCATCTGCTTACATACTTATAGGCTAAGTTTTCTGTCGACTGACTTGCGAATATGTCGCTTATTTTTTTACCATGGTCCGCAAAACTTAGACAATAGTCAATATTCATGTCTAGATAATTAAATTCCTTTACCACCTTTAAAAGGTGATTTCCACAGCCAGACAAATCTGGGTTTAGGCGATTGGAGTGGCACCACAGGACTTTGTCTTGTCTGTGTTTATAGTTAACCTATTTAAACTACACCAGCGAGAGATCCCATCCAAACCTTCCTGCAATAACATTTTAATGCGGTCTACACTGGTGGCGCTAACCATAATAACAAGATCATCGGCATAAAGATAACATGACGCATTACCAACACAGTCAATTGTATCATTTATGTATAATACAAACAACAGGGATCCTAAAACGGACCCCTGCTGAACGCCACAGGAGATTTTACAGACGCTTGATTTAGAGGAGTTCGCACAACAAGCTTGAGATCGGTCTTCCAAATAATTTTTGAACCATAAGATAGTCTGAAAAGAGCACCCCATGAGTTTTAGCTTATATATAGCAATCTATTATTGTTAACCGTCTCAAATGCCTTCTCAGATCGATGTTGTGTAAGGGACAAATCGGGCTCTACAACCACTCTTTGGCTGGTCATTTGGCTTGTTGAAATCTTGAGAATTACACTACTTTGTCTAGCTAGAACATTTCGCCATACTCTTTTTTTGTTACTAATGATTACCAAATGTACCTACCTATTAAAGTGAATGGGGCATACATTTATTATATGATTATTTCTCATGGGTTCTCTTCAAAATGATATTTCTTGCAAAACTCTTTTGGCTATACACACTTAACAAATACCAACGAGTGGTCGTCAATATTGTGTTGCCAAAGGAAACTATATGATCACAATGTAAAAGTCACACTTTAGATAGTCTCGTTATAAAAGATTATTAATTTATGCATTATTTAATACATGTATAAGTTATTTTAGGCACGAAATGGAGAATATTGTCAAAAGTTAGAGAAAATGACTATGTAGATTAAGTTTGGTCATATTTCCATTGTAACATATTTTGGCATTAATTCTTTTCAAATAGGTATAAATTTAAAAACGGTTATTCTCATAGTTTTATGATGATTTTTAATAGCTTCATGTAGTTGCTGAAATGGCAAAATTATGAGCAAGATAATGTGTAAAATGAAACACGAATTTTCAACTATTTGCTCACAATTTAGTGCAATTAACTATACAGCATTATACATATAATGATTCAGGCAACATCGTCTGCAAATAAGGGTAAGTAAGTATTAATTTCCTTTTTATCAATGTTCAAAGTAGGCCTTCCAAGAGTTTTTGAGTTTTCAACGTGTATTTATTTATAAATGATCTCCAAAATACAACAAACTTCAAATTAGTAGGACATAAGATAAAGTAGAGCGTGTAAAGATGAAATCATACTACTGTCAACAAATAAGCTATCTAGAATATCAGCATTCATATATGGCTCAGTTTTACCAAATTGATCCAATTGAAACGTCTATGAGCCCTTTACATCTATGACCTGTTGACGTCTATGAACAGTGTATGTTTATGACTTGGGTGCAGGAGATACACATATTTCTTTTTAACACACTATAAAGAACAAGTTTTCTACCAACTTTCATCAATTATAATTGCTAATTCTTCTATATTTCTGCAACAGCCCTAGTTTCACATGTTGTATGCCATTCCATTGACGTCTGTGACCCGAGTGAGGTGGATATCCCTTAAAACATGTTAAATGATGGGGTGTTTTTTTTTGTTTTAGGGGGGGGGGGTAATAATGTCCGTATTCTATGTATGCACACGTGTGGTAGTGGTCATTCATGTTAATATAAGATTTATGGGCCTTTTGATTTGTACTCCCTAGCTATTTCACAGCTTTTCCCCCCTATACCCAGCTCAATATTTTCACTATTCCAACAACATAAATCGTTCATTGTATCATGCTAAATATTTTTTTATAAAGGAAACTTAATATCATTTGCATTGTTCTGTGCTATTCAGGCATCAGACGTTGGCACCATACCCGGTCATAGACGTCCAAAAAACAACCAACATTGGTAATAGACTAAACTGCATTACACTTGTACATTGGAAAAAAACAAGGAGAATCAATTTTATCAGGTTCATATTTAATTTAAATAAATTGATAATTCACATTTATTGTTCATAAACAAAATGAGTTTGTAAAAAAATCTTATGTTACGTTTTTTTTTAAATAACTCTTGCTGAAGTCTGTATTAAGTTTTAAGTAACCTATGATAGATATAATGCATATATTGAAGAACTGTATGATAAGGAAATTATGAAAAATAGCACAGTGATAACCCAGTGGGTAAACTTCAGTTGATTCAATGTTAATTCAATGTGTGTAGCGACATGATATCAACAGTTGATACATGGTTGTCATTTGGTTGATATTGATGAGGTCATCGACGTTGATCATTCATCAGTGATTCAACATTGATATGGCCATTGTAAATCAACAATGAATGAACACAATAAAATGCTTTACATTGATTTAATATTAACTGCTGATTCAGTATATTAGATTCTTATGTAGACGCATTCTTTCAAAATATATATTTTCATTACAATGCCCCCCCCCCATTTCCCCTAGATTAAATGCTAATTCTAGCACCATCCAGGGTAGGGGTACATGAATGACCTATGATGATCACACTAAGAGGCATTCATATCCATTTCAAACTTACCTGGTCAGGACTGAGGCTTTATATATTATTCTTAGCAACATAAAGGGTGTCTTACTGAAACGTTGCATGTATTCTTGTCATTTAATTCCAAATATTAACCAAATACACACACCATAGCTGTCAATGAAAATGAATAACATTTTGATCAATTGTATACATTGATGAGAAAATAAGAGCTTACAATTAGGGAGAATAGATGTAGCATGTAGATAGAAATACTAAGGAGTAGGTTGTGGAGGCACCTCGTTGGAAAGGTGGGAAACGCATGGTTGATTCAAGGTTGATATCAAAACATTGTATCAACTTTGAAACAGGTGTTGGTTGACAGTGTTGAAATAATTACACAACATTGCATCAATGAGGAAAACAGGTTGATCGACCCTGTAACCCTATATTAACCAGTTGTCAACGTTGAATCAAGGTTTTGTGCCCACTGGGAAGGTGCATCCGTAAAGGAGAATCAGAGGAACAGGCCGGGGCATAACGTGGTTTTTATTGCTATATTCATACTGGACAGTCAAGGGGTCCTAGCTTAGGTAATGCAATGCGCATGTACTAGGTTAATTTCATTTGATTTTATTATGTATTTATTATTTTTCAACCCATTAAAAAACACTTTAAAAAAGTCACCGGTCATAGACATGCAAGTTTGCTGTCTATGACCGACCTCTGTGTAAAGTCTAAATCAAGTAAGATAGTAACCTATACAAGAAGTAACACCTATACTGAAGAACTGTGTCAAGGTAAGCATAATGAATAGCACAGTGATAAGGTGAAACTGCAAAGGGGAATCAGAGGAACAGGCCAGGTTATAGACATCACCAGGTCATAGACATGACTTCTCAGGCATCATAATGTGTTGCTTTTGCTGTACACTCTGTGGGATCCAAAGGTGTCTTTGAGCAGGTTGGTGCAGCCCAGTCATAGACGTAAGAAGCTTGGGGGAGAAATGGTTTTGGTGGGGAAGATATCACCACCAAAAGTTAACTAAACATTGAAGTTATGTCTCTTGATAAAAAAGGGATATCTTATATAAATGTTCTTACCGAACTTGTGATTTTCGCGGCCGGTCATAGACATCCAAAGGGAAAAGTATGAATGTAATTTTAGTATTCTGAGGGGTAATACACTGATAATAATGGACCTGGAAATGTTAGTCACTACGGACTACATTTCTATAGTCACATGAAGTAGCAAAAACGATTATACCAAGTTAGTCACCTATGTCCATAGTAAGTTAGTCATATAGTCAACCTATAGTCAGCCATTAAATCGGCTGATTTGAGCTATATAGTCAAGTGACTATGAATTTAATGGTTTCATGGTCTAAAGTAGTCACTATGACTAATAGATGTAGTCAATCATGAGAAATAAGGGAAACTTAAGTACTGAAGGCAGGTCAATGTTCAGCAGTGTAGACATGGCTAGGATAAAGCAGGGCAGGGGACAGGCTAGGATAAGGCAGGGCAGGGGACAAGCTAGGATAAGGTAAGGCAGGGGACAGGCTAGGATGAGGCAGGGCAGGGGACAGGCTAGGATAAGGCAAGGCAGGGGCCAGGCAAGGATGAGGCAGGGCAGGGGACAGGCTAAGATAAGGCAGGCAGGGGACAGGCTAGGATAAAGCAGGGCAGAGACAGGCTAGGATAAGGCAGGGCAGGGGACATACTAGGATGAGGCAGGGCAGGGGACAGGCTAGGATAAGGCAGGGCAGGGGACAGGCTAGGATAAGACAAGGCAGGGGACAGGCTAGGATAAGGCAGAGGAGGTGACAGGCTAGGATAAGGCAAGGAAGAAGACAAGCAAGGATAAGGCAGAGCAGGTGACAGGCTAGGATAAGGCATGCCATGAGACAAGCTAGGATAAGGCAGGGCAGGGGACAGGCTAGAATAAGGCAGAGCAGGGGACAGGCTAGGGTAAGGCATGCCAGGGGACAAGCTAGAATAACACAGGGCAGGGGACAGGCTATGATGAGGCAGGGCAGGGCCAGGCTAGTAGGATAGGGCAGGGCAGGGCAGGGACAGGCTAGGATGAGGCAGGGCAGAGGACAGGCTAGGATAAAGCAAGGCAGGGGACATGCTAGGATAAGACAAGGCAGGGGACAGGCTAGGATAAGGCAGAGCAGGTAACAGGCTAGGATAAGGCAGGCCAGGGGACAAGCTAGGATGAGGCAGGGCAGGGGACAGGCTAGGATGAGGCAGGGCAGGGGACAGGCTAGGATGAGGCAGGGCAGGGGCCAGGCTAGTAGGATAGGGCAGGGCAGGGCAGGGACAGGCTAGGATGAGGCAGGGCAGGGGACAGGCTAGGATAAGGCAGGCCAGGGGACAAGCTAGAGTAAGGTAGGGCAGGGACAGGCTAGGATAAAGCAGGGCATGGACAGGCTAGGATAAGGCAGGGACAGGCTAGGATGAGACAGGGCAGGGGACAGGCTAGATAAGGCAGGCAGGGTACAAGCTAAGATAAGACAGGCCAGGGGACAGGCTATGATAAGGCAGAGCAGGTGATAGGCTCCTGTGTAGGCCTATCATGCTCTGTCAGTCTAGACATACACTGTTCATGTATTTCTATGTTATCAAAATTGGAACAAATTACCAAACATGAGAACCCATGCACCCTATAACATCTTAAGTTGTCATAGTCAACTGTAACATAGCATATAACAAGCAAGGATATCCATAGAACAGTGGTTTAAGAGAGGATGTGCCTACCTGAAGTCCATGGATCATCCAAATTTGAATCCTAACTGTTTCCTGTGCACACATTCCTGTGACATCATCAATTTGTGTGATCCACATATAGTCACTCCTGACTATCTTTATGACTAATATGTGACTAAGTTGTATAGTCCCCTGACTACGGGGGTCAAAATATGATGGTATAGTCAGTACTGACTATAGCTTTTATTATCAGTGTATTTTGAATGGGGGTTTGGGGTAGATGTTATGATTTAGTTGTGTAATGTCTGAAAAATACAGTACATTGTAGAAAACCAGGGTTCAGATAAAGTGTGCTTTGTTGCACATTTAAATGTGACCGGTCATTGTTAACTGGATGACCAGCTTTCCCTTTTAAATTAAAGATGGCAAAACTGTGGTTGATTATCATTCATGGTCGGAAATTCTTTTCAGTTTTAGAATGGATACATTGCAATACAAACAATAAGTAATTTCCATTAACGCACAAAACAATCTTTATATACAAAACGTCACTATGAGATGAGAAAAAGACCACATTTCAGTTAGTTAAGATTAGTTCTTTACTCTTAGTACCGACAGGGTAAAGGAATAAAAAAAAGTCTGATCAAATAGTTGAGGTTCATTGGATCAATTGAGTAAGACTGAACCATTTGAGTTATCCAATGCTGCTCAGCACTCATAGATAGAAATGCTGCCTACGTACAAAGCACTGATATAAACCAGATGTACAATTCTATCAATACAAGTCTGTGATATTCCTTGCCCTGCCTGTTTGCTAAAACTGTTGTAATTTAATTAACAACTACCATGAATTAACTATGCACTTAAAATCCAAATGCCACTCTTATGATAGTCTGGGCGTATGCCTTTATTACTCTACCGTTGCACAAATCACTGCACTGCCTGATTCTATGAGATGATGAGATATCTCCTGATTACCTGTATGTAACCAGTGGCATGTGTACCACAATGTCGGCTCATAATATTTCGCATTTTGATAATATGGGACCTGTTGCCTTTTGATTGTATCGTTTTCTTTGTAAGATCACTCTGCAGAATAAAGAAACGTATAAACTCAAAAGGGCTTGATCCAGTTAGAATTCACTAGAGTATAGCTACAATGAGACAATGGTATGAGTAGTGTCAAACTCAAGTATTTATATACTCTTGAGTTTGACACTACCCATACCATCTTCATTTATGGTGTATGTAGTTAAAACAAACAATACAGTACAATAGACTTTGATAAGAACCGGCATCTTAGTATAAGTATAACTGCTACAACATGTCTTGGTGTTAGATTTTGAGTTTATAAAGTGTTTATTTCATTAGATGATTTCATAAACACAGTATAATTCAATGAGATGGTATATGAAAGATGGAATAATCATATATGTCATGGTGTTATTTGACATCTCGATAGCTGGAATTAAGTATAACAATAGATTCCCATATACAAGACAGGGGTCTCGATATTGTTCACACTGTAATTCTCAAAGTTATTAAGACATAGAACCTATGACATTAACATATGCAATCTGTGTAATTTGCATGTTGAGTAAAGTGGGTATATGTATAGTGCCCATACAACAAGAAATACACATGTATTCAGAAACAAAGAGTCTATATGTGATGCCCCCTTCATGGAACAGCTCAACCTGTCCCTGCCTTGTGATTGATGATGACCTACCTGACATTCTATTTCTGCACCCGTGTTATATGAAACTGTATTATATTTATTTACAACATTGGCGAACATGAAAAACTTATGTGATATGACTATTTTGTGCCAATAAAAATATTGAAACTGAACTGAAACTGAACTGAACTGACAGTCATTTATGGTTATTGAGGGCAGCGATCAGTATCCCAATGATGGTGTTAAAAAGTAGCATGCTAACAGACAGCTTTACATAGTACACAATGAGACATTTTTATAGAACAAAATAGGATATTGTTTCGGACACTTTGGGGGAGGATTGGGGGGTTGGGTTCCAGGCTATCCGAAAAGTGCTAAACAAGTAATAGGAGCAACTTAATATCTGGCTAGTTTGTTAGTTACTGGTTACCTTTCCGTTTGAAGTCAAACCAGGCCTTGATAAGTTGTTTCGCTGAGGTCATGAAATGATTTTGCAGTTTGTCCTTTGTGTACAGCTTATTCATACAAATTGTACTATTGTATTTGTGTCCACTCCCAGCAGCCTCAAAGAACCTATGACCACATCCAGCTCTCAAAAAGTGATATTAGCCTACAGTGTTTCATTGACATTTTGTAAGATTTGGTTATAGACCTACTGTGAGAAGTGTTTGGTACAGATAGAAAGCGCAAAGTAGACAATTTGAATAGACCAAGTATTTTTCTAGATCTGTATATCATGAAGCGTATGGGCCTCTGTGATAGTTAATCAAAACAGATAGTAGTAAGACAAGGTGACAAGGTGAGTCATACCCTATATTCCTCAGTTCCTGTTACTCATCTGACACTATTTATTTCTTAAGATGACCAGTCTGGTCAGATACACTGATAATAATGGACCTGGAAATGTTAGTCACTACTGACTACGTTTCTATAGTCACGTGAACCTAGAAAAAACTGCTATACCTAGTTTGTCACCTATGTCTAACATAAGTAAGTCATAAAGTCAACCTATAGTCAGCCATTAAATCGGCTGATTTGGGCTATATAGTCAACCGACTATGAATTTAATGGTTTCATGGTCTAAAGTAGTCCCTATGACTAATAGATATAGTCAATCATGAGAAGTAACGGAAACTTAACTACTGGAGGCAGGTCAAGGTTCAGCATCGTAGAGCAAGGCAGAGCAAAGCTAGCAAAGTAATGGAGGGTAGAGCAAGCAGGGTAAGGTAGAGCTGAGTAATGTAAAGCAGAGCATGGCAGAGCAGAGGAATGTAGAGTATAGTAGTCCCTTGATCTGCCCTAGTGTACTCTACATTACTTTGCTTTGCCTTACTCTGCCTTGATCTACCCTGCTATACTCTATATGCTCTTCTCTGTCTTGCTCTGCCTTGGTCTACTCTACATTACTTGCTCTTCCTTATTCTGCCTTGCTATGTCCTGCTCGAGGATAGGATAATGCTAGGATGAGGCAGGGCAAGGGACATGCTAGGATAAGGCAGGGCAGGTGACAGGTTAGGATAAGGCATAGCAGGGGTGGGGCTAGGATAGGCATGTCAGGGGACAGGCTAGGATAAAGCAAGGCAGGGACAAGCTAGGATAAGGCATGGCAGGGTACATGTTAGGATAAGGCAGGGCAGGTGACAGGCTAGGATAAGGCAGGCCAGGTGACAGGCTCTTGTGTAGGCCTTTGATGCTCTGTCAGTCTAGACATACACTGTTCATGTATTTCTATGTTATCAAAATTGGAACAAAATACCATGATTACTCCATCAAACATGAGAACTCATGCACCCTATTTATATAACATCTTAAGTTGTCATAGTCAATTGTAGCATAACATATAACAAGCCGGGATATCCATATAACAGTTTAGAAGAGGATGTGCCTACCTGAAGTCCATGGACCATCCACATTTGAATCCTAACTGTTTCCTGTGCACACATTCCTGTGACATGGTCAATTTGTGTGATCCACATATAGTCACTCCTGACTGTCTTTATGGCTAATATGTAACTAAGTTGTATAGTCCCCTGACTATAGGAGCCAAAATATGGTGGTATAGTTACCATTGACTATAGGTATTATTATCAGTGTAGGCTTAAAGACATTTCTAACTGAACATGGTAATTTTGTTCTGAAAGTGTTTTATTCCATAATGAATCATACAAAAAGTCTGTTTTATTGATAAGTAATCTTTACTAAAGTCGGACTCTAATAGAAATAATAAGAAACTGCATATAAATCCATACTCTAGAGCTCCCACGGTATGTATAGACTGTTCTATGATGGACACCATACGTGCCCAGTGAGGTGTGACAAGCTGTTTAGTTCAAAGGAGGGGTGGACATTTACTAGTAAAGGGGGGGGGGGGGGGATTGCAGGAATTCAAACCCTTTGATTGGGAAGGAAGAGTCAATACTTAGTTTTGCTATTATAAGGTTTTATAGGTTGTTATAATTTAGTATTAGAGGGTTGATGGAGATTTTAAGGGGCTACAAAACTAATTCTTCAAAAATATCTCCCTGACACCCTTGTTGCTAAATGATGACCACTTCCTAATTGTCGACCAGTCGGCCTAAGTAGGTCACCACCAACCATTTGTGTGCTAGCCTCACTTTGTGTTAGACCACCCTTACAACTGAGTTTAAGGTAAGGAAGGTAAATGACTGTGATATGATAGAACTATAGGTTTTCACAATTAGTTTCAGATTCTAAGACTTTTATATGCTAATGCTTGAATTTCATGGTAACTTTAGTAGCCTATCAGATACAATTATAATCTGTTATTTTAAGAGGTAGGTCAGTAGTTGCTATGATATTCATTGGGGTATTTATCATTCATTTCATATTGAATACGGCACTCCCATTGACTTAACCAAGAAATGCTAAAGGGAGATAATTTAATTTGCAATACATTTGGTGGAGACAATATGACAATATAGACGAATATTATTGATAATGACATGAAATAAACACAAAGGAGTACTCATAGAGTTCCTCACTGAGGGTCATTTCACGAGGCGGAGCCAAGTGTAATAGCTCTCAATGAGGAACTTTACAAGTGCTACTTTGTCTATGCATTAGTAGTCAGTCAGTTTCATATTTAATTAGTATATATCACTACCAGAGTAATAAAGAGAGATATTGGTAAAGAATGGAAAATAAATGATAATTGTTTTTTTCTTTCAAGGATGAGAGAAGAATTTCTCTGGGGTACATCTCACAGGTGCCAGAAGTGCGTATGATCACGCTACCTATCCCATCCCCTCTGACCGTTTGTAGCCCTGCCTAATTGAGTATATGGCCAAATCTTACTAGTTCTGTGCATGGGCACAATTGGGGCTGGTTCTGGTTGGCAACCATGATATTTTGTCATTAGGCCACTCAAAAAATAAACTGGTTCCTCAGCACTGCACGCATCATGGAAATCATAATTTGGGGTAAAAACCTTTTTCAAAAAGTGGACAGGTAATGGCATATTCGGTATCAAATTAAAGCTTATACTGTCAGTAATGCAGTGAGCTAGGAATACTGTACAATAAACTCGAGCTTTTAACTCCTACAACTTGAAAATCATTCACCAAAAGACCAGATTTCCCTATACATTTTAGCATAAAAAACGCCCTCGTCATATTTGTCACTAATGGGTGATGAGAAACTTTTTGTTTTTTGAATGGCCTCCCCCTATTATTTTCAAGTTATGTTGATTGATTCTAAGTAAGTAGGTTCTGTAAGTAGTAAGTCTGTATACGGATGTTCTTTTATCTATCTTGACTGATAACAATAAAGTTCCAATATACGTATAACAATTCTTCGTGTGTTCCTCTATTTATTAGAAATATGTATTCTTGCCTGGGATTCTATGAAAGCACTCGTGTCTATAATGCATACATACAATGAAGTATACGTATAAAGCTCAATCTTGTTAAGATGTTCAAGAATAAACCATGCCAAAGTAAATTTGTTTCTATAACATCATAGCCTTATTACCCCCTGTTCTGCCATGTTCTGATACTTGTATCATACTACAGTCTTAAATCTTAAATACTAAAACCAAATCCTGACTATTTTGCATACACTACTTCAAGGTAAATTAATGAGAATAAGGTGTACAAGATGACCAAAAATCCTCCAGTTGCAATGACGCCGAGCCAACTTCGCTGTACACAAAGAGGAATCATGACTTATTCAAGATCAGAACTTGAGTTAGTAACTTCTATAAGGCGTATCCCTGTTTGTTTTTTTAAATACCCCTTTAAATTTGAGTCATATCCTTTATCTCCCTTAAGTACTGCGTTAAATGGGGAATATATGTGTCATGTTGTCTCCACCAAATGTTTTCGGGTCATGACTTCATTAAAAGAATAAAAATTATTATTCATCTGTTCAATTTCAGCGCCTTACTCAATGCATACAGACTGTTCATCGAGCAAAATGAACAATCGCGTAAAAAAACAGGCTTCCCGGCTTCAACTATGTATTGCAGATTAATTAAAGTAGTGTTTGTCCAAAGAAATATCTGTAGCTAAACTCTATCATTATACTTAGCTTTTCAGAATATCACAATCTAATTCACCACCTCCTTGCCTCAAATGGTAAAAAAGTGTTGGCGCAAATAGTAATTCAATTGTATGTAACTTTCACACATCTATCGTTTTTAATTTGCAGGTTGTATCTGTTAATCAGGAATTAATGTGTTATATTCACGATGTACACAGGAATATTGAAAAGGACTAATGGTCTCTACGTATCTACTTATCAAATTTAAGGAGATGAACATCGCCTTTTTTTCTCATTCATATAAATTACACCCTGTGCTATCTACATAAATTATAAAGTAATGAACAATGAGGATCTACTCCTATTATCCTATATATGATGCCATAAAAGGACACTCAGTCTACACAACCACTTCTCATATCTAAAGTCAAGCGGTTATTAAGCCACATGGCAAGTGCTCATTCTGTCTGCATTACAAGTGTTGTGTCAACTTGTTATTGTATGTATTGTAAATGACATGTCTGCAAAGACTATACAAGAACAATTCTCATCACGAGAGAAAGATCCTTTGAGTGTCTCCAAGAAATGACCTGGTAAACAGGTCCATGAACACTATATCAATTAAAAGCAAAAAGTAATCACAAGCAAAAAGCATTGATTTTATATAATTGTATTTGATTATATATAATCTTCTTCATCCCATGACATACTCGGAGGAGCGTGTAATTAACGCTCGGAGGAGCGTCAATAAACCTATTTCAAAAAGAATTCATGTCTCTGATAAACAGGCCCTCTCAAATAATACTCAAAGTATTCAGATTAGTGTTGCATTAACGTAATAGTGTCATAGGTAGTTTAAGCTCAAGTTTATCAAGTGTTGCTGCTCAATGGCATACAACTGTCAACCTTTGGCAAAGCCGGGATTTTTCAATTCCCTTTCAAAAATCCACATATTTATACATTAAATGATAAAAACGTGTTTGTTGTAAAAAGATGTAATATTGATGCATTTTTGTATTGATATAGAGAGAGTTTTGCGACTGTTGTGATACATTGATTATATTATTTGTCAAGAAGTACATCTTATTACTATTTAACGTATCGCCATAAAAATCGTGAGTACCTTTCCTTTGATTAGATACCACAATGTCATGCACAATTCAAAAAATCTAACCAGTCTTTATTATTTTAAAGGAATTTTAAATTCAATAGCACAAGAAAATGTAGTAGCTGATGCCAACTACATGTGTTATAAACCGTGCTTTCTAACTAGTTCCACAGAAAAGTTGTATTTCAATGAAATAAATAAATGTCACAAAAACTCCCTTGGTCGTAAGGTACTCATACTGCATTTGTATGTGGTCTTGCTCGTAAATATGGGTCTTACTGGTAATTTAGGGTATTATAAAGTTGTTTGAGAAGGTCATACGACCAATAGCTACTGAGCTTAGAATTTAAGATTGATGTCCGATTGATATTTAAGTGTTTCAAAAGGTGAGTTAGAGGTAGGGTGTTTCAGAACCAGCTAGAAGATTTGATTAATCGTAGCTAGATACGAGCAATGAGATACGAATGGTCGTAGTAGAATGAGGTTAAGTGTTTCATAATGTATACTTTGTTATCAATTGTATCTCAGCTGGTCGTATTTTATGTGCGAGATACGAGTGCACCTTGTGAAACACCTAGTTACGATTGATCGTATCTTTGTGAAGATAGATATGTCCAACTGGTCTTAAAATGTGGTTATTTACAACTAACAACATAGCATTTCCGCCAATAGATAGATATTGTTATCCCCGTAAGAATGAGTGCTCATAAATTCACTTTATCATACATTTTTTGAAAATCATAATTTCCACTGCCATTGATAATAATATGTCATGAACAGCTAAAGTCCATGACTACATGTAAAACATACATCAGTCTGAAGCCAGATTATTCTAAGTAGAAAGCTCACGGAGCGAGATATCATTGTCTATATACTAGTGTCAAACAAAGATGTTCTACGATTAATCGTAGCTCTTCTGAAACACTTAATTGTACTCCACTTACCACCAAAGTCCCTATTTACGACCAATATAAGTTAAGAAGGCAGTTAGGAGTAATCTACGACCAAGGCTTCTTGTGAAACATTTTTCTTATGATTGATTGTATGTCCCTGTCCTGAAACACCCTATGGGGACCACCTACCATGCCCATTAAGTTTTTCCCATCAGGGGAACACAAATATTTCTGCACCAATAGAAGTGGTAAGGTGTATGTATAGTTACTATTTGATATTGAATCATTTATCTCAGGCATAACAGTTATATTGAGACATATTTGGATTTAGAGATCCTCAGTATTTACGACCAATTGCATCTTCCAGGCCAGTTACAACCAAGCCAATTTTATGTATACATATATATTTGTAAAACATAATTGGAAGGGATGGGGGTTGCTGATAATAGCTGCATGTACCATGTATTCAATAGTATATGGTAGACCTAACTTCTTCCTAGCCCCCCTTCCATCCTAAGAATGCTGTCTTTCCTACTACCCACCCCATTCCTCCAATGTTGTTAGTCGTAAAATGCACCACCTCCCTCCCATGTTCTTGGTCGTAAATAGTACTTGAAGCTCATATATACCTTTATAAAGATATGATTGGTTGCATCTGGCTGTTTCAGAAGGAGCATTTGTATCTTGCTCATATAATACGACCGATGGGTGAGATAAGATTGAATGTAAGGTAGTCATTGTCACTTACCCCCATTCTCCTATGATCATTCGTATCTCATTGGTCGTATCTAGCTACGATTGATCATATCTTTCAGTTGGTTCTGAAACACCCTACAGGGACCCTATACCACTTGAAGAAACACGCTAATTTTATACGAATGTTACCTTGATCAACCCTATGAATTATAAAGGTACATCTTCTTTACAGATCAAATAATGCAATTTCTCTCTTTTGTTATAGGGTGTTAATTTATCCCAGGCCTTTACCAGTATATATCAATGATTCTTGCCTGTTCTTACAGACCTGTTAGAGACTCTATTGCCCTCAAAGTTATCTTTACGATCACCCTTTGTGTGTCCATCGTCAGGGAGAATAATCAAAAAATCATTTTCATTCTTGCTCATCATTCAGTGATATCCTATATAGTATATAAGGTCCATGAAGTCATAATTAATGTTGTTCATATGCTAATCTATGAACCTTTTGTTTACCCGACCCTTCTCTTTGAAGGCAACTTGGCTTTTTGATTGAAAAAATCATATTTTTGAACACCGAGAATCTTCAGCCAATAAATATATTTATTTATATATATATATATATATATATATATATATATATATATATATATATATATATATATGTAAATACAATACAAAGCAGAGCTGATATATGTTTGTGTATCTACGTACTCCAAGGTGATGATTCTTGAGTTTCCGGGAGTTTTGACACATAATCCTGAGGGGTTCAATCCAAGGCCAAACTATAGTTTGGTTTTCTTCCAGGAACTTTCTCATCTTCTCCAGGAGAATAATATAACAATAGATAGAGCATGGCATACCTGTAGCATCAAGCTTTAGAGTAAAACAGGGATCTATTTATTCCTATAAATATATGTTTCAACATCTTCCAGGACATGTTGAATAAAATTAGCTGCGGTGTTTTGGTGTTATCAGAAGATCCTCCATCACAGGTTCACCTAGGTAATAGACAAATTCTACTGAAACGTTTCTTAAAACATGTAAGATGAAACTAGACATTGGCGATCATCTCTTGCTACAGCTGTGAAATGTCGTACGTAAATGTGCGAGATGAACCTGAATATTTTTATACTTTCATTTAATGTGGCTAAAGTAATAGACAGGTTCTTTATATGTGAGTTATCTTTTGTGAGATATATCCTTACATGTGAACCTCTTTGCCTGAAATGATGTCCAACCACATTCTATATGTCATACTATCTAAAATTGTATATTTTATTATCGACAAGTTGAAGTTAATATTAGGATGATATAAATGTAAGGCCCCTGTTCATTGGAATTACAACAAGAGACAGCACACCGCATGATAGGTCCAGCTAAAGACACTCCAGTAGCCAGAGCAGTGGTACACTGCAGTAGAGGTAGAGTGGTAGAAAGTGACAGGTGCATCCCCCCCCCCCCCCCACATTTTATATTTAGAAAAAAATAAAAGATAATCTATCAATGAGAGATCGCCTTAAAACGTTGCACTCTAATGTCTCTTGGAAGCTATACTATTAACGAATTTAGCTGTATTATTATTGAAAAAATATTAAACGGCTTTGTTGGCAAAGATAGAAAGGCTATGCTAGCAATGCACGCTACCTACAATGGTACAGAAACATACAGTATATATTGTCATAAAGTGTGATACATATGTTTTTTAATCATGACTGTAATACAACCAGTAACATCTATCGCACGTAATGTGGTTCACATATGACAGATCCATCATACCATTTAATTATGTAACTAACCAGTATACTTATTGTTCACTTAATGCTGTTCAATACAGCTTCATTATTGGAAATGAGGAGCAAATCTATTGCAGTTCTATGTTATCTCCCAAGCGCCTAAATGTAACTGGTTGAGAATATATCATATTGCTGCTCTGATCAGCCTGCCTACCTTTGGGGTCTTGTATCCATTTGAATGTACCATATTCTTTAGAAAATCACTTTGTGCAATAAAGATACGTTATAAACTCAGAATTGATGGTTGCAGTTATAGATTCTACTTGATCCTCTTAACATATTGTAGGATACCTGATGTTGTATAACAATTCCCCGAAAATCCGTTGTGCTACCTACCTAGAGGTATGATAAGACTAGGATGGGTTAACAAGTATTAACTTACCTGGTTTGGGCATATGGTTAGCCAATACATTATTAACTACAATAGTTCATAATTAGGTAAGTCTCTACTGACAAAGGATTTAACCATAACTGGGGATGACCAGGCAATGCTAAATACTCAGGCCAGACCCTGAGTCAATGATTTGATTCTCAAATAGTCCCCTTACCCTCCCTCACTTGCCCATCGGTATTAGGGAGTACTCATTATTTAACCTTGTGGTTGAAGCTAAAGTTCTATGAATGTCATAGAGCTGGTTTAATTCATATAGTTACTACATTGGATTTTCTGCTACATAACTGCATATTTCTGAAATCTTGTGTGTGATGTATTATAGGTGAGCTCAGTGGGTCAGACCAACAGCCATCAATAACTTTTCTTCATGACAGTCAAATTACATGTTGACATACAAACCAGTAGACACCAGGTCTTCACCCTGACAGCTTAATTCGATACGGAGAACGGTGAGTACAAATATGTGTTCTGGATGGACAAAGAGACAGGCCGGGACGTCTGTGTTATCAGTGATCAGATGATGGCCAGCCACCCCTTAAACCACAGGCTGTGAAAGTTTAGTGTGTATAATCACCTACAATTGTGGCGGGCTGTAACAGTCTCCTGCTCACATTATCTACCTCACATACAATACACCAGCAGCTCCAGCTTCAGAATTTACAGCTTTAACCATTAATAAAATGGTCAAAATGAATAGCCCTAGGGAATAGAGAGGAGATTGGGGGCAGGGGTGAGATCCTGTGTAGGCTGGGTCCTAGAGCTGGTGACACTTAGTCCCCACCATGATGCATGGGGCTGAGGACAATACTCTATCAATGGGAGCAGTCATTTTTAGCGAAAGAGAAAGCAGAGTTGGTGTATTTTTGCCCGGCTGCCCAAAAAAAGGTCTGCCCTGACCCCCCCTCCCACGTGTAAGGGGTCACACTTTTGCCTCTTCTCCCCCTGAAAACTTTGTTCCCCCTCTTAATCTACCAAACCAAATCTACCTCCAACCCTAACCATGCCATGCCATTATAGAACATTTGGCTTTAGGAACAATCAATTATCCAGGGAGATCCAGGATATCGACCCCTTTTCTGCAGAAAAGACTTTGTGCTTAATGAAGAGTCTAGACTTTCATGAAGATCTACTGTTCAAAGCTAAATGGTTGGAAGTCCCCCAAACCAGGCCACCTTGATTCTAAATTATGGCCATTTCCTTATGACCTGTGTCTTGAAAATGTGAGGAATTCCATAAAGGAGTCTCTAAGCTAGTGGTCTCCCGTGATCCTTAGGCCAAAAAAAAAAGGTGCGTTTCAGGTTACATGGTCTGAAAATCTAGGGTAGGTAGGTCGAATTTCTTATTTTTTTAAATTTTTCTTTTTTTACTTTGGCCTGAAAAGTACCTAGAATTGACTCGCGAACTTTAACGCTGACTCGCCGACGACCGCCTCGACTCGTTAATTATCAGAACAACTCTTAAATTGCCCTCAAATGACCTAAATATAAATATTTTTTCAAAATTGGATAACAATTTCTAGGGTCGGCCCTTTTTTCCTAGGTAGGGTCAGGTAACCTGAAACACACCTTTTTTTTTATTTGGCCTTATTCAAATGCTGTAACGAGCAGTAAATGCCATAGGAGGGAGCCAGACCGTGTATAACTGGATGCCCTGTAGACATACTAATTTGAGTTATAAAGAGTAGAGGTAATTTTGCTGTCAGAGTTATTATGATAGAGCAAACTCAAGTTTAATGGGTAAATATATGGTACTGATAAGTCTTTGAAACTCTGTGTTCTCAACATTGAGAACTCTTTCGGTAGATTCTGAGTAGATTCTGATGTGCATCAGACCACCTCCCCAAAAATGCCACGACAGTTTACCATATAAGGCAGATATCCAGATTTAAAATCATTGTGAAAGGCCACTGGATTCGACTCCAGCTTACCCCTCCCTAACTCATTGGTTTGTTATCGGCTAAAACTACTCTGACATTAAACGCTATTAGTATGTCTGCCCTCATTTCCTCCTGTCATATATATAAATATATATATATATATATAAATATATATATATATATATATATATATATATATATATATATATATATATATATATATATATATATATATATATATATATACTCCCTCTCATCTCTCTTATCTGGTTAACTATTAGAATTCAAGGCACTACTTTCGAAATCCTACCTGTGATGCATAAATTGGCAGTGATAACAAACCACCATATTAACGATATAATCGTTTTACATTTTACAGATGAATTTTTGTCACTCTCATTGTCCTTTGCTATTTCCTTTGCTTTGTCTCTTGTCAATCTCAACACAGTGTCGAATTATTTGAGATCCTTTTCTAGGTACTTTATTCAGGTGTTTTTTTTATCCCGCTCTCAGCTTTAATTTTTGTTACAGTTTAAGCTTCCTCCAGTGTTTGTCATGCTGGAGTGTCACAGTGCAGTCTCATTGCATGTCTGTACGATCTCATCAGTATTGTTCATGATGTGGCAGTGTATGGATATGCAGACATGATGGACCTCATCACCAGGATCAGGCACATAATTATGTACATGTTGTGACCACTCCAATCTTCCTCACACCTCACACTCCAACTACATGGGCTGTGTCACTACCAAGTGCTATTCTAAAACTGAAGACATCATTGCCTACTGGAACTTTCTTATATTCCCTTCTCCTCTCCTAGTCAATAGATTAGTACAAAATCTAAGGCCCTGCTTTCAAGATCCTATGTATGATTAGGAAATTGTCAATGATAACAAACCACGGTTTTGAACCTGGGGCAGTGCTACAGAAGTTCAGAACTTTCAAAGACTACAGAGAGTACACCCCTTCCCAATCCAAAAGGCAGTAAATAAGACTGCAATTTGAACCCCTAGTTATAATAACTGAAATTGAGAATTCTTATTATTCAGAATACTATGTAAGTCTGAAAGATGGTGTCCTTCTTAGATTTTGAATCTATTGAGCCAATACAATGTCCAGCCAGGTGTGACAACTTGTATGGTTAAAAAGGGGTGGTCATTTAATAGCAATAGGGGGAGGGGGTGGGGGCTTTGGAGAAGGTGTAAAAGGTTGTGCCCCTTCCTGAAGGGAATCAGACACTTTTTGATAGGGAAGTTTCAAAACATTTTGCCTGTTCCTTACTACCGTTTGGTATGGGAGGGGTGGTTACCCAGCTAGCATCCTGACGTTGGCCCAACCTTGGCTCAACGTAGTCGAGGGTTGGACTGACGTCAGTATACCAACGTTGCCACAACGTAGTTTTGGCCGGGGGCATTCCGTTTGAGCCAACGTCAGCATGCCAACGTTATGCCAACTGTCATGTTGATAGTGTACCAACGTCAGGTGCAGATATTGAAGGCGCACTCAACCCAGGACCTAACCCTGCCGAGTTTTGTGCGCAAATGACGTTGTGAGTTCAGTGCGCCTTTAACACCACATAGTTTTTGCCAGAGGTATTCCATTCATATTTTGTATTATGCAAATATAGAGTATCAATGATCACTAAACTGTGATTTATTCTGCTAAAGACAAGAATCAGTTTACAAACAAGCATTTCTGTCTTTGCATTTCACCTTTATATCAGCATAAAGGGGCCAGAGGAGATGGACAGCCATCCAATCCTTTAGACCTTATACACCTACCATTACCTTAAAAAAGGGTGTCCTCATGGTAATCTTACTGCATTTTGTTATGTCACTGGGAAAGTTGGTAATTACGTATGTTATAGCATATGAATGGAATATCTCTGGCTTTTAAAACCTATATAACACACATGGGGCCCAATTTATGGCCACTTATGATGAGAGATAAAGGATCTGCTAGGCAAAATCTCTTCTGACAACCTTCCATGCCCTCTGGTGGAGGTTGGACATGCAATGTTGGCCCAACATTAACATGCCAACGTTGTGCCAACGTTGGCACTTCAACGTTGGCACAACGCAGTTTTGGCCAGTGGCATTCCATTTGAGCCAACGTCAGCATGCCAACGTTGAGCCAATGTTGGGCCAACATTGCAACATTATGCAAACTGTCATTATGTTGACGTTGTACCAACGTCAGGCGCAAACATTCGCCCAACATTGCAACATTGGTATAGTATAAATTTCCCTAAGTTGGCATTTCAACATTGGCATTTCAACGTTGGCACAACGTTAAATTATTGCCTGTGACAGTGCCAACCATTGCCAACGTTGGCCCAACGTAACCATGCTAGCTGGGTAAGACTTTCATGTCAGAGTTGTAACTGCATCATGGCCCCTGTAGCTAAAATATGATCACTCCCTAATTATCCTGGAGTAGGCAGAAATAGGTCACCACTAAGCATTTGTGTGGTAGCCTTGGTGTGTGGCAGACCACCATTATAACTGGGGTAGTGGTAAGTATGCATTTCTTATGGCTGTGCTATAACGATTTTGTAGGTATTCATGGTTACTTTATCATGTAACATTACCATTCGAGACATACATGAAATAACCATTATTTTCGTCCGGTTATTCAAATAACCCTGAAAAATGGCCAGAATTATGTAACAATTCAATCTAATTAGTGTAAACTATGAAGGCATCTTCTCATTCTTCTATGATGCATGTGTCATTACAGAATAAAAACAGACATAATTTGGCTATTAGTTATCTACATATTACTATCTAACTGTATTAATTGTCAAACTATATGTTCCAGCCTCATGCCTGACGCTCTTGGTGTTCTGCCATGTTAATTTTCCAAACTACCAGCCTTTTTAACTCTTCATGGTGCTGTCATGTCTTTTTGTTATTAACTTCATATATATAACTACAGGATAAACGGTAGGTAACGGTATGTATCCCATCTCATCATCCTGGAATATAAAAAGTGTGGATGGATTGATTTTGAATGTTCTAGGTTAGGTTAGTAATTGGTATGTGATAATAATATAACTGTGTAAAATAGCAGCAATATTTTATTATACCTAGCATATGACATTACTATTCCTACAACATAGAGGCGCCGGACTAGCTACATGTGTAATACACACCTCTGAATTGCAACGTGTGCGATACGGGACAAGTGGTGCGCAAACAGATGGGGTAGTGCGTAAAACAGGGTAACTCGCAAATGTGTCTTCTGGAATATCTATTGGAATATCTATTGGAATATCTATTGGAATATTCCCAATGTCATATGCTAGGTATAATAAAACTAAAAAAGAACTGTTAAGATACAACTGGATGCACAACGACTCGTTTGGGTGTGCCGCATCGCACGGTGCGCACGACTGCGCAGCAGGAGTGCGCACCGTGTGACACAGCACACCCAAACTCTTTACTCATTAATTTTTATGTTAGTATTGGTAGTGTGACTTGACAAGTTTAACTTAATATTTAAAGAACGAAAGACTAAATCATCATCTACAAACATAATGTACTGTTCATCATGATAGTCAATGCCACAAAAAAGTATTTATAGAGAAAGTCTTTATTTATCTATTTATTTATCTATTTATTTATATGCATGCATCTACTTTTCTGAAAAATGCTATTGACTTAAAATCAACTAGCCTTTATCTCACAAATCTTATGTACTGGTCTCATATACAAAATCTCCCGTCAATAGCAACTTACCTTTAACTATAAAATCTATATACAAAATTCCCCTAGATAATATTGCACTCATAGATAACTCCCTGAATAACAATTTACATATTATATAACATAGATACAATGATCAACTTGAATGCTCCAAGTTTGCTATGATAAATCCATATCAACTTGAACCATTGCTTGCTTATTTTTTTTAAAGTGTTTTATTGGGTAAAAGATAACAAATACAAAAGTAGATACATCATCCTAGCTTAGGCGTATTGCCTTGCTCCCGCTAGGTTCCATCAGACTAGATTATCAACATATAACAACAGCAAAGACAATTCCTGTGAAATCCCGACTTGTGCCATCTTCAATCCTCACAATAACAATGGCCACTTACAGATCGCTGCGGACGGATATGAGATATGCGCATGCGCACATTGAATGTTACCCAGTGGTTCCCGCCATGTTTGATTTAGATTTGTTTTATAGCAGTCAGGTGTCTTAGCATAAATAAAGCCTGAAACCATTGTTTTCCGGATAATAGCGCCATTTTTCTTCCATGGACAGAGAAATATGTGGGGAATAATTAGATCATGTCCTACAAAAATTCAAATAATTTGAACACCCTCATTTATTCAATATGGCCGACCAAATATATCATGACACTCTAAGGACATGTGTGTATACATGATGTATTTACATCATACACAGTTATCCTGTAAGCCCTCTCTGTCAAAGTGTTTTGAACAGTTTTTGAAACGCTTTCATTGGTTTTGAATCAGCTCACATTGTCCTAAAATCTTGTTACCATGTAGGACATTTTGATTTCATAATAGATTGTTCTGATAAAGCTGCATAAAGTTTCAACCCTGGTATTTCTAACCTTTGCTCTAATTATTTTACAGAGTTTAAATCTAAGTTTAGTGACTATAATTGAAAATAAATGCTTCGAAGAGATTTCTTTTAGATATGTTAAAAAGAGGGGAAAAGGGGGGAAAAGGAAAAGCAAAGGAAATGAACTACCTTATTCCTTAATTGGTTATGGGCCATTTACCAACTTTTTCTGGAAAATCGTCCATGTATTATATAGAGAATAATAAATACTTCATTCCAATCACTGATACGGTAAATAATAATACAAACAGCTGACTAGGTTTGGGCGTGTTTAATTACATGACCTAATCCAGGTAAACACAGGCACAACAGTAAAAGAAAAAATTTCTGCTGCAAGTCCAACCTCTCACGACGGTACCGGAGTCAGTTGTGAGGGAAATATATTTCAAACTCCCAGTGGTTGGAGAGAATACCACTAGGCGGCGACATCTGCGTCCATGTAGCCACCAAACCCAGAAGGGGGCGCCTGTGTTCCATTTGTCTTTATAGCCGCATAAGCGGACACTTATGCACACAATAAATACTTCATTCCAATCACTGATACGGTAAATAATAATACAAACAGCTGACTAGGTTTGGGCGTGTTTAATTACATGACCTAATCCAGGTAAACACAGGCCAACCACGCCCAACCGAAGGAAGCCAGACAGTTAGTCATGTGTATATGCCGACGGGTTCAGGAAAATGTTCTTGACAATAGACCTGTCCAACCCCACTTTAGATTCCAATGTTCTTGTTAAGTAGAAGAGGACACTGACACTGCGCCAGTCTCCCAGATTCTTAATGTCCACTAGGCTCACTCCATTCTCCGCCAGTAGGCTAGCCCCCCCACGTCTCATTGAGTGGGAGGACAACATAACCAGACCGGAAGCAACACACAGTTCTGACAGTTTTTTAGAGTACCATCTATACGTACCTCTGACCCACTTGCCCCCAACCATGTAGCTGATTAGCTGTGAGTCCCCTGAAGGGTAGACAACCCTTTTACATAACATGCTGACATAATTCTGAACACAAAAAATTGACCCCGGGATTGGGACAAAGGGAATGTACAACACCCTCTCATTATAACAAATGGTTTTTGTCCTACGAATGACTACCCCCACCCCCCATTTTTCCCAAGAAACATCTGACCTCTTCACTGACAATTCCTGCTCTACCAGGTTCGATTTGCGTAGCAAACCTCTAAACCCTAGCAGCACTGCTACCCAAAAGGCTAGATCCTCCAACTTAGACATATCCAACCCCCCAAATAGACAGGTCAAATCCACCAACGTGGCTGGCCTTGCCTGTTTTGTGACATCTCCTAGCGTCCTCTTAATTCCACGCATGGTAATAACTAACTCAAAGTTATTGGGGTCCACATGACCCGACCCTGACATATCATGCAAGACCCAGACCGCACCAAGATACTGCTGGATTGATTTGTACTGTAACCTATCTGCCAAATGCACTACATACAACAAAATCATGTCTATTGACGCTGGAACTGGATCATTGAACCCAAAGTTCAGACAGAAACTAAAATATGATTTCCATTGAGATCTACGAGTAGACTTGGAATTTTCACTCATCCACCTCGACTGGTATGTGCGCAACTTCTCCCGCAGCACGTCTCCTGAAAGCAACATAACCAGTCTGAGAAGGAGGTGGGAAGTGACCCTTTGCATCTAGGGTCAAATATACGTGACAGATAGTCTGCGACAGTATTTTCTTTGGATGAGATGCGTCTAGCCACTATGTGAATATTATAAAGACAACAGCGCCAAAATAACTCCCTAATCCACCACATAGCTCGAACACTAGTGGATCTACCTGTACTCAGCATTGACTGGACCTGGGTGTTGTCTGTCCATATAACTACTTTTGAATCTCTCCACAAGCTACCCCACCTATCCACCGCCGCTAACACAGGCCAGAGTTCTAGGATATTTATATCAGCGTCCGGAACTAACTCAGAAGGACGCTCTGACCAATGATGGTCCAAATAACCCTGGGCCTCTTGCTGTCCATATTTATCCCAAGACCCCGCCAGCCAATCGCCATCCCACCGGGCGCCAAATCCTGTCATGGACGAGTCAGTTTGAACCTGTGGTGACTCGTCCCTACGGTTTCTAATCATTTTGGCCTTGCCATTAAAAACCTCCATGAAGTTTTTCCACCATGACATGTCATCTTTAAACCACTCTGGCAGGTGTACCACTCTCCTGTTGCTGGGGACGTACTTTAAAAGATTTATAACCCTTCTAGAAAAAGTACGCCCCCCCCCGTATAACTTGGCTGGCGTGTGCCAAATGGCCTGCCAACACCTCCAAGTCCTTCCTGGTACACACCTCCATGTCTAGAAAACTATTTACAAGTTTTGAAGTCTTATCCACCTTATCCTGCGGTAACCTAACCTCCAGCTTAACGCTGTCCAACTCAAGACCCAAATATCTACACACTTGAGTGGGACTAACCACTTTCTTCCAAGCTATATTGAAACCCAGCTTGCGCAACAACTTAACTAACAACTCTTGTTTTCTTTGACACTCGTCAAAAGTCTTGCCTATGACTAAATAGTCGTCTAGGTACCCATAGACCTCGCTGACACCTCGGCGTTCCAAACACCTTATCACAAATTCCGTTAGTTGAGTAAATATGTACGGGGCGCATTTTAGCCCAAAACTCAAACTACAGTCTAAGAAATAACTCTCCTCCCCGTCTAGACTCCATACAAAACCCTGTTTTGCTCTATCCTCTACCCTCACCGGCACTGAGCGATAGGCCGCACTGATGTCAATAACTGAGAAATAACAACCTTCTGTGACTGACTCTAAGATCTTATCGATCCTAACAAAAGCAAATTTTTCACATGTAGTCTCCATGTAGTCATTGATACTCCTGCCATCTTGTCCCATCTCCCCCCTACTACAGTCGGTGATGGGACGGATAGCCCCGTCAGGTTTAAATATAGCACCTAGAGAATGCACACACTGTGGCTCAACCTCCACCTTACACACCTTGCCCATGGATAACTCCTCCTTCACTAATTTATCCATTTTGACCCGTGCCTCTTTCTTCAAAATTGAGTCGTAATTCTGTCTAGTGTAACCACCTTCATAACCTTCGTCCACAATCTTGAATCCGTTTGAGACTCCCTCAAATAGGTAATCCGCCTTCTTATCTACCCCTGCGGGATGATTGTAACACTCATCATAGAAGGCGCAAGGATTTAAATGCAGTGGAACTCCCCCCAGAAAATGGTATTTTTTGCAGAACATACCACACGGTCTGTTCACAGAACCAACACCATTCCGAGTCACCGAAACTTTTATCACCGGCTCCGCTACAGCCGGGCGATAATGGGGAACCTCGTCAAAACTAGACCCTACCGGCCAATAATTGATATCAGGCTCACCTTCCACTATTAGGTCCTCCATCTCTATTTGATTTCCATCAAAACAACCTCCCGGTATATGCGAGCCGCACGTAGATCCATATGAGAAAATTTCTGCTGCAAGTCCAACCTCTCACGACGGTACCGGAGTCAGTTGTGAGGGAAATATATTTCAAACTCCCAGTGGTTGGAGAGAATACCACTAGGCGGCGACATCTGCGTCCATGTAGCCACCAAACCCAGAAGGGGGCGCCTGTGTTCCATTTGTCTTTATAGCCGCATAAGCGGACACTTATGCACACAGAAAACTATGTTCTCCACGTCAAGACTGTCTGTCGTCCTGTAATGCACAAATGCATTTGAGTGCATTACATTTTCAGGTTGCATCCTTTTAAGAAGTGATCAAGTCCAGCGGTAATAGAGGTGTATTTTACACTTGCGAACTCCAGTGACACTTTAAGATATGTTCATTTACCTGAACTCATGATGAAATGTTTCAAAAACTAATGCAAATAGAGCATGGAATGTTGGTGTCACAATTCCAATCTTCAGCATTTCAAATGGGAACTTCATCATAGCTATGCTGAAAAAGAATTATCTTTTGTATGCTAAAATTTACCATATGGCTGACCTGAGAGAGCACAGTACAATTGTTCATAGATCTTCGAATTGACTTCACTATAACACATGGACTGCTCTCACACATGACAATAAAAGATATCCTTAATGTAAAAAAGCATTACTCATTGAAATAAATCATATGTAGTTGGCTCAACCTGTTCACTAGTTAATTAAAAGTGTAGTATGAACCTTAGCGTAACCTTATGGTCCGGTGGATTAACTGCCATTCGGGGGATAACCTAAAACAAATTGCACTAGTTTCGTACCATGGTTTTTCTGAGTCCTTAGCCATATATATATATATGTACATTATATCAAAACTCCCAGGGAAAAAAGTGAAGAGAACACATTTTTCTCAGGGGTCAAATGTCAAGGTCATTCCAAAAGCCAAATTTCCAAAAAAAAATCAATGAATTGTGTATTATTACTAGGGAAAAGGAGCTAGCTGTTTGATATTTTGTGGGTATGTACACCTTAAACTGTTCTACTGGTTCTGTCTAGCGGGTGACCTTGGACCAAGGTCAAGGTCATCGTTTTCAGGGTCAAATATCAAAATATTGGCCAAAATTAGAGTTCTCTCTGATGTAGTTTATCAATATGCCTTAAATGTACCTCTTAGAAGAAATCTAGCTTGTTTCCTAGGAGGACCTGTAAAAAAGTTCCCAAATTGACCCTTTACACAGGAGTGTGGTGGCCATGTTCGTTTAATCTGGGCTCAAAGGTCAAAGGTCAAGGTCACACGAAGACCCGATTACAATAAAATCTTAATGAATTGGGTATACTTAAGAGGGAAAATGAGCTGGTTGTCTAAGATTTTGGTGAGTATATTCTACTTAAGTAGGTCTACAGTCTATATGTCAGGTGCAGAATCAGAATCTGTACAGTTCCGGAATTGCACCTGTACAATTCCAGAACTACACAGGGCTATTCCAGAATTGCACTATAGTTAGATTGCACAGTTTCAGAATTCCTACCTGTTTTTACTGTACCTACAGATGTAGAATATAAATATATATTTCAATGGTCTTTGAGGATGCTGTACTGCATCTTGGAGGTGTGAAAACAGGGAGAACAAACATGCATGTCACATCTGTATGAAGCTGTGAATAAGGTGTGGAAGAAATGCCTCTGCTGTGATAAAACATTGGACCTATGGTTGCCTGGGCCCCAGATGATACAAAATAACCCCTTGAAGATATTTTTCTTGTCCTACCATTCTGTTAAAGGGGTATATTGATATATTTTATAATATATTTTATGACCATGTAGGAGTTACGATATTGCGCAAATTCCGATATCGCGCATGACATATATATAAAGAGAGATCCCAATCTGACATGAGAATACAAGACTAGCCTATGAATCGCTGTAAGAATCTCCAATCAGAATGCCAATGCAGGGAATATACCCTTAGCATCGCTCATATATAAATGTGACTTGATGTGCATCATAAACACACACATGTACTACTACCTGACACATAGTGACAGTCAGACAAATACAGCTGTACTCTCTACAATGAAGAATAAACACATTTGCAAAGGATTCACTGAATTGTATCATTTCTATGCTATATTAGAGATTTGAATAGATATAAGGTAATATGGATAGACCAATTCAGTATAATCCTGGTGAAAAGCACTATACAAACTACTACCTGACTTTGATAAAATCCTAACTACTATCACGTCCCAGAACCATTACCATCTACAGCCCCAAGCCCACCTATTGTACACCGTAACACTGATTCGTTTTTTGCCATTTAATCAAGAGTCCTGGGTTGGTAGTAGGCAGCACAGTGGTCTCTGTCTGTAAACTACTTGCACAATCCTATCATACTGTTGGCAATTGTTGAAATGTATATTTCACAAATCTGAATCGACTTTAATATTCACATGTATTTTATTTGTTGAGCTCTGACTTCACCAGAGACTATATTTGTAGGAAGCTATTTCTGCATCAGAATTTGCTCCACAGGTGGCAGCACCATTTGGGCGTTCTGAGGCTAAAGGTGGTGCCAGAAAATTATGATGGTCTCTCTATGCATCTTATATGGTTGAGTGAGCAGCATTGCTTCTCCATCATCTTTTTTTGTAATATAATAATGGAGTACATGGTCATCTTAGAATAAAAGACTTTACTTTATTTGACATGTTCAGAGCCAACTATTGAACGAGGAACTGCGTCAGAATGTCACAGCCTGCTGCCACCTTGTGGCCAAAAGTCTCAAGTCCTTCTCCCAAAGGTGGCAGCACAATTTTGAGCAATCTGATAGAGAATGATGTACAGAACCCTTCTTAGAGCTATACATTTTGTTTCTTCACCCAATATAAGTCCAGCAAAGAAAGTAGACAACAGCTAACACACAAAATGTACTACTTTCTATGTCAAGGGTGACCTTGATTCATGTGTTGATTGTTTATTTTCCAAACGAGTAGAATTATCCCCCACCCCTTCACCTTGAATGTAGAGAAACCAGCAAGTAATGGTTATTACTACTAGTCTAGTGAATTAAGGGAACAAATTGGCATTATACTTTATTACTGGATAAAAGTGCCAAAAGTTTTTTACACATGGTTTGAACCAAGAACTTTCACTTTTTCCTTGCTCCAAAAGAAATTTCCATGCTATCACCGTTTTTCAGCCATTTTGAAATGTGATCACCAAAATCATTGAAATAAACAGGAAATCTTAATTTGTAGAACTTTTATAGAAATATTTAGGGCTGAAACCATACAAGATGCTTAACTGGTAACTATAAATGTAGGTTAATATTCAAATCTAAATCATGCATTAAAAATTAAAGATGGCTGCCCTTCATAAAGATGACTGTCAGATCACATGAAACCATATTTTTCAGGTTCATTTAGCTGTTTCTTTTAATTTGAAAAAAGGCTGATTCAGGGGGAAGGAGGGGGGATGCAACAGGATTGCCCCCACCCCCAACACAAAAAAAGAGAGAGGAGAGGAAAGACGGAGGAAAAGGAGAGAAGGAAATGAAAAGAAAGATTGGAAAACTAGCTCTTAATTTAAGAAAAGTATTTCAGGGGAGTAGATAGTATCTTTTCCTGGAGGGGGGGATTCATATATTTCTGAGCAGGTGGGGGGAAATGTGACTGGGGGGGGTAGTTCTAGTTTTGCCCACCAGGGGGCACAGTGATAGCAAAAGAGTGAAAAATAGGCCACAAAATGCACTAGGGTACTTTTAATGTAGAATATTCTCTTCTAAATAATCATTGGTGCAAGTGTTCTCTATTTATTGTGGGACATAATGCATTTAAAGCTTATTAACTGTTTTCAGTTACACATTTTAACTCATGTTTGAGAAGTGATTTTGACAAAACGTGCAGAAAAATTTGCTATATTTTATATAGATCCTGTACCAGGTTATTTCCAAATTCCCCGGAGAGCAGAGGCATTGTCACGCCTTCTGCCACCCCCCTCCCCCATTCCTCTTCTCAGGTTTGGGAGGGGGGCAATGCTGCGGGCTGAGGGATTTCTTGAAGATGGAGGGGGGACGTGGTCCCTCCCCTACCATACACCTCCAATATCCCTCACCTTCCATTCCATGTCCACTCTCCTCCGCTCCAGATCCCCTCCCATGCCCTGGCCTACCCCTGTGGCCTCTCCTCCCTCTACGACCTCTGTGTACTCAAGCCTAGGGAGAGGGAAGCAGTTGGAGGGAAAGGGAAGCATTAGAAAAAAAGGACATTCAGGAAATAGGATGCAAAACAAAAGAGTGTGGATTCACAGTCTTCCTTTTTGAAAGAAAAATCAACCAGAACAACCCCTGACTGCTGGCTGCAAATGAATCTATACAGCTCTCAGAACCCACCAGAAAGAACCCTTTTGCCTCTTGATCTCGAAAATATCCTGTGGGTACCAAGCTCGCTGTACCCTGCTTGCAACTTTATATGTGACCTTAAGTTTTTATAAAAGGTCCACAAGTTCAGTTAAGCTCTCCAACCGCACCCCTTCTTTCCCCTCAATGCCACTCCCTCCTTCTCAATGTTCAAATATATGTTATAGGTGGGGGGCATGCCTTCAGGTGACAAAAGTATTTTTCCAAAGGATCTCTCCCTCCAAAAAAATCCCAAACCAAATGATAGAGGCTAGATGTAGATCAGACCTTTCATAAAGTGTGTGCAAAATTCATAAGAATGGACTATTTGAAGGCTATAAATTCAAAATTGTCTTGAGGGGGCATGCCCCCAAACCCCCCAGTGTGACAACTGCAGTTTACTTGTGGTGGCTGCAGCCCTTCGTTTGCGGTGTTCTGCTGCAATACCCATTCCATATAGATTGATCACATATCTCCCCTAGATAATCCTACTACTACCAATTTTGTAACCTAACAAGGTGTAACATACATGAAAACACATAGAATTACCCTTAAAATATATGAGCGGTTAAAAAAGTACTATTGACAGCTTGTGAAAGTAATTAAAATGAAAGCATCAAGCCACAATTAGTTTTGCCTTTCAGCTTTAATTTTGCACCAATATTGCACTTTTTGGGGGCTGATTCTTTCATATTTATGACAATTAATGTTTATTATGCCAATATTATTAGGTCTCAATGCTAGAAACCTGCAAAAGATTAACTTATAAAATTATTATTGTCATCTTTCACATTTTTCAGGAAAATGACCCAAAAATAGTGTTGCAGGACACTTTTTGCTTGGAGCAAGGAAAAATATTCAATAACATATATTTATCTACCTATAAACCAACTTTGGTACTTTTATCCAGAAATAAAGTATATTTCCCTTAATTCACTAGACTATACATAACCTGACAAGAAGTACCTCTAGGACCATCAAATCCAACATGGATCTCTGCATTTAATATCTCTATGTGACACATGTGCCAATACTATAGATTTCTGTTCCTACGGTTTTAAAAAAATGGAAAAATAGGGAAAAATTCCTGAAAATTACCATAAAAATATACATAATTTGCACATCATGCCAGGATTGATTCTTCAGAGTATATTGAAAGGCCATTTATTCATGTTTTTCACAACTTTTAGAAAGTACACTTTAAAAGAATACGGTGGTGGAGGCCCTTGTAGTAGCAAATATGCCATTTGCGGTGCCATCCTCTAACTTAATGCTCACCAAGGATCCTTCAAAAGGGTTTCAACGCTTGCTCCCTACAGCCCTTAACTGGTTACAAACTGAAGTTACTACACAATTTTGATATACCTGTGCTATTGTGACTAAGGTAAAAATAAATAAGACATATCAAATTACTCTGAATTACCCCCAGTGGCCATAAACTGAAACCAACTTGTGGCTCGGCCCCGGGGACCCTCCAACAACAATATTAATGCGAATTTCCAGCATGTGTGTAGGTTTTCATAATAATTATTATTGGCATCATTTCCAAATTATTTATGGACCATTCAGTGCTCCTGCAGTATTCACTTCTGACCAGAACCCTCACTGAGACCTATAGACCAGTTACATACCACCTATGACTATTTTACTGATTTCATCCCTATCCACCTGAATGCTGTAAAGGCCCTGTAACCTGTATCATTCTCTGAACTCTTACAGACTCTGGCATAAATGTGGAAATAAATCAGGAAATAGGTAGTGATTCTGAGACTGAAGGTGGTGTAACATTTTGGGGTGCTGTCTTTATGCCTCCTACATGGGTCATATGATCAGCAATGGGTCTCAATTACTGCAGTTTTGTTATGATGAACATACATATTTATCTCACAATAAAACACTTAAGTATAAGTAATGGAACAATTAAGAGCACACTTTTTCATGAGAGACTTCATTGAAATGACACAGACTGCTGCCACCTTGTGGCAAAAAGTCTCAAGACTTTCTCCACAAGGTGGTAGTACAATTTTGAGCGTTCTGATAGAGAATGATAGACAGAACCCATCTCAGAGTTTTGGGTTTTGTATGTGGAGGCTTTTGTTGGACGAATATGATTTTCCTCTTGTAGGTTTTTATTACAAGTATCAACTTGCCTGCCCCCGCACCCTTACCCTATCTGCCTCTACACAACTGTATGAATTGGTGCCTGACCCCTTGGTGCTTATATAAATGCTTATTTCGATGGCTGCCATAAATGTGTACATCCTCATTTTACCTTCGTTCTTGGAAGCACCTGAGTTATGATACCGTTTCTTACTCCAACTAGCTGCTAATTCCTATCTTTTAAGGTTTTATTCATGCAAAATAACAAATTTCTATATCTGTGAGTTCTTTTATTCTTGCACCATTTAAGTCATGCAAATAACAAGTAGAAATCAATTCCTTTTATTTGCAGTGACTCTATGCTTCCCCCCTCCCCACCCCCGAAGATACATTGTGTAAAATGAAACAAAGACTGTCTTCCAAACGTGGCAGAACCACTTGAAGCATTCTGACCGAGAGTAATGTAAAATAAACAGTTCTCTGAGTTGTGGGCAGTGGTAAAACAACATTTATAGGGTATGCTAAAATGTTTCCAAGAAGACTACATATTGAATCTGAGTGGATTCAGGGGCCCCAGAATTTTTCAAAAAGGCTACAAATGTTTTGGAATTCTGAATTTGTGTCAATAAAGGCAATACTATTGTAGGGGCACGAATAATACTTGTACATATAGGTCCGTGGAGTCAGAGCGGGAAGTGCCTCCAACGGACACTAGGTGGCAACACCTACGCCATGTCCTTTCGGTTATCCGGTAGCGGAGCCAGGCAGGGCACTCCAGACGGCGCTACGGAGGAGTGCCACGTCGACACTGCTTGGTCCGCGCTCAGGGTATATAAGAGGCCGAGGTTGGCTACCTCAGGGAGTTCGTCCCAGGACGAGCTCTGACCCACACCTTTCTTACCTTCGCTTTGATAGGGGCACCTACACCCCTCCCTCACTATGGTTCCTGCACCAGCCATGCTGGCTCAGGGCCTGACTGTCCGGTATTGCTAACCTTCGAACTATCGATAGAATCCTGTGTGTCTTCGAATGGTTAAAAGACCAAGTGAACCGAGTAGAAACCTTCGTGTACTTTTGAGGCTGTGATCAAATAAAAACCTGTTGCATTCAAACCGAATTTGGAACCTGTGTTCGCGTTATACGTAAACGAAACCCCTACATTGGTGCCGTGACCAGTTCGTGTGAAACACAGAATAGCACAGTCGGTACGGGTGAACATGGCTGAACAGGCAAAGGGTGGAGCGTCTCCTCATCCTATTTCGAGTCCGGATCCGGAGGTGGTGGCAGCCCTTGAGAAACACTATGGGCCAAGCCGTTCGAGTTCGACACCAGAACCAAGGAGAGGCAATCCTGATTCTATTCGAAAGGATCTGGGGTCAAACCTGGAGGATTCTTTATTCGAGACTGGCGGTTCGAAGAGGCACATTGCTCCTATGCCAACACAAGGCATGAGCATTCTGCATGCTGAACGACACCAACGTCAGGAGGTGACACGCCGTCACTTCGCCGAAGAGAAGAATCGATTCGAAGAAGCAAGGATTGAAGAGATGGACAGGATGAATGCGGAGTTTGAGGCCTTGAGTCATCGGTTAATACAGCTTCGAAACAAGAACGAAGAATTGGAAGGGGCAACAATGGAGAAGCAGAACCGCTTGGAGACAACAAAGGCAGAACTGGAACATATGGAAGACCAGTTCTCTCATCAGCAGAATGTCTTGCGGCGACGTACGGAGGTTCTTGAACAGCGTCAGGATAAGACCGTACAAGAATCGGACGAGCTCCAGGATACGATACGAGAGGCAACCAAAGCAATGAGGGAAGAACAGGAGCGTCTGTTCCGGGAAGTGAAAGATTTACAGTTGAAACGAGAAAAGGAGTCAAATCAAAGTAGCCATTCGAGGTTCGATCGTGTCAATGGTGGCATCTACAACTCGGCGTCTGGTGGGGGTGGTACTACTACCTCATCCGGAGGGAGACCGAAGCGGGTGACCATTGATTCAGGTGATTCGGATGAGAGGTTGTCACGGCGTGAACAACATCCAACGTCATACGATGATGACTATTCGAATCCCCCCAGCCGGTCGAGCTCTCGAGAGAGACCAAGCCGTTTCGGTTCGAATGATAGATCTTCGAGATCTGATCCGAACAAGCATTCGAGTGGCCCCACAAGGAGGTCAGGGAGATCTCCTACAAATACAGGTAGACGAGTCTCTCGACGCGAGTCAATGTCCCCTGGGATGAAATTGATTTACGATTCGAACCCCTGCATTGCCGAGATGGGAGTTGACTGTGTTAGCAGACAGGCTGATAATGCTGATATTGTTGATTGGAGCATTGAGCAGTCTCTTCTGTTGCACAGAGACAACCACAATGCTGCTCAACGCACTGCAAGCACTCCGGTTCCGTTCACGGGCAGGCAGCCATGGCAGGACTGGTTTGCAGACTTCATGGATGATATGAGGTATAATCGGTGGTCAGAGCAGGAATCGTTGGACGAGCTTCTTTGGGCATTGCGAAATGGCCCCGGCAAGCTAGCTGTTTCGAGATGGAGAACGATGCATGGTGCCGGATCGTTTACCCAGTTGGTGGAATGCGCCAGTTATCTGATCGGTAATGTGGGTAATGAGGATCCGCTTCGGTTATTTCGAAAAAGGACTCAGAAACCAAATGAGTCTCATCGTGTGTTTGGTCTAGAGTTGCAAGCTCTCTTACAAAGGGCTAGACCGCGATGGCAGTTGGATGACCCACAGTTCCTAGATGATTTGTTCTCGCAATTCATTGAGGGATTAAGGGATTCGGATGAACGGACCGCAGCCTGTGATAGTTGGAAAGCTGGAACTTCTCTTACCAATTTGTTCATGGCCATAGAAGACTATGACAGAAAACGGCATCTGCTATCTTCGAGAGTACTTTCGAGAACTTCCAGTATGGTACAAGACCCACCAGCCTCTGATACAGAGGAAGGTGATTCTGGAAGGGAGGAGGAGATTGGCGCGGTTGCTCAAAAGAACAGCGGCAAATCTTATTCCAATTCGAATTCGAAGCACTATCCGAAGGCTGACAGGAAAACACCACCTGTGACCCCAGGAACTACCAGCGCACCTTCGACTACATCCTCAACTCCCAGTTCTATGGAAGAACTCTTGTTAAGGTTGACTGACTTGATGTCTGGAAACCAGCAATCAGCAGGGAGGAATTCGAAGCCAAGAGTGGACAAGACCACTAGGAAGTGTTACAGGTGTCAGGCCCTGGGACACTTTGCAGCAGAATGCCCAGCCGAGAAGCCGGTACCAAAGCCTGAGGAGAAGAAAACGGAAAACTAGAGGGGGTTGCTCGGGATGGCAATGTAGTGACCCCTAAGGTGAATGAAAGCCAGCTTATCACCAACGGTGCAAGCGAGGAAGTCCGAGGTGCAGTAGAGATTGGAAGCTTAGGGGAGGGGCCTGATCAGTCCCTTCTAAGTATGTCCAATGAATACCAGAGAGGTAGACATCCGGGAAGGAAGTACTGGGAAAGCGGCGAATTGGATACAGGAGCTGGAAGTAGTCAGCAGTGCCCGATTGTCCCCGGATCATCCCTGTTTGAAACACTTGAAACGACGGGGGGGGTAGATCTTGGTGTCACTAAGGATTTCGAACGTTTCACCGTCAACCCATCACCACTGGATGGGAGGAGGTGGTATTTGACTGTAGCAGTGAAGGGAAGGTCTGCGGAATTTCTGGTGGATACTGGGGCTAGTCACTCCATGATCTCCAAGAGATTCCATGACCTTGTAGCCGATGAACCAGATAACTTCACAACGAGGGTAAAAGCTCATTCGGCCGACGGTAGCTGCATGCAGACGTTTGGTAAAGCGTTTTTCGAAGTCAATATAGGTGGACAGGATTATCTCCTGTCGCCTACTATTGCTGATCTGAGTGATGATGGCATCATCGGATTAGATTTCGCTGCGTTGTACGGGGCAATGTTGGAACCTTGTAGGGGGATGTTGAAGATAGAACATCCATACAAGGTGGCCGTGCAATGCGTATTGAGGAAGGTATCTTCTGTAGCCTCGGTGGTACAGACGGTTAAGATACCCCCAGGACAGACATGTGATGTGCTGTTTTCGAGTGACAGTATCTTCCGAGATCAGATGGCAGTGGTTGAACCCGATGTGGTGAGACTTGCATCCATTGGACTCGAGAGTGCAGATACTTTCGTAGGCAGTGGCAGCCGGAATTTGATTCCCATTTCGAATCCTGGTGGTGAAGTCCGTTATCTGATGAAAGGTACTCCCGTGGGGCAGGTGATCGTTGCACAGGCAAGCACCAGTATACTCTCAGAAGATACCAAACCGAACCTTGAAGGGATGTTCGATTTGCGTCCGGAACTCCAGAAGTTGGTGGACGATTCAAGCCTGGTGACGGGGGAACAGAAAGATCAGTTGAGACGGGTATTAGTGGAATATGATGCAGCCTTCGGGGAGCCCACTGGTTTAGGGCGAACTGATATGGTGCTACATTCCATTAATACAGAGGAAGCTGTACCTTTCAAAATCCCTTATAGACGCCTACCTTTGAAGAAGAAATTGATGGCCGAGAAGGAAATCGCTGATCAGCTGAGATTAGGGGTGATTGTTCCCAGCACTAGCCCCTGGTCCAGTCCTGTTCAGATGGTGACCAAGAAAGACGGCACAATTCGTTTCTGTATCGATTATCGAAAATTGAATGGTTGTACAAAGAAAAACTCCTATCCTCTTCCCCGTGTAGACGAGACTATTGATTCCCTGGGCGGAAACCAATGGTTCTGTACGCTGGATTTGCAATCCGGATACTGGCAGGTTGGAATGAAGGAGGAGGATCAGAAAAAAACAGCCTTTTCCAGCCATGTCGGTCTTTTCCAGTACAATGTGATGCCGTTCGGATTGTGTAACGCCCCTGCGACATTCGAAGCCATGATGGAAACGCTGTTGAGTGATCTGTTGTGGAAGGAGTGTTTGGTGTACCTGGACGACGTAATTGTCTTTGGGAAGACCTTCGAATCGTGCCTGGCTACTCTAGTCAAAATTTTCGAGAGGTTGATAACCAATGGTTTGAAATTGAAACCAAAGAAGTGTCACCTATTTAGGACTTCAATTAACTATCTCGGTCGGATAATATCCACTGAGGGAGTTAAGGCGGATCCTGAGAAACTAGATGTTGTGTCGGAATGGGAAAAGCCAGAGGGACCTAAAGACATACGGTCCTTTCTGGGCTTCTGTAGTTACTACAGGGACTTCCTACCAGGGTATGCCAGAATAGCTCAGCCTATGCAGGCTCTAGCTCACTGGACTCCGGGTAGAAGGAAGGAGCCTTTTCCATGGGGTCCGGAACAAGATCTAGCATTCGAAGCCGTGAAGAACCTATTTCGAACCACCCCAGTTTTGAAATATCCAACAGCTGATGGACATTTCATACTTGACACTGACGCCAGTAACGACAGTAAAGGTGCTGCTCTGTCCCAGATACAAGAGGGGATAGAAGTGCCACAGGCTTTCGCTAGTAATACCCTCAATAAGGCCCAGAGGAATTACTGTACCACTAAGCGCGAATTGTTGGCGGTAGTGGTATATACGAAGAAGTTTAAGCACTTCCTTTGGGGAGGTGACTTTACTTTGCAGACAGATCACTCCTCCTTAAGGTGGCTGCTGAACTTTAAGGAAGCGGAAGGAATGATCGGTCGATGGCTGACCCATTTGTCCGAGTTCGGGTTGGAAAATAGCCAAATCCAACATAGAGCAGGGAGCAAGCATATTAATGCTGACGCCCTTTCGAGAAGACCCATACGGAAATGTTCTAGAATGGATTGTAATGATTGTGGAGCCCATAACGCTGTAATAGCTGGAGTTCGAATGCCGTATGATGTAGGACATTCTAAAGCAATGGAATGGTCCACGGAAACTATCAGGCAATTCCAGAAGGGTGATGCTGTCATGTCAAGACTAATAGAACAGGTCTCCAGTGGTGCCCAACCACAAAGACCAGCCATTTCGATTGAGAACCGGGAAATGAGACAACTACTTGCTCAATGGTCTGAGCTAACTGTTGTTGACGGTATCTTATGTAGGTGGAAGATAACACCATACAAGACCAAACTTCGGCAAATCGTGATACCTGCAGCTATGCGACGGGATATCATGTATTTCGTACACGGGCACCAGACCAGTGGACATTTTGGGAAGAAGCGCTCCCTTGCGCGACTCTCCAGACGGTATTACTGGCCTGGCATGAGTAAAGATCTACTTAGGTGGATCTCTACTTGTCCAGATTGTTGTCTGAGTAAACCAGGTGAAGGCCTGGGGAAATTGCCACTAACGCAAGAGCTTTGGGGAGTTAGATTTGCACGCATAGCGGTTGATATCATTAGTGGCCTTAAAACCACTCCTGATGGAAACACGTGCATGATGGTAATCTCTGACTACTATTCGAAGTACACTCGAGTGTTCCTTCTGAAGGATCATAAGGCCCATACATGTGCTCGTGCATTCGTAAAAGGCTGGGTGCTTCATCTAGGCGTGCCCTTGATGTTGCATAGTGATCAAGGCAGAGAATTCGAATCCGAGTTATGGGCAGCAATGTGCCATAACCTTGCTATTTGCAAAACAAGAACGAATCCGTACAGACCTCAGTCGGATGGTCAAGTAGAAAGGTTCAACAGAACCTTGATACAAGTCCTGAAGCCTCTGGTCAACAGTCAGATGGATGATTGGGACGAGCAATGCGAGTTCGTGGTACATGCTTATAATAGTACGGTGCATGCTTCCACCGGTTGCTCCCCCAATCTGTTAGTATACGGAGAGGACTTGATTATGCCTGCTGACTTTGTGTTTGGCGTAGCTGGGATAAACGCTGAAATACCCTGTCAGGTGATGTTCGTGGAGGCATTGAGGGATCAATTCAAGTCCGCATACGAGATGGTTCTATGTGAGCTAAGCAAATCTGCTTCATGGCAAAAAGTGGGCTATGACGTAGGTTTGAAACTTAGGTCCTTTCGAGTAGGGGAAGAAGTAGTTAGGCTACACGACCCCCTACAGCAGTTGAAGCTATCACCCAACTGGGATGGACCATTCACTGTGGTTCGGATTGTTTCAGAATCTACAGTGGTGATCAAATCCTTGTTGGGACACTTGTATAAATCCAATGTAGCTCGTCTACGTCGGTGGCAGGGTGATGCTTCAGCGCATTCGAAGTCAGGGGAGCATTCGAAGTCAGGTGACACTGAGCGGAGAGCGACCACCCCGGAACGACGTGGTCCTGGTAGACCTAGGAAACTAGTTATACCCTCAGATGAGAAGAAACCTATGCCTCCTGGTATTGGTAAATTAAAGAGGGGGAGGGGTAGGCCTAAAAAAAAATTACCAATTCGAGCTTCTAGCAAGAAGGATAAAAAATGCGTGAAAAAAGTCTCGGCAAATGAAGATCTGAAGGGGAGGAGGGCTGTCCAATTGACTACTGGACATCCTGTCGAATCTTCTCGGACGACCAGGTCTAAAGAACCTAGGGTAGGGTTAAGGCGCAGTCCACGGCATGGCCAAGGGACTGCTGTGACCTAATTTGTATACACAACAAGAAGTTTCGATCCCATGATGGTAGTACAGACCTAATTGCTGTCGAGTGAGCAGAACTAGGGCGGGAGCTAATCGTGAATGTCCCCGAGGGTGGCAGACGGATCTATCCGGCGGGTATTCTTATGTTACCCGTAATGACATTTGCCTACACTCCTGAAGAATTCATGATTAGTGGTACCCATGGTTCTGTGGAACAGACTCAATAAGGATTACACTCCGGTGAGCTACCCATTCGAGCAGTGGCCGGAAACGCGAGCGTCTCCCGCTGCTTTATCCGTTAGAAAAGGGCTATCCGGTGAGGCGTGAACGCTGATTGGTTGAACTCTGCTCCCGCGGCGGGCGTGGCGGCACGAGACAAGAAGGGCGGCCGCCATATTGGATCAGCGCCAAGAAGACGCGCGGACGCTGCAGGGCAAAGAAGGAGGAAGAGGGGTCTTGTTACCGACCAAAAGTCTCCAAAACCACATCATAACACGCGCCAACCTGGTTAGTTCCCGCTCATAGTGTCATTTGGACACGCGGAGCTTCTTACTCCGCAATATCTTCGTTTTAAACTTCGTTTTAAACATTCGACTTCGATGGAGGAGCAGTACACCCCCGGTGAGGGCCTCCAATCAGACGAGCTGGACCTTTTCGGGATGGATGATGGCCAATTCGACAACGCTCAGGAATCGGATTATGAATCCGCCTCCGAATCCACCGGGAGTGCGATTACCGTCTGTGTGGCGGGGATCGGCTCCTATTCGACGGCTGAGCAGGACGCCGTGGCCATGCCACCTCCAGCGACAGTCAACATGGGGCCGTTGCTGTGGCGCAACACCCCAAAACGTGTAGCTTCGAAGGACATTGACAATTCCGCATCCACGCGGCTCAACGCAGCAGGTGATTCGGAGGAAGACGACATGCCGGAGCTGGAGGAGGTGGGTCAGAAATTGCCCATTCAAGCAGTGTCTGACGGAGAGATGGAAGACTTCGTACGAAAATCGCTGGCCCAGCAACAACTTATGGAGGTGCTGGAGTGCGATCCGCCATTCGACACCTCGCTGCAGCTCCATCCCACACTCATGGCGATGGTACTGGACAAGCTGGAAGAACACAAGTTCTACCACCACGAGGGGAAATGGCTAGAGAGCTACGAGGGAGCCATTCGGGGAGCGTACAAAAACGAAATCTTCGGTCAGATCCTATTGAGGTGTGGTACGAACTTTCGAAATCTCCAAAGAGGTAAACAAATGGAGGAACCGGTGCCCTCAAGTGATGGGAGCACCACGAGTACGAAGGGGAAGAAAAAGAAACATACTAAAACCCGAGGTAATCGTAAAACTTCCCATTCGAGTACCCATCCAGCTACTCCGCCCATGTCCGAAGTATCCAAACCTGCCACAGCTCAGTCCGAGTGCTCTTCGAGTACTCCCCATTCAACGTCATTCGAAGAACCAACCACTACAGCTGGGACTACTGAGTCTCAATCCGAACCTCTTCCCAAAGCTCCGGGACCTTCACCTGTCCCATTCTAAAAGGCTTCGGCTATCGTAGAGTTGACTGAGATGGAAATCAACTCGGATACATCGGAATCGGCTGGGCAGGAAGCTCGGTTTGCTCAGGTGTCAAGGGAGTCTGATGAACTTCGGGCTGCCAATGAACAGTTACGGCTAACCCTGGAGGCAATGCAAGCTGCCCCCAGAGTTCCACTCACCCGAGCCCAGTTTAGAAAGAACCCCAACCCACAGCAGAAGGGACGGTCCGTGTCCGACGCTTCGGATGTGGAGGAGGTACCGTTTGAACTTCCTAAAAGCCAGAGGCGTAAGGTAAAGAAGGGTGAGGCACGACAGCCCTGTGTCCCCCATCCTCTGCCTCCGCAAACTACTGCGATAAATATGTCTCCAACTGTGAGGTTGGTAGATGTGGTATCCAGTACAGCTTCCACTCCTTCGACGCCTCCTAGGACACCAGCCAAGACGCTTTCGAATCCTCCAACAACTCCGACCAGGACTCCGGTGAAGGTTGCAATACCTGTATCTCCATCCACGTCCTCAGAATCAGGACATTCGAACACGCAACCCGTGGTCTCTTCGCCCCCTCCGGCTGCTGGGGCAAACGCCTCAGTAGATGTTCCCAACTCGCGGGCAGAGGAAATGGTCTGGCGCAATGCTGCCGGGGGTTTCAAAAGGTTTAGGCCCGAGTGTATGGAGCATTGCAGACGTTCCAGGGACATGTATTCGTGTCCTAAGGCAACAGACTGTGAGGGTCTGTCTGATGATGAGGAATGGATCAGGTCCAACACCACCTCACCCAGCACCTTCGCATGGACAGAAAATTGGTTCAATCAGCTACAGGATCGCAAACAGTTCCCCGAGTCCTACTACAACCATGAGGGACGCCCCAAAATTCGATGGGCTATGGCCCGGTACAAGGCAGGGGAGAGGGAGGACTGTCCTTTCGATTCCTGTCGCACATATTTCCAACACGAGAACCGTCCCATGCCCACTCGTCTTCGATTTATGCGGCACCTGGTCGAATGCCACATGCACCACCGGGCACAGTATATCTGCGCTGACATTGGCAAGGCAAACAAGAAGTGTTCGGGACTGTAGACCCTTCGAAGAGGCAGGATGACGGAGCACCTGATACAATGTCATGGCCAGTCCATGACGTTAGCCAGGAAGAACGTGGGGGACCTCCATGCAACACTGGTGGCGGGCCTGGCCAAAGTGAAATTCGACAACATCACGATTGAGACCCTCCAGTTTGGAAAGGTCCAATTGACGAGGAATTCGAAGCAGTCAGCTGTCTTCCAGCGTACGGATCGGCGGGGTCGACTAGACCTGAACAGCGTCCTGTATAAGGAGTTGTACGTCTGGAGAGCGGCCAAACCCCTTACGGGGAAACGAAGTGAAACCAGGAGTCCGGCCACTTCCGAACCTGACTGTAAAAAGGTCAAATCGGAAGCTCCGGCTCCAAGAGCTCCAACTGCAGCACGAGGGCGACCGACAATGATTGAACACCGGTCCCCACTGCAGGACTTGCGTCCTGACTATGGTCCGGACTTTTCGGCCCCAAAAGGTCGTTCTCAACTACAAACCCTTCGTCCTCTGACTCCTGGTAACCTGGCTAGCAGGGCTGAGTACCCTTCGATGGATTCTCCTGGTCCGGAAGGACAGACTGAGAGGGATCCGTACAGGAACCTCCCCTCAGGTATCCCTGTAGAGGATGCCCTTCGCCAACCGGACTCTCGGAACGTAGAGATGGGGGATTCGGATCACTTTGTGCTACCTGGGAAAAAGGACTTGGTGGTCACTGCCACCATCCACACTCCCCAGGTAGTGGAAGAGGCGAAACCAAAGGCTGACAGCTCTACACAGTCGGTGGGGCGTAAAACCCCTGCCACTAGTTCGAATCCATCATCCGTGAAATCTGAGCCTGTGGTGGACCCGGTTCCAGTGACCACTTCGAACCCGGTTACCACCACACCAACGACAACTACTAGAGAGGTGCTCACCACTACTACCACCACAGCCACTGTACCTTTCAGGCCCAACGTACGAGAGGAGCCGGCAGTCGGTGCGGATAGGTGGTATGACCTCATGATAAGTGGTGGGAACATTCGTCCTAGTGTGCGGTTTCCAAAGGACTACTTCGAGCCTGTGAAGGCTCCTGATGCAGTGTTGCATAAGGAGCTGTATGAACGATGGCTGCATGAACACCAAGTTGGCATGCAGCAGTATGCCGCCTGTGTGGCAAGGGCATCCGCCGACTATGCCATCACCATGCAGGGCAAGGAGGTTGAGAGACTGAGGCAGATCTTCGAACAACAACGAATCGACGAGCAGGCAGAGCCGGATAAGGTGATTGAACTCACCAAACAGCTAGAACATTTGAAGAGGGAACTTACAACGTCCCATGCCTTCCAAAAAGCTGCGGAGGACTCACTGGACGATCAGGCCAGAACTATGAAGGCGCTGAACGTTAAGTTCATCCGAGTATTCGGAATCGGGCTAACCCAATGGAGTGGCTCCCTCGAAGAGCTCCAAGGCTTGGTGAAGGACTTGTAATGATAATTCGAGTGTTCATTTGTTCAGTGGTGTTTTTGATGACTTGTGCATATGATGTTTCGATGATATCTTAATAATTGTGTTCGTAATTACAGAACGTCCATGATTGAAATCATGATTCGGGGGGAAAAGAAACAAAAAACAAAAAAACCAGGTGTAAAATGCATAATTGTCAAGAAATGTCTTCGTTGTCTAAAAAAAAAAAAATTATGAAAAAGGTGTCATACTTTAAAGAGTGTGGCTTAGACTGTATACTATGATTCGAACCAAGAACTGTACATAGTGTTCGATACCTACCTGGTATTCGGATTTCGAAAATATACCTATTTCACTGGATATATAGTCATGTATTACCTCAGGTGGAGGCCAAAAATTACTACATTCCTTGGTTATAAGAGTTAATGTCACACTTGTGTTGGTTCCATGTACATTTTTTGTAATTCCAATAGTTCACGTAATTACGTCTCCAGGGACGGTTCGCCCACATAAATATTTTCAAGCCATTACTTCTGTGTCATTCCGTCCTAAAAAGTCACATATTGTGCATTCCTTACCTACCTTAATATAATTAATGTAGTAATCAATATTGTATCTCAACGGAAAACCATACAGATCTGTGATCACGGTAGTTGGAAATAGTATAGAACACATATATTCACATATATATTCATATCTTTATTAAAGATGGATACTCACGTATCTATCTTGTCGTTCCCTGTTATGTACATAGTAATGTAAGTGTTGTTTGATGTGACAGGTCAGTCTAAATCTAAAAATTGTACTTTCTACATGTATGTGTAAAACGTAATTCGTACCTTCGAATGTACCCCAGTATTGTTATCATGTACACTGATATTATTCTCCTATATTCGAGTATATTATATTATATCAGATGTATTAAGACCCTTGGTATAATCTCATGGGGGTGATGTAGGGGCACGAATAATACGTGTACATATAGGTCCGTGGAGTCAGAGCAGGAAGTGCCTCCAACGGACACTAGGTGGCAACACCTACGCCATGTCCTTTCGGTTATCCGGTAGCGGAGCCAGGCAGGGCACTCCAGACGGCGCTACGGAGGAGTGCCACGTCGACACTGCTTGGTCCGCGCTCAGGGTATATAAGAGGCCGAGGTTGGCTACCTCAGGGAGTTCGTCCCAGGATGAGCTCTGACCCACACCTTTCGTACCTTCGCTTTGATAGGGGCACCTACACCCCTCCCTCACTATGGTTCCTGCACCAGCCATGCTGGCTCAGGGCCTGAATGTCCGGTATTGCTAACCTTCGAACTATCGATAGAATCCTGTGTGTCTTCGAATGGTTAAAAGACCAAGTGAACCGAGTAGAAACCTTCGTGTACTTTTGAGGCTGTGATCGAATAAAAACCTGTTGCATTCAAACCGAATTTGGAACCTGTGTTCGCGTCATACGTAAACGAAACCCCTACACTATAAATAAAAAGTCCATGCGGCTCTGTGACGGTGCCATCTAGAAAAGCAGGAGGCTTTCCGATGGAAGCCAGCCAGCCCTAGAGGATACTCCCTCTCCATTTGATCGTTGTTGAGGTCCAGCTCATGTAAACCAAGGTGAGTACCTCGCCCTTTCTCAGCAGTAGTTTGCGTTTAGCTTCCACCTTGCTGATAATATTTTGAAGATGCTCTCTGGGGAGATCACATGCACTTAAACCAAATCTTCCGGGCCCGGCAGAGACTGACGGGAGTCCAGTTGTTGGCCTCAGGTCCCGGTGACCAGTGAGGGAGACCTGGTGAGCCTGTCTTCTTAGTAGCCTGTTTAGTCGCTGCCTTGGGCAGCTTGGGGGTGAGGTAGCTCCTTGTCGATAATGCCCCACCTTGGCACCACATTCTGGACATTAATTTATCGCTCCTATCATTGTTTTTCGCCTAACATTGGTGACAAACCCCCATTTTCACCAGGTTTTCACCAGCCTCTAAAAAAAGTCTACATGTCTCCAGTTACCAGGTGGGGAGGTGGTGAACTAGGTTATCCATTGTACTCGACCTGCAGGAATATGTACTGGATATACTCCTGGGGGTCGAGAGGCAATATCATTGATACAAGCCAAGGCCGAAGGCCAAGGCTAATATCAATGATATTGACTCAAGACACCAGGAGTATATCCGACATACAGCCTGCTTGCATAGATTGATTATGTATATAATAGCCTGATTACAGTTTTTTTCCCACTTTTGATATGCCTGATATACATTTCTTATATTTTGGCTATTTTGATATTTCAAGAAAAAAAGAAAAGAAAAAAAGAAAGGAAACGGGGGTGCGGGGGCAGAGCCCCCGAATTATATAACAGCACCACTAGCTAAACAGTACTCTTAACTTTGTCTAATGGGACAACGCCTCACCACCATTGGCCCTATTTAGCAATTGGCCATTCTGATATTTCAAGAGAAAAAAGAGAAAAAAACAGAAGAAGAAAAGAAAACTGGGGTGCGGGGGCAGAGCCCCCGATTTATACAATAGCAGCACCAGCGAAACAGCACTCTTAACTTTGTCTAATGGGACAATGACTCACCACCATATGTCTTAGTGTGTAGGCTCAAACACATGTGGCTGTGTGTACCTGCTGCTATCATACAGGGTACTTCTTGTTGGGATCGGGACAAATGTGGTTCAAACCCCTCAAAATTTGTAAATAACGTTACTCATTGGTCTCAAAAGGCAGAAGCAGTACATATACTATTGGGTGATGAGTATCATTGCATGAGTCCCGATGGAGCAGTTGGTTAGCTGGTGGGCTCAATAGTTCTGAGGTTGTGGGTATGGATCCTGCTAGATACCTGGGCTCTCAAAGAGAAAAAGAGCTCTTAAATATAACCACCTCCTAGGGGTGTATATCCCAACAATGCATTGACATTATGTAGTAGTTATAGGACTTGTACCAATCTGTACGCGAAATACAGTGAAGGAGCCTTATAGGAATACCCCTACAGATTGGAATACAGTATACAAGAGGTGTGAAATGCTTTGTTCTCTGTGCCCGCTGTGGTATAATGGCGCCATATAGGACTCTCTTATGAAGACCCCCAACGGGAAAGGTGGGTCAATGCTTTGTGTGAAAAATGAATGAGGATAATGAAAACAAGCATTTAACCGTACAGTGATGGCATAATGCATTAATGCATCATGATGCATGAATGCAGACCTGGTGAGTACCTCAGATTAAATGTTGTTGGACGAAAGGGTAGCTAGGTTGTTACCCAAAGCGATGTGTGACTAAGGCATTCCTCATTCCTATAATCTAGTTGTTTGTTTGTTCTTTGTTTTGTACTTTGTTTTGATATGATCTCTGTTATGGACAGATTCAGCCTGTCATACATTAAAAACACAATAATGTATATCTCTTCCATTCATCATATTCATTCATGGCAGCACAGAGAGAATTGTATTAGAGTTGTTTTTTTAGTTTGTATTTGTCTTTATTTCAGTTCGATTATCACAGTTACTATATGTTTTGATATCTTTTGACTTTATCCTAAAGACAGGTCGCTTCTTAGCCTGTTCAGGCTAATTTGAAGTTGGCGACCTTTGCTATTTAAGTGAACACATAATTACTTCTGTTTGGCGAGCACAATACCATGATATGTTAACCTACATATCATGATTTGTGATAACAATTGTTTGTGATAATGACAACCATTTAATACCTATTTCTTTTGCATAACATTTATGGCTTTAAATATTCACTTTTGCATTTTACAAAACGCCTTGAACAATAACAATTGATAGCTAATAAACCAGTAAACCGTACCGGTACTACATCGCTTTGAATACCTTACATGATATTGTCTTAATGCTGACATATTTTACTCAGGAGTTGTCAACCTTTGGATACTTATGACGTTTATTTTTGTAGACTCATAGTTGCATTATAGGGAATATAACAGGCAGAACCGAGTTATATGAGTAAAGCAGTGAATTGACACACACTCCACCTGGGGCCTATATGAGAACTACACATGACCCCAGTAACATTGCCACCACTGTGCCATCTGCAGGACTAAATGGAACTAATGGAATTTGGCCACTAGGGGCGCTCTCCTGCAGTGCATATTAGGGCAGCACAGGCGAGGATCGGCCTCACAACCCTGCCGCTCCTCCACCACACACGTCGGACTTGACAATTTTTCTTTTTTCCTGAGTGAACATATGTGATTAATAAAACTATACTCATCTAATCCTCATCTAATGGATTGAGGGATTCACACAGTTTAATATTTAATATCACTTGTCACCGCAAAGCTTTGAGACTTCCTTACTTATTCAATAGAACAGGCTTTACAAAACGCAGCTCTGATATTACTATAAACCTGCCTTATCACTAACTTAAATCTAATGTGTTAGTAGAGCCTTACCGCAACCCGTGTCGTGAGCTTGGAGGGGGGGCATTACTTATATAGACTCTGGAAGATTAATATTAAAAATTTGTGTACGTCTACTTTGACAGACTTAAAAGAAGGAATGTTTCTGTCTTCAGGCTCAAGGTTGTTCCAGGTAAAAGCAAGGCTCCACTCAAGACTCCTTGTGTACGATTTGGCATGTGGAGTAAAACATTTCAAGATTGGACCATACTATTCTCTTGTGTTGAGTCGCCTATTATCTCTATATTTTGCATTCGTTGTTCTTTTGTAAGCAGCCAGGTATTGATGTGCTAACATTCCATCCTTCGATAAATTCAGTTTTGCTAAGGCATGTATATTATCCGTATGTGCTCTAAAATTAACTTTTTGAGCTATTTTCAAGGCCCTGTTTTGTGAAAGCTGGCGTCTTTTTAACAAATCATTATTACACTCAGGGAGCAATATGTCTCCATATTCCAATATTGGAAGAATACAAGTTTTGTACAATAATATTGCTGAGGGTACATCTAGAAAGTCACCAAGCCTCCCAAGCTGCTAGGTTCTAAAATTTACAGTTCCTAATTGTTGTAACATAAATCTCTCGTAGTTTAAGGCCTGATCTAAGATGACTCCCAAATACTTAAAGTTTGAAACTCAAAATATTTCATCATTTCCAATCTTAAACTTACAGCTTTTCCATCTAAAATTGAGACCAAATGTAATGTATTTTGTCTTTTAGCAATTGATTGTAAGCCTATTTCTCTGGCACCAATTATTATACTTGTTCAAATCATTTTGAAGAAGTATATTTACAACCATTTTATCTTTACCAAAACAACAGATTACAGTGTCATCAGCATGTAACAAAATCTGATTATTGGCACAAACTTTAACCACAACATTATAGTAGATCAAAAACAGGAGTGGGCCTAAAGTAGACCCTTGTGGGACGCCACATTTCATTTATTAACATGTTGATTTGATATTATTAGCTAATGTATATTGAATTCTATCAGATAATTAGTTTCCTAACCAAATATGGGCCTTTCCATAGTTTTTACATTTTTTAAGGAGGATAGAATGATCGACGGTATCAAAAAGCTTTTTTAAGATCCACATAACAGGCTATTGATTCAATACTTACATTTCTTTTTCTTAGTACATCGTTAGTTAATTTTCCTACCGTTTGTAAATTGTAAACGTGGATATTTTTGCGCAGCTAAATTTTCGCCCACCTAGCACATGAAGGCATTTTTGCGCAATCATATTTTCGCACACCTGCAATCAGGTGATCTTCAGCTACTTATCAATTTTTACGGGTTTTTTAATCGAACAATTATTAAGGATTTTACAGCCCAAAATGATTGTTTAATATCTTTTTGGGGGTCGCAAATTCTTCTATCGCAGAAATGAATGGCCCTTATATATATTGCGATACTCACATATAGGGCATAGAATTCTCATTATATTATGTTTCTTTATGCTAAAAGTGGCCGACATAAGGTGTGCGTCTGTCTTTGGGTGAATCTACCTTAGAGTGCCAGACATCATTGGAAAGCTAAATTTTTGCGCAAAATTTCCGGGCACATCATAATGTGCGAAAATATGTACTGAACGAAAATAAATATGATTACTACAGTCGAAAATCTTTTCCTATATCCACCTTGTTTTTCTGTTAAATTTTCATTGTCGTCTAAATACTTAGTGAGCTTACAATGAACTATTTTCTCTAAAATCTTTGAGGGTGTACAGAGAAGGGAGATGGGCCTATAAGATGTGGGTTACCATATTTCGGTATAGGTACTATACAAGCTGATTTCCATGATTTTGGAATCTTACCTGTATCCAAAGATATATTGAGCATATACGTAAACTGATCAACCAATACAAATAAGGCATCTTTCAAGATGGTAGCCCTTAAACCCTCAATAGATGTTGTTGTGTGTAGGCACATCCTTTATGAATTCTAAAACCGTTTCTCTTGTTACAGACCATTCAATATCCCCTTATTTCGTCATCAAATGACCAAACTGTATGATTATCTTTTGACAGATTGGGTCAAATATTAGTAAAATAATGATTGGCAAAATCAGCAACATCATGTTCAGGCATAAGTTCTTGAGTTTCAGGGTCGGTCAACCTTATTGTGTCTTTCATCTTTCTTTTGAGGAATGCGCTTAGCTATTTCATGCCAGAAGTTTTTGGGGTTATTTTTTTTTTCATAAATTTTGTCCTTGGCAAACTTACATCTTGCTTTATGGACCAATTTGGAATTTCTTTCTTTAGTCGCTGATTTAACTCTATCGCCTGACCTTTTGGCACCCTGAAGCCAGTTATCCTTATCATGCTTATGATGAAGCTGACCTATCAATTCAGGCGTTAGCCATGGCTTATTTTTTTTTCATGTTGTAAAGGTTGTGTATAGGCACATAAAATCAAGTACATGGTTAATATGTCTCAAGAAGATTGACCATAGTTTTTCAACATCTCTTAATGTAAAAAATAGATTCCAGTTAAAACCGACAAGAGTCTTTATAAATAAATTCTTATTATAGTTTTTCATACAACGGGCAATAACCTCATGTTTTCCTTCAAATTGAGGACTGACACAGCCAGACGAATCTATATTAATGGCATTTGTAAATATTAGTTCACCATTGATTTGGTAGGGCCTGGATCATAAGTCGCTGCTGGTCGTCAACTGCTCCACACTGTTTATTTTTCTCAACTTACTTGTTCGTTGAGCTGTTTGATCTGTTTAATAAAGAGCAGGTCTATCCAGCCATACATTAAACCACTTTTTAATAATGGACATACTATATTCATATTATGGCATTACCGTATTCGACGTAATAAGCGCCCTGGGCGCTTAAAATATTATTTTAAGTGTATAAATCAGCCTCAAATATTCATTCTAATTAGCGCCCCCAATGGTTGTCATGTACAGACCTCAGTGGCATGTAGAAGGCTTATTACACTCTTATTACTTCACACTTGGCTTGATCTTAACACCTACACAGGTGTTAAGTGCTCCATTTTACACACAGGTGAGAAAATGAGTAACAAAATTGCAGAAACACATTAACAAATCTGGGGAAAAAATCTGAAAAAAGGGGGGGGGGCGCTTATTAGGGGGAGGGCGCTTATTACGTCGAATACGGTATACATGTATCATCTTTTTTTTAGTAAAGACTTTAGAGACAATATCATAATGTATAATTGTGAATATTGAGTGCTGTCTAACCCTTTAGGGACAGCATGGTACCTTAATGCATCATGTCCTTGGTCATCATGATGCATGAATGCAGCCCTGGGTAATAACTTGCCAGCGCTACAATCAAGCGTCATGCTGATCCTACAGGGTTGAGACACTCCAGGAGGGTCTGTATGATGCACCAATGCAGCACCGGCGACAAATGTAGTCTTTTAGGGACATCCATATTTAAAGGCTTAATTCTACCGCAATAAAGGGTGCTATTATCCATTTAACCTGTAGATATGAAATGCCAGATATTGTTGTTCATATACCATGAAAATGATCCAGACTAGACTCTATTACACGCTTCAGGTTATCATCAGGTAATTGCATAATATTGCTCAAGGATTGGTTATTGGATTTCGAATAAGCTGCACCGGTCTCTAGTGACGTCCTTAAGTTGGCCACTGATGGTTGAGATCCTGATATTTTATCTGCTTTGTTCATCTCTACAGTGGTTGAAGGGCTGATTTGAATTCAGGTCTGTACATTTTATTTATATGGTTTGTATAGTTTTATATCACTATAGATAAGTCTATAGATAAATTTACAAAGGTCCGGGATTTCAGTGGGTTATTCAACCAGTTGATAGTTGCGCCATATGCAATGAGTTAATAATTATGACAGTGGTAGCCCAAATAGCTTTTTCTTTGCCATTCAAATATAAACAAACCACAAATAAGGGATTTTGAGATATTAGTTTGTTATAGCATATAATGGGGCACTGTAGTCCGTGTAGTGATGTGAATTAAGCGGAAATTTGAGAAAGGGGTAATACAGAATTTTGCCACCAGGTGGCTTTTATGTATCTCTCATAGTTTTCACTCGTAAGTCACCTATACATCTACATTTTGCATGTCTACATTGAAAAGCAGCTTCAGCTATGAGGGCTGACACCAAGATATGCAGCTATGGGGTCGCTGTGGGGTTGCTATTCAGTCTCCTGCTGATTTACAAATTTGCTGATGTAGGCATTTGTCATTATCAGCCAAACATCATAACATCCCAAAGGAGTGGAGAAGCAGGTATAGTAGAGGAAACTTTTGCTCTGTTGTTTAATATCACGGGTATTGATTTAACAATGATTAGTCCAGTTAAAATGCTGGGGACAAATCCTCAATGTTACTCCAAAGGCCCTGTTTTACAAGACCATTGATTTATGGGTGATATGTGAATCAAAAGTTCCCTATGAATCAAGCTGTTTGACATGGAGTTTAAGACATTAGGCAATGGGTGACATTTCTAATAACCTATGACATAGCTCCAGTAATAACATAACTCTTGAAGAACAATGTATGAGTATATAATGCTGTTAACTTCTTGGAAAATGATGTACTTTTGAAAATATTATTCCAAGTATTTGTTCAATGTAGCAAGAACAAATGGAATGGCAACATGAATGACACTTCTGAACAATCTCTGCAACATATTGATTCTGTTCAGTAAATTGTAACTCTTTCTTTAATGCAGTCCTCATAAAAGCTGAACGAACATTGAACTGGGACAGAATTTTACATTTCATTCCGGAACAAAACAGAAATTTACAGTTCATGCCTAAGAAATCTAAACATACTTGCTTAGATTTGTTTACAACAGCATCTTCAAGTCAGATCAAAATAACAAAGGAAATGCATCAAATGCGGGACATGATCTCAAAGGAGTTGAATGGCGCTGAAAAGCGTTTAACACCAGAGCACCCGAAGTTGACACTTAGCTATCAGGAGTTAGCAAGACAGGACTTTGTCCACACTGTTTGTGAAATTGGCTTCAATGTCGGGCAGAGTGCAATTTCATGGCTCACAACAAAGCCAGATCTAGAACTGTTCTCATTTGATATAGGGACACGTCCTTTTGCCAAACACATGGGGAAGGTCCTGCAAGAAAAGTTCTCAGGTCGATTTAACCTCACGATTGGTGACTCAACCAAAACTGTACTTAAGTGTGCTAAAGACCATGGCAAGAAATGTGACATTCTCTCCATTGATGGAGGCCACTCATTTGAAACAGTCATCCAGGACTTGCTGAACATGAAGGTTTTGGCTGCCAAGAGGAACATCATAGTAGGTTCTCAAATAATAACTTGTATGCTATAACTAAATGTTCAAATACTGTTTTGGGATTTAAAGCATAATATCCATCTTTTCTAGGTTTCTGTTGAATGCTTTATCATTAACACTTTATGACAGACAAGGCTGTATCTATTCAGTCTCCTCTCTAGGTAAAGGAAGATCAAGAACTCCTTCAAGAGCGATTGACAACTATTTCCTTTGGTAAATTAAGGGTAAATGGTGGACCCAAAAGAGGTCTTTACCATTGCCACCAATGCACGTATATATATGTAGTTGCCTACATCTGCATTTATTGATCTACGTCGGGTTTACTAAAGGTCCCTTTAGTGCTACTTTTGGTTCACTGAAGGTATTGAATACCTAGAGTTGCTATTGACAAAGAGGAGAGCATTGCTCAAGTCTGTATGATCCGCCTCAAAATCGCCTACTACTAGGCATTATAGCACGATGAGCTATGATCCATCTGAGAAGTTAAGCACAGAGCAGGTCTCTGATTGGATAAATGTGTAATGGGCAGTCTTGACTGATCAGAGACATTCTTAGCGACTGCAGGGTGAGTGGCTAGACACTGTGGTATATCTAAATGGATATGCCACACTTAGGGCTAAACACATGTTGGAATTTCTCGATCCACTCACATCAGTGATCAATCAAGCCTTTGGTGACTTTGGTTCTGCTGTTTTTGTTGGAGTATTTATTTTGTCATATTCACTTATATTTTCCTGTTTATTCACGTTTTGGCTCCTTTGGATGTTTTAAGGGCCTGTTTATGTTTAGCTTCGTTTATGTAGTCAGCAAGACCAGGCTACTTTGAAATGGCTAATTAGTGGCTGGCGACCTGTTGTCTGCCTCCTTGTCTGGTTACTTCACGGCTTTGATTGGGTGCCGTCCTGCATTGATTGGAAAGTCAGCAAAGTCCTCTAACTTTAGTCAAATGATACAACGACAGTAAAAGATTCCTACCATTTTTATGCATAGCTGAATTGTCCAGCTAACTTGCACCCCTGAATAATGACCAGATATTGTACAAAGCTTGTGTCTGGGGTGTATAGCCTGGACATGATCATCCAGCCTTAATCTTCCGGGTTGAGGGTGTTTATAGACCATGATCCACATAGCAAATAAGGTTCGAGGATCGCAGGCCCTTTAGGTCTTCAACCTGGAATTGGGCACCCCGGTAGAAGGACCCCCTTACAAAGGGTCCAAAATGACTGAAGCTCCCCCCCCCTCCCGGATGCTGAAAATGACATTCTTCTTTTTGGGATGTCTGCAATCGATTGGATAACAGTGTAGTCATAAACAAAATACTACCTCTTTCAATGTCTTCCTACTGGTTAAATCCTCATATTCTTCTCCCACAGATTGCAGATGATATTGATATGTGGCAAGTGACGCAGGCATGGCAGAGACTGCTGGACATAGGATACATACACCACCTGTACGACTGCAGAGTCCCTGGGATGGATGTGGACTACGTTATTGGATATTACCCTAACATGTGATCTATCATCAGTCAACTTGTTGGACCTGTTATATTTAAGAGGAATTCTCATCCATTCCTTTCCTTATCTGTTGTTTTTACTAATCATGAAATATGAAGATATTTTAGTTCACCTCTCTTTGAATACTACAAAGTGTAATTTCCTTGTCATACACTGGGATTTACGGTAAATGCTCTTCTTGGTTTAATAATTTGATAAGCATAAATTTCACCAAATTAGCTAATAATCACTTGCACAAAGAAAGTGAAATATTTATAAGATGGAAACCACTTAGTTTTACAACCGACACAGCCGAAAGCTGGTCATTAGGTTCACTGGGCCCATACAGACCAAGCCTGAAAACCTCAGCATGATTTTGACGTTACATTAAATCAGCTCATCCGATGGAATTAAGGACAGTGTGTTCATTTTAACTCATTGTAAATATGATTCATATTATATCTTATACATGTACAATATAAAGGACACAGGAAATATTATCACTGTGTCATGTAATGGGCCTCACTATACTTTTCATATAACAAATGAATCAATACCAATCAGAATCCATCATAATTCATCTACCACTAGTTACACGAACATATGCACACTTTTATTATATTACCAATCAGGTGCATGTAGTACAACTATATCACACAGATATGAAATATGGAACTTAGGGTCAAACATTGTCAACAATAGCAATCTAGACAAGGTATACCCTGATATAGAAGTCACCTTAGTCACAGCTGGGTACTATCCCAGGCATGTGTACAGTGCGGGTACTCCTTAGCTTGTTTGGTACACTGTGTAATTGATTGCTGCAATGATTAATGTCACCCTCACTAACTGATGCCACTGTTAGATGTGCACAGCGTGTTAACAGCTTGTTAAGGCTGTCTAATGAGATACAAGTTGATAGTCTTTGACTGGGTGACGTCTTTGACTGGGTGACGTCTTTGAGTTGAGTTGAGTTGAAATCAGTTTAATTAGAGTGTATAAGATAGGCCCAGGGCCTGGATTGGTGCATCGTCAGGGCAAGTGACACTTTATAGTGACAAACCATAGCTGAAGGGTTAACATCACAGGTTTTCGATATAGCTTATCAGAAATTGATTCTCGACTTATCAACAAGGTGTGACTTTGTGGCCTCCTGCCTCCTTCCTATGGTTTACTTATGTATTAGTTAATATGAACAAACCAAGCCACTACCGTAGTTACCACATCTCAATGCTGACCAGGATTTACTCTGCAGCTTATCAGAACTACTTCTCGACTCATTAATTCTGCCTGCTGTATCCAGCATCGACCGCTGTATTATCTAACGTCAACAAACTGTTTGATCTTGCTCTATCAGGAAAATCTGGTTCAATCTTGCGTCTTAGTTACAAGTTGTTCTCAACCTTGTTCAGAATCTGTAAGAAGAACCTAGTCAATTTCCCGATCAATTTTTATCTATATGATGTACTTTTTATATTTTTTATTGTTGTAAATAGGTCGCACCACAAAGCATTTCCATTCATTGTCATAATATATTGTAATTTTTATGATTTCACAATGAAAACTCCTTAAACCTTAAAAAAAAGGCAGATCAGCAGTGCTGCTTATAGGATGCAGCCTGGTGAGTAACTTGCTGGTGCTGCATTGGTCCATCAAGCCGACCTTTCAGTAGTGTCTCAACCACATAGGGTCAGTATGATGCGAGTCACCCACTAAGACTGCATTCATGCATTATGACGACCAAGGCATGATGCTTTATTGCATTATGCTGTCCTTAAAGGGTTAGCCACGGCCTTAGTTTTACAACACAGCTTATCTAAAGCTGCTTCTGTACACTGAGCTATATTTACACTATATGAGTTTCTGGTTCCTTCCCCTGATCAACTCCTGTAATAATTAATGTCAGCCTGGTCCGGCTCCATCAGACTCCTTAGTGACAGCATCTTAACAGCCACTTGAGGTTTACAATACAGCTTATCTAAAGCTACTTCTGGACATGTAGACATAAATTTTGCCTCCTGGGTGCTAGATCAGCTTCCGTAATGTTGATCTACTGATGTATTAATTATAAAAGTCAACATATACGTGTTGATCCTGCTTGATCACACAACCTTATGTACGTCATCTTACCTATGCATGGATTCACAATTCAGCCTCTAAGTGTCTGCATGATAAGACAACCTATGTACAGCTTATCTAAAGCTGTTTCTGTGCAGTGCTAAACATGCACACTATGTGACTTGCTGATTGTCTACTGTAGTAATTAATGTCTGCTTGGTCCAACTCCATCATAGTCTTTAGTGACATTATCACTAAGTGACCTGGCTGGGTTTTCAATACATCTTATCTGAAGCTACTTCTGGACATGTAGACTCTCGAATGCTGGCTCCTGTGTCCAACCATTTTCCTTGTCCTCCACTTATTGAGATTCTGGGCCTCCTGATTTTAGGGCCCCCTGATTCCCCCTCACCCTCCCAAACTCAAGGCCCCTCCTCTGCCAGGGCAGCCCCTTTTTTCATACCATTATCAGTCATATTAGGCCGAGGCATGATGTTTTAATGCAGCTCAGGCAAGTTACTCTCACGGTTGGATCAATGCATCATCAGGACCAGGATCATGATGCATTAATTATTGTTATATCTTGGCTTTTATAGAAAAAGGAGGACATATATTGTGACATAATGCTGGGTAGAGGGAGTCTTAGTTGAGGAACTGACATCATAATAAAAAGAATGAAGGGAAGAGTGAAGAAGTATAAAAGGACATCAATGAGATAAAACGGACGACTGATGGGAACAGTTAGTTTTAGATTAGGATGACGGATATTGCAACACAATGATGGCAAAAGTGAATTTTAGTTAACCCACTAAGGGCAATGTTTAGCTAAAAGGTAAAAGGTGCCACGTCAGCCTCAAAGGGTTAAGGACAACATGTACAGACATTGTGACTCAATGATGGGAGGAGTGAATTTAAGTTATGGAGGACAGCAAATGAGAAGAGGAGTTAGTTACAGAGGACAGGAATTAAAAAATCAAAGCAGGGATGTTGTTTTCCTAATAAACATTGTGGCAGTTTATTTATGCAGTCCTATGTTGGAAGTGAAAGTTTATATCAGTTTTCAAAATATTCACAAGTATACACAAAGAAAAGCAGGCGGAGAAACATCACCCCATCATGGTTACAACAAGCAAGCCGTACACAAAATAACCAGGGATTAGTTGGCACCTCGCAGTGTTCAGTATAACTACAAGCTGTTTAAGAGTCCATTATAGTTAGTGGTGGTTCTTAGATTCTGCACAAGAGGCACTGGTGGAGTCAGCTAGTTGGCGCCCATTGAAGCTCTGGTTGACTAATAGGCAAACATCTCAGCAGTTGTTATCCTCCATAACATACGGTGATAGTGACATATATATATAGCCTTGACAGTGATAGTGACATATAATTAGCTGTTTTTGACAGTCAGTGTGTGAACCTTTTTACTTTCACAACATCAGTATTAGGTAGTCGGTAGCTCTCATTCAAACTGCTCAGTTTTTGACAGTGGCAGTAACTTTAGCATACATATATATATATCTGAAGCCATATTTGTAGTATATAGCGCACATTGACAGCTTAATCAATTAGCATTGACAGTCGCCCAGATCCAGTCAGTGTACTCACTGACACGGGTAAAGACCCCTGGGTAATCCTCGGGTGCATCTTTAGCTGTGTAGGATGCGATCCCGACTTGGTACCAGTCATCTCCACGCTGACACACCAGAGGGCCACCACTGTCTCCCTGCAGTAAGTAAAGGATATATCAGTAACAACCGAACACCAATCATCCACTGTCTCCCTCTATGTACTTAAAAATGAAAAATGCTTCTTGGTTTATATAAAAAAGGAAAAGGCATTTTTGAATATCAATGTCCTCCATGTGTAATACTTACAGAACAGATGCCTTTCCCTCCCAGGTTGTGGCCAGCACACAGTCTGCCACGCGCCTCGATATGCCATGCCCTTTTGCAGTCAGTATCTGGTAACTTAGGTAGGTACACCTCAAACGCCTTGGGGGAAACGCTGGAACCTAGAAATTAATATAAGAATAGCTATGACAGATGGAGAACAATACAGTTACTACACTAGAGAGTTTAAGAGTTAACTGAAACAGTAGACATATAAACGATATCAGAATCACCTTGAATTAACCTCCTCCTCAACCCCACATGTTTAACCTTGAGCTGACCTTCTGCTCTACACCTGGGCCTGCTAATTGAACTTAACCCCAAACTGATCATCCGTCTTACCATCCAACTCCATATAATATTGAGTGGTACACTTACCTTAAGCCCGCAGCCCCAGCTGTTCAACACACAACTGAATTCAGTTTAATATTCAGTCTTCTCATCTCTTTTATATAAACTATCCAAGCTCCATGTCACATTGTACATACCTTCAGCCCGGCAGCCCCAGCCCTTGAACACACAGCTGGCGCCATCTGGTGGGAAGGCTGTGTTACCCTGCTCGTTCAGTGCCACACTCTGTATCTTACTGATGTGGTCCGCATCTATCGGCACTGCCTCCGACATCTTTAGTAGGGCCAGGTCATTCTTCCACCTCTCTGAAAAATAAGGGAAACATTTTGGATTTTAAGGTTCAACTCAATTTATGATTTTCATGTTACATTAAATTTACACAATATTGAAATATATATATGTATATATTGATATAAACTATGCCACATTCTAAACAAAGTTTGTACTGAAGTTGTGTGGTATATATTTCTTAAAGGATTACCACCTTCTATGATTGATAGTCCCTAGGACTATTGGGTAAACTGCATGACCATGGACATTGTGTATGACAAATATGTTTTATCTAGATACAGATGGGCAGTGTTCTTTCTATAGGTGTGTTATTAATAACAACCTACGGGAGGCGTCATACTCAGGGTGCACAAAGATCTTTTCTCCTTGTATCTTCCAGTCACGCAGCTTGTCTTTATGTAGCACTTTACCCAGCACATCCTTGAAGTCTTCATACAGATTGGACTGTAGAGGATAAAAGAGGAAGGGGGATTCTTGAATACTGCAATGTAGATGATCACCTCTCAAGAAAACAATGTGTATAGACAAAAAATAGTTTTTAAACATATTTATGTGTTATCTAAGAGTATTGAAAGACAATCATATTCTTTATAAAATCTGAGATATAGTTACAGACGCTTTCATATTTGGCTATGACATGGCAGCATTAGGCCTAAAAGCCCCATGTTCAGTCTTCCTCTCTGGCTTTGAACATCATGACATACAAATATGATACCTCTAAATCCATGTCCCCAAGACGAGCGTTCCAGTATTGTGGTGTCACCCCCTTTTTACTGTAACAGCAAAATGAAGCAGTCACTTAATTTCGCTGACTCTCTGTCAAAGTGTATAATTCAGGTCAATATTGAATGAATCATATTAATCCAGCTTTAGATTTGTGCATCGGTGTTTCGCACTAACCATTTGTGGAAGTATGATCATTTTGGGGTTGGAATAATAAATAGATTCATCACTGGTCAGTTACTACCATTATTGCCTTCATGCTTCATTTCCTATGCTGTGGTTAAACAGTTAATTAGTGCAATATCATTGTTTAGATTTAACACAGCTTTACTTTTCCCAAACCCAGGTATTATTTACCCAAACCCTGGTACTCTTCACCTACTTACCCACACCCTGTCTTCACCTACTTACCCAAACCCTGTCTTCACCTACTTACCCAAACCCTGTCTTCACCTACCTATCCAAACCCTGGAAGTCAACACCTACTTACCCCAACCCAGGCAGCACAAAGCAGTGGGCGGCAGTGAGCACCCAGCGCTCATTGATCAGCGAGCCTCCACAGAAGAACAGCCGGGAGGAGACGGTGAAACCAAGAACCCGGCGTGTTGGGATCTCAGCCTGCAGTGACACTAACCATGGCCAGCGACCTTTCTCGGTCTCCTTACCGCCAATAACACGCTTACTGATGCCTAAGACCTCATCTTTTACATCCAAGTCTCTGAGTACCTGCCCGTACGAGGTGTCATCTGTTATACCAAGCTCCCTCAGTGCACTCCTGTATGAGCTCTCCCCATCTAAAAAAAGGAGGAACTGAATGTGTACAAAATTGCAAGTATTTACAACATCCTCTTTTATTTCTAAGGCTTACTGCTCCCTTTATTTATAATTTTTGTTGATTTTATTTTCAGATTATGACTGGAACCCCTAGGATATTTTTCAGAATATTTCTGCAGATCTGATTTTACACTTTCACAAAGTCTCTTTAATTAAATTAGTAGAAGGAGATTATCCATGATAAAAAAGATGATTTTCCTATTATTTTCCTATTTCTATTTGGTCAGTAATATATAAAGCTATATCTTATTTAATGATATCAGGAGATATATGTAAAAAAGATCAGTGGTGCATTCAAGTCACCCAGCCACTAGAAATTTGTCTTTATCTAAGATTAAAGTTAAATTGAAGACACTTATCGACGGAGGAGGTAGGATTCAACGAATGGCTGGCATATGCATATTAGGGTAGTGGTATGTATTGGTTCATGAAGGTGGGCCACTAGTTCTACCCAAGTAAACGTTATACAACATTTTATAACGTTATATAACGTTTCTCTTATGCTCCTTACTATAGCATAACGTTATTTAAAGTTTTAAAACGTTATTCTGACGTAAAATAACGTTTTCTTATTAGCTGGGACATATAAATGTAGACATGTAGTAAACCTCCAGAGCCTGCCGATATCATAGACGTATTAATAAAAAGCTGATGTAATATAACTACAAAATACAGACACAAAGATTACTGTATTTCTAGTAACAAGCATCTCTAAGAAAGCATTTATGATACATGATATACAGTTCCCTGTCCCCAGTAGCCAGTAGAAGCACCCCACACTACAAACCCACTGACCACTTATCAGCTGTTAATTACCACCATTGGTACCCTACACTCAAAAAGTAAACTTGTCAAAAACTTGTCTAAGTGACAAGGAAGGGGGTCTTCTAGCTGGAGATAGAAGACCCACTTGGCATGTGCCAGCCCAAAACCCGACATTTGCCAGCTCCAGATTCTATTTGTGGTATGGTAACCTGATAGGTTAGACAACTTTTGACTCGTTTATTTTATGACAGTCACTTCGACGAGTCTGGAGACAAGTTAGTTTTTTCAGTGTAGCATATCATATTTAAACCATGTATAGTAACAGCTGGCAAACATTCGACATTGCATGGACACACTAGGATCATCTTACACCCAAACTTATGTCATTACTATTAACCCTTTAGGCATGGCATATCCCTTTAATACCGTACCGTCGCGTTTAAGTGCCGGGTATTGAATGAGCGCCGGTCTTGTATAAGCGCCGGGGGTAAACACCCCTCCAAAGTTATAAGCGCCAGGGCGCTTAAAGGTGCACTGAGTTGAGGACCTAGCCCTGCTGAGTTTTGTACGCAAATGACGTCGTGGGTTCAGTGCGCCTTTAAACACGACGGTACGGTAATCAACATACACAATAAGTTTTGATTTTGAAGTAGAATTCTGTGTACCAAGACTTACTGGCCCCGTAGTGCTTTAATGCAATGTATCAACTCCACACGGGTCAGAATACTGCATTGATGTAGCCCTAGGGAGTTATACCATAATAACAAGTGGCATAGCACTATGTGCTATGTGGCCTTTAAGGGTTAAACACTCCTATCGTTCAGCAACTCATCACATCCATACATAGAGGGCCTGCAGCCACAGACCCCAGACCCCATCACCTGTCTGAATACTCCCTCCCTGACTGTATTATGTGATCTGTCACAGTTAACCACACACTCATCTGCTGAATCACACATATACAGGACATTCATGTGGTGGACATTCACATTCTTCCTCCCATCTACTGGGAGAGTGAATTGCTCTAATACTAGTTTATTCATAAAAAGGAGAAAATAAAACAGTTTGGCTTCTGATGTTATCATGAGTCATATCATATCACTTGGTTCCATACTGGACATGTCAGTTGGATTCTCATTCTGCATCGATATGAAACATACATATGGAATAAGCCCAGAATCCACAGCAACAAGATTATACGTTAAAACAGTATCGCGCACCTGCTTTCCCTATATTCACCCCAGAGAAATATAAAAATGATGCACTCATTACATCTCATTATTTATTATGTATTATGTCCCATGCATATGTTTGACGTTTTTGTACTCACTAGATTGGTCAGATCTCCCCCGTATACATGGTAGTAGTAACACAAGAGTTGTAAGTAGGGGCCGCATTGACAACATCACTGTATAGCTGAAACAGGGAGTCATATAGCATATCTATAACATAGGCAATTACCATTTATGATATGAAGTGTACAGAGGGAAGAACCTGAATAGTGTACATTGTTGCAGTCGAATTATCGGATGTTATGGCGTTCCCCATAAAGTATAATAATATAGCAAAGTGTTATGGATGCTCAGACTTGTTCAGTGCCCACTGACGGACTGAGAGAATACATAATGGACAATGTTGATAAACTGGAACTGGAAAAAGCATGTCTAAGATGATATATGAGTATTGACATAGCTATTCCATGTGTCCTCACACATACCTATTTTGATACATGTGTAGGGGCATAATATTACATATTAATCTCATACACAGTATTTCCGGGTAACGTCTACTGTTTACTCGACTTCTGTACCTGGAGCTAGCGCACACAGTTCCCAGGAGAGGACTGGGGTCCTCTCCAGGTTACCGTGTGCCGCTCTCAGGTGGGTTGCCGACCCTCCCACCTGGCCATGTGATCAAAGGACCGGTGGTTATATAAGACCCGTGTGTTTACCTGGAAGGCAGTCAGTGCAGGCCCGACTGACTTTAGACGTCATCTTGTCCAAATGTGCGGGCAATGTGGTATATTGATTATACCAGCTGTTTCCTATATCCGTATAGAAACGTGATTATATTTGTGTGCTGATTTCACACTGAGTGTTCCCCTGTTCGGAAACGTGATTCACTTTTGTAATAAAAGTCTGTTATTCTCGCACCTGGAAACTGCTGTTCTCTTTGTTCCTTAAACTAGAATAACCACGAACCCCCACACATGTTACTAAGGAAATGTATGTTTTTTTATGTTACACAGCTAATATAGACAGTAGTGGAGGGACTAGCTTATCTATATATATGGATGCATATCTAGTAATGAGTAATACCAGCTTTATATGTAACAAGTGACATTAGTACAGGAGAGTAGCTCACCAGTCAGGTCTGTAGGGTGGCATGGAGTCCTGTGCCTGTCTGACAGCTGGAGAGTGTTAAATCATGGGTCATCACCACTCCACCCGACTCCACCCCCCAACCACATTCAGCAATCGGTGCCGTTATATCCTGCCCCCTGGGGGGTGTTCCTATATATGTGGATTTGTGAATGCCATCGTAGTTTGTGTTTCTGAACAAAGTATACAACATCTGTATTTGGATTGGCTCTATTCAATTCTGTGTTCGCAAATCCAATAATTTTATACATTTTTCAAAATGCAGTTGTGTTTCTGAATAGTATGCAAATGAATTTATACTCTATGTGCGAATGCCACATTTGTGTTTTCAAAGGGATCCGGCCATCTACCTCAACGGGTGGTCATAGCACCTATAAAACAGAGAAAACATACATTTTGGTGCATGGCAAATATGTAAGATGTCTTTGTAATCATTTTTGTGAAATATGTATATAATATTTAAGCTATAAACGATGTAAACATGTTTTTTAATTGAACCTTTGCATTTACACATGACTAGCTTTCGCACATAGATATAGCATACAAGTATGACAACATGCTGTTATGCGATATGACCCAGCTTCAACTCTTGAAGTATGATGTGCATGTATGTCGATGGCGTAGAGTTTTGTCTATCTATCCAAGTTAGAACTAGTATTTAATTGCCTTTTGACTATATTTTAATTAGCCTACATGACAAGCTGAATACTGCAATGTCTATGGGATATAGACACGCTCAAATCTAGCCATGTCATCAGTCCTTTCAAAATACCAGGTTCTAAATATGTATACACTTACAGTACCTGACCTAATGCTAACTGATGTAGCTTTTATGCCTTAAAATCATTTGGATGATGCTGCAGTGTATGCAGTGAGTGTTGTATAACAATAACCTCTGCTGGTGCTAGGTCTTCAAACAATAACGCATGAGAGCTACAAACGCTGTTTGCTGTGTAATGTATACAACCGCTACCTGACTCTGTGTGACAACCCTTTAAGAATGACATGTAGTTTTTTTAGAGGTATTTATTGTCAGGATGCACCAAGATGTTACTCACCAGTGCCTCATTAGGGCATCATACCAACCCAGCTATATGGGTATCAACGCATTAGGGTTTGTATGATGATTTGACACAGCACTGGTCGGATACTTGCTGCATTCACTGCATTAATGCATCATGACAACCAAGGGCAGTATGCACCCATGCATTCTGCCATTCTCAAAGGGTTAAGACCGGGTTACATGCCACACTATACATTAGTGTAGCACTGTAGTATTTAATATGACAATATAGCAAGCTGATCCTATACACAATCCTAATGTTACAGTCTCAGAGTACAAACTAAGCCACACTTAAGGCTAAGTCCCACCAAATTGATACACATCAAAAGTCTTTGACTGGCTGAAGTCAATGACCTCTGATGACTATGATCAGCTGCTGTCTATGACCTGGGTAGGCAGGATCAGTCTCAGTTTTTAACAAGATCTGCAATATGTAATACACATTTCATGCAGACCTATCCTTATTTGTATATTATATACATACGTATATATATATATATATATATATATATATATATATATATATTTATATATTTATATATTTATATATCTATATGTTTATACTATACACAAGCTGTTTTCAGTTCTCTTGGTTATAGGTGTCAGCAAGTCATAAATGTTAGTAGACCTTAGATGTCAGTAGGTCATAAACCTTAAATTTCTATCTATTAGGTGAGACTCAGTTCTCACCAAATAGCAGGACGTATGGATACATTACACATTATAGAATTATAGGTTTAGGTGACAGGCAATCATTGCTAAGCAGCAACCACACACACACTGAATCATCCATGCATTAGCTACAGTACATAGTAGCCAGAACGTACAGCTTTCACTCACAACAGGACAGCGGGGGAGTTGTAAAGATCCAAGGTATGAAATTTATAGTAAAACAGTGCATTTTAGTGACAGAATGCAGGGTACCAAAAACGTTTTGCATACAATTCAATTTACTGTCAAATTTCATACTAAAAGGTCACAATGAAAAATAGCTTTAATTTGTCTAAACTACTAGTGCATACTGTAGGCCTTGCAACTTCAGTTCCATTTGGAAAATCTCAGAAATTCCTTTAGATGTGAAATGCCCAGACTGTACACAACACCAGTCATTGTGCCAGACCAGGGATTTTTTGACTTGACATTGCCACTGTCCAGTATGTATATGCAAGGACTGGGTAGTACAACCTCAGTTCTGTTCACGTCGTTTACAGCATTGTTTTCTCCTACTACAAGATGCACACTTCAAGGGCAGCACTGATCTTTGTCATTCATATTACACTATGGACATTCGCACATTCGTCATCAGGTAAAGCATCATTTCAAACAGTTTGGCATTTATTTATATAGACTTCTGTTGACTTTATGTTAAATCAACTGTATTTAATCATTGTTATCTGTACATCCATGTGATAAATCAACAGCATTGACTATTTTACATACTCATATTAAATTATATTTGCTGGATTTACAATTGCTATCCTGTTATCTAAACCCTTGTGTTTGGAGAGAGCTATAACAAAGTGCATGTTAGCTATCCTATACGCATGTTTAATAATTGAGTTGTGTCTATGTTGGTAACACCTGCTGACATGAATACTCTTCAATATAGAAAAAAAACTGCCAACATTACTTCAGCGAAAAGATTTACAGAGCACTGATCCAATACAATTAATTATGTGTTATAGCCTTTTGATTACCTGTATGTAATGTACTTCAACCTATCACATGAATTATGTATTTCATTATTTACATTAACAAGTGTGAACATAGCAATAAATCTACATCAAAGTACTTTCATAGAATTATAGATGTTAACTGAATTTATTCTTTTATCAGGAAACAACTAGCAAGTACTTAATTGTTTTAAACCTTATTTTTCCAGGGAACATTTGTCAGTCTAATATGAACAGACTGAAGAATGTATGCTACTGGTTGGAGACCTCCATTTCAACCTTTGCTGAGGCTCAACAGAGGTGTGCGTCAAAGGGGGGTAACCTAGCAACGGTTGATTCTGTTGGAACATCAGAGTTCATCAACCGTTTCTTTGACAACATAGGGTAGGTTTTCTAGAATGATATGTAACTTACTCATGTCTTAATCTTCAGTCATATTTTTTGGTGAAAAATAGTACTGATGATGAGCTTTTCAGGCAAGGAAATCAGGTTATAATCTTGCTTACTTAATATGCACTGTAATCCCAGATTCATTAGAATGCTTGTACAATCTGAAATTTTGTGGTTGTACTTTGTTTTGCTTGGTATATATTTTCGCTATATTTAGGGAATGAAAAACCCACTAAATTCTTATTTGCTTAGGTGAATTTGCTGATTTCTACTCTTCCCTGGAAAATTAATACCTATGAATATAAATTTTTTCACAGTAGTCTCCTCTTTCAGTTCTTGACTTTTTGTTTAGAATGCTTTGAACTCCAGACACCTCATGACATTTGCAATTTATGAGCAAACCATGAGCCTCTTCACACTATAATTATAATTATTTGAGTTTATCTGTTACACTGTTGTATTTACCTACAGATTAGCTGACGCCATACTGTGGATCGGTTATAATGAGAATAACGAGAGATGGAACGATGGTACTTTGTTCTCTTGGTCCAACTATCATGAAGGAGAGCCTGACAAGCAATTGGAAAATTGCACAACCATGGTTGTCAAGAGGGAATCTACCTGGTCTGACCTCCTTTGTTCCAAGAGTTGTGAAAGTCTTTGCCAGTCCGCTCTCATTTCAAGTAAGTACTTATGCAGTGATAGTTTTTTAAACAAAAGGGGAGAAATTTTCCACTAAGTGTAAAATTTATTCCAACCCCCTGTAGGAGGGGGGGGGCAACATTTCACCCTCCCCTCCCCCCATGGATCAAAAATTGCATAGCTTTATAATATCCTAACTTTAAATTTTTTATGCCGAAGTGGTGTAGCCATCTGGTGGCTACCACCAGGACGAGGCATATGATGTTTGCACTCTACCTGAAGTCAGCATGGGCGCTGCCATCTTGGATTAAGGAGTCACATCAATTTATACTATGTGATAACAATAATATTAATCAACCTTTAATAGGTCCTGAGGTTGATTATAATTGTACCTACCCCCCCTGAAATGGACCCAAGGAATTCAATGGTTATATTGGTTTGTTGCTAATACACCTTGTTGGCTAGCAACAGCTATTCTAATTATTTATGTGCCTAGCAATACACGTTTCCATAGTCCTGAGATTAATTATAATCATATATCCCCCCTCAAAATGGACCGAAGGAATTGCCTGAGGCATTTTATCATGTGGCAACAACCACAAATATTGTTTTTGCTCTCTTCCAAGAGGATTCTGAACTAGGTCTTGACCGGGATCAGACCATGACCATACAAAGAGCTGAGATAATCAATACAGCGAGCAGCTTTTTACTCTTTTTAATCTGTTTTGGAATTGTTTACCCTTTGTGTTCAACTCTTTTTGAGTACAAGTGGCTTATTTATCCATATTTTAATTTCTCTATTCCAGGCAGGCAGTTTGGGTTTGTTGGAGTAGAAGAGAGCCACACTGTGTCTGTGGGTGACCATGTGGTGGTTGTACAGTCAGCATCACGTGTCTCATGTGGACTGCAGTGTGTGCGTGATGCAGACTGCTCTGTGTACAGGTACACCAAAGGCAACAAGACCTGTACTCTGTACAATTCTGGGACCATCATCAAGACAGCTACTAACCATGGTGAATGGTATGTGTAACAGAAAACTTAACCTAGACCCTTTCAGCTATAAATATACCAAATTGGACAACCCTGATAAGGTACCGCTTACACTCCCAGTGGTGTATGGTGTCAATATTCTGACTGGTGGCGTATTGAACAATGTCAAAGATAAAAGGACCATCAATTGTTAAATTAGATCGCCATTTTCCCATTGATAGAAAGAATTTACACTCTCTAGTTATCAACTGGTTACTCAATAATTAATGTCTTTCTACTTGTTTATATAGTTATTGTCTAACAACCCTCATAATAACTCTGTTCATCCACTTAAGGGGGAAAACCAAAAATATACATTGGATACAGGGGTAGACACTAACACTGGCCCCGGAGCAAATGGTGCATAGTTTTGGGTCTGAGCCCGTAGTTTTTAGCAAAATAGCATTCCTATGGGCCCAGTTGGCCCACAGGAGTATTTGGAAGACATTGAAAGAAATTTTGACTGACTACTATAGTCATGCGTTATATCGTTGGAAAGAGGGAAATGTGCCCTAATTAATCATGTTGGTCACAGTCGTTCATAGACCAATCAGAAATATAGATGTGTTTTTTCTCTTAAAGAAAACCTAATTTTGACCATTGGCCCACTGATCTTGGTCCGGGCCCGTAGTTTTCAGAGCTATGGCCCACAGCTGAAAAGGTTAGTGTCTACCCCTGTGGATATCAGAACAGGTATCAGCTATCCTGTTTATTTGGGTAATCATTCACAAGTGTAAATGGCAGTATCAAGGAAATTAATATTTCCAACTTAGCCCTCAAGCAACTATTTGTCATATATTTGCATTGCATGTACATTATGATACCCTTGGCTTTATGTTTCTAAAGGGACCTACTCCCACTGCCATACAGGTCAAATGAATTAAATATTAGCCAACGGTTTACTGATGTATGGTAAGAAGCGATAATTTGATGATTAGCCAAACCAAAGACGACCTTTAACAAAAATATGAGGATCACTATCAAATTTATTAACACACACAAGCAGTGAACCCTTTTATGAATTCCGATCTCCAAAAGTGCTCAAAAGTGCCCCACGATTTCAGGTAGTATCAAGTGTGGGAACAGAGGTCTATTTGTATTGAGATAGCATTGACGTTCATTCTCCCATGGGCGACAATATAATTAAAACAACGAGACCGTCTTTCCTCCTCTAGTGGTTTATAGTGATCTTTAGTCTTTTTTGGTGATGGGTTTCGCCAGAAATAATGCTCCTAGCTCTCCAATGCTGCAGCACTATTATTTCTACATATTTAGAGGAATACCATTTGGCATAAAATGTGTGATAACTGGTGTGTTTTAGGTTAAAATATACGTCCAACATGATTTGTATGAAGAAATATAGAATTCCACATAGAGCTGTGGAAAGTGTTTGAGTGATGTAGCTTAGGTTGTGCCATTTGCTAACAAATGCCGTAACTGCCAACACGTTTACTCTAAAAATAAGCTGGTTTTTAGAGCTCACCATGCCAAGAGATGTATCTTCGTATGTAAAATGATTCCTGCTATTATCAGTACACACATTGAAGATAATACAGAGTGATTTTGAGGGTAAAAAGGACAGTTTTGAGAAAATTAGACTAAAGTTGGTGATTTAGTGGAAATATTTCATCAATTTCAATATTTTCGCAAAGTTTGCTGAGAGACAAAACAAAAAGTTTATGATCAAGTGTTTTCAAACTTGGTATGCCTATTCACACATACTAAGGCTACTTGTCACTGTGGTGTTTCTTAGATATAAAAACCTTGTTGTAATAGTTTTGGGCGTAACTGCCGACACTTTTACTCTACGATGTGTTCGACAGACAATCAAAACTGCACCCCTGAGAGTTAAAGCATGCAATTATTGTTTTCAGACACCTAAGATATATGTCTTTCAATGTAATAAACTTGTGTAAAGATGAATTGAGTTTTTTGAATTTTCATAGTTTTTCACTTTTGGCACCAGAAAGTGACATTTTTCGAATATTTTAAAGGCAATGTGAGTAATAATCCTTTTAAAGTCCATAAATAGTCCCTGAAAACTGACATGAATTTATCATCATGATGCTCCAATGCAGCCCCAGTGAGGAACCTGACCTTATAACAATCTCCTGTAATTCCAGCATCTATAGCTTTACAGTATATTCTAATGTGTACAGACAAATATGTATACACTGTACACCTTCTTACTTCTTTTGCTTTACACTTTTACATCTTTATTCCTTAAGTTGAAAGTCCTTGTCATCATGTACTTCAGAAATAAAATATCTTAGCTTAACAAATCCGTCTTGAGTTTTATTACACAAGGATGTATATCAATGAGAACGTTTCCTCTATGAATAAAAGTTACAAAGTGTAAAATTACATGAATGTGTTGATTGTTTGAGAATTGCGCTGGTTTTTGAATAATCACTGTAAAATGCATAAACTTTGTAAATGCTTTAAGCCCAACTTTAACACTTACTACCCTAAGCCTTACATAAGCCCATATCCTTGGGGGATTTCCTGGTGGAAAATTGTATGCTGTGTTAACCATTGATTACCCCTGAGTAACTCTTACCCAATCCTGTGTCAATATTATACTCATTAACCCTGTAAGGACAGATGGCACAAAAAGATTAATTTGTCGTCATGTTGCACCAATGCAGCCCTCGCTAGTTACCGACAGGTGCTACATTGGTGCATCATGCCGACACTTCAGGGGTGTCTCAACCATGCATGACCAGCATAATGTTTAAATGCAGCACTGGTGAGTTACTCACTAGTGCTGTATTAATGCATCATGACGACCCAGGGTATGATGCATTAATGCATCATGCCACCCTTAAAGGGTTAATAGTGCCACCATATCAGGACCAAAAATCAATCCCTCTACACCTCACGTTTAGTGTAAGTTAGAGCTAGAGTACACTGGCAGGGGGTATACCACTGTTGTATAGCAAGGTATGGAGGACTGCGTGGCCATTTCAAGAAATGAACTAATCTAATGTAACAGATTTATACTAACTTTTTGGCCTATATGTGATTCTGACCACATGGTTTCAGCACATTGAGAAGGCCCTACAGGCAGATTTTCATGCTTGCCACCGGAAGTGCCAATGTTTATGCACTATTCTGATCCTAGTTGGGCAGCATAGTGCCTTGATACACTGCATCTTTCAGTCAGCATGATGCACGGATGCAGCGCCGGTAATATCAGTGGACATTATAAAAGTGGACCGTTTTAGCCAATTTAACTCTTTAAGATGACGTGATGCCCTAATGCATTATGCCCTTGGTCATTATAATGCATGCATCCAGCCTTGGCGATTAACTCTTCAGTGCAGCATTCAAGCATTTTGCTGAATCTATGGGATTGAGACACTCGCAAAGAGCTAGCCCGATGCACCAATGCAGCGAGTTACTCGCTGGACCTGCATTGGTACATCAGGTCAACAGATTTAATCTTTAAGTGACATTCTGTCCCTAAATGGTTAAGGCACCAACAATAAGAAGGGGGTCAATAACACTTGTTAGCCATATGTAATGGTTGTGTTCCCTAAGTATACATCTTGGCAGTACCAGAGGTTGTTTTTTTTTAATGTTTTATTAGGTTGAATAAATACAGTTACATGATAAAATAAAATATAAAAAGTATCTAAACCTAGCACGGGCGCATTGCCCTACTTCCGCTAGGACCTCTGTCTACACGTATATTACAATCATGTTGCATTTTCAGTCCAGGTATGACATAACTTAGTATAACATACATTTCTATTAAAATATTTAAAGTACTAACGTACAGTGCTATGCATTCATATATTGATCAGGATGAGATGAGATGAGATGATATACAGGAAAGAGAGACATCAATAGATGAGATTAATTAACATTCATAAAACATTTTGGATAATTTTTCTTAATAGATATCTTAAAAGTATTAAGGTCTTCTATCTGGGTGTACTCTGGTTTAAGCTGATTCCAGCGTTGTATTCCTCTATAGTAGGCGCTTCTAAGCACTATGGGTTTTAAGGACCTTGGGAGGAGTAACCTTTTGCCTTGACCCCTGCGTGTGGGTAAATGTCTCTTATCTATATATTTTTCTATGATAGACAGGGTGTGTGCATAAAACAACAAATGTATATCCCTACGTACATTTAGCATCATACAGTGTGATTTTTCATGCAATTGAAGTGTATTAAAAAGCGGATTTTTTTCCAACTTGACTTTGTAAACCGTCCTTAGAGCTTTGTTTTGTAAATTCTGCAGTTCAATTGTCTCTCCTCTTAGGTCCCTATCCCAGATAAAATCAACATAATCAAGACTAGGCAAGACCATGGTCTTGTACATTATTAATGAGTCGTCCACATCAATATGATCTCTCACCTTTGCTGATTGGTGAATCTTGTGTCGTATATTATTAACAGCCTTTTTTCTATGCTCGGTGAATTTTAGATTGGGGTCAATAGTTAGGCCTAAGTATTCAAAAGTTTCCACTTGGTCTAGAGGTACATTATTTAGAACAAGGGGTGTGCATAAATTTATGTTACCATAAAATAACATCCATTTTGTCTTTTTCTCGTTGACAGTTAGGCTATTTAGCCTGCACCATTCAGCCAGTTTGTCCAGTATTGGTTGCATAGAGACATTGTCATGAACAGATATTACGGCATCGTCTGCATACAGTGTTATGTCAAAATCTCCTAACAAAGGCAATGAATTTATATAAATTGAGAAAAGAACTGGGCCACATACGGAACCCTGTGGAACGCCATATAGGGTCGGTTTAGTGGATGAAACATAATTATTAGCCATTGTGCATTGTGTCCTTTGGGTGAGGTAGCTAGAGAACCAGTCTTGGGTATTTTTACTAAGTCCAAATTTCGATAATTTTTTCTGTAGAATTGTGTGTGAAACCGTGTCGAAAGCCTTTTTATAATCTAAATATAGGGATATTGTAGGTTTATCTAAAATAATATTTTCTATTACATTTGTAAGGTGCTCATTAATGGCAGTAACCGTAGAGTGTTTCTCTCTGTACCCATGCTGGCGTTAGTAGGTCATGTCTCTTCATATACTTTTGCAATCTATTACACACAACTTTTTCTAAAAGCTTGCCTGGTAAAGGCAGCAGACTAATGGGCCTTAGATCACTAACATCTGTTGAGTTTGGTTTCTTTGGTAGGGGTATTACCGTTGCAGCTTTCCAGCTATTTGGGAAAACAATTTTCCTTAAACATAAATTATACAGACACATTATTATATCGGGTATACTAATAAAAGCATCTTTTACAATATAAGACTTCATGTGTTTTATGGAAGAGGGTTTATTACACTTAATTGTATTTATCATCTTAATAGTTTCTACATATGACATAGGTAGGAGCAGATCGGTTTCATAGTCCGGTACATTCAGCGGCGCATCATATACAGTGTCAACCGGTATTTGTGGTAGAGCTTCAGCACGTCTCTCACCTATGGTTGAAAAATAATTATTAATATAATCAGCACACTCGGCTGGTGGAACAGGCTCACGGGACATGTTATTTCCTAGTTTAATATATGTTGCTGCAGTTTTAACCGGTAATAGTTTCCTAATGGCAAGCCAAAATTTTGCTGGATCATCCTTCTTCATAATTAGTAATTCATTTATTTTAGTTTTTCGGCTATTAAATATCATTGCTTCTACTTTATTTCTATAAAAATCAGCTATGTGTCTATCGTCCTCTGAGCCTGTTCTCCTTGCTACCCGGTAGAGATAGTCCCTCTCTTGCCTTGCAGTTTCAGGTGTTAACCACTCAGGGGTATATTCTGGGATGACAAGTGTACGTATGGGACAACGCGTGTCTAAACAGTCCTTCATAATATCAACAATAGCTAACCACATCATATCTGGATCATCCATCATAATAATATTGCCCCAGTCTGTATTAGTTAGAGCGTCCTTATAAGACTGAAAGTCGTAGTTCTTATATGATCTAGCCTTTACCGTATTCTTTTTTATTTTTGTTCTCTCACATTTGACTCATAAGAAAGTAGGAACATGATCTGATATGTGAAAATCAACTAAACCCGATTCAGCCACATTATGAACATTAGTATACATGTGATCAATCAGGGTACCAGACTTTGGGCGCGTGATGCCTTCTATATATTGAACAACTTCATTATTTGTGCAGAAATCTTCTATTTCTGCATCTCTCACGTCCTTATCAGTGTGTAAATCTACATTAAAATCCCCCAAGAAAATAATTTTCCTATTTTTAGTTACTGTACTCTTAAGAGTGGTTAGCTTTTTAAAAATAGCTTTTTTGTCAACATCTTTATCTGGTGGTCGATAACAAACAAAAACCTTATATATAATTTTGCCAATCTCTAAATCAACCGCAGGAATTTCATATTCCCTATCAATAATTGATGAGTTATTATCAATTGTTGCTACAATGTCATCTCTAAAATACAGCATGAGGCCACCTGCCTTTTTGTCTCTAAGTGGATATCTATCGAAACGTATAAATTAATACCCCGGTACATGCATCATAGTGTCAGTTATTGTCGGTGTGAGCCACGACTCAACTATACCCGCTATGTCAAAACCTGATATAATTTTGAAAGCATTAGTTCGCTTGGGATACACTGATCTGGCATTAAAACATACAAACAGAAGACCTTTTTTTTCAGATATTTCTCTGTAAACTTAGCACTGGTTTCCGCGTCCGCTCCTGGAGGCAGGGGCGGGGCATTTCGGCGCTGTGTGTTGGAGCTGCTCGCTGCTGGGGTCATTATAGTGCTCGTTGCTATAACCATTGTTGTCTCTGCTTTGGTTGGCGAGCTGCTCACGACAATTGGCACTTCTTGCTGCTGAGCTGCTCCTGGACTGGTCTTAGGGGTGGGAGCAGCCACCATTGGATCCGCCTGTGTGTCTGTAGGGGTGTTGGTATGTGTCCGTTCTGCTGCAGTGGTGGTTGGGGTAGCATTCACTATAGGGACAGTGGGTTTGACGCGTCTCATGAGTTCATCTCTCACCTTCATGAGAATTTCTCCTCCTTTGTTTTTTCCCTTGTATTTTCCAGACAGTAGGGATTTTGCTCGTAGACTAACCCTCACCCCCCAGAATAAATCTGACGTTGCCTCCAGTAATTTTCGATCCCCCGAGCCCAGTATCATCTGCATGAGCTCGTCATCCTGCTCATACTTGAGGATGTTTAGCTCCTCCAGGGTGGCCTCGTCGTGGTGCTTCCAGTCTGGGCCCTTCGCTATACTTTTAGCTACTCTGGGGTCAAAAATGTCCAGTATACGTGTTGCCTTGTCCAATTTTCCTGCAAAAATGGCCTTTTTATATGATAGGGCCTGCTCGACTGACGTGAAGGTTTTACCATATGCTACTATAGTGCAGTGGTAAAAATTACTAAAAGGTGCCAACTCCGACTGGTAAGCCACTATGTCATCAGTAATTATGGTCTTGGTTTTGGCCAGCTTCAGGTCGGGGGGTAGGTCGTCCAGGTCTTGGTAACCATAGTATCTACCTTCATATTTAAGTCCCCTGCCCCTTGGTTTGACATCTATGTTGGCATCGTATGCCATCTTGGCGATACTGGAGATGTCATTTTTCTGCCTCTTTATTTCTGCATTTATGTCCTCTTTGATGTACACCGCTCCATACCCATCTGTTTTGCTGAGTTTGCCTTTTAGAGACAGGATCTTGTCACGTACGTCTCCCTTTGTAAGCACTATCACAATGTTCCTTTTGGCTGAGGACGGGGGACCTTGTCTGTAGGCCAGATCTATTTCATAGATGTCCAAATCCTTGTCTATGATTTTTAATAGATTATATACCACAAGTCGAGTGTCCTCACCCCTAGTGAAGGGGAGTCCCTCGATGATTAGATTTTTTCTTTTGCAGGTATTATCTAGTAAGCTGAGGGTGAGAAATTGTTCCTTCAGATCACATGTGTTTAGCCTTACTTGTCTCTGTAATTCAGCTACCTTACACTCAACATTTCTGACTTCTCCGGTCAGTTTGGCATGGTCTCGCATTGTCTTAGTCACATCCGTTTGGGTGAATTCAAGGGACTGCCTAAGACCAACACACGTATTATCATAGGTATCAACTGCATTAAATAAGTACTGTGGTGACGCAGCTATTCTCTGTTGTGTGATATCCTTCTCACCTGATCTTAATTTAGGCTGAGTCAGCTCGTTGATGAAGTCTCCCACCTCATTACGTGACGCCATGTTGCAGGTTGACAGGTATCCCGAGTGCTGGACGGTGGTCAGTCAGTCGTGTCCTCGTGTAGGCACCGCACAGGTGAGCGCTGGTTGACAGGTATGTGGTGTGTTTGGGGCAATGGCCGCGCTGCCGGCGGCAGCTCGCTGTCTAATATATTCCTCAAACTCACTTATTAGTATCCCCGACAATTTGAGGTTTGCACACACTGGTCACTAAGGTCTTATACGTTGGTGGTCTCTATAATTCTTAGTCCAGCTCTCATATAAACACTATGTAGGGGTAGCATTTACCGGAGCGCTCGCAGAGACGTCTTACCTGCCTTGTGCCATACCTGTTGCCTGTCATAGTTACAATGGAAACATTCATTGTGTTTAGCTACAATTATTGACAGAGGGGTGAATGCAGGAAATGACACCTACATATGGCTGTGTCTCACGACCTTGGGACAATGTTTTTGTCTCTGATCGGGTGCCGTCTCTGACCGGCTGCCGTCTCTGACAGGCTGCCGTCTCTGACCAGGGGTCAGAAAAAGGTGTTTTAAAAAGAATTATACTCATATATATAAGGATTTGGAAAAACGTTATGGCGGTTGTTATATAATCATAGTTATAATTATAATTAGCCTCCTGCAGCTAGTATTTTGACCTTATCAAGCCAAGCCGGTCAGAGACGGCACCCGGTCAGAGAAGGCACCTGCTCAGAGACAAAAACATTGTCCTAAGGTCGTGAGACACAGCCATATGTGAGATCACAACCTAGGGCGTTGCTATTAGAACAGCTTACTTACTTTTTGCTTTAAGTACTGTACTTTTGCATCTGCCATCAGTGTTAATTCTTAGTTTATCAGAGGTTAGCTGCCGTCAGTCTGACTTCTATACTATTCATGAAGGAGGACTTCCCAGCTGTGACATCATTGTAACATAATTAGCAACCACATAGTAGGTAAGCTGATAGTTAGCAGTGTAGTTCTGGAGAGGAAAATACTCAATCAATTCAAATATATTAGTCCAAGAGCTCAGCCGGTTTTATTTTTGTTTTGGTGACCGAAAAGTTTGACAATGCAAATGTATAATTTTATGCTGAATTCAGAAATGCAGTCTTACAAGAAATCCGCTGGGACTTTCTATGCAAAAAATGAGGTCAATGACGTGAACCTTTGTTTTTACCGGGTCTATAGCTATCTATACCCATGTTCTGAAGGATCATGAATCAGCTCTTGACACTTTTACATTCATCAGATCCATAGCACGGAGAATTCAAAGATGGCCGCCACAAGAAAATGATACAAGAAAGGTAATAACCCTGGTGAAGGGCACTCCATAAGGTCTCCACCAGGACCAATTACATGACAAACTGCTGTATCCCATTTATTGTTGCAGGTCAAAGAATGTATTCAACACACTTGTTCTGGGTCTGCACCTGTGTACAAGTCATTGTGACATGTCTTGTCAGCTCCTTATCAGGTAATTCATTATAATATAAATATGGTACAACAACAATTAGATATTACCGTAAAACCTCGCTTATAGGTCGAATTGGGATTTTGAGGGAATAAAACGACCTATAGTAAACTACATTGATCCTTAGGAAAAACCCACTTATAGGTCGAATTGGAGTTTGAGATTTTTTGGGGGGCTAGACCCCACCACAGACCCCCTAAAGCGCATTTTGCCTGGCCAAATTGAGTGTTATTTATAATATTCTGCCCTTATTACCAGGTGCTGGGAACTCCTTAAAATGACTATGCCAGCGACTTTTTAACCTGTAGTCATTTTTCACCCTGGCTTATGAAGCCATTGTAGAAAATGACCCTGCTCTTAAATCATAGTAAGTGCTTTTTTGTAATGGATATTTCAGATATTTGCCTTTACTTTTCAATTGTAAAATCATCATAAATGGAAGGAGAACTATATGTATTAGCAATTTAGTATTTCAAAAATATTTTTCTAAGAAGTATACTTAATACTTGCACCAGACATAGGAGAGAGTAGCTCTCTATTCTCAGAATAATACAAATGTGACTGGTGTGCCAAATTTGTGAAAGAAAAAAAGAACCCCATCAGTAGAACCACGATATAATCTAGTAAATTCGGGAGAACTTTGGTACCAGAAGTACTGTACCGTTGTGTTTGAGCGCCCCGGCGCTTGTATATAACTTTAGAGGGGTGTTACCCCCGGCGCTTATACAAGACAGGCGCTTATTCAAAATCCAGTTTTAGTGCTTAAGAGTTCTTTCAAGACCCTCATACCCCTGGCGCTTATACAAGACCGGCACTTATTCAATATATGGCACTTAAACGTGACGGTACGGTATTGCAGCTGAGAAAACTTAATTTTAAATGATATTTGTATGCGTATTCTTTACTAACACAACATAAAGGCTTAGAGGGAGGTGTATTCAATGGGATTACATAACAAGCAGAGGGGTAAGGCAGCCCCAAAAATAATCCTGCCTTGAGCATGCACACCTTGGGAGGTGGGAGGGGTGGGGGGTAATGTGGAGGGAGGCATGAAGAGAAATGGCCCCGACTTCACAAGTTTTTGCAGGGTCATTTCCTGGTCATTGCTTAGACCTGATTACGACGACCCCCTACTTGTAGAGAAAGAGGCAGGTCTTATTTTATACACACCAAATACCTGGCTTGTTTTGTGTTACAAATCGACTTATAGCAAAAGAAAATTCCAAATAAAAATTGACTTATAAATGAGGTTTTACAGTAGAATTAACATATTGATCTATAATGTCGTGTAGACTTGATAAACCTCTGGGAATGTGCTTAAAACTTATGTTCCATATTTGTGTCCTCCACAAGTAAAAATTGTATCTGCATTTAAAATCTAATCATTTGTTATTTTATTGCAGCTGATAATTGTCAATCTAATTATCAAGCATAATTATGATAAATGCTCATTTACAGCTCACTTTATATATATATATATATATATATATATATATATATATATATATATATATATCTTTTGCATATATCCTTTGGAATGTAACTGTTGGATTTACATCATACTGAGAATACACTAGGATAAAATAAATTGGATAGGTATCTTCATACTGGAAAAAAATAGAGCTCCTTTATTAATCAATGCTGTTCAAGTTATCCAATATTTACATGCAATTTGACATTGAGGCTGGCACCACTATCCCCACACAGTATAAAGCTTGTCATTAATAACCTTTGTGCAGCTATTTATTGCTGCATTCCTTTGCTGCTATTGACCTTTTATAAATGGGTCAATAGCACTTGGGCAAGCTTGGGCAAATGGAAAAAGTAATTCTGGGGCTATTTTAGAGTCAATTTGATAGTCCACGTGTCAACACCATTGTGGGGGAGTCAGTGCTGAAGTTTGATCAATTTGTGGGTACTCTTCGATAATCAATAATTTTAAAACTTTAAATCTGACCTACCCTACCTAGAGTTTCAGACAATGTAACCTGAAACACACCTTTTATTATTTTCGGCCTTAGTCACATAGTAGTTTCAGAAACTTTCTCTCTGTCATATATTATAGACCTGATGTCTACTGGATCGGCTATGAGGAGAGTAATCAGGCATGGGATGACGGCACACCCTTCTCCTAGACAAACTATCACCCAGGGGAACCAAATAAGGAATTGGAGTCCTGTACAGCCTTGGCAGTGAGGTCTTGGCGTATGGACTTTGCATGGGCTGATGCAAACTGCAATTACCCAGTAAGGGCTCTTTGTCAGATCCAAGTTCCACCAGGCAGTGAGTATTAAAGTTAGCACATCCGATGTCTGGGACCAAAAATAAATTTCCCTAAAAATGGGTCAAAATGCTCATAAATAACACAATAGACTCCCTATTTACTCCATTCCTCCTTATTCCCTCAGATTTTGCTCTAATTTGATTTTATTGCCCAACATATGGTCATTTTGGGATAAAATCGTGCACGATTTTATTCCCCCATTGAAAATACACAGCAAAGGACCATGTTTGGACCCAATGGAACCCACTTTCCAAGATGATACTTTTTTTTGAATTTATAAAGTATTTTATTCACCAAGTGATTTTCAAAATACAGTACACTTTTCAAAAGATGAGATAACATGTTGTAGTAGTACATGTCCATATGATGGTAATATGCATCTCACCATTATGCTCACAGTATAACTATCATCTAACCATTAACATACAGGTTAACGGGAGACCGTTATACTCGGCCGGAGTTACATGGTACACTGTGAAAGAGTATTCAGACTTGTTTTATAAGAATGTAAATAAGCATCAAATAGTTTTATAAATGTAAGCAGCAATAGAGCACATACAATCATTTGCGTTTCGATTCTAACTACAAAATCATAGACCATACATGTATATTGGATCTTGTTATTAGTATAAATGAGTATCAGAATAGAGCACAGAATTCCATGGACCGCCTGACAATACTACTGTTTCATTTTTAACAAGTGTATTGCAATCAGTTTGGCCTTCACCTTGCCTCTAAAGGATTCTTTAGAGTTGACCAGTCGACATGAGGCGTTCAATTGGTTCCATAGACTAATGCCACGGTATAGGGGGCTTCTTCTATAGCCCTTTTTAATGCAAGGTGGATAAGCAAGTAAGCCGGTGCCAGTTGATCTAGTCACACGGCCTCCTACATTAGGTACATGGTAAGTAAGTCCCAGTGTATCGGGCTGGTGGTTAGTGCTGTGTAAATATTTATAAATTAACAGTAGCAATTGTAAATCATATCTAATGCATAGAGGATCCACACTGGTATCCTTATGTAGATCGCTCACATGATATTTCATTCTTACATTAAGACAAGTACGGAGACATCTATTTTGCGTGAGTTGTAGTCGTTTATGTTGCGCGAGCACTACCCCGTTATACAGAAAGCCGCAGTATTCTAGTACCGGTAATATTGTTTGTTTATAAACTAGTATTGCAGTTGCCTTTGACACAGACTTGCGCATTTTACCCAACATGTGGTTCCTATTACTAGCTGTACTTACTGATTTACTAATCGTTTTAATCAGGGTGAACTCGGCATCTAGAACTATACCTAGGTATTCATATTCCTGGACGTGTTCTAATCGAGTATTGCCCATTGTAATCTTAATAATTTCAGTGTGTTTTGGTTGTTTGCCGAAAGTAACTATTTTTGTTTTACCAGTATGTATAGAGAGGCCACTGGTACAAAACCAACTATGAATGGCAGTGGCATCCTCCTGCAGTCTATCACATGCAGTTTTGAGACATTTATCACTGCAGTAAAAGGCAACGTCATCCGCATAGAGAATAATTTTACAGTGTTTCACAACATTAGGTAGATTATTGACAAAGCATATGAATAACAGGGGACCTAATATAGATCCCTGAGGTACTCCGAATTTAACAGGGAGAGAGGGCGAAATTACATTGTTACAAATCACGGACTGAGTACGGGCTCCTAAATAAGCGCACAACCAGTCGGTGTATATTACCGGTAATTCCATGTCACGCATACGTGCAATTAACTCCCCCTGGTGGATGCTATCAAACGCTTTTCTCACATCGAGAAAGCAAGTGACCATATATTCATCATTGTCATTGGCATAATAAATGTCGTTAACTAATTTAAACACCGCATCATTTGTACCTCTAGCCGATCTGAAGCCAAATTGGCTGTTATGTAATAGATTTTCACCTTCTAGATGACTGTTAATGCGCCTGTATATAATGCGCTCCATTATTTTGCTAGGCACAGGCAGAAGCGAGATAGGACGCCAGTTACCTACATGCTTAGTATCCCCAGACTTCGGTAGAGGTACAACTTTTGCAGACGACCATTTTAGAGGGAAGGAGGCAGTATGTAAACAACTATTAATAAGCTCGTGTAATTGAGGAGCCATAATCAGCAGAGCATCCTTTAATACAGAGGTATTGATATCTTGTATACCACTCGATTTATGGGTTTCAATTTCCCTTATAAGTTTTAGAACCTCGTCATAACTTATTTGGGTATCACAGGTTTCAGGGTGTACAGTAGTAGTCGGAGTTCTACTGTCTCTTACCTTAGGAACTGAACCGAGAGAATTAAACAATTCCTCTCCGATGGTAGAAAAGAAACCATTTATATACGGTGGCACATCCTGACCCCTTAATTCAACACCGGTGACATGATGGTTCATGATAATATTGGGTTTATTTATCCCTTTATTTCCTAGAAGTAGGTTTAACTCCCTCCAAAATTTTGTAGGATTGTTAGACAGTTTATGCAATTTATTTCTGTAATAACTTTCTTCAGCGATTCTAGTTTTAGCATTAATATCACGGCGACAGGCTTTTGCCATTTCAAACAAAACCGGGTCTGATTTGCCACCCTTACAGAATTCAAGCATATATTGATTTCGCTCGTGAATGGTCTCATAAATATCACGAGACATCCATGGCTTATTCATATCTTTAAAAGTCATTTCTTTAACTGGACAATGGATGTCAAGGTAATCAATTATACAGGATAGCATAAAGGCCCATTTATCATCGACACAATTCATTTCATAGAAATTAGACCAATCGATTTCAAGCAAGTAATCCGTAAAATGGTGATAATCATATTTTTTGTAAGAGCGCCCTGGCCCTGGCCATGGATACAATTTTAATGTCCCCCAACCCACGAATAATGTACTTTTACAGTAGATGGAACATCTTTATGAAGATTGTAAAATTTGGTAATAATCGGATATACCCACTTTAATTATTACACTGAAAAGGTAACCTTGTCTCCAGACTCGTCTAAGTGACAAGAAAGCGGGTCTTCTAACTGGAGTTGTCAGATAAAGGACCCACTTAGTATGTGCTAGCCCAAAACCCGACATTTTCCAGGTCCAGATCCTTTTTGTAGGATGGTGACCTGATAGGTTAAACAAACTTTAACTTGTTTATTTTATGACAGTCCCTTAGACGAGTCTGGAGACAGGTTTAAATTTTAGTGTGTTGGACCTGCCCTTTCTCAAACGTGGCCCTTTATTGGCTAGCCAGCATTGATCGCTGTTGATCATACATATTATAGAGCAATGGCAAACAATAAGAATCTCGTTGCTTTAACGTCTAACTAACTATCAGCGAGTTTCCAGCAAAATATGGATGAGGAGGTTGATAAATGTATATTTAGATTATATAATAGATAAAGGCTGCCTTTGGGTTGTACACGGCAGATCCCTCAACCCTGTATTCAGCTATCTGTAGACATTGGACCTGTTTATTATTATTATATTATTTCTTTTTCTTTTCAGTCAGTGAGTTTGAGTTTGTTGGCGTCGACCAGGGCAGCAGTGTGTCTATGGGTGACCTTGTGGGGGTTGTACAGACTGACTCGGTTATCTCCTGTGCCATACAGTGTGCTGGTGACACACACTGCTTGGTGTACAGATACATCCACGTTGACCAGGCATGCATGATGTACAACGCTGGAATGGCTACATCACAAGTTGACGGCCCTGGTGAATGGTTCCTGCTAAATCCTGATTTAGCGTAGGACATGAAACAAGTTTCCCATTGACATTTTCTGTACCAGTTTCCATAATATTCGGATTCATAACCAATATTATAGGCTACATTCTAGTTGAAACAATCACAGTTAATACCGTACAAGTGGAATGGAGAATCACAAATTATATTGACTGAAACAGAAATGCACACATGTGGCACACATGACAAATCCAGACCCTCTGCAGTGTTATCAGGTGTAAGGCTCTTTTTAAACTATATATGTAATTTATGCTGAGAGATTGATATATCATTGGTGGTTTATTGTATGTAAAGTGTGCTACAAATTGTTATATCATATCTAAAGTCTCTTTTTCTAAGTAACAGGGTTATCTTAGCTAAAATTTATGTGAAATTATCACCCTTATTATGTAAAGGTATCTTGAATATAACCCTATTCTACCATCTTGCTAACCAATAATAACGAACATAGGATATGTGTTTGTGTCGATTGGTGCTCCTAGCACCCTTATCTTTCAAACATAAGCCAAAGGAAAAACCGCTACTCTCTCTTTCTTCTGTACGAGTTCAGACATAAGCCCAAAGTCCAGGCGGACAAGAAGCTGGGTTAAAACGGTATCGCACCTCTGCCGCCAATATTTCGCCGCTGTTTCGCCTGTGTCCACATCAAAATAGCAGCGAAATAGCGGCGGCAGGTGTGCAATACCGTTTTAACACAGCTTCTTGTTGCCGTGGATTTTGGGCTTAAGTCAGTCACAGGTGAGATTCTGTGAGGCCATACAAAGAGACCACCTAGGGATGGGAGCGGGAACTAATACTGCAGGGTCTTGGTAACAGACACTTCAGGTGGGTAGTAGAACCGCTGATGCTTATACCATTACAAAAACTTGATATAATTATAACCTCCGTAAACTCAGCAACAGTACAGTTGTCATGTAATTATGTTATTTGACAATGATGTATTATATGCATGTAATGATGAGGGTAGTTGCCCGAATTACATCTCAACCTGGCATTAAATTTGAAAGTAAAGTTCATTAACAGGATTCAATTTTTATAATCACTTAAACATAGCAATTCATGCAGAATCTGAATGTATTTCTGTGCATTGTGCACCCTGATATTTTTCACTGCTTATTTCAAAAACATTTTTAAAAAAAGGGTCTATTAAAATCACATTTGTGTCTTGACCTTTTTTTTGTATATTTTGCTTACAAGTCATACATCCTTGTCAATATATTTTATAGGGGGAGGAGGTAGAGTATTATCATGTCCCAACTTAGTTCTGCTGATGACTCATGTCACAAGCAAGCATACACTGATAACTCATGTCTCAATACACAAATCCTGCCATTCTTTTATGTTCCAATCCTACATCTGTTATGCAATCTCCAAAGATAGACCTAAGGGAGTGGGCTTTTCTATTGACAGAAGGGAGGATGGTTGATAAAATAAGAGGACCCTCAAAAGGTTCAACTTTATACAGGGGGAGTGGTCAGAAACATATCACCCCTTTACAGCCAGAACATTACTATGGTTCAAAGATAGGTGGCAGTTAAATATCTACTGCTATCATTGGAGGTCCAAAAGCTTACCTGGAATTCCAGCAAGACCTGCATTTAGCAGTGATTTTTTCAATGGGTGGACTTATAGCATGCACTCCAAAAGTCTGAGTTTGTGTATGAAATTGATAGTTACCTGAAATCTAAGCTGAATTCTTGGGTATAATGTTAAATAAAGTAGGTGGGACATGAAGCATGATCCTATTGAACATTCTGGTCCATTTTTTTCCCTGTACACACCACATCTGGTCCAGCCAACAGCTCTGGTTACCAGGCCATGTTGTGCATGTGTTTGCAGATAACCATTGGTAAGTAGGAGTCTCATGGCCACTTATGTCTAATTCTTGTTGAATAAATGAAGGTGTCAATATCTAAAAGGCAGAGAAGGTGGTTGGAGACACACATGTATGCTAGGGATGTCATTGGTATCATAGGTATCGATATATCGCCATTTCTTATGTATTGGATAACTGAATCGACAACCAAGGGGTATCGATACCCCACCATCTTGGATTCTTTTTGTGCTTTATGTCAGTTTTTACTGCATGTAAATGGGACCATTTTTAAGGTATTTAGGTAGTAAAAAGTGAAAGACAAAATGTTATTCTAAATATCACAAATTTTAGTGTTATTTTTATCACAAAAAAAAAAATATTAAAATTTTCTTTCATTTAAGCTTCTGTACTGTAATTTTCTACAGTGTCTGTAACCTAAAATTTAGAAAATGTGGCTTAATCTACCTTTTCTTTTTATATGATGAATAACTGACATATTACCTAAATCGACACCAAAATAGTGAATAACTGATAACTCATAAAATTCGATACCAATGACATCCCTAATGTGTGCAAGACGGCAGAGTGTCGGGGCAGCTTGAGGTAAGCTGCACTATACACTTCAAGCTGTTGTAAGGATGCTGTCACTAAGATCAAAACATTTTCATATCTTAGGTCTAAATAAGCTTTATTGTAAACCTGTGTATGATGTTATGGGATCGTCACTAAGGTGCTGGTTGGACAGAGATCAATGTGTCTGTTGATAAAGATTAATACAGCAATTGATCCAGGATACAGAGGGCAGCAGGTTATGAAGTCATGCAGTGTACATTTGTGCTACCAGCTGTAAGTAAGCCACATGTCTCTGAAGGTGCAGGAGATAATGTGGCGCAAGGAGGCATTAAGGCTTAGTCTACATGTTAAATAACGAGATAATCTGCATTGCAAACCTAAGGTTGGTGTAAAGATGCTGTAACTAAGGTGTCAGTTAGAAACAGATCAACACATTGGCAAATCCGGCTCAAGCTAAGTCATATTCTACACATGTGCTTAGATATTGCAGAGGTCAATAACGGACACAGAAGGCAAAACTCAAGAGTCCTCATGTCTAGAAGCAGCTTTAGATAAGCTGTATTGTAAACCTCAGGTTGGTGTTAAGATGCCATTACTAAGGTCTCAGTTAGAGATGGATCACCATGTTTGTTGACATTAATTACTACAGAGTTCGATCCAGGACACAGAAAGTAGAGGATCAGGAAGTCACTCAATACACCTGTCCAGAACCAGTTCCTGTTAATCCACATTATACACATGTCTGTGATGTTATCGTGCTGTGACTAAGGAGACTGATACATCAGGTGGAGTAATACAACAGTCGATCCAGGATCCAGGAGGCAGAAGTCACAAAGTGCCACATCAAGTTCTGATAGCCGGTGGTACACTGCAGCTTTTCTGATATCTGAGAGTCTACTACCTGTCTGTCCTGAACCTATCTGTAGTCTGTAATTCAAAGGAGGAAAGCTGTCCCGCACATTGGTGACTAGAGTATCACATCTGCTGGATATATAAAGGAGGAGGGTTTGTGAGTTGTGACATCAGTAACAAACAATCATAAGTTTACCAAAAGGCCGGGTTAGTCAAGTGTGAGTTTAACTTGTAAACTATTATTGTTATTTCTATAATATCTATTAAGTAAGATAGTGTGTGAACCATTTTGAGGCTGCAATCCCCCTCTATGTACTTTCTATTTGTGTGAATAAAACCCTGGATGACTGAGCACTATACCATTTAGGCTGCAGTGTTGATCAGGTGGTGGTCAGTCTCTGTCGTGTGTTAACCGATTGTACAAGACAGGATAGTCTCCCTTCACTTCTATTACAGCGTTGTTCTCTCCTACTACAAGATGCACACATCAAGGGCAGCATTGATCTTCGTCATCCATATTACACTATGGACGTTCGCACAGTCGTCATCAGGTAGAGCATCATATCAAACAGTTTGGCATTTATTTATATAGATTTTAGTTGAATTTATGTTAAATCAACTGTATTTAATCACTGTTATCTGTACAACCATGTGATGAATCATCAGCATTCCTTTTCTTTACATGCCGTAAAACCCCGCCTATAGGCCGACCCCGCCTATAAGCCGAAAGTGAGTTTAGGAGGGAAAATGCAGCTTCTTTGAGATTATTTTGACAATTTTGAAAACCCAGGCTATAAGCCTAATAGGATTTTGAGAATGTTTGTGGGTCTGTGGCATCCTTCCTGACACTAGAAGTAACCCCTTTTCAAAGATATTCAGATCTCTTTTTTAACAGATGTGCATCATCTTGAATTAAAGCATGCATAATTCACACAAAAACACCTTCGATATAAGAAGGAACTACCTATATTCTAGATCAATTTTCCATATTCAATTTGGCTAAACCTCACCCTTAAGCCGCATGTGACTTTGAGATGGAAAATTTGGATTCATGTAAAATAAATGACAATTACAATACTCATATAAAGTAATATTTGCTATATATACAAACATGCAAGGCAAATTGCAAGTAACACATCCTCTATACACATTTGATCATTGAATTGTATCTTTTGGAATTACCTTGTGACATGAATACCTTTGAAACTAAAAGAAACACTGCCAAAATCACTGCCTCAAAAAAATTCTGAGAGCACTAATCCAATACAGTTAATAATGTGTGATAGCCTTTTGATAACCTGTACAGTAGAATTTTAGGGAGGATTGAAATGAGGAGCAGACGGTTATAAGCAGCACATTTGCTCTGCAATTTTTTTAACCACACTTTTCTATAGGAAACAAAATATAAGGAGCAATTTTGGCCACCTTATGCTCCTTACAACAAGGTTTTACTGTATACAACAGACTTCTAACATTCTTTGGATTTTGTATTTGATTGTTTACATTAATAAGTGTGAACATAGCAATGATTCTACATTTGAAGTACTTTTGTGAAACTATAGATGTTAACTGAACTTATTCAATTTTTAAGAAACAACTAGCAAGTATCTCATTGTTTTAAATCTTTTATTTTCAGGAAACATTTGCCAGTCTAAAATAAACCGACTGAAGAATGTATGTTACTGGTTGGAGACCTCCGCTTCCAGCTTTGTTGGGGCCCAACAAAGATGTGGGTCAAAAGGGGGTAATCTGGCAACAGTCGATTCTGTTGGAACATCAGAGTTCATTAAGGATTTCTTGAACACCATTGGGTAAGTTTGGTAAAATGTAATATCATTTACTCATTTTGGAATCCCCAGACATGTTGGAAAGAGAAAGACGAATCCAATAGTTAGCATTTCAGGCAGAGACATCAGCTCATAGGCTAGCTTACTTAAAATCCATTTTAATTTCAGTTTCATTAGAATTCTTATACAATCTAAAAAGAGAGACTTAAAAAATCATATCATTCTGTGTTGTCAATCATTTTTGCCAAAAAAAGGCTGTGAACACAAAACACCAACCTGCATTGCAAATATAAAACCAAACCATGAGCTTGTCCACACTAGGATTACAATTATGTGACTTTATCTGTTACAACTGTTGTATTTAACTACAGATTAGCTGATGCCACACTGTGGATTGGTTATGACGAGCGTAACCAGAGATGGGAAGATGGCACTCTGTTCTCCTGGTCCAACTACCATGAAGGAGAACCTAACAAGCAATCGGAATATTGCACAGCCATGATTGTCCAGAGTGAGTCTACCTGGATTGACATGAAGTGTTCCAAAGATCGTGACAGTCTTTGCCAGTCCTCTCTGACTTTAAGTAAGTACTTAAGCAGGGATACTTTTTAAGAAAAGGTGGGGGCAAATTTAAACCCCCCCCCCTCCCCTGCGGATCAAACAATTGCATAGCCCTTTATTGTATCTTAACTTGAAACTTGAAGAGCAGTCTTCAAGAGAAGTCTAAACTGGGTCTCGACAGGGATTAGACCATGACCATAGCAAGAGCTGAAAAAAGCATTACATTGACCAGCTTTTAACGGTTTTCAGTTTGGGAATTGTCAGAACAGCACCAATGTAACCATGCAGGATTCGTTTACCTCTTGTGTTTAATGCTTTTCAAGTATAAGTGACTTATTTATCTATACTTTATGTGTTCTGTATTTTCAGGCAGGCAGTTTGGGTTTGTTGGAGTAGAAGAGGGCCACACTGTGTCTGTGGGTGACCATGTGGCGGTTGGACAGTCAGCATCACGTGTCTCATGTGGACTGCAGTGTGTGCGTGATGCAGCCTGCTCTGTATACAGATACACCAAAGATGACAAGTCCTGTACACTGTACAACTCTGGGACCACCATCAAGACAGTTACTAACCATGGTGAATGGTATGTGTACTAATAAACTTAACCTAGACCCTTTCAGCTATTATAAAACCAAATTGGACAACCCTGATAAAGTACAACTTTTTATTACTAACATATTATAGCATCTCTTAACTATTGGAGCTTACACTCCCACTCAACTGGTGTATGGTGTCAAAATGCTAACTGGTGGTGTATTGAACAATGTCAAAGATAAAACGACCATCAATTGGTAAATTAGATCACCATTTTCCCATTGATAGATAGAATTTACACTCTCTAGTTATCAACTGGTTACTCAATAATGTCTTTCTACTTGTTTATATAGTCTTTGTCTAACAACCTACATACACAACTCTGTTCATCCACTTAAGGGGGAAAACCAAAAATTTACATTGAATACAGGGGTAGACACTAACACTGGCCCGGGAGCTAATGGAGCGTAGTTATAAGTTTTGGCCTGTAGTTTTCAGCAAAATACCATTCCTACGGCCCCAGGTGGCCTACAAGAGTATTTGGAAGACATTTAAAGAAGGTTTGACTAGCAACTATAGTCATGTGATATATTGTTGGAAAGAGGGAAATGTGCCTGAATTAATCATGTTGATCACAGTCTTTCATAGACCGATCAGAAATATAGATGTTTTTTTCTCTTAAAGAAAACATAATTTTGACCATTGGACCACAGATCTTGGTCTGGGCCCATAGTTTTCAGAGCTATGGCTCACAGCTGAAAAGGTTAGTGTCTACCCCTGTGGATATCAGAACAGGTATCAGCTATCCTGTTTATTTGGGTAATCATTCACAAGTGGAAATGGCAGTATCAATAAAATTGATATTTCCAACTTAGCCCTCAAGCAACTATTTGTAATATATTTGCATTGCATGTACATTATGATACCCTTGGCTTTATGTTGCTAAAGGGACCTGCTCCCACTGCCATACAGGTGAAATGAATTAAATATTAGCCAACTGTTTACTGATGTATGGTAACAAATGATAAGTCAACAAGGAGAGTTGCTGTTCTGTATCAAACCTCAGAATATCTCTCTGTGATTTCTAGTGTAACACTGGGTAGATAACTAAGCAGTATGCTAATCTGTAATTGTACCTTGAGGTCCATGAATCATGTCTTTGAGATAACTATGTGCATGCAATAACAGTGTGCTGATGTTCATATAACCAGTGATGGAATCTGATTTACTGCATGACAAGTGATGATAGCTATGTATGTACACTACATGCACCTGACGAAGGGGCATCAAGTTCCTGAATGGGAATATTGTAAAATAGTGTTGATGTATATAATTGGAAATGATTTGAGAAGGATTCTGATTTGAAACTGGTAATGTAATGATTGATTAATCCACTACGCGTCCAAGTAATAATAGTTACGATGTATATAGGCTGTTAAGAAAATTGGCAAGAATAGATCCCTTAGTTTCTCTGTATGGTTTTAATAGTAATATTGCACTGAAGTCCATTTGTAAAAGCTGTGTGGTTTGTAATAACTATGTAGGTATCTTCCAAAGTATACAAAATGTCAACTGACCTAAGACTCCTATATCTTGAGAAGTAAATTTAAGATAATGTATGTATAATGTAGTAGATTTAAGGAGGGTTCTGATATCAATTTATACATCACTTACATCTATGCTTAATCATTGTCAGGGTATACATATGTATACATATATATGCAACTTTGCAAAGAACAATGGTAAGTGAAGAAAATAGGAGTACACATATGAACCAGTATGTTTCAGGAACACTTGACATGAATATATCCCTTAGTATTGGTATTATCTTAATCATCTTGATGCATATAAGTTCATATGTAATAGCTTTATGGGCTTGATATATAAGTACATCTACATATTTATATATATTTATATATGTATATATATATATATATATATATATATATATATGTGTGTACAATATGTCATTTGACAAAGATGTCCTTTCTCTTGACAAGTACATTTTAGAAAACGTATTTACCACTTAGTAGATTTAGGAAGTGTTCTGATATCAATATATATCACAAGTGCGGGTAGAATACATGTACATAGAAACAATGTATTTATGTAACTCAACAATGAACAAATTTATTCTGAATCATAGTTCTCTGTTCAATAAAAGCCAGCAAAATCAATTTCTTTGTTAACACTTCAATATATTCTGCCCTGTCTTTAAAATTACTTTTTCTGACTTATTTCAATTGGATGAGTGTGATTTGTAGATGGAGAAATATAAAGTATAGAAAAGGAAGATAATGTAAATGAGGACTTTGTTGTTTCTCAAATTCATTAATTGTCCCCAATAGATCCTCAGTGAATTGCCCCATCCATTAAAACATCTGCTTAGAGTTTGATTGATCAATGGCACAATCCAATCATCACGTCACCCCCATTAATAAATTCTGAAGGACTGAAACATAAATAGTCTATTTTCTAACTTAAATAAAGTGGAATTCGCTGATTTTAAATTACTTTAGAGCATTTCACATTTCACATTTCAGGGGTGTATTGATCATTTCTATTTACATTTCCATTGTTTGATTAATAGAAGTGAAAATATGGTAAGGTAATAGGGAATATGTCACAAAGGAGAACACCTCCATGTCAATATAACATTGTTAAGATGCAGTGTGGGTTTGGGCACAGTGGGGCACACAGGGCTCACCCTACCTTGCTCTATGGGCATGCTTGCACAAGTCTCGCCCTTCCTCACCCCAGTATGCTGGGCTGGTATTGATGTATGGTGGAGTAAGATGGTTCACAGGTTGTCCTTTAGTCGGCGTCCCTGCACTGTGTCCCCTCCATTCTGCAGAAGGGGAAGGACCAGTGCGCCTCTCTGCAAGCATCACCCAACCCAACATCTGCCAGCTCCAGACTTGGCAATGCACCAAATCTAAATTTCCAAAGGGTCAGCATGATGTATGAGACTCGCTACATTCATATATTATGCTGAAAAAATGCATAAAGCACATTTATGGGGGTATGCAGCCATAAAAGTATTTTCTAGGATTGTGAATCTGACAACTTGTCACATGGAGTGGTCAGTCAGAGGAGCCTAGTGTCATCCCGTGAGATGGTAACCTGGTAGGTCCTCAGATGGACAACCATTAACCTTTATGACAGTCACTAAGAGTATCCTAAATTCTTATTATATCAATGGGAACGGAGAATACACTTCTTGTCCCAATCAATCACTACCACCGACTGGCCTTACTATAAGACGACTATTTGACAATTTTAGATGCTTTGATTTTATTAGTGTGCCAGCATCACATCTCTACAACAACCATCACTCTTAGCACAGATTAAATCAAAATACCCACGATATGTTAGAAAAATGTCAAAACATTTTGTTTTTTCAAAAATGATATTTTTGTACCCTATGCTACTTATAGAGCCTACACCTTTGAAGCTGGATGTGCATTGTACACTTTCTATGCATATGGGAAGGTGACACTCTGCATCGACCAAAGCATGTAGAGTAGATTCACCTGGAGTCGGATACATACCTTGAGACCAGTATGACTAGTGCTACACAATATCCTAAACTATTTACTTTTCCAATAACCCAATGTTCTCTTCAGATAAATGTTAGTTTGAATGATGATCAATGTTGAACTCGGCTCACATTTTAACAATGCGGGTGGGAGTAGGCAGTGAGATTTTGCCTGAACACAGGAGATCGTTTTCAGTCTCTTAACCATATTTTAATATTGAACCCAAAGCTTTTTTAATTTTTCCCCTTAAAAACTATTAAGGTTGGATCTGACATTTGCCCGATATGAAACCAACCCTTGCTGACAAATATGAGTAACAACTTTGCATCCAACAAATGGACAGATGTTGTGACTACAGAAGGCATGGTACTGTTGTCCCTCCCATTCAATCATAGAATGCTCTCCTTGACCATGCTGTCCTTTGGAGTGAAAGACTTCAACGTGAAACTCCTTGATTCTCCCGAAGGGTGTTTTAGTGATTTAAGCAGAGATCAGACGGTTCAGAAAATAGCAGAATCGATTCTGTCTGGCTTTAGTATAACTACTGATAATCCTCCACTAAAGAGCCAGTTGTGCTATCGAAGGATCCATGATGATAACAGCTATGCCAGCTTCAAATACCAATGTTGTCAGAGATTTGTCTATGATAAGCCACTCTATTGTACTGATGTAAATCCAGACACCACTGTATATATTATTGTGTCATCTCAAAAGTATTGTTCTTTCTGCGTTGGCCTAGTATTCTCATTCATATAATCTCTACCGGATCAATGTAAAGAGTAAGAGAAACAAATGAAGATACCAATCGAAGAAACAATTTTCAACAAGGTCAACCCTCAAGCAGAAGTTTTTAAAGAGCTTATAACAGCTGCTTCGAATACCCAATCCATGGTATGCTGCAGGTTCTGCCTGCTAGTATCATAAACACAATGAATGAAGAATTTGCTGATTTTTCTGTTGAGAATATTTTTGGGTTTGCATGCAAAAAGTGTTCCTGGGATTATTTTTCAGATTTTCGATTACCTAGGATTAGTAGCAGCTTGTCTCCCTTTCATTAAGCGACTGATCATATTCCACAAGTATGAAGAAAAAGAGTTCAATGCCCGACATCAAGCTGTGGGAGATTAACGCCTGATGTATACATTGGAAAAAAGCCTGATCCACATAGTTGACCCAACAGTGTTTGTGATCTTTGCTCCCTCTTCATAACCGTTATTATTCAATTTCAGCTGTTAAGAATAAATCATTTGATATGTCAGCTCATACTGCATCTAAATATATTCATACAACTTAGCTATTTCAAGGTTTATTTTTAGCACACCAAATGCACCAAAGTCAATATGGTCTTAAAGGCGCACTCAACCCAGGACCTAACCCTGCCGAGTTTTGTACGCAAATGACGTCGTGGGTTCAGTGCGCCTTTAAACCAGCGATAACTAAAGTGGCCCTCCAGCCCATAACGAATGATGGATTTTAATGTGGCCACTAAAGTGTAATCAAGAGTTGAGTAGGTCTGGAAACATGCAGAGAAGCCTATGACGAAGGGTTCTTTGTGGATGAAGAACAACTCTTCAATATTGTCTTTGCTTTGAAAAATGTATGTTTGCTATTTTGGACAACAGTTTACAGGGTGACGTCAAAAGGTCGATTGTGATAAAATGAAAAAAAAGGAGATAAGTATGTTGTGTTGTCACAAGACCTCTATCAGACTTAAGCATTAGATTGGTCACAGTCCCTTCACTGGACCACTACGCTGTCACTTTATAAACTGTGATAACATCAGCTCAGAGGGACTGCAGACTAGCCATAGCGGGCATCAAGTAACCAGGGAGTAAAGGTCATCTGTCTGTCCTGGGTTTGTTAGCGAGATTTGTTTGTAGGTTGGGAAAGCATATTTTTGGGAGGGACATCATCATAATAGGCCTACCTCCCAATGTAGCTATCAGTGTCGGCCTAGACATTCAGACATTCATGCATGGCCCCAATGTTATTGACTGCAAGAAAGCATAATGAGGTTGCTATGTGACGTTTATTTAGGATATAGTATTTAGAAGCCTATAGAGCAGCCTGATGTAAAGCTATTTTAAGCTTCAAATATTGATGTAGATTGATCATGGTTGCAATTTAGTGAAAATCATAATAGTAATCCAAACTCCTAGTAATTAACATGCCCGTTTTTTTTTATGGCAATAGAGTTATATTACTTCAAACGATATACCAGGTGTGTTTTTCTTTTTCAATATATCAGGGCCTATATCGTTGCATAATAATTCATCATCCACTTGAATGCAAGATACAAAGCACATCACAACAGTCTGTTGTCTCTTCATGAATTAAAACAAGATTCCACCCCGAATGTACCCAAAGCACCTCATTGACATCAATCATCGTGATCAGCTTCTGCTTTAGTTTATCGAGCTCAAGAAGGAAATGTGGCGTGGTGAAGGTATGAAAGGGAAGTCAGTGGGGTGTTTCACAAGGGGCATATACATATACTTGTAGAGTAAATGTTTCTTTAGGAGGACCTAATTGTACATAACCAGTAAGACCAACATTTGGTTGTATCAATTGTATACTGCTTATAAAAAGTGTTTCACAGAGGTCTACAACCAAGATGTTAGTCAGGGTCTTTGGCCTACAATTGAGAAACAACTAACATATATAAGTGTTTCACAATGCATATTAGCGTGGAGCTTGCTAATATTTTGCTTACAGATTTTTTCAAGTTTTCTTCACGTAATATATGTGTCATACTACATATAACAATCCCTGCAAATATCTGTTTATTCAGGATGAAAATAAACTGGTTATACACACTTTTAAAACAACACTATTTTGATCCTATGTGATCATCATACAAGGGGAGAGTATTTAAAATTAATGCTAGATTCAAAGTATAGGCTCCAAACGCTCCCAATTCCCCGTTTTAAGATTAGCAAACAGGAATCTGAACTTTATCTGTAAGTAAAAAAGATATTATGTGCGTGATAAAACATATACCTTAGTTTGAAAATAACCAGGGTTAATGGTTTATAGTAAGTTCTATCATTTGCAAAATAATTCCAAGAGTGGGTCAACGTGAGTTTAAATCTTCCTACAGCAAAGGTTTTAAAGCCACCATATGAAAAGCAATAGATTCCCGTTTTTAAGGTCTCATGCAGAGATAAAGCAAAAGTAAAGCCCTGCCTAGGTGTGTTTCTGCTCTGTCCTGTGACGAGAACAATTTACCTAAAGTTTGGTCAGGGGCAAGGGGCAGTATGAATTACAAATCGATCATTTACTATGATCTGGAATTTAATCAGTAAATGAAGGAACACTGCCCCCATATGTTATGGGCACTTCAAACCACAAGTAGGCCTTCATATCACAAGATTACCACCTCTCTGGTGAGGAAAAAATCTCACCCGCAGGCAGCACTGTCTAGTTCTGCATACCATAACATACAAACAAGTTTATCACGTGTGACATATTTACTAGACTACTGTGGAATGGAATTGGCCTAACTATTACTTGAACATAGAGAAGGCCACTCAATAATAAAACCTGGTTTCTCATCACTAAGGACTGAAAAATATGACAAGAGAGGCTTTATTTTCTCTATATTTTTTTTACTAGTGGGCTCAATTGTTTACGACAACATATACGTTGTGCTACCAAAATTCCTATTTTAGTAGTTAACAAGTTACTGATCTTTAAAAGTAAGGAAAATGTGAATTGTTTTATCCCACTATATTACTGGCAGCAAAAGCTTAATTTGATTCCAAATATGCGTGGGATTTTGATTGGCCTTATGAATAGTTTGGATAATAGAAACAGGTTGAAGGCTTAGTTGTACATGTGAGCATAGGAATTTGTGACACATCCTATCATGACCAGAGGGCAAAATGGAATACACCACAGAAACCGCTCAGACCTACATGTATATTCCATACTCAGTGAGTTTGATTTCTAATGCTGGAATACCAACATTAAACAATCAAAAAACATAATTCTTGGCCACATCAAACTTATCTTAACTCTTTTAACTGGTTAACGCATATTGCTATTGTATATTACCCTGATTGATACCTTTAAATAGAAATCAGTCATATTCTATAAAACAACTATTGATGTAAATGACAATGGCCAGTCCCGCATTTGGGATACCAGTGTGTGAGTATCTGTATCAATAACGGGACAATGATGTAGGCTTTATGAATAAAAAAGCCTAGAGCAACAATATAATGATGCAATAAAACAAGCAAGTTTTAGCAGCTTCTGTCACTTTCCTTCCCCTTTGTACAACTGAGTGTATTAACAGCACTTAGCAGTCAACCATCCAAGTGCTAACTGTGTCAAAATATTGCTAGGTGTCTGCCAACCATCCAACCTCTTTTGTGTAGTAACTCATGTTATCTGTAGTAAAACCAGCACAGGGAGAAGAAGCAGCGTCAAAAGGGATTCTAGGTTGCCTCCAGTACGAGTGCTGAATAAGGGTCGGAAAAGCACAGATAGAATAGGAATAGATAGATTTTTGAAGTGTTTCACAGATCCTATTATATTGGGAGGGGTATTCATCACTAGTAAGGTCACTATTAGAATACTCCTTGTGAAACACTTTATAAAATGACCATTCCATATTCTATTCCAACACATATTCAGCACTCTTAACTCCACTAGAATATTCCACAATAATGATTCCTTGTGAAACATCTTCCTGGAATCTCTTTTGACTCTGCTTCTTTTCTCTGTGAGGGATGTCAATTATGTAGACCCCCAACTGCTATTTGTATCAATAAAGGCTATCTGTATAATGTATGTCGCTATCTATGATACTGTAACACCTTGTAATTATGTTATACTATTATTATGTTTGATGCGCATATGCCCATATTGTATTCATTGTAAATCATGGACCACTGCATACATCCGCAGGCACCACTTGCTGCCGCCCGGTGAGGCCCGCTGATATCAGGATGCATCTGGCACCTTGTTTACACTGTATAACACTGTAAGCAATTACTATACAACCTACATGTAAACATATCAAAAAGAACACCAAGTTCAGATGGTGTAAAATATTGAGTTGGATACTATCCTCATCCGTTATCTCATGGACACTTACTGGACCTGCTTTATTAAATATGTCAACAGTACTGGTAGATCAGTTATAAATGCTGACTGTCAGAAGCATATCTATATGCAGTAGTATATATAGATCGATGCGTACTGTGTTATATCTTATGCATTACCCATTTTGAAGTAGATGTTGTATTTCGAAGATCATTTTATGAAATAAATACACGTTGAAAACTCAAATAATAACCGAAATACAGTGTAATACATGAGTAATATATTTTCTCACTGGTGGAATCAATTAATCTATCAGGTAAAATTTGCAATAAAGTGGGTTATAGAACCCACTTAGCACAGAAGGAATTGTTAGTTTCCCTTGAAGATACACTTAGCAGTTGGATGGTTAAACCCCCAGCGCCCCTATATATAGGGCTGAGTACCTGTCCCAGCTCCACTCCGACTGCCACTGGAGGGGTACGGAGACCTGCGCCTTTAACTGCAAATTGTAGTCACTACAGGTAGCACAATTGATACACTTGCCATTTGTACACCCGACCCCCTCTCTCCCTCTAGTGCATGCATACTTTCAATATAAGCAGTTAGTGAGGTGACTAGACACCAAACCACATGACTGCTACCGTTCAGATTACAAGATTGCAAGTAGAAGGCTAAAGTAGTTTGCAGCGGATATTGAGGTAAGGATCTCAATAGGTTCCTGGCTCTTGCTTTCAGTTATGGCTACCTGGTCCCAGTATGATACTTTTTTGGACGCATTTATCTGCTGTGATGAGGATTTAAATAATGCTTTTTAAACAATTCAACAAGGGATTGTCAATAAGATTCTTTTATTGACAGTTCCAAAAATGGAATTTGAAAACCAAAACCAATATCGACACCAAACCTGAGTTTCACTCCAAACCAACTTTCGCTACAAACTTGATTTTGACTACAAACCATTTTGACTCTGTCAATAAGACAGACATCATCCATTGTTGACAGTTTGCACGGGACACTGTCAATAACAGTCCTGAACATTTGTGACTATTTTTTCCACCATTGACAGTGCGAACTATCAATGGCTTGTTTTAATATTGTCGCCTATTTGGGGCTGACTAGTTCGCTGTTCTTAAACCTATCCTATCCACCCTTGACACACTGGCCATTGACACCTTAAATCTCAAGTGAGCAGCGCTATCACAAAGTCAACACATTCCTTATAACACTCTCTTTATTGACGGGTACAAAAGCATATATATATGCTTCACTACTGAAGTATTTACAAGTAGGCCTACAAAGCTGTATGCTATCTTCTTAACTACCCAGCTATGAAGGGCTGAATCGCACATGTATACATTTATATTGTTTATAAATGAATTAAGAGATTTAAAATGGTAAGATATCTTGACTGAAGATGCTGCTGCGGATACAAAAATAATTGTACAACTGCTAAATGTATCAATGCTGCTACCTGTAGTAACTACATTTAGCAGTCAACCAGCCAACGGCTAACTGTATAAAAAAAACTGCCTAGTGTATCAAGCTCTAGGGATGTCTATTATAGGGTCATTCAACTGTTTTCTGTATCAATACATTATATTTGCATCATAATAGGATTATAGTGTAATATGTCAGAAATATGTTTCTTGCGTCGTGGAATCAATATATTGGGTCAAAATTGGAACTTAATGAGTTATAGAATACATTTTCAGTGTAAAAGTTTTACCTTCTCCAAAATCCAAAGACAGTCTTAACTTTATCTTACCAACTGCTAAGTGTATCAATGTCCTTAACTGTATCAATAGAATTTGATACACTTTTTCTATACGCTTAGCAGCTGGATAGCTGGGTGCTAAGTGTAGTTACTACAGTTATCAGGATTGATACACTCAGCAGTTGGACAATAATCCCTATAGTTGACTATTGGGACATCATTATAGGAGTGTAGAGTGGGAAATATAAGCCATCTGTCGGACCTACACAGATTTTATAGTAGCCTACAGATCTAGGCGCAAAACCCTTGCTTTACCATAACATCTAGAATGAATATATTCCGCTTTTCACAGAATCCAGAGAGAACCCAGAGAGATACTAAGCACATTTGATGTATTGTCCTCTCAAGTTGGTATATTTTTACGGCACAAAGTATGCATGTATTTTATAGTTTATGAAAACCCGATCCTCAGCAAGTCATTTCAACTCATTGGGATATGAGCCTACAAACTTCTCCTTATCCTGACACTAAAGTCATTGGTATCAACTATACCCTGTTATCCCTTTTTAGCACCCCCTATCCCCTTGATAATGATATATAAATTTCAAATGATGTCAAATTTCACTTTGCAGATCCTCTGGCTAGCACCATGGCAAAAGCAGAAGCATTTCTCATGTTTGCTGCCATCTTCATCCCGGTGGTTATTGGCAAGGCAGTGCTGAAGGGGCCTACCGTTACCAATGAAGCAAGACCCAGAGGATATCATGTACCAGCTTTTTTCAATCCAGTCCAAGTAGGCTACAAACCAAGTGTGGAGGCTTCTATGGGTTCCACAGAGGTCTGTACTTTGAATACTACAGATCCGGAAATAACTCTGAAAATAAAATCAACTGAAAAGAATGGTGCAAAACTATTGAGGTTTGATCTGGCATTTGAAGGATATGAAACTAACCCTTTGTTGACAAATATGAGTAACAACTTTGCATCCAACAAATGGACAAAGGTTGTGACCAAGAAAGGCAAGGTACTGTTGTCCCTCCCATTTAATTATGAGATTCTCTCCCTGACCATGCTGTCCTTTGGGGTGGAGAACCTGAATGTGGAGCTAGTGGATGATCCTAAAGGATGTTTCGATGATCTCAACAGTGAGCAGAAGGTCCAGAAAGTAGCAGAACTGATTTTGGCTGACTTTAGTATAACTACTGATAATGATGAAGCAAATGGCCAGGCCTGTCATCAAAGGATCCTTGATAAGGGTGGCCATGCCAGCTTCAGATACCAATGTTGTGAGAGATTTGGCACAGATGAGTCACTCTATTGGACTGATGTAATCCCAGATACAACAGTCTATATTATTGTTGTCATGTCAAAAGTATTGTTCTATCTGTTTTGGCCCTATGTTCTTATTTATCTTATCTCTAACCAATCAATGTACAGAGTAGACTTAGAGAAACCAAGGAAAATACCCACCGTACCGACAACCTTCAATAAAGAAGACTGTAAGCCAGAAGTCAAAGACTTTAAAGAGCTAAGCATTGCTACTTCAAATTCTGAATCAGAGGTTTGTTCTTTGCACATCAATGTTAAGGAGAAGCAGCTTGTGACATCTAACAGTCTGTTACACTTCCTACCTGCCAGCATCATGCATGAAGTAAATGCAGGGTGGTTAAGTGAAATTTTTGATTCAAGCATGTTTGGTGTGGCATGTGAGAAATATTCCTGGGCATTCTTTCTCAAATACCCAGTGTACATAATAATGGCAATAGCAGTTTGTCTTCCATTTAGCGCACGTCTGATCATATTCTACCAGTTTGAGCAAGATGAGGTGAAAGCACGACATGATGCCATGGACGATCTACAGCTGATGCACCCACGAGAAGTAACCCTCTTACATATGGTTGACATGACAGTGTTTGTGGGTTGTGTATATGGTGTGTATGCATTCACATGTCTAGTTTTCCTACTAATGAGGATAGGCCTCCCTGATTTTGATGTTATTGCCTTTGGAGCTGTGAGAGACATGAAAGGTATAAACAGGGTGCTCATTATCAATGTATTTCTATTGCATTTGCTATTGCCATTTTCTTTTTGTGGGATCTTTGCACTGTTCTTTGGAATATTCTACTGGCTGGTTGCTCTCCCTGTCTGCCTACTGGTCATTGCTGTTTACTTTACACCGATGATCTACCTTGTATTACGTTTTCTTTTTCCATTCAAGCCATCTTTCTATAGCAAGAAGTTCATTAATATGGAAAACAATTTGCTTTTCTTGGATGAAATTAGTCCAGATAACAACAGTGGTGCTGTTAACCGAAAACCCACACATCATATACTAGTTGGTATATGTTGTATTCTTCTGATCTTGAGTATATCCATTCAACTGGCAGAGGCATTTAGCTTTTTAGCAGAGGTAATAACTTACACTTCTATCGGGTTCATCACCAATTTCCTCAGTGCATTCCCGTACATGCAAATAGCTTTTTGGGTTTCATTTTTCACCATCTATTGCTTCCGCAACCCCTATCACAGATACAAGGACTTCCATTCTAAGATTATAGATGTACTGAGGGAAGCACATGGACAAGACCTCACAAACGTGACAAATCAAACGGCAGATGAGCAAGTGAACACAGCTTTCAGGTACAAGCCAGTGGTTGAGAATACATTTCAGTTCAGTTGTAGTACTGACTTACCACCAGCAGTGGATGAGGTGAAATTGGAATTCAACTACAAGTCTACATCCCCTAAACTGGATGAGGATAAATTGTGCATTTCTGGTAATAAGATATACTGGAATATGAGCAGCCTTGGTATATTTGTCAACACGTCTGATGAGCCCCATATTTCTAAGGCCTTGTTCTCAGAGATTTGTCATGCCGCTATCCCAGGCTGTCCGGGTCCTGTCCATAACAGTCTGCTAGAAACATTTGTGCCGTTAAGTTTGATGATTGGCTGCCTTGTGTTGGTGTTCTACATAGCAAAGATATTTGGTGATGATTTATCATCTGCCAACCAGCTTTTCGTAGCCGTAGCGGGGGGCCTTCTCCCATTACTCCTCAAATTTGTAGCAACCCCAGAGGCATCTGAGATAGATGTGACATCACTCGCGTTCAGAGGAAAATTCCTTGAAATCATGAAAAAATACAAAGAGCCGTGGCCTGTTTACAATCTGAAGTCTGCCAAAGCTATGGAAATTAAATATGTTGAAGGTGAAGTCGCCAAGGTTGAGGAGGGTGAAGGTGAGGGTGTTGAAGCTGAGCATGTTGAACCTCAACATGGTGAAAGTGAGGAAGTTGAGGCTGAGCATGACGAGGTTGAACTTGGTGAGGTCAAACAAGGTGAGGCTGAGGACGGTGAAGGTGAGGATGGTGGAGATGAGGGTGTAGAAGTTAAACAATGTGATGGTGAGGAAGTTGAGGTTGAGAATGGTGAGATTGAGCAAGTTGAGTGTATTAAAGTCAAGTGTGGAGAAGACAAGGACCAGATTCATATTCGTTTTACCAAAGCAATGTTTGTAAAGAACTAAAGTGAGAGTTACCACACTGGTAGAAACATAATAAATAGCCAGTCTCCTACTGTTGAAAGTTTGATGTTTCATGTTGTGTATCAATCCAGTACTGTTTGTAGATGAACAGGAAGGTCCTTGATGTAATGGTTAGCCTATTGGAAATTGGTGCCGGATTTCCAGGTTTGATTCCCAGTGGTTCCTAAAATATATATGAGACTGGCTGAAAATCACTTTTAACTTATATGTGGCCCCAACAGATGTGAATTTCTACAAATATCAAACATAAATGTGCACTATTTACCTATGTACATGAATTGTGGTATTGATATTTCTGTATATGTTCTTTTTCTTAATGTTCTCTCCCATGTTACAATTATATATCACAACAGATCGATGAGCAAAAGATTCAATGATATTTGTCAAATAATAAACTACCGAGATTGATTGTTGCATGCATACCGTAAAACCTCGCGTATAAGCCGCGGCTTGTACGCGAATCAGACTCAGCTTTCTTTTGATACCAAACATGCCTACATAGGGTGCGGCTTATAGGAGAGTTTTTATAAGTATACTACAGTACCAAATTAACCATTTTCAGATGGCCTCTGCGGCTTATAGGATCGCACCAAACTCAGGGTGCGGCCTATGCGCGAGTTAAGCTTATACGCAAGGTTTTACGGTACATATTTTTATGATATCATCTTTTGAGAATTATTACTTATTTACTTGTTATCATAGATATATCTATACAGCATGAAATAAGAAACAAAACTATGCTTTCTCTCTATATTTCATTTTATTGCTTTATAGTCAATACACATCAAAATATATATTGGACCGACCAACCTAAATTGCTTGAACTTGGTGTATTAATGGTGTACTGCTAACCCTTCTTGTTAAAACGATTTTATGTGGATAAACAAATACTATAAAGTGTATATTGCTGCATTAATTATTTGTTCATTATCTTTGATCAGTTAGTTGCTGTAGCATCTAAACCCACATGTCGTACTCAATGATAACAGTTAAGCACATATTCAGAAATTCATGATAGATGCATCTAGGTTTATATGAATATTCTAAAAAAGAGAAACTCTCCAATTTTGTCAGTTTCTCTTTACAAACTAAACTAAAAAGAAATAGAAGGCACTTAGACAGTGGTGATCTTTTAGCAGTACGGTAAATGGAATATGGCATGGGCGTCGCAAAAATTTTCTGGTCTACCAACACCCACACCAAGAACAGATTCACACAAAAAGTAAAAGTGTCTCTCACCTGGCCCTGGTAAAAATGGAGTGTCAAACAACTATTGGCTCTACATATATGAAGGGTCAACATGAATTAACATGGATAACACAGAGTCAACGTGAGTTGACCCTTCATATAAGCAGAGTCATTGATGGTTTGACTCTGTTTCACATAATAATCTGTTATTACTGTGAAAGTTCACAGGTGTAAATTTTCGCTGAGGTGGCAAAAAAGTGTGCAGGTATTTATTCCATACTGTAGCATGTAAGAATTTCGCAGATTTTTCATTTCTGTGAATATAGCGAAAATATATACCCAAGGAAATAAAGTATGACCACTGTAGATGACAAGCTGAGGTTTATGAACTACCGTGCCCTATTTATATTCATGGATGGAATCCTGTAGTCCTATAGAGTAATACTGTATGGAGTAACACACCCAATGAAGGTGGCTTCTCTGGGTCCTGATCTACCCATATGATAAATTCATGATTTCTCAGTCAAAAGATACATAACCCAGAGGTCAGATTTTGGCTCCTAACCCTTTAAGGATGGCATGATACCTGAATGCATCATGCCATTGGTCATCATGATGCATAAATGCAGCCTTGACGAGTGACCGGCGTGTGGTGCATTCAAGCATCATGCATATGCCAATCCTATGGAGTTGAGATACTGCAAACGGCATGTTTCGATCAGATGTTTCGATCATCTGATCAGATCAGGGCATATCAAACATGTTTGATATGCTCTGATCCGATCAGTGGGAGTCCTGCAAACAGCACTTTTCCTTGGTTACTGATCGAGACATCTGATCGAAACACACCGTTTGCGGTGGCCTTAAAGGTCTGCACCAATGCAGCACAAGCGAGTTACTCGCTGGGGCTGCATTGGTGCATCATGACAACAACTGTCATCTTTAGCCCTTAACTGTAGCCCTTAACCCTTCAAGCAGGCTGAACTGAAAACACTGCCATCGGGCCGCTCTATTCTGAAATCACCAGGGTCCCTAGGAGAGTCGCCCAGCATCACCCTGGGTACCCCTGGTGGCAGCGGGAGTGAGGGGGTATGGAGTCACGTTTGGTCCACAGGCCACGAAGTGTTCACAGGGTCCTCAGAGGCCAAGGAAAGACACAAGTTGGTTCTGTTAAAATGACTTATGTTATCACTTGGAGTATAATTTCTTTGGCACATTGATATTTTCACCATCCAGTCAACGTTAGGACCCACCCAGACAAGATATACCAGTTACAGTTTATCTTGGCAAAATTGTAGGCTATATTTTATTCTATCATGTACCATGTATTGCCAGGCTCGAAGATTCGGTCATCTAATAATATCTTCTTTAATGTACTTACTAAAACTGATAATGGACCTTGCAAATCTTTCGTTCAAAGAAATAAATTACATTTCTGCAAGGAGTTTGATTATAGGTGTGGACACTTTGTAGCCTGTGGACAAAACGTGACTCCACAGGGGGGCCCGTCCCCAATGCAGAGGGAGGCCGCCTCTGCCGCTGATCACCTGATGGCGCTGCGGACACCGGAACTACCCCGGCTGGAGCAGGCTGGTAGGGGGGTGGAGAGAGAAAAACGGGGAGGATGTAGTCTACACCCAGATCCCACTGGACAGCCCCCAGCGTACCAAGTCTGCCATGAACAAGTACAGATTATAGTCAATTGCAAGAATGCAATGCCTTCAACATTGAAATTTGAATATTTCAAGAATCGACTCTTTTCATCAATTGTTGTGTACATGTATGAAAAACGGCGGTGTTTCATTTGGATGGACAACAGTACATCCTTCTCTTTATTGAATCGGAAATAAGTATAAAATAAATCCATAGCCTGAACAGGACGATCGAGGTGTGTAGCACCCTACTGGTCCTTAATCATTGTCAAAGGTCTGGCGTGAGAGAATTGCTATCCATGGATTTAAACCCCATTGCTATTACAACATATGACAGGTATAAATGATATGCTGTTCCGGATATCTGCTTGGAGAGGTGCGGAAAGGTTAATTCTTGGTACGCTTGATGCTACTAATGATATCCTCTACACTAGAGATAGCGCCTGGTCCTGCGTCTGACCGCTCGGTCTGGTCGGCCATCCCTCCTAGTGTCTGTCCACCTGAGTCGCTATCTGCCTGTACGGTGCTCCTAGAGTTCTTCTTCCCCGGTTTTGAACTCCCCCCGACTCCTCGCCCAACCATACCAAGGATGTCACCAATAACCTGCGAAGCTGGTAGACACTCTTTTGCATCATATTTCACCAGATACACTGGTCCAATTGTGTTCTCAGAGAATTTGAAGGCTTTTGATTGGATCACCCCGCCTGCGCTTGCACCGACGACGTTAAGTACACCTTCATCCTGGTGAATGCTGATAACGATGCCATGGTAGTCGTACAGCTGTGTGTTGATGACAACATGGTCACCGGGCTTCAGCTCATCAATGCTGGCCACCTGTTTTCTAGACCGCTGTAAAAAGAATGAGTTATGGGTGAAACGTGGGAAACGTAGATTTATACATGTTTAGGCCAACAAAAAAAAAGGTTTGTTTCAGGTCACCCGACCGACTCTATCAAAACAGGGCCGACCCTATTTTTTTTATGAAATTTTTGAGAAAATTCCGTATTTCCCCCCCTTTCTGGTCAATTTTAGGGTCTTCGGAGAGGCTGGCCAGTATTTTCATGTTGAAAAAGAAAAGTTGAAAAAAAAGAAATCCGACCTACCGACCCTACATTTTCTGCCCATGTTACGAAACAAACCTTTTGTTTTTTGGCCTTAGCATTCGAGGTAGGTGCGAAATCAGCTCTTTATAGCTGTGTCTCACGGGATAAGGCCAATGTGAAAGTCTTTGACTAGGTGAAATCCTAGAGCAGCTTAGTAGAAAACGGTTTATTTAGGGCGGATAGATATTTAGGTCGAATAAAATTACTGATTTAAAGTATTATAATATCCATTAACATTCTTAGCCTGTTTATATCTTCATCTACCCAAAATAAAGTGTTTTCTTTCAAGCCGGTCGAAAAATACACTTTCACGTTGGCCCAATCTCGTAAGACACAGCCTAATAGGAAGCAGGTGGGTCATCCACCCTGATGAATCTAAGTAATATAAGGGCCTATACAGATTATGTTGAGGTACAATCAGCGACTAAGTTCAATGACAGGAGTGTTCCATAGATACCAAAGAATGACAGTGAACCATCCCAACATTATAGATCCCATGAAGGAGGTAATATGGCCTTCCCTCATAAACCACGTACCATGATATAGGTGTGTCTGTGTGGCTGTACTACACTGGCACTCTGCTCTACACGCAGTGACACCTACACTGGCACTCTGCTCTACACGCAGTGACACCTACACTGGCACTCTGCTCTACACGCAGTGACACCTACACTGGCACTCTGCTCTACACGCAGTGACACCTACACTGGCACCCTGCTCTACACACAGTGACACCTACACTGGCACTCTGCTCTACACACAGTGACACCTACACTGGCACTCTGCTCTACACACAGTGACACCTACACTGGCACTCTGCTCTACACTCAGTGACACCTACACTGGCACTCTGCTCTACACACAGTGACACCTACACTGGCACTCTGCTCTACACTCAGTGACACCTACACTGGTACGCTGCTCTACACACAGTGACACCTACACTGGCACTCTGCTCTACACACAGTGACACCTACACTGGCACTCTGCTCTACACACAGTGACACCTACACTGGCACCCTGCTCTACACACAGTGACACCTACACTGGCACTCTGCTCTACACACAGTGACACCTACACTGGCACTCTGCTCTACACTCAGTGACACCTACACTGGCACTCTGCTCTACACACAGTGACACCTACACTGGCACCCTGCTCTACACACAGTGACACCTACACTGGCACTCTGCTCTACACACAGTGACACCTACACTGGCACTCTGCTCTACACTCAGTGACACCTACACTGGCACTCTGCTCTACACACAGTGACACCTACACTGGCACTCTGCTCTACACACAGTGACACCTACACTGGCACTCTGCTCTACATTCAGTGACACCTACACTGGTACGCTGCTCTACACACAGTGACACCTACACTGGCACTCTGCTCTACACACAGTGACACCTACACTGGCACTCTGCTCTACACACAGTGACACCTACACTGGTACGCTGCTCTACACACAGTGACACCTACACTGGCACTCTGCTCCACACACAGTGACACCTACACTGGCACTCTGCTCCACACACAGTGACACCTACACTGGCACTCTGCTCTACACACAGTGACACCTACACTGGCACTCTGCTCTACACACAGTAATAGAATATTCCCACTCGTCAACCTATTTTGACTAAAACAATAGACGGTTTGCAGAATGGAGTTGTATAAATATTCAAAGTATCAAGTACCTCTCATCTGCTTGGATCATTTATTTGATCCTGCTGAAAACCGTGATACTTGGGAGATTCCCCAGGAGGAATAATTAGCGGTGAATTAACTTAGAACTCGGTAGAAAGTTGGTATTTAAACAAGTACTATGACTAGGCAAAAAAAAGGTTTGTTTCCAGTAACATGGTCCTGGAAACATGATCCGGCCGGTCGGATTCTTCCTCCCCTGAAGCCCTGTGATTACTGACCCCCACCTAAATTGAGAATATTGTATAATGCGCACTGGAGGTTTGGTTTGTGTATAAGACCACTCGATCACCAAGCAGTGAAATATCCCAGCTAGCAAAAAAAACGTTATTTTACGTCAAAATAACGTCTTAAACTTTACATAACGTTATGCCATACTAAAGAGCCTTAGAAAAACGTTGACATATAACGTTATATAACGTTATAAAATGGTGTATAACGTTATTTGTTCCTGGGGATATGACGAGGGCTTTTTCTTTTTTTTTACTAGGGCACAACAACTTTTAGACCAAACATTTTGGGCGGCAGGAGGAGGAAAAAAAACAGAAAAAACTTCCCTACACACTCCCCTGAGTAACAAAAAATTCCCAGATGGTAGAGGGGAAAAAAAAGCTTGGAAAACCTCCTTTTGGGTAATCCAATGAAGGTATGTTGAGGCCTTTCAGATATGGGATGTTTCTCATTTTACCTTTTGCTTATCAACATGTACCTTTTTTTAGAATGATGTTCTAGAATCCTTAGATAGAATCCTTAGATTGTCAGATTTATGAAATATGAAATTACCGAAAAGTGTTACATCATGATTCGCGGATCGCGTAAAATGTCATTAGAATTCTTTTTTTTTAAGATCCAGCAGGGGTATGGTCTAGACCCCCAAAATTTCCCCTGTGGGTCCACCATTGTCTGATATTCTGCTTATCTATTTTTTGGATAAAATTATTCTTTTACAATTTTCACTCAAAAAATGTTAATAATTGTCTGATTTACGCACAGTAATATGGCCAAAAAAAATAAGAAAATAAATAAATCGCCATTTCTGCCTTGGTAGACCGGGTAGGGTGACTTTATTTTTGGGCCCTAATACAGATGTATGCCTAGACTAAGTTAGAGGATAGGATATATATGCACATGTTAAAACTACATTGTCAAATTTGTAAAAATATGAATTAACGATTTAATTGGGTTGAACTTAACATTGGTAATCATGTAAAAGGCCTTTTCCAGTAAGATTTAACGTGTCTTGCCGCACAAAAACCTACCTGCATGTATATGTGTGCAGTTCAGCCCAGTTCCTGTCACCTAATGTGGTGAGGGAGAATACTATATGGCGTGAGATTGACCATATATCTAGACATTATCTGAACCTCTCAAGATAACACTTTGTTGAAGCCCTGGAAGTGCTATGTAAAAATTCGAGTGCATTCTTCATTGATTCTCTGGAGATTCTCTGGAGAACGTGTGGGCCAATTTCTTTTTGGCCCACACTTATGGTATATATAGACAAAAGTTCACGAGTATAGTTTGCCTTGAGTCAAAGCATCCGTGAACTGGCAGCAGTATGTCCTGACATGATCAATGTCTTGCTCCTTAATGATTTGTTAAAAAATATGAAACGACATATATATTTAGTTCAAAGCTCAGCTTCCCCTACATTAGACTTACTTAGTACATTACTGTTTACCTACAAGAAAGGCAACGAACTATTTGCAGTGCAGAGCTTTGAGACCATGTCTCCCTGATGAAAAAGGCCACCAACCATCAAGCGGCATAAACAATACGCCAACCACTGACCCTAGAACTAGGGCCAATGTTTTTGTCTCTGACTGGGTTTTGTCTCTGACCAGGTGCCGTCTCTGAACGGGTGCCGTCTCTGACTAGGTGGCGTCTCTGACCGGACATCACTTTGGGAATTCAGTTATCTTCTACCAACAGCAGGAGGCTAATTATAATTACATAACAACTGCCATGAAATTTTTACATATCCTTATATATATATATGAGTATAGGTTAAAAATCAAAAAACACATTTTTATGACACCATGTCAGAGACGGCACCCGGTCAGAGGCAGCACCCAGTCAGAGACGACACCTGGTCAGAGACAAAAATCATTGGCCAAAGGTCGTGAGACACAGCCTTAAACAAAGCTAGTTCAATCAATGGTTTCCAACCAGATGTAAATGTTGGGGTAAACCTACCCTAGTGTTGGCGGGCCTTACAGCCTGGTATACAAAGACCTCATGTAGTGTACATCGGCAGTCTTGTACTCAGACTGAAGGTGCACAGACATACCTCTGGGCACCAGTTACCTACTGATTAGACTGTAACAGCACGACGCTACGGTATCACAATAAAGGAACAACCTTGTAAAACTTTACAGCAGGGTCCATCATCTTTGCTGCTATACATACACAAACCCTACTATTACAATACGTATGATATACATACATTGTTAAGATCATTGATATTTGAATATGTCTGAAGATTGGTGCTAAGGAGTGTTTTCTTGCTAGACCTGTACTTAATGGTAGAATATTTGACTATGGAATACGCTGCAACTTGGTCTTTGGTTTATTCAAGATATAATTATATACATGTGTCTAGACACTTTTCCCTTGGAGATATGACGGTGTGAACTTAGAAGATATTTAATGAGAGTTTTACTACGTTTAGAGCAATATCTAAAATTTAAAAAATACCACTTTTGCTATAGCTGCCAAATACAGAAATTAGAATTTATTTTAACTATCAGCATCATGTAAAATCAATTTTAAGTCATTTTATTGCTCCAAATCTGAGATATTGCAGCCCAAACTGAGGAAGAGTTAACCATTTTTTAAAGTCAGGATATCATATTTATGATACCTTATCTTTGTAATAATACTGTTTTTACATAAATTCAGGGTATTTTATTTTCCAAAAGCTTGATATACTTTGAACCTTCATGGCTTCACTAATAATTAGACCATTGATAAAATTATTTTAGTTGTAATTCTCCTCAAAGGGATAATGACCAGAAAAGATCTCAGCCCTAAATGGGTCAAGGGAGTCACAGTGACTTTTTTTCTAAAGTGATGACTCCCTTTCAATCAGAAATGGAGTCATTCTGAAAGCAAAGCCTGGACTCCCTTCCTGACTTCCTTCCTTTTTTCTCTGTAGAGCCGGCTGTGCAGCTGTACCACACCGGACGTTTTCCCTTTTTGTCTCTTTATTCTTGTTGAGCTTGATGTCATTGAACACATCTTGCAATGCAATTACGACTGATGTAAAGATGCCCATTCTCGCAGCGAGCTGTTTACCCTGTGCAGACATTCCTACTCCTGTTTTTATTGCACTTGCATAGTGCTCACAGTTCTTCTTCAAGAGATTGTACTCAACCGATTCCCCATCTAAACGTGAAGCGTTACGAATAACCTCTGATGTAGGCAAACATTCTCCTTTTCCATATTGAACCACGTATACTGCATCCTTCCTCTCCTTAGAGAACTTGTGGGGTGTGTTCCCAACGTCTGATATGGTGTTACCGCTCTCATCCTTTTTCAGGTTTCCCAGAACCTCAATAACATTAAAGATGTCCTCCTCAGGGTGAACGCTGATAACAATACCATGGTGTGTGAACAAGTTCCTATCAAAGGCAACCTGGTCACCGGGCGTCAAGTCCTCAATTCTTGTCACAATGTTTCTAGGATGTTTGAAAACGTCTGCAGCCTGATCATCGTCATCAATTCCTGTCACAATGTTTCTAATTCTAGGATCTTCACTGCCTTCTGCACTTGGTGAATCAAAGACGTTTGGTAGGTCAGACATATACACAGGATTTTCACATTTTTCCTCCGCCTTTTCAACATTGTTCCCTCCTCCTGAGCTAAAGCCGACCCTGCTGCCCACCACAGATAAGGCATTGAGTATGACCTTAGAGGCAGGCAGACAGGTGCCTTCTTCACACTGCACCACAGACAGGCAGGTGACCTCACAGAAGGTGAACCCAAACTCACTCATCACCCCACTCCTCTCACCGCTCTCATCGATTCCCACCCCGACCATATTAAACACCCCCTCCTCCGAATGAATGCTTAGAATGATGCCATGATGCTCCGAGGACCTCCAATTGAACGTGACCTGGTCACTAGTTTGTAAGTCCTCGATTCTGGAAATCTTTTTCCCGCATGGATTATACCGCTGGCGGTTCTTCTCACGGAGAATCGTCTTCTGTCAAGAAACAAAGTAACAATACAAGTTTGAAGGCATGTTTAAGTCATGCAGCCAGACTGTCTTCTACACATTGCGATTCAGTATAAGCACAGTGAGACAAATTTCTACAAGAAAAACTGTTGTGAGTTTATTTTGTCACGACCAATCCCTGCAGAAATAAGAACATGGCATTATGGGTCTTACTTATCCATTTAATTAGGAGCAATTTTACTATGTAAAATTTCTAACATTATCTGGCATGGTATCTAAAAAAGGCCAAAAAGAAGAAGTATGTTTCAGGTAACATAGGAAGGAAATCAGTCCACCTTGCAATACACAAACGTCACGCATGATTGTTTAAATGCATGTTACTTACCATAGCCATAAAGATGACCCAGGTTCTTCCTCTCTGTCTGCACAATCAACCTGAAAATATGAGAACATGAGTTTGAGTTGGGTTTTGAGGTTTGTTTCAGGTCACCCGACCGACTCTAGGTAAACAAGGCCGACCCTACCTTTTTTATGCAATTTTGAAGAAATCTTTGCCATTTTGAAGAAATCTTTGTATTTTTAGGGTTTGCAGAGAGGCTGGCTAGTAAGTTCATGTTTTAAAAGAAAAACAGACTTTACATTTTCCTCCTATGTTACCTGAAACAATCCTTCTTTTTTCCGCTTGTTATCCCCTTTACAATACTTTAGATGTAATGTTCGGCAAGAACATGTCAATACTTGGCAAGAGACACCGATTTTATTAAGCAACCCAAAGGCATGTATCTTAGGATACGCTAAATCATTTTTTATGCAATATGCAGCCAGAAACATTTATAAATGCTAGGCTGAAAAGCTATAGACATGTTTAGATCTATACGTCCAAGAGTATTACGTGCAACCTGCACCCCATATATAATCTGTACTAAAGGTAGGTTTCCACTATGAAACTTATTATTTGGTATTTTCTACCATATACGTTTAAACCTGGGTAAAAGTGTGTAAACATCTTTCTCGATTTGGGGAAGGCAGTGATTTACCCAGAAAACGTGTCTATAAATATAAATAGTGTAAATACACACTACCTTCTACAGAGGTTTCCAGTGATTAAAAGGGGAGATCTTTTCCACTATAATAGCGCCAAGTTAGGTCTAGGCCTATTGACCTTTTGTATTACGCCTACGCTTTTAAGAGATAACTGGTATATTGTACACTTTACAACAGAAATAAAACACAAACAATTGCATCGTATCACTTCATCAATGATTGTGAAAGGTCAATTGAGTGAGATAGCAACAGATAACGAAGTTGGTATCTCAGCTCGCATGACTATCCAGAACTAACTGTTGTAAATATGTCTCTCTTGTAAATGGGGTACACACTTCTAATTACAATGATACCTAAATGATTCTATGTAAGATATTTATTCACAATGATTATCTACATCATCACCAGAGAGGGCACAAGCCTGGGAAGCCACATGGTATTTGCATTCACCTCTTGTATAAATCTGAGCATTTATAAGTCATGAGGGTCTCGAACTTGAAGGTCTTTACACCTTATGCTGTAGACACAGACACCTAGGTGCCACCTAGTGTGTTGTAACAGAGTGAGAGATAATCAACACCATGCATTTCTGCTGCTAAGAAAATATTCAGTGAACCCACCAAATGGATATTTCTGCATGGAAATACTGCTCTCAGATATTTGATAATTTGACAAGTTATTTAGAACATCACCATGCCTCTCACAGGACGAAAACCGGAGTTTGACCGGAGTTTGACATGGCTGCAGCTGGGACACTTTAGCAAATACGGGATAGCTCTCCCAGGTGTGCCGACAAACGTTAACAAGCGCAATCTTAATCTTACATCTTAAAATGTCGTAATCTAAGGCAGAAAGTAAAAAGGAAAAAAGGTTTGGGTTGGAGGGGGCAAAGCCCCCCAATACATACTGGTCGACTAGCCTATCCTACAGTGGACTGTGTCGTTTAAGATAGGATTAAGATAGGATTAAAATAGGTTGATATAAGATTAAGACTTATTTTAAGATAACTAAGACAATCATAATTCTGTGTTGAGATTGCGCTGTTAATGTTTCCCGGGTGTGCAACACTTTAAGAGGCTCACAACTGGGTTGAATCCCATTAGGCTCAATTGTCCTCTATGAGTCATTTCTCTGAGTAAAAATTTGCATGACAATACTGTAGATCTCCTGTGATATATTAACAGGTCTTTAATACTAGTAGTAGAAATTGATAATTACTTACCTGTCATCAGGTTATGACCAATGTGGCGAACCATCCTTAGACGGTTAAGATAACAACTTAAGGAAGCCTAGCCAGAAAACGTTGTGTGTACAACTATAACCCTTATGATGACCTTGTTGACACCGCTGGGGCGGGGGACTTAATACATCGGACAGCTGCATTGCTGATAAAAGGACCTGGTTACTAAAATGGCCGATTATATATATGTATGTATATATATATATATATATATATATATATATATATATATATATATATATATATATATATATATACATTTATATATATATATATATATATATATATATATATATATATATATACATATATATATATATGTATATATATTTGTATAAGTGTAATGGGTGAAACTATTGCCAGAATATTATGACTGATAATTGATACTAACGGTTCACCAAAGAAAACGTTGTGTGTACAACTATAACCCTTATGATGACCTTGTTGACACCGCTGGGGCGGGGGACTTAATACATCGGACAGCTGCATTGCTGATAAAAGGACCTGGTTACTAAAATGGCCGATTATATATATGTATGTATATATATATATATATATATATATATATATATATGTAGGGGTTTCATATGCGTACAACACGAACACAGGTTCCAAATTCGGTTTGAATGCAACAGGTCTTTATTCGATCACAGCCTCAAAAGTACACGAAGGTTTCTCACTCGGTTCACTTGGTCTTTCAACCATTCGAAGACACACAGGATTCTATCGATAGTTCGAAGCATTAGCGATACCGGACAGTTAAGCTCTGTGCCAGCATGGCTGGTGCAGAGTCCATAACGTGGGAGGGGTGTAGGTGCCCCTGTCAAAGCGAAGGTACGAAAGGTGCGGGTCAGAGCTCGTCCTAGGACTAACTGGTGAGGTAGCCAACCTCGGCCTCTTATATACCCTGAGCGCGGACCAAGCAGTGTCGACGTGGCACTCCTCCGTAGCGCCGTCTGGAGTGCCCTGCCTGGCTCCGCTACCGGATAACCGAAAGGACATGGCTCAGGTGTTGCCACCTAGTGTCCGTTGGAGGCACTTACCGCTCTGACTCCACGGACCTTATATGTACACGTATTATTCGTGCCCCTACATCACCCCCACCAGATTATAACTAGGGTCGAAATACATCTGATATAATATAATATACTCGAATATGGGAGAATAATATCAGTGTACATGATGACAATACCGGGGTGCATTTGAAGGTACGATATACGTTTTTACACTTACATGTAGAAAGTACAAATATAGATTTTAGATTTTACCTGTTACACAAACAACACTTACATCTCTATGTACAAAACAGGGATCTTATAGATCCAACACTATAACGACAGGATAGATACGTGAGTATCCATCTCTAATAAAGATATGAATATATACGAATATATGTTCTATACTACTTCTAACTATAGTGATCACAGTTTTGTATGGTTTTCGTTGAGATATAATAATGGTTACTACATTAATCATTTTAAGGTAAGTTGAGATTGCACAATATGTGACTTTTTTAGGACGGAATGACACAGAAGTAATGGCTCGAAAATATTTAAATGGGCGAACCGTCCCTGGAGAGGTAATTACGTGAACTATTGGAATTATGTAAAAATACTTGGAACCAACATAGTTGTGACATTAACTCTTATAACCAAGGAATGTAGTAATATTAGCCTCCATGTGAGGCAACCGATATATACCTTTATATCTTTAACAATAGATATACTTTCGAAATCCGAATACCAGTTGTTATGTCCAAAAAGAAAATTTTTGGAGATAAAGGTAGGTATCGAACATTATGTACAGTTTTGGTTCGAATCATAGTATGTAGTATCAGTTATACTACCTAAAGTATGAACACCCTTTGTTTTTTTTTGTTGTTTTTTTTTTTGTTTTTTTTTAGACAACGAAGACATTTCTTGACAATTATGCATTTTCCACCCGGCTTATGTTTACCTTCGAATCATGACCTTAATCATGGATGTTTTATAATAACAACACAATTATTACAGTATCATCGAAGCATCATATGCACAAGTCATCAATCACACAATCGAACAGCCGAACACCCAAGTTAGCTTATAAGTCCTTCAATACGCTCTGGAGTTCTTCGAGTGACCCACTCCATTGGGTGAGTCCTATACCGAATACCCGAATGAACTTAACGTTCAGGGCCTTCAGAGTTTTGGCCTGATCGTCAAGAGTATCTTCTGCAGCTTTCTGCAGACAACGAGCTGTTGAGAGTTCTTTCTTCGATTGTGCCAGCTGCTTGGTGAGTTCGATCACCTTATCTGGCTCCGATTGTTCGTCAATACGTTGCTGCTCGAAGATCTTCCTCAGCCTCTCGACCTCCTTGCCCTGCATAGTGATGGTATAGTCGGTTGATGCTCTCGCCACACCGGCTGCATATCGTTGCATGCCAGCCAGGTGTTCCTGCAACCATCGTTCGTATAGTTCTTTATGCACCACCGCATCCGGAGCCTTTGGAGGCTCGAAGTAGTCCTTCGGAATCTGTATCTGGGGCCGAATGTTTTCACCACTGATCATCAGATCATACCACCGGCTTGGATCCACTGCTGGTTCCTCACGAACTCTGGGCTTATAGGGCACAGTAGCAGTAGTAGTAGTGGTGGTGAGTAGGGTGGCTGCAACAGTTGCTGCCTTCCCTCCTCCAGCAGTTGTCGTTGGTGTGGTGGTGACTGGGTTCGAAGTGGTCACTGGAACCGGGTCCACCACAGGCTCAGCTTTTATGGATGTCGAATCCGCACTAGTAGCAGGGGTTTTACGCCCCACTGACTTTGTAGAACTGTCAGCCCTTGGTTTCACCTTGTCTTCTGCCCGAGGAGTGAGGTTGGTGGTCGTCACCACCAAGTCCTTTTTCCCAGGCAGCACAAAGTGATCCGAATCCGCCATCTCCACGTCCCGTGAGTCCGGTTGGCGGATGGCATCCATCACAGAGATGCCCGTAGGGAGATTCTTGTACGGATCCTTCTCAGTTTGTACCTCCGGACCAGGGAAGTCCATTGAAGGGTACTCGGCCTTACTGGCCAAGTTACCAGGAGTCAGAGGACGAAGGGTTTGCAGCTGGGAGCGACCCTTGGGGGCTGAGAAGTCCGGACCATAGTCAGGACGCAAGTCCTTCAGTGGAGACCGGTGCTCGATCGTTGTCGCGCGCCCTTGTGCTGCAGTTGGAGCTCTTGGAGCTGGAACCTCCGACTTGACCTTTTTGCAGTCAGGTTCGGAAGTCGCTGGACTCCTGTTCTCACTTCGTTTCCCTGGAAGGGGGTTGGCCGCTCTCCAGTCGTACAATTGCTGGTACAAGGTGTCGTTCAGGTCCAGTCGACCACGTCGATCAGTACGCTGGAAGACAGCTGACTGTTTCGAATTCCGGGTTAATTGGACCTTTCCGAATTGGAAGGTCTCAATCGTAATGGTTTCGAATTTGACTTTGTCCAGGCCTGCCACCAGGGATGCATGGAGATCTCCAACGTTCTTTCTGGCCAACATCATGGCTTGGCCATGACATTGTATCAGGTGCTCGATCATTCGGCCTCTTCTAGGGGTCCACATTCCCGAACACTTTTTGTTTGATTTGCCGATATCAGCGCAGACATACATCGCATGGTGGTGCATGTGCTTCTCCACGAGATGTCGCATGAATCGAAGACGAGTAGGCATGGGGCGGTTCTCGTGTGCGAAGTAGACGCTGCAGGAATCGAATGGGCAGTCCTCCCTTACCCCTTCTTTGTACCGGGCCATCGCCCAACGTATTTTGGGACGGCCCTCATGGTTGTAGTAAGTCTCAGGGAACTGTTTTCGATCCAGCAGCCGACCGAACCAGTTTTCTGTCCATGACCAGGAACTGGGTGAGCCCATATTGGATCTCATCCATTCTTCGTCATCAGACAATCCTTCATGGTCCGGTTCTTTGGGACACGAATACATATCCCTCGATCGTTTGCAGTGTTCCATGCACTCGGGCCTAAATTTCTTGAAGCCCCCACTGGCATTGCGCCAAATCATGTCCTCCACCCGAGAACTTGGGACGTCTGCCGAGGCACCTGCCCCTGCAGCTGGAGCTGGAGGGGGCGACAAAACCACTGGTGGTGTGTTCGATTGCCCTGACTCGGAGGACGTAGACGGAGATGCAGGTACCTTGACCTGCACTGGAGTTTTAGTCGGAGTTGCTGGAGGGGTCGAATGCGTCCGGGTGGGTGCCCTAGGAGGCGTCGAAGGTGTAGAGGCCGTACTGGATACTACGTCCACCAACCTCACGATTGGGGACATATTAATCGCAGTAGTTTGGGGAGGCGAAGGATGGGGTACACATGGCTGTCGTGCCTCATTCTTCTTTGCCTTCCGTTTCTGGCTCTTTGGAAGTTCGAAGGGGACCTCCTCCAGATCCGAAGCGTCGGATACGGACCGTCCTTTTTGTTGCGGATTGGGGTTCTTACGGGACTGGGCTCGAGTCATTGGCGTTCTGGGGGCAGTTTGCATAGCCTCCAGAGTTAGCCGTAACTGTTCATTGGCTGCCCTGAGTTCATCGGATTCTCTAACCACCTGAGCATAACGGGCTTCTTGCTCAACTGATCCTGAGGTATCCGAATGGATCTCCCGCGGAGCCAACTCCACGCTAGCTGAATCTTCTTCGAATGGGACTGGTAAAGGTCCCGGAGCTTTCGGAAGGGATTCGGATGGGAACTCAGTAGTCCCGGTGGTCGTAGTTGGTTCTTCGAATGACGTTGAAGCCGACTGGGAAGTACTCGAAGAGCATTCGGACTGGACTGGGGCAGGTTCGGACACCTCGGACTTAGGCGGAGTATTGGGAGGAGTACTGCCATTAGAAGTTTTACGACTACCTTTGGTCTTGGAGAATTTCTTTTTCTTCCCCTTCGTACTGGTCGTGCTCCCATCACTTGAGGGCACTGCTTCCTCCCTAGCTTTGGCTTGTTGGAGATGCCGAAAGTTCGTACCACACTCTAACAGAATGTCACTGAAGACTCCGTTCTTAAAAGCTCCTCGAATCGCCCCTCCGTAACTGTCTAACCAGGTGGGATCGTAACGATAGAAGCCCTCCTCTCCCAGCCTGTCCAACATCATCGACATTAGTGTGGGATGTAGTTTCAGCGAGGAATCGAATGGCGAATCGCACGACAGCACTTCCATTAGTTGTTGCTGGGCCAGCGATGTTCGCACAACGTCCTCCATTTCTTCGTCAGATACTGCATGGATAGGCAATTTCTGGCTTACCTCTTCCAACTCTGGCATCTCGTCCTCTTCCTCATCACCTGCTGCGTTCAGCCGGGTTGACGTCGAATTGTCTATGTCTTTCGAAGCAACACGTTTCGGGACATTGCGCCACGGCAACGGCCCTAGGTTGACTGTAGCCGGGGGTGGCATGGTCATGCTGTCCCGATCAGCCGTCGAATAGGAGCCGATCCCCGCTACACGAACGGTAACCGCACTCCCGGTGGATTCAGAGGCGGATTCATAATCCGACTCACGAGCGTTGTCGAATTGGCCATCGTCCATCCCGAACAGATCTATCTCGTCGGACTGGAGGCCCTCACCGGGGGTGTACTGCTCCTCCATTGCAGTCGAATGTTTTCAGCGAAAACGAAGTTTAATGATCGAAGATTTGCGGAGTACGAAGCTCCGCGTGTCCTAATGACACTAGGAGTGGGAACTAACCAGGTTGGCGCGTCTTATGATGTGGTTTTGGAGACTTTTGGTCGACTACAAGTCCCTTCTTCCTCCTCCTTTGCCCTGCAGCGTCCGTGCGTCTTCTTGGCACTGATCCAATATGGCGACCGCCCTTCTTGTCTCGTGATGCCAGGCCCGCCGCGGGAGCGAAGGTCAACCAATCAGCGTTCACGCTTCACCGGATAGCCCTTTTCCGACGGATAACCCGGCGGGAGACGCTCGCGTTTCCCGCCACTAATCGAACGGGTAGCTCACCGGAGTGTAATCCTTATTGAGTCAGTTCCACAGAACCAGGGATACCGCTAATCATGAATTCTTCAGGAGTGTAGGCAAATGTCATTACGGGTAACATAAGAATACTCGCCGGATAGTTCCGTCTGCCACCCTCGGGGACGTTCATGATCAACTCTCACCCTAGCTCTGCTCACTCGACAGCAATTAGGTCTGTACTACCATCATGGCATCGAAACTTCTTGTTGTGTATACAAATTAGGTCACAGCAGTCTCCGGATTATGCCGTGGACTGCGTCTTAACCCCACCTTGGGTTCTTTAGACCTGGTCGTCCGGGAAGATTCGACAGGATGTCCAGTAGTCAATTGGACAGCCCTCCTCCCCTTCAGACCTTCATTTGCCGAGACTTTTTTTCCGCACTTTTTATCCTTCTTGCTAGAAGCTCGAATTGGTAAATTTTTTTTAGGCCTACCCCGGCCCCGCTTTAATTTACCAATACCAGGAGGCATAGGTTTTTTCTCATCTGAGGGTATCACTAGTTTCCTAGGTCTACCAGGACCACGTCGTTCCGGGGTGGTCGCTCTCCACTCAGTGTTATCTGACTTCGAATGCTCCCCTGGCTTCGAATGCGCTGAAGCATCACCCTGCCACCGGCGTAGGCGAGCTACATTGGATTTATACAGGCGTCCCAACAAGGATTTGATCACCACCGTGGATTCAGAAACAATCCGAACCACAGTAAAGGGACCATCCCAGTTGGGTGACAACTTTAGCTGTTGTAGGGGGTCGTGTAGCCTAACTACTTCATCCCCCACTCGAAAGGACCTAAGTTTCAAACCTACGTCATAGCCCACTTTTTGCCATGAAGCAGATTTGCTTAGTTCACATCGAACCATCTCGTATGCGGACTTGAATTGATCCCTCAATGCCTCCACGAACATCACCTGACAGGGTGTTTCAGCGTTTATCCCAGCTACGCCAAACACCAAGTCAGCAGGCATAATCAAATCCTCTCCGAATACCAACAAATTGGGGGAACAACCGGTGGAAGCATGCACCGTACTATTATAAGCATGTACCACAAACTCGCATTGCTCGTCCCAATCATCCATCTGACTGTTGACCAGAGGCTTCAGGACTTGTATTAAGGTTCTGTTGAACCTTTCTACTTGACCATCAGACTGAGGCCGGTACGGATTCGTTCTTGTTTTGCATATAGCAAGGCTATGGCACATTGCTGCCCATAACTCAGATTCGAATTCTCTGCCTTGATCACTATGCAACATCAAGGGCACGCCTAGATGAAGCACCCAACCCTTTACGAATGCACGAGCACATGTATGAGCCTTGTGATCTTTCAGAGGAAACACTCTAGTATACTTCGAATAGTAGTCGGAGATCACCATCATGCACGTGTTTCCATCAGGAGTGGTTTTTAGGCCACTAATGATATCAACCGCTATGCGTGCAAATCTAACTCCCCAGAGCTCTTGAGTTAGTGGCAACTTCCCCAGGCCTTCACCTGGTTTGCTCAGACAACAATCTGGACAAGTAGAGATCCACCTAAGCAGATCTTTACTCATGCCAGGCCAGTAATACCTTCTGGAGAGTCGCGCAAGGGAGCGCTTCTTTCCAAAATGTCCACTGGTCTGATGTCCATGTACGAAATACATGATATCCCTTCGCATAGCTGTGGGTATCACGATTTGTCGAATTTTGGCCTTGTACGGTGTTATCTTCCACCTACATAAGATACCGTCAACAACAGTTAGCTCAGACCATTGAGCAAGTAGCTGTCTCATTTCCCGGTTCTCAATCGAAATGGTTGGTCTCTGTGGTTGGGCACCACTGGAGACCTGTTCTATTAGTCTCGAAATGACAGCATCACCCTTCTGGAATTGCCTGATGGTTTCGGTGGACCATTCCATTGATTTAGAATGTCCTACATCATACGGCATTCAAACTCCAGCTATTACAGCATTATGGGCTCCACAATCATCGCAATCCATTCTAGAACATTTCCGTATGGGTCTTCTCGAAAGGGCGTCAGCATTGATATGCTTGCTCCCTGCTCTGTGTTGGATTTGGCTATTTTCCAACCCGAACTCGGACAAGTGGGTCAGCCATCGACCGATCATTCCTTCTGCTTCCTTAAAGTTCAACAGCCACCTTAAGGACGAGTGATCTGTCCGTAAAGTAAAGTCACCTCCCCAAAGGAAGTGCTTAAACTTCTTCGTATACACCACTACCGCCAACAATTCGCGCTTAGTGGTACAGTAATTCCTCTGGGCCTTATTGAGGGTATTACTAGCGAAAGCCAGTGGCACTTCTATCCCCTCTTGCATCTGGGATAGAGCAGCACCTATACTGTCATTACTGGCGTCTGTGTCCAGTATGAAATGTCCATCAGCTGTTGGATATTTCAAAACTGGGGTGGTTCGAAATAGGTTCTTCACGGCTTCGAATGCTAGATCTTGTTCCGGACCCCATGGAAAAGGCTCCTTCCTTCTACCCGGAGTCCAGTGAGCTAGAGCCTGCATAGGCTGAGCTATTCTGGCATACCCCGGTAGGAAGTCTCTGTAGTAGCTACAGAAGCCCAGAAAGGACCGTATGTCTTTAGGTCCCTCTGGCTTTTCCCATTCCGATACAACATCTAGTTTCTCAGGATCCGCCTTAACCCCCTCAGTGGATATTATCCGACCGAGATAGTTAATAGAAGTCCTAAACAGGTGACACTTCCTTGGTTTCAATTTCAAACCATGGGTTATCAACCTCTCGAAAATTTTGACTAAAGTAGCCAGGCACGATTCGAAGGTCTTCCCGAAGACAATTACGTCGTCCAGGTACACCAAACACTCCTTCCATAACAGGTCACTCAACAGAGATTCCATCATGGCTTCGAATGTTGCAGGGGCGTTACACAATCCGAACGGCATCACATTGTACTGGAAAAGACCGACATGGCTCGGAATGCTGTTTTTTCCTGATCCTCTTCCTTCATTCCAACTTGCCAGTATCCGGATTGCAAATCCAGCGTACAGAACCATTGGTTTCCGCCCAGGGAATCAATAGTCTCGTCTATACGGGGGAGAGGATAGGAGTTTTTCTTAGTACAACCATTCAATTTTCGATAATCTATGCAGAAGCGAATTGTGCCGTCTTTCTTAGTCACCATCTGAACAGGACTGGACCAGGGGCTAGTGCTGGGAACAATCACCCCTAATCTCAGCTGATCAGCGATTTCCTTCTCGGCCATCAATTTCTTCTTCAAAGGTAGGCGTCTATAAGGGATTTTGAAAGGTACAGCGTCCTCTGTAGTGATGGAATGTAGCACCTTGTCAGTTCGCCCCAAACCAGTGGGCTCCCCGAAGGCTGCATCATATTTCACCAATACCCATCTCAACTGATCTTTCTGGTCCCCCGTCACCAAGCTCGAATCGTCCACCAACTTTTGGAGTTCCGGACGTAAATCGGACATCCCCTCAAGGTTCGGTTGGGTATCTTCTGAGAGTATACTGGTGCTTGCCTGTGCAACGATCACCTGCCCCACGGGAGTACCTTTCATCAGATAACGGACTTCACCACCAGGATTCGAAATAGGAATTAGATTCCTACTGCCACTGCCTACGAAAGTATCTGCACTCTCGAGTCCAATTGATGCAAGTCTCACCACATCGGGTTCAACCACCGCCATCTGGTCTCGGAAGATACTGTCACTCGAAAACAGGACATCACATGTCTGTCCTGGGGGTATCTTAACCGTCTGTACCACCGAGGCTACAGAAGATACCTTTCTCAACACGCATTGTACGGCCACCCTATATGGATGTTCTATCTTTAACATCCCCCTACAAGGTTCCAACATTGCACCGTACAACGCAGCGAAATCTAATCCGATGATGCCATCATCACTCAGATCAGCAATAGTAGGGGACAGGAGGTAATCCTGCCCACCTATATTGATTTCGAAAAATGCTTTACCAAACGTCTGCATGCAGCTACCGTCGGCCGAATGAGCTGTTACCCTCGTTGTGAAGTTATCTGGCTCATCAACTACAAGGTCATAGAACCTCTTCGAGATCATGGAGTGACTAGCTCCAGTATCCACTAGAAATTCTGCAGACCTTCCCCTCACTGCTACAGTCAAATACCACCTCTTCCCATCCAATGGTGATGGGTTGACGGTGAAACGTTCGAAATCCTTAGTGACACCAAGATCTACTCCCCGTCGTTTCAAGTGCTTCAAACAGGGGTGATCCGGGGACAATCGGGCACTGCTGACTACTTCCAGCTCCTGTATCCAATTCGCCGCTTCCCCAGTACTTCCTCCTCGGACGTCTACTATTCTGGGTTCATTGGACATACTTAGAAGGGACTGATCAGGCCCCTCCTCTAAGTTTCCAATCTCTACTGCACCTCGGACTTCATCGCTTGCACCGCTGGCGATATGTTGGCTTTCTTTCTCCTTAGGGGTTACTACCTTGCCATCCAGAGCAACCCCGTCTAGTTTTCCGTTTTCTTCTCTTCAGGCTTGGGTACCGGCTTTTCAGCTGGGCATTCTGCAGCAAAGTGTCCCAGGACCTGACACCTGTAACACTTCCTAGTGGTCTTGTCCACTCTCGGCTTCGAATTCCTCCCTGTTGATTGCTGGTTTCCAGACATCAAGTCAGTCAACCTTAACAGAAGTTCTTCCATAGAAGTGGGAGTTGAGGAAGTAGTCGAAGGTGCGCTTGTAACTCCTGGGGTCACAGGTGGTGTTTTCCTGTCGGCCTTCGGATAGCGCTTCGAATTCGAATTGGAATAAGATTTGCCGCTGTTCTTTTGAGCAACTGCGCCAATCTCCCTTCCAGAATCACCTTCCTCTGTATCAGAGGCTGGTGGGTCTTGCACCACACTGGAAGTTCTCGAAAGTACTCTCGAAGATAGCAGATGCCGTTTCCTGTCATAGTCTTCTATGGCCATGAACAAATCAGTGAGAGAAGTTCCAGCTTTCCAACTATCACATGCAGCGGTCCGTTCATCAGAATCCCTTAATCCCTCAATGAATTGCGAGAACAAATCATCTAGGAACTGTGGGTCATCTAACTGCCATCTTGGTCTAGCTCTTTGCAAGAGAGATTGCAATTCTAGACCGAACACACGGTGCGACTCGTTTGGCTTTTGAGTCCGCTTCCGGAACAATCGAAGCGGGTCTTCATTACCCACATTACCTATCAGATAACTGGCGCATTCCACCAATTGGGTAAACGATCCGGCACCATGCATCGTTCTCCATCTCGAAACCGCTAGCTTGCCTGGGCCATTTCTCAATGCCCGTAAAAGTTCGTCCAACGATTCCTCTTCTGACCATCGATTATACCTCATATCGTCCATGAAGTCTGCGAACCAGTCCTGCCATGGCTGTCTTCCTGTGAACGGACTCGGAGTGCTGGCAGTGCGTCTAGCAGCGTTGTGGTTGTCCCTGTGCAACAGAAACGACTGCTCGATGCTCCAGTCGACGATATCGGCATTATCAGCTTGTCTGCTAACACAGTCCACTCCCATCTCAGCAATGCAGGGGTTCGTGTCGTAAATCAATTTCATCCCAGGGGACATCGATTCGCGGCGAGATACTCGTCTACCAGCATGTGTAGGAGATCTCCCTGGCCTCCTTGAGGGACCACTCGAAGGTTCATTCGGATCAGATCTCGAAGATCTCTCATTCGAACTCGTACGGCTCGGTCTCTCTCGAGAGCTGGAACGACTGGGAGAGTTCGAATGGTCGTCATCATACGACGTTGGGCGTTGGTCACGCCGCGAAGATCTTCCATCCGGATCCCCTGTATCAATGGTCACTCGTTTTGGTCTCCCTCCGGTTGAGGTAGAGGCACTACCCCCACCAGTTGATGAGTTGTATATGCCACCACTGACATGATCGAACCCTGAACGGCTACCTCGAGTTGCCTCTTCATCTCGTTTCTTCTGTAAATCTTCCACCTCCCTGATCAGACGATCCTTTTCGTCCATCATCGCCTTGGTAGCTTCTCGGATCGTATCATGGAGCTCGTCCGAATCATGTATGGTCTTATCCTGACGTTGTTCTAGAGATTCAGTACGTCGCCGCAAGACATTCTGTTGATGAGCGAACTGGTTTTCCATATGTTCCAGTTCTGCCTTCGTTGTGTCTAAGCGGTTCTGTTTCTCCATCGTTGCCCCTTCTAGATCTTCATTCTTGTTCCGAAGCTGTACCAACCGATGACTCAAAGCTTCAAACTCTTCATTCATCCTGTCCATCTCTGCGATCCTTGCTCCTTCGAACCGATTCTTCTCCTCTTCGAAATGACGACGTGTCACTTCCTGTCGCTGGTGTCGTTCAGCATGCAGTATGCTCATGCCTTGTGTTGGCATAGGAGCAATGTGTCTCTTCGAACCACCAGTTTCAAACAAAGAATCATCTAGGTTTGACCCCAGATCTTTTCGAATAGAATCAGGATTGCCTCTCCTTGGTTCTGGTGTAGAACTCGAACGGTTTGGCCCATAATGTTTCTCAAGGGCTGCTACCACCTCCGGATCTGGACTCGAAATAGGATGAAGGGACGCTCCACCCTTTGCCTGTTCAGCCATGTTAACCCACTGACTGTGCTATTCTGTGTTTCACCCGAACTGGTCACGGCACCAATGTAGGGGTTTCATATGCGTACAACACGAACACAGGTTCCAAATTCGGTTTGAATGCAACAGGTCTTTATTCGATCACAGCCTCAAAAGTACACGAAGGTTTCTCACTCGGTTCACTTGGTCTTTCAACCATTCGAAGACACACAGGATTCTATCGATAGTTCGAAGCATTAGCGATACCGGACAGTTAAGCTCTGTGCCAGCATGGCTGGTGCAGAGTCCATAACGTGGGAGGGGTGTAGGTGCCCCTGTCAAAGCGAAGGTACGAAAGGTGCGGGTCAGAGCTCGTCCTAGGACTAACTGGTGAGGTAGCCAACCTCGGCCTCTTATATACCCTGAGCGCGGACCAAGCAGTGTCGACGTGGCACTCCTCCGTAGCGCCGTCTGGAGTGCCCTGCCTGGCTCCGCTACCGGATAACCGAAAGGACATGGCTCAGGTGTTGCCACCTAGTGTCCGTTGGAGGCACTTACCGCTCTGACTCCACGGACCTTATATGTACACGTATTATTCGTGCCCCTACATATATATACATTTATATATATATATATATATATATATATATATATATATATATATATATATATATATATATATATATGCATATATATATATGTATATATATTTGTATAAGTGTAATGGGTGAAACTATTGCCAGAATATTATGACTGATAATTGATACTAACGGTTCACCAAAGACCGATTTACCTAGGTCTTGCTATACCATAATGTGTGTGTGTGGATATGACTTATGGCAAATGAATACTTTGATAACTATATGATGAAGCTAATCTCTTTAATGTTGGAAACTCTATTCACATCCTTTTGGCTTTTCATTTTAGCCAGGAATAACTGCAGCATGTTTGTTGTACAGTAATATTTTCCTACACTATTATACTTGTTATATGAATGCTATAAATGCCCTGCCCTAACACTAACAGAGAGTTTTACATTAAAATATACAGTAAAAATAGGGGGGGGGCATACGCCGGGTCCTCTAGAAAGGACTGAAAGCAGTGGTAGTGGGGTGGTGTCGGGATCCAGGCTAATTTATTGCCCGTGTTTGCCTTCATTGCAGGGAGGCAGTGCTGACATCTAGTGGATAAAGTAGTAGCCTGATGGTGCTGCCACCTTCCTGTAACCAATAGCACTACCTCCTGTGGCAGTGTGTTACAACTTTTACCATCATTAGTTTCTCTCACAACATCCTGTCTCCATGCTGTGGGCAGAAGGAGGGGAATAACAACAAAACTGCGTCACTATTACTGCTGTCTACAGGTAGGGATGGACATCAACTAATAGTAGAGTCATTTAACGCAACTGCTGCTTTATATAGCTGACTTTCACACCTGGTTTGGTGACTGTCTCTGCCTCTGCCAATGTAGGCAGGCTGATGTAGGCCTGCCTCCCCCAAGTGGCCCAACACACAATTGGGGTCGTCCATAAATGATGTCACGCTTTAGGGGGGGAGGGGGGGTCAGAAATTTGTGACAAAGGGTGACAAGGGGAGAGGGGGGGTTGGCATGACCATGATGTCACGTTTTGAAAAAAAACTAACTTTCATCTCTGCAAAGTATGAAGTTCACTGATCTTACATATGATATTAGTGCCTGTACATGGGTACTCAACTTTTTGGCCGTGTCGCAATGTCTATTTTTAGCAAGATTGCCAGGTCGTCATATCGATTTTTATGCATGTTGAAGATACTAGGGCCTTATAAAAATACCTGTATCCGTCGATTTTTAAAGGGACCGTGTTGCTAGTGTTGATTTTTAAAGGGGCTGTGTCGCCCATGCTGATTTTTACCCATCTAGAGGCACATATTATAATACCACAGCAGTCTTAAGTTTCTACCTGTTCAATCCGATTGATAAGGAATTTTAAGGAAACCTGAATTGATTGATATAGAAATATGTTCCATATTATTGGGGGGGGGGGGGGCAGGGGCAACAGCCTTCTGGCTTTTCACCTTCACCAGGACAGTTCCTGAGATTCGGCCAGATACAATACAGATACAGAAATGTCTTTCCCTGTATGTAGGGGGGGGGGGGGCTATGAAGTATTGTCAAATCCACCAAGCCCCTCCACCTACAGTAAAACCTCGCGTATAAGCCTAACTCGCGTATAAGCCGCACCCCGACTTTGGCCCGATCCTTTAAGCCGCAGAGGCCTCCTGAACATCCCCTGGGAGAAACTTGCGTATTAGCTGCACCCTAACTTTGGCCTCAGCTCCCCACCCCCCTCAACGGCCGAATAGACCAATATAAAGCTGGCAAGCTGGGGAGGTCCAGGTTGCATAGGTCTGTGGCGATCACACCATGATACGCTCAGGGGCGACTCAGTTCCAAACATACCGGGAGGTGTGGTCACAAATTGGAGAGATATGGGTCCTTTTTATGCTTCCATAGAGTGGGACTGTGAGCTCTGTTATGGGTATCTTTTTCAGAGGGCTACTCCATTATGGGTCTGATATTTTGGGTAGTGATACTGAATGTCAAAACCTGTACAATTATATGTAGATGAAATTTATTGTAAAGAACTTAATGGTTGTAGCAAGGTGAACTGATAAGTTACAGACATTTACTGGATAATAAGTAATGCAATATGATGAGTGCTTCATGTTTATATTTCATCTATACTACTGGTAATTCAACTAGCTTGCACACATATGGGTCTATTTTTTGGAGGGTCTGCACCATTATGAGTCATTTTTCAAGTGATCAGCCTACTGAAATATAGGTCGGACTTTGAGGCCCATGACCACACATCCCGGTAAAATCAGTTCAAGTCGCCCCCCTGGGTCCTTTTTTAACAACTGGGGGGGGGGGGGTGGATTTGGGGGTTAAACAATTTTGACCCCTTGCCAGGGGTGTAAAAGAATTTAGACCCCTCTTTGGGGCGGGGGAGGTAAATAAAAAAACACCTGTTTAGAGCGAGAAAAGCCAGCGCGTTACTGTGCAGGGGGGGGGGGTACAAAAGTTTCACACCCCCCTGTTGTTAAAAAATGAGCACTCCCTGAATGACTTGGCCTTTAAAAGTCTTTGTTGATATCATTATCATTATCCTATAGACCTATTTTGGTGCTTTTCTCATGGTACCGGCTACCTGTTTTCATTTAAGCTTGAAGGGGGGGGTAGCATCTTATGTGACGTCACGCCTGTAGGGGGGGTCAAGCAAAACGTGACAAAGCGTGACATGGGGGGAGGGGGGGTTAAAAAAGGGCTAGAAAAGCATGACATCATTTATGGACGGCCCCCAACCAAGAGTACAGTATAGGAGCATATTTGCCGGCATATTTGGTATCAAATTAAAGTGTACATGTACAGTGCGGCATATGTCATAAGCTGAAGAAAACATGCATATCGACAACTTTCACAGATCAATCAATTACTAAAATGTCAATTCGGTTCCCCAAGAGCTTGAATACCCTGTAAAGTCAAGGCCTCAGCAAAAAGTGAGTGATGAGAAAAGACTCAGAGCGCCAAGATGAGAAAAGATATGTGACAAAAAAATGTAAAAGCAAGATTAGTTCTTCCTTTTATGGCAGTCATTTGGAGTAACATGTTAGAAATCATATTATTTTGGAATTTCTCATAACTTTTAGGGAAATTAGAGCACTTTGAATGGGCCAGGGTTGGGCATATTTTCGTCATTATTTTTAACTCTACAAAGAAGGATTGCCTGTGACCTTTTCATGAATTTAAGCTCAAATTAAACCTAAGAAATACCCCTTTAATGTATATATTTCCTGAAAGTCAGCAACATTGTGGACATATTGCAGTTTGTTTGGAGAAATTCTGGCATCTAGAACCAGAATTATAGAATTTTATTATAAAAATCCCTGATTATTCACGAAATTAATTAACTCCCTAAATCTGCTGCTCCTAGAAAGCATAGTGCTCATCTATAGATTTGCTTTATTTTTGCCCAAGATGAAGTTAAGACTATATACTAGTAGGCCTATATGTTTTTATTTTGGGCCAAAAGTATCTTCAGGTAAAAACTGAGGGATTAATTAAATGTTGACTTAATTAAGCGTGTAACTATTTAACCAATTAATGTTTAGCTAATTTCAAAATACTGGGATGAAGGAAATTGTGTATACTTGGAATATAAATTATAAGGGGCAATATCACTTTTATAATACCCCTATTTAAAAGCTAATTACAAAGAGCTACCCGTGCACAGTGCTCCAAAACCGGCACAGATTACCACAACGCCCCTGCAGCCACAGCAGGGGGTGCAGATGGGTCTCCCCTGAGGTCGGAAAGTCGCCCAAATTAAGGGGTCCAGGTCAGAAAGTCGCTTTTTTTGGACCCTTTATTCTATAGTCATTTTTGACCAAAAATCGCTAAGTCATTTTTTTATTGAAAGTCGCCTCCAAAACGGCCCCAGGTCGCCAGGTCGCTTTTGACCCATCTGCGGTCACACAGCAGGCACGGACGTTCACATACCTAAAAAGAGTGGTGTGACTATACATGGGTACCCACAATTTTTACCATGTCGCCGTGTCGATTTTTAGCAGAAGTGCCGTGTCGATTTTTATCTCATACAATCTACTTCATCTTTCTGTGTCCGTCGAATTTTAAATCCCCGGTGTCACACGTGTCGAATTTTGAGACCCCCGTGTCGCTGTGTCGCATGTGTCGATTTTACCCATTTATAGTCACAGTGATGAGAAACAAGTAGGCCTATGTTATTTGGAGAGGCCTATTAAAGATAGGCTTCACATTCAGTCCTCATCTCAACTGAGCTCAAACTCTATGCCATTCTGGTCTCAGCTAGGGAATCCCCGGGGTCACTGAACACATCCATATTGTCAGTTACTAAACGACCACCTCTGCATATTGGCCAAGTTACCTAATGTCATTACAGGTCACGAGGAAGCGATTATTATTCCTCTGTTTGTATATAGCATAATGCACAAAACTAGCCATCCACAAAATTTGTTGACCATAGTCTTAGCCCTAGTCTAATTAAACAATCCCTCACACACAATGTTTCAGCCTCGATAAACGAGTTGACCATGAACACCTCAAGAAAGTGACTTTTATCCACAGGTAGTCCCATAGCATAAAACTACATGTGCTATTCTATCCAAAGGGTAATTGGGAACACCTGTGAATTTTTTCACAATTTTAGCCATTTTTGTTTCAACTGAAATATAACCCAATCAGCAGCCAGAACACCCTTTAATGCAGACCAGAATATCATATGACTCGGTAGATGGCGCCATTTACTTCCACATGACCTACAGGTGGTAGACATCAGCTCCCTATGCTGTAGGTGATATGACTAGACCTTGGTTGGTGGACATCGTACTGACCTTGATCCCTGCTTGTAAATGTTGGGGAGGAAGAACAAGTAGACCACTCACAAATGATAAAAGACACTAGAAAAAATCCAATAAAAAAAGAAATATTTGGCTAAAATTATCTTTGTTTATGTGTATTAATAAATAGTTTCTACACCATTATAGTCCTTCAATAGGCTTAAACACTTTTTTTTAAAGGGGATTGGCGGAAAGAGCCTCCGATATAGGCATATAACCTTAAAGAGGAAAGAATATAACAGGGGTTGGGTCCGAGCCCCCAATTTTGACGCTTACATGTACCTAATATCGCTCACAGAAGAAGAATATTAAGAATATCTTTCACATGCATATTAAGAACTTGCACCAATTGCAATAGCATGTCGTCCCAACAAGTGATGGATTTTTTTCTTTTTTGAACTTGTTTAAACTTTATTTCTCACATAAGATCTAAGGCGATGATTTACAATGTATGACATACATGTGAGATCCATCTCCCGTGTTTGCATAATATATAACTTGGAGCACTTCTAAGTCAGCATAGAGGTACAGGAAGTCAAACTGCCCCAGCACAAAAGGTGCAAAGTGTAACCCACTACAACCATATAGTTCTTAGGGAGTGGTCATTTTTTAACAACGGGGGGGGGGGGTGGTGGATTTGGGGGGGGGACCAAAAAAATCTGGACCCCTTGAAGGGGGGGGACCAAAAAAATTTGGACCCCTCTTGAGGGGGGGACCAAAAAAAGTACACCCCTTTTTAGCGGAAAAGCCTGCGCATTGCTATAGCTCAAAGGGTTTGGCCGCGCTCAATTTCAACCTGCTGGAGGGGGGGGACCAAAAAAATTACCAGGTATTGGCGGAAATCCACCGACCCCCCCCCCCCCCCCCCCTGTTGTTAAAAAATGACAACTCCCTTAGCTCTCACAGAGGGTGGCAGCACAGGTATTATCAATTCAGGTCTCTGGGTATGTAGCCTATAGAACTGTCTACCACAGTTATCTCAGTGAATCAGCTGTAATACATTAGGATTTCATATTGGTATACAGAGGAGAAAATAAAGTCTTGGAAGGGTGATTATAATTATAACCCCCTATCTCTCTAATGACATTCTATCTAATCTGGCAAGAGAGGGATGATGATGGGTATCGACCCCTAAAACCGACATGGCGACATGGCTATTTCTTAAAATCGACATGGCGACATGACAATTTCTTAAAATTGACATGGGACATGGCCATTTAAGTGACATGTGACATGGCCATTTCACAAAATCGACATGTGACATGGGGCTTAGTGACATAGTAAAAAATTCTCATTTAGTGTAAAGTATGCTACCCAACTCTTTCTTCAAATTCCATTTTTGTGGGTAGTCAAATTATATCAATTACGGTGCCCCTACATTTTCCCTTTAGTGACACTAGTGACATGGCCTTTTTCTTAGTGACATGTGACATGGCCATTTCTTACAATCGACATGCAACCTGGGGACCCCCCCCCCCCCCTTATCTACCCCCTATGATGTATTGTAGCAGTTCTAATGACCATGGTAATTACTACATGTACCCTTCCTGATAATTTCAAGGAAACCCACCTGCGAGAAGATCACGCATCCTGCTCTGATACAAGAGTCCAGCCCCTCACCATGGCCACGGTAAGTGTAATCACTGTAAAATTACGTGTTTATGTTGTTTTCAATTTAAAGGAAATCAGTTTAAATATAGTTTTACCTCGGTCACCACTTTAGTGGTTCGAGGTTATACAGGAGAGGTGGAATAATTTCACAGGTATTGGCCCATTGTTCTACTTCTTAAGGTGTCTACAATTTTACTGCCAATGAAAGTCTCTTGGAATAACATTCAAATATGGGGAGATACTGTAACACCTCGTATAAGTGCTGGGGATTCAAAGTATTCAATGCTATTGGCAATCTTGGTGCAAACAAGCATTTTGTTGTAAGACATGACAATTATGGTTGGACCAGAAACATTTTTGTGATAACTAGACCTTTGCTAGGGTTAGCTTGGTGAAAATGGATCCTTGTTAGGGTAATTATTTTATATATAAAGACCCCCTTAGGAAATTAGTACATCAAAATCACTCTGCTCTGGTGTCCTGTGCCTTACTTTAGACATTATAGGGGCATTACTCTACTCCTTGATGACACCAGGTCTACTCACACTTTGTTCTCACTGTCTCAAACGTTCATTTCAACTTGTATTTATATTCAATATCTCACATTCTTTTGCAGAGAAAACAGGTTTCCATAATTGAGGAGTTACAACCTGGAGACCACATTGTCTTCAACACCAGACTGGACGAGCACCATGGCATCGTTGTCAGTGTGGCGGCAGATGAAGATGAAGTCAGTGTCGTCGGAGCAAAATCAGGCGGGGTGATCGCATCGACAACCATTAGCTTCTCTGGAGCCAAGGCTGACCCGGTGTATGTAGTACAATATGATGCAAAAGAGTGCCTGCCAGCAGCACAGGTTATAGAAAATGCCCTGGGTATGCTCGGGGAAAGAGTCGGGAGGAACTCAGACGATGCTGATATCTCTGGCAGTTCAGTGGAAGCAGATGGGGATGTTGACAAACGTCCGATGAGACTTGTGACCAAAATCGAGGACTTAAAACCAGGTGACCATGTCGCTTTCCAAAGAACAGGTTACGAACACCACGGTATGGTCATCAGTGTTCACCCCGATGAGGACATTGTCAATGTTGCTGAGGTCTCCAAGGTCAGGACCAAAATCTCCTTTTCAACTCGACCACACACATTCTCTAAGGAGAGGGATGATTCCGTATTCGTGGTGGAGTATAGAACAGGGGAGTGTCTGCCGCCTTCTGAGGTTATTCGTAACGCCTCCCGCTTAGATGGGACATCAGTCGAGTATGACGTCTTGACTAACAACTGCGAGCATTATGCAAGTAAAATAAAAACAGGAATAGCAATATGTGAACAGATAGAACATTTCGGATGGAGTGCTTCAAAGTTTCTACCATTCATGGTTGTGAGCAAAGTGTTCAGTTTAATCAAGCGTAAAGTTTTTAAGCAATAGAAACCTAAAAGGTTAAATAGGTAGGTTTAATTCTCAGCTATTATGGCTAGAAAAGTGCCTCATTGATTATTAATTTACTTAATTCCTTCTTTTTTCTTCCCTTTTGTTGCCTCCATTTAATAAACTAGATCAAGTAGTATGGTCAGAGGTGCAGAGAACTGTACCATCTGCCTGCCTTAAAGGGGTGCTGGATAGCTACAGCTGTGTCAATGTAGAAGCAGCAATGTTGCTGCCTTATTGATATTATTTAAACTGTTGAAGGTCGATTGAAATCGCCAGCTGTAACAGGATCCTAGGAAAGATTACCTGTCACTTGCTCCACCTTTTTCATGTGAAAATCAATTGAAAATAGTGCTGTCAACATGGCATTGTATGGTCTATGTAGTTATTGACTACGGATCGAAATCGATTGATGTACAAACTCCTGAAATCCTCAAGTCACTATAAGCAAAATGTTGAATCTAAATGATTTACACCTGAGAGATAAAGTTATTTTCTTTATATCCTACACACAAAGTTGCTTGTAACTTTGTTTTGCAACCATTGTTTGGTGTCGCTCTTGTGTGATTATAAATATGTATGTATTAGGAGTGAGAGTGATAAGCTTGGACTACATTACAGCGACACAGCTACCTACGAAACAGGGCGTTCTTCTAGGTCCTTTGTTTCGCCCTGTTTTGCTGTGATTCAACCTGAACGTCGCCCTGTTCCTGGTGACATTCAGGGCGACATTCACAGTCCGAGCTTTAGGGCTTGGGTCGTTAATTAAGAGGGGGCCTTGTGCATATAGGGTAACTAGAATGTAGGTGGGGGGGGGCAAAACTGAATAAACCTCTATAAACTTTGGGGCTGGGGTCAAAACTAAATATGGCGGGTCCATTTGCAGATTTGAGTACAAACCAGCTACTCACAACCATGCATCATTCATGGGCATTTATCTCAGGAGGTGCCATCTCATAATCATTAGGGCAGAGGGAATTACCAAAGCTTATCGGTGCAAGAATAAGAAATATTGCTGTCATGAGCCAAAAATAATTACTTCAAGAAAATAGGAGTATTAAACTAGTCTGGCGGACAAACCACTTGATTTAAGGTGGAATTCTTAATAAGCCTTGTCCCTTGGAAGGCAATGCAGGACCTACTCCTCCTTGCATTCACACATCGGTGCTATATCTCAATTTTATGTAGCTTCATGTTAAATTGTGATAATACTTTGTGCGTAGGTTAGACATTCCCTGTGTACCAGATTGTTATTTTAAGGATGATTTACACTGCTTGGCCACTGTATCAATTGTTAATTAAGACTCTTCAACATTCTCAAGATGTGCGAGTATGCTATTGCTTCATAAACAGCCGACTCATGAATGCGATGTTAATGTTATAAAACTGTTTGTCCTGACATAAGGTGTCTCTGAGCACTGTGTAGGACCAATAAAAGATCTTTTATAAATTATATACGTGGGTTTTTTTCATTGTGTAATGCGCACATTGTGAGATGTATCAGATAAAGCTCAATATCTTGATATATATTAATGATATGTACCTACAAAATTGTTTGAAGTCTGTGAAATAATGTTTAATGGTGTTCTGGGATCTGACTAATGCCACAAATTTAGATGTCCTAGAAGCTTAACCCGGGGGCTTCTTTATATAATGACATACTAAGCTACATCCCAAATCTGTACCAAGTCCCATGCAGACAGAAATCCATAGGGCAATACTATTTCCAGTTGGTCCCTCATATTGATACATTATTAACCAGTTGAGCAGTGTCTCCAGTTTATCTTAAACATTTGGGTTTACACCTCTAAGGGAGTGTTCATTTATTAGTTACAGGGGGGGGTGGTGGTGGGTTTGGGAGGGGGGCGTACAAATTTTCGACCCCTCCTGAGGGGGGGGGGGCATAAAAATTCTGACCCTTTTTAGCAAAAAAGCCTGCACGTTACTATAGTTCAAAGGGGGTCGGCGAGAAATTATCGACGAGGGGGGGGGGCGCAAAACGTTACACGCGCTCTGGAGGGGGGGGGCGTTAAAAAATGTCGCCCCTCCGCGCGAAATCTCACCACCCCCCCTGTAATTAATAGATGAACACTCCCTAAGAGGATCCCTTTTCTTGACTTGAAGAGGAATAAAGACAGGAACAGTCAGACACTGGCAATGCGTGGTCTGCTATACAGCAGTACATGTATAGTCAGCTTCAATGTTAATTAGATGATCCTAGATGGCACAACTGTAACTTGGTAATATTGTTGCATATATCACGGGCTCTGCCCCAACCTCCCCCTTTCTCACCTTTTTCTTCTTTTTAGAAACTTACCAGCAGCTCCGCTGCTGCCAATCGTGGCTCGGGAAAATTGGTGGCGTTCGTTTGACCTAGTATATTGCACTGTGGGAATGCCTTAGCATATCGCAAATAGGGTCGTAGTGGTGTGTAACACCATTCTCCTAGCAGATGTTAGGTTTGTTGTTTCCTACAGTTGAACGCAGAGAGTTGGATGGAGAGTGAGCAAACGAAATGCATCCTCGGGTAGGCTCCCGCTTTCCCTATTGTTGTTGACTCAGGGTTCATACCCTGAGGCATATACGACGCCTGGCTTTTCCTTTAAGACGTTTTTTAGCCATTTTAGAATGCATATTACTCAGTTTCTATTTTAGTTAGAAAAAAAACAATAAGCTAAAATAAAGGGCAAGATCGGGGGACAAATATTTCCTTCAAAAAGTAAATCAATATCTCTTTTCTTCTATTCGCAAATCAACTGCGATCTTTGCGTATTTTTTCTCTCTTTTTGTTAAACTCTTAAGTACTGTTAAATGACTACCCTCTAAATGAACTCTCCATAGGCTGCAAGGTTAAAAAAAACTGGAGCTGATAGAAGTGGTCTTCTCAGCAAAGAACTAGCACATTTCTATCTTTCAGGCATAAATGTACCATCTAACATATGGAAATGCCATCCAACTAAGCTAAAATGCCCTCTACATTATTTAAATTACTTAAATGAACTTCATATAATACCCTGTACATACCAAACACAAGGATCACTTTTAGTGCCTGTACCACCCGTCTTCTACATGGTGGCGCCATAGTCGTTTCTCGTGTACCTCTAGAACTCAGCAAGACAACACAAGAGTTGCCAGCGACAACGTCAGGATAAAAGGAGTGCAGAGCAAAATTGCACCACCCGTATCTCCACGTTTATCGTCCGATCTACTCGCTTTTTAATAGGGACAAAAGGCGGTACATGCCGGCAGCCTGCAACTGTCGCCCACACCCACACCCACCCGCTCTCCCACACCCACCTGCTCACCCACACCCACCTGCTGGCCTAAATTGGAATAACATACATGTATGACACATGATCTGAGGGTACTTTTTAACAAGGAATTCATTTCTGATGCCAGAATTGACCAATGAATGATTATAAGGGGGTACTATATCTAAGTACATGATAAGCTCCAGCTCCAGCTTACCCTGAGTCATCTGTGAGGCCACTCACACGCTCAATCTTTTAATAATACAACTATAGCCGAACCCATTTACCTTTAGTTTTACTGCTGTATGCATCCTAAGGGATGGGAACTATTGTCATTGTACTGGGAATGCGTATTAATGGTAATCCCAAAATGATTCAGACTACAAGGAATATGAACTTATTAAGATTACAGGTAAATATGTGCAGCATCTGGTCACGTGGTGAGTTTGTCCCTTGTTGGTTTCAATCTCCCGGGGCAGATAGTTCGTGCGACACCGGTCTTCACTTCCTCTCTGCCAAAACCTTACTCTGTGCTTCGCAAATGGACAGATTCTGTCCATTGCGCACCTTTATACTCTTTCCTGAAATATACAATTTCCCATCTATGATTCGATTCAAATATTTGTAGGAAGGTCTGAACATGAATTTCTGAAAGTTACAGACATATTGATTATGTTTTTGTGGTTGAATTTGTTGATTTTCCTAGGGACTATTTTGGAGTAGGGATATAGGCAGTGTGTGCAGCGGATAGGAGAGCAGGAAAGTAGTACACTTTGTTGAGTATTTGACGACGCGCGAAAATAGTCTATCGGGTACCAGCGTTCATCTCACTTCCGTTATTAAAATATGACGTCACTCTTGAGGCGTCCGTTCTACAAACAAGATGGAATCTGATATTTTCTCTGAGTAGATCCAAGCTAATCATCGATCCTGAACATACTTTTCTAGACTTTTTCCACAGGAGAGTTCTTAGGTTTGGGCAGAGATAGAAGTGACTGGGGGGAGCGGAGGTCTCTGCAATGGAGATTGTGTTGGTTTGGGCAGCTCATCTATCCCCCAGACTCACTGACACCTAGTGGATAAACTCTACACTATTGTCTAGTATCCCGATAGTGCTGCCACCTATCTGGTAACAATGTAGCTACATCATCTGACAGCGGGTCACAACTTTTACCTTCAACTGTACTCACAACATCCTGTCTGTGGCCAGAAGGATGGAAAAAAAACAATAGGCCGATCTGTTCACTAATACTGCTGTCTAAAGGTAAGGATGGTCATCAAATGATGGTCTAGATGTTTGACATAACTACAGGTCCATGTAACAGACGCTGTGGGGGCGATGCCTCTGTTAGTGTGCCTTTCATCTACTTTAATTTACTACTACTGACAAAATAGGGGGAAATATCCGGCGGGGGGGGGGGGGGGGGGGGGGAGGTTACTCCACATGACCCATTTTCTATAGTCACTTTGTGTGAACATAACCCTATTAATGTTGGGCCCTTTATATCACAGGAGGAGCAAAATGTGTATCAAGTTCACGGGAAATTGGGCAAGAAATCACTAGTATCATGACTATGTGGCTCAAATGATCTTAAATTAAAATAAACCTCTTTCCCTCCAAAATCGCCTTAAGGTGGGTCGCTACCCTTGGGTCAAAGTCACTGAAAGTTAACAGAATCTCGCAATTTTTTTTTTACAGGCAGTTCAAATTACATAGAAACGGAAAATGCAAAAAAAATAGGGGTTCCCGAACTACTTTTTTAGATATAGAATTTTGAAAAATTAAAGTATTTTAATTTTTTTCTAAAAATGAGAAAAAATGTGAAAACTTCAATGATTTTTTTTATATCAACCATTATGCGCAGAAATGTAAAACATCACATGTGAAAGGCCTATATGTTCTCCTTTATTGGAAAAATAATTTTACAATTTTACGGAATGGTATTCTGGGTAAAAATATGGGGTTTCGGGAAAGAATACAAAGAAATCATCATTATTTGTAGCCTTATTGGCTAAAAATAGTATTCAGTATTAACAGAATTTTTTCAAACTCTCTCAGAAAATAGTTCAGATCATTTGCTAACATATAGAAGTAATTTTGATAGGGGGTCCCGGGCATATTTTTAGGGTTTTGGAGCTTTGAAAATGAAAAATAATGCCAAAAAATGACTAAATTAATATTATATGGCACTGCACGATGGGTAAAATGCCCGGGGGGGGTACTCAAATTTTTTTTGACACCCGTGTGCGGCTGGCCCTTTGACAACCCTTACCCTTGGTGAGGGGGATTTTGGTCAGAAGTGACCCTTGGTGAGGGGGATTTTGGTCAAAGGTGACCCTTGCTGAGGGGGATTTTGGACAAAAGTGCCTAGGTTTTAGCAATTTTCCCCAAGGAGTCTGCCTTGGTGTAAGAATTTTGGTCAAAAGTCACCCTTATTGCAAAGAATTTTGGCAAAATGTGACCCTTTTTGGATATTTGTTGAAATTTCCGAAAAGTGACCCTTGGTGAGGGGGATTTTGGTGAAAATTGACCCTTGGTGAGGGGGATTTTGGTGAAAAGCAGACCCTTGGTGAGGGGGATTTTGCTCAAAAAGTGCCCTTCCCAGCCGCACACCTGTGTGTACAAAAAATATGAAGTGCCCCCCCCGGGGTAAAATGGTAAAAATCTGTATCTAAAATTGTCCTGATTTATACCCTTGGTTATTTCGAGCAATATCATAGCATCTATAGTGTTCTAAATATAAAATATCTGCAATTTACTAGCACTTTTTTTAAAATTAGAAATATTATCAGTTACCATTAAATCAAATATTCAAAGTGTTCAAAATTTTGTTTAAAATAATCTACATTTTTAACACAGTTTAGGGAAGGTATATATGTATCTGGCTATGCAATATTTGCCCATTCTGATAGATTTTAGAATTTGAAGAAATCAAAGGGTAGCGACCCACCTTAAAAGTAACCTGTATCAAGGGCCCACGGGTACAATTCTAAGGCCAAGAAGTGGACCCCCGGGGAGGGCACTGAGGTGCTTTTTGGATAACCACTGCCACACCTCTCCCAGGAGCGGTCGCGGTGGGTTGACAGAGGGGATAAAATATAGGGGCGGTCAGCCCTTCTAAAAATAAAAAAGAAGGGGTGGTGACCCCCCCTCCTTATGGGTAGGTGCCTTAGTGCAGGTTTCCTGTGTTTATATAGCAATATTGGAGAGCAAACATGGTTCTGATTGTTATTTATGTGCTAAATGGTAAGTTTGTCATTGTTATGTCTGGCACCTGATGCTCAAAGCGGTGGAGCTTAGATATAATTTGACCTGATTAGGGGGGTGGTCACTCCAATAATCCCCCTCAGTATGAATAGGAGGGGCGGTCAGTGACCCCCTCAGCTCCTCCCAGTGAGGGGAGTAGGGGCGGTAACGCGGCAGTTGCCACTCACCAACATAGAGTCAGTGCCCCCCCCCCCGGGAGTGGACCCTTGCCTTGAAAGCGTTCACACATGGTATTCAAATCTGGGGGACTCCTGTGACTCTTTACACTATCGAATATGGGCTGTGCATTTAACAGTACTCTTTATTGCCATGTCCTCAAGATCTTGGTTGTTTCCGATCTTTTCTATATGTATACATGTACAGCAACCATTCTCCGAGTCGAGATCACCACCCGGGGGGGGGGGGGGGCACTCCCTCAGAATTGGTGTACTATGTGTGAACACGATTCCAAGGGAAAGGGTATATTTTTGGACCCCAGGCAAGGACCCGCGAGGGCCCTTGAAAGAGGTGCTTTATAGGCATTTTTGGAGGAAAAGGGGTATATTTTAGGGCTGAAACTCTTAGATAAAACAATACTCCAGTTTTTTTTCAACATTAAAGATACATATTTTATGTATAGGTAAGGGTAAGCCCTACCATTTGCGAGCCAATTTTTTGGAACACACTTCATAAGGGTATTACTCCTTGGTCTCCCTAAATTAGGGTATCTTTTTTGCTCAGTTTCTTGTGAAAAGGGTGCTATTTTCTTGAATTGCCTCCCGTGATAAGGGTCCTAAATTTGAGGTGATGTTCACACATAGCTACTGTAGAAAAGATAGGGAGTGCCCCCCCCCCCCGGGGATCACCACCACCATGTTGTAGCACTAGGGTGGAGGGGATGCATCCTTAGCATTGCAGCCTATGACGAAATAATTTAGAATCCATTCTTCTGGTTAGAATGTATCAAAGAACACATGTGTGCGCTATACATATGTTCAACTTAAGAATCTGTCCTAACATTTTAATCAGAAGTGAAGGGTTTTCGAGTCATCAGGCCCTAAAGTATAGAGTCGATTCTCACTACCTCGGACATTTATTTCCTCGGATCGTTAACTTCCTCAGACAGTTGCCTGGGAACTTCCTTTATATGTTCCATTATATTTGGACTTTATTCCTCGGATAACTTTTTCAGACATTTTTCCTTGCATTTTCCAAGTTACAGGAAGTGAGGGCCGACTGTTCTTTTCCTCCAAATTTCCTAAAAAGGTGCTCTCAGGTGTCCGGGCCCAAATTGCAGGTTTAGTCCGTATGGGTCCTGTGAACCTGCTGACTAGCCTTCGGCTGTTTTGCTTTTAAAACGATGTTTATCTAATGTGCCCTCCATCGGGCTTCTCCGAGGAGCTCATTCATTTCCAGAACATAATGAATTGTAAATTTCTGATATGAAGAATCTACAGATCTACTAATAATCTACAGAAAGTCATTCTTAAAATTAAAAGTCTGTATTTGTGATGAAATGCTGTAAGCACCTCAATAATTTACCCCCTAGCTTACATGATTGAGTGGGAATTTGAGTTAGAAGATAGTCGACTTGGGATGTGTGGGCGACTGCAGGTGAATTTACCCTTTCCCCAGGTACCATCTTAAGCTTAAGATTTGCTGCTATGTGGTTTTATACAAAATGGAAAATATCACGTATTTCCATGTGCCTGATTTAAATCTATAATCCTATGTTTGCAGCACGTGACGCCCTGCTGCTGTAGCGCCAACTGGGTGTGGAGGCCAATGCTGACAAACATGTGTGGAGGGATTCTGTAAACATTAAACATCGGCATACACCAAGTGAACCAAGTGTCTTCGGAAGACATGGTGCAGAAGACTGAGGAGCTACGTAACAAATGTTCTGAGTGTGATCTGTGTTTCATACGGGACCATGACTTATGTACACACATGATGACCCACACAGGAGAGAAACCTCACACATACCCGTAACCGTTGATACCAGCAGGGAGCTTAAAAACACGCATGATGAACGGCGAGGTGAATTCGCATGATCCACATGATTTACAGATAGACATTTTGACCAACCATTGGGAAAAAGCTCATGCATGTCCTCAGTGTGATGCACAGTTTAACGAAGCAATTGACTTAAAGAAACACACACTGTGGACTCACCTGGGACAGAAACCACACAAGTGTTCTGTGTGTGGGAAATGTTTTATACTTGCAGGTACCTTAAAGATACACATGATGCTCCACACAGGGGAAAAACCTCACAAGTGTTCTCAATGTGGTAAACAATTTGCACAGGCTCATCACTTAAAGAAACACTTGCTGAGTCACACAAGAGTCAAACCTCGGAGGATGATGCAGAGAAAGAAGAATCACACTTGTTCTGAATGTGATAAATGTTTCACAGAGCGTCGTAACTTGGAGATACACATGTGGGTGCACACAGGAGAGAAACCTCACACGTGCTCTCTTTGTGGAAAAAGGTTTACAAGGGAAAGTGCCTTGAAGACACATATGATTGCCCATACTGTGGTTAAACCTCAAAAGGTGAAGCAGAGAGAAAAGATTCACACATGTCCTGAATGTGGGAAAGGTTTCAAAAAGCATCGGGTCTTAAGGAGACACATGATGACCCACACAGGAGAGAAACCTCACAGGTGTGTTGAATGTGGTACACAGTTTGCATCGGGTCTTAAGGAGACACATGGTGATCCACACAGGAGTAGAACCTGAGAAGATGATGCAGGGGGACCAGACAGAGAAGACTCACACATGTTTTCAATGCAATAAAAGTTTCAAAAAGCTTCGTGACTTAAAGAGACACACCATGACCCACACAGGAGAGAAACCTCACTCATGCCCTCAATGTGGTAAACAGTTTACACAAGCATGTAACTTAAAGAAACACATGATGACCCACACAGGAGAGAAACCTCACACATGTCTTCAATGTGGTAAACAGTTTGCACAGAGAGATGGTTTAAAGTCACATATGGTGACACATATACTGGGTAAACCCAACAAGTGTTCCCTATGTGATGAGCAGTTTAAATGCATGATTGACTTAAGGAAACACACAGTATGGACTCACATGGGGAGGGAACCTCACCGCTGTTCTGTTTGTGAGAAAGACTTCTTAGAGGCAGGTACCTTGAAAATTCACATGATGCTCCACACAGGAGAGAAGCCTCACACGTGTCTTGAATGTGGTAAACAGTTTACAATTTCATCTAACTTAAAGAGACACATGATGACCCACATGGAAGAGACACCTCATACATACCCTCAACCTGGTGAAGAGGTTATACAAGTGGATGACCTAAAGGCACTAGAAGTGACCAAGACAGAAGAGGAACCTCATACGCCCACTCAAAATTATAAACATGTTTTACAAGCAGGTGACTTGGAGGTGCTAGAAGTTATTCACATCAAAGGGGAGGCTTACCCACACCCTAAGCAGGTTATACAAGGTGGTGACTTGGAGGCACAAGAAGTGACTGGCACAGAAGAGAAACCTTACAGATGCCCTCAAACTTACGAACATATTTTACTAGCAGGTGACTTGAAGGCACAAGAAATGACTCACACAGAAGAGAAATCTCATTTACCACCTTCACGAGGTGAGCAAATTATACAAGCAGGCCACTTAAAGGCACTAGAAGTGTTTAACACAGGAGAGAAACCTCACACACAGCCTAAAGCTAGTGAACAGGTTATACAAGCGGATGACTTGAAGGTACAAGCAGTGACTCACACAGAAATGAAACCTCGTATACCCCATTTACCTGGTGAGCAAGTTATACAAGAAGCTCACTTAAAGGCACAAGAAATGACTCACACAGGAGGTAAAACCTATACATGTTCTCTATGTGACAACAGGTTCATAAATTCGCATGATTTACAGATACACATGACGACCAACCATTGGGGAATAGCTCATGCATGTCTTCAGTGTGATGCACAGTTTAATGAAGCAATTGACTTAAAGAAACACACACTGTGGACTCACTTGGGACAGAAACCCTACAAGTGTTCTGTGTGTGGGAAATGTTTTATACTTGCAGGTACCTTAAAGACACACATGATGCTCCACACAGGGGAGAAACCTCACAAGTGTTCTCAATGTGGTAAACAATTTGCACAGGCTCATCACTTAAAGAAACACATGCTGAGTCACACAAGAATCAAACCTCAGAAGGTAATGAAGAAAACTCATGTATGTTCTGAATGTAGTAAACATTTCAGAGAGCGTCGTAACTTGGAGAGACACATGTGGGTCCACACAGGAGAGAAACCTCACACATGCCCTCTCTGTGGTAAACAGTTTACAAGGGAAAGTGCCTTGAAGACACACATCATTGCACATGCTGTAGAGAAGGTGAAGCAGACAAAGAAGACTCACATGTGTTCTGAATGTGGTAAATGTTTCAAAAAGCGTCGCGACTTAATGAGGCACATGATGACCCACACAGGAGAAAAACCTCACGTATGCTCTCAATGTGGTAAACAGTTTATTCAAGCAAGTGCTTTAAAGGCACACATGATGACCCACTCAGGGGTACAACCTGAGAAGACTCACAATTGTTTTCAATGCAGTAAAAGTTTCACAAAGCATCGTGACTTAAAGAGACACAGCATAACCCACACTGGAGAGAAACCTCACACATGCCCTCAATGTGGGAAACAGTTCACACAAGCATGTAACTTAAAGAGACACATGATGACCCACACAGGAGAGAAACCTCACACATGCCCTCAATGTGGTAAGCAGTTTGCACAGAGAGATGGTTTAAAGTCACATATGATAACCCATGAACTGGGTGAACTTCACAAGTGTTCCTTATGTGACGAGCAGTTTACAAGCATGATTGACTTAAGGAAACACACAGAGAAACCTCACTCATACCCCACATGCAGTAAATGGTCTACAGATGATTTGAAGCTACAAATGATGCTCAATATAGAGCAGATGACACACAATCTCTTTACTAACACAAATGACTTTTCACACACACTAGGGCTTCACAGTGGACAGAACCACACCATGTGTCTACATTGTGGCCAGGAGTTTACAGACAGTGCGGGGTTACGGTCCCACCTGATCATCCACACAGGTCAGAACTACTCCAGCTGTGCTAGGTGTGTGGATGGCTTCACTCAGACAGCAGACCTACTGCAGCACCTCGCCACTCACATCATTGTGCCAGCGTTAGTGCTTGGTGGCTGTGTATAGGGCTGCACCTATCTTCATGGCTGACACTGGCCGGGTTCGCGCGTGAACTATAGTCTAGCTTCAGTCTATTCCAGATCTGTCAAGGGGGTTCAAGGTCAGGTTATATCAATATGCAGGCATGCCCAAATCTCATACTAGGGAAGGCCAGTGCTCCACATCTTTGTCAATTGCAATTTCCCAATTGCCATTAGTTGGATATGCATGCCCAAAATATATACATATGTATGATGTATATAGATATATGATAATATATGTAAATATAATAGCCATATATATATATATATTTATCTTCATTCTGTTTATCCATACATTTCTATTGACCCATAAGTTGGCAATTGGCAATCAGCAATTGGCAAATGTATGGTCCACTGGCCTTCCATATGGACACTAGACCAGACTAGACCTACAAATGAACGACTTCAGTCTAGCTTCAGATGACTAGGGCAAACCCGGGATTGACGCGCGAACCGGGCCTATGTAGCACACTGTCAGCGTCTACACCGTCCTGCTACAGGTAGTGGGGCCAGCTTGTTCCTGACTATGTAGCAGGGCTCTTATTGTCAGCATCATTTTCTCACAAGGCGATAGACTCACCATTGAGTGAATCCCTGACTAGTGACGACCTCTTCTGGACATATGACAACTGAAGCTTCTACTTGCTGCCGCCTGGCTGAAGGCGGGGTGCTGGGTAACACATAGGAGCCCCATAGCCTATAGTGGATGTAGTGGGGCCAGCTTGTACCCGACTATGTAGTAAGCAGCTAGCTGTCAGTCGGCATGTCAGTATTTTGCATAAAGTGGGGCCATTAAGATGTAGTGTAACATTATCCTGTTCTGACAGTTTCTGTGTTTACTCCTCTTCAGGTCAACTAATGATGAGCTTTTCAATGGTGAAATCTCATTTTTAAGATCAACTGGAGTCTCTGTACAACTAGTGGTATTTGCATAAGATATAATCCAGTTAAAGGCCTGGATTAGAATCTCCATCGGACGGGTGACAGGTTTGGGACATAACTCTGATGTATAATTAGTAAATAATGCACCGGAGTGATCTAGATTAGTAGTGACAAAAGTTAGATGCACAGAAAAGATAAGAATCTTGGAAATTATATCATTTAAATTTATTTTTTCAATGAACCATTAAAAAAAGGTGTAAAAGTATAGTTGATTCTTTAATTTTCATTTCAAATATCCTTATGGTAGATGGTGAGGCCACCTGAAAAGTTATCAGCTTTGCAGACAATGTCCGCATCATTCAAACGGGGCCGTATAACTGCTTTTCATATTGTATTTTACCTAAAATAAATTGCAAAATTCCTATATGTATGAATATAGTAACATAAAATTAATCGTATCTCAATGATCGATTCAGATAGAGGGTCAAAACGCATTTTCTTCCTTCATACTCCTTTTTGTTTAGACTATTTTTTTGATTACCGTAAAACCTGGGTCGATCCTATAAGCCGCATCAGAGATCTGAGTATATGGTGACTTTTAATATTGTACCATGATAGCAAAAACTCTCGTATAAGCTGCACACTAACCCTGGGTAGATCCTATAAGCCACACCGCCGATCTGACTCGCGTACTAGCCGCGGCTTATATGCAAGGTTTTATAGTACTTGTTATGGTTTTATTGAGAATATATACAATAGCCCGCACCTCTTTTATCTCATAAGTATCCGCAAAGCCGTTTATCTTTTTTTCAAGAAGCCTACAGAGAATCTTTGTAAATAGTTATTTCGAGGATCATGGGATAGAGTGAATTTATTGTAGGTGCTGTTGTATTGACGTGGAAAAGTACATATCATTTGCTTCTAAATGATTTTTTCCAAAATTTATTAGAATAACAAAATGACGTTTTAGTGTTGGGGAAATAGCTTCACATTGGGTCACCCTTTATAACATGCAGTACTCGTTACTTGATGAGACCTGCCAGATGCCAACCACCCCCCCCCCCCCCCCCCACCAAAACTGTTTTGACAATGATTGACTATTTGTGGGACATTATACATTAATTCAGACATGGAACTGTTTGCATCCAATTTTAAACGAATTAGACTTTTATATATCAAGAATATAATTTTGCATATCAAGAATAAACACTTGTCAAACCTAAAGGTTTAATTATGGGATGGTTTGGTCAACTCTGATCTACCAACAATATTTCATAATCACCTTGGATTATATTAGTTTGATATATAAGGATCTCATTTAAGCCAAAGAATCAATACCTCATAGTGCTAGATTTTGATATATTTTTGCAACAGCTTTCAACTTTATGAACAATTAACCAAGGAAATCGCAACCAATCTTCTAAGATATTCAGAGGGGATTATATGCGAAATAGTCAATCCATAAAAAGTAGTAGTCATGGGGTATACCAATGAACCATGACTGATTTAGGGATTAAACACAACATTTTCTACATTTTGCGATGCAGAAAAAAACAATTTTCTAACTTTAACCATGTGAACATAGAATTCTAAGGAATACTTGACAATCAAAATGAATTGATAATTCAAAACAACTTCTAATTTCTAATAGCTAGACAGGTAATAATAGAGTAGCATGTAGCTTTTAGCAGTATGGAAAAACACTGACAAGATTGCCAACAGTTGCTGTATGCCTAAACGATGGCTTATAACTTAAATGGAATTGGCAAATGTCTGTCCACAAAATGGATGCACAGCCCACAGCAGCACACAGTGTCACAATGTTGACACCTAGTGGATAAACTGCAGGTCTCAGAGAAGGAAATGCTTCTACTATATACTTTAATATAGCGGAAAACCCGATAACTGCAACCAAGACATTTACAATTTCTGAAAATCACCATTGACCTGAAAGATACATCCTTTCTTCAAAACATTTCCCACAAAAATTAGCTACTGACCACGGAAAATCAGAACACTGGTCTGTATCGTAAAACCACCTGAATTTCGCCTGAATTTGCACTGAATAAATTGCATTTTCGCAGATTCCCAATCTAGCCTTTGAAAAAAATGGAAACTCACTGAGAATCCCTTTCCTATTATTTGATTGAAATTGGCAGACATTCAGCAGCATGTGTGTAGGTTTTCATAATATTAGCATCATTTCCAAATTATTTATGGACCATTCAGTGCTCCTGCAGTATTCACTTCTGACCAGAATCGTATATGACTCTCAGTTTTCTGCGGGATTACCCTCTATGAGACCTACTATTAGTGGGATGTGGCTTTCTATTACCTATAATTGTGATTTCTATGACCCAATACATGTTTACAGATAGGCCCCAAAGTTTTATGTCCCTTAGGCTCCCCTATACCAAGATAACCTGATGTTTCCGGGACAAACCCAGGCCCAAAATCACCCTGATTTCCCACCTAGGGCCGAGAGGGCCCCCGGCTCCATGTTTTAGCCATTTTCATAGCAAGAAGTATCTCTAGGACCATCAAATCCAACATGGATCTTTGCATGGAATATCTGTATGTGATACATGTGCCAATACTATAGATTTCTGTTCATAAGGTCAAAAAATTATGAAAAAATATGGAAAAATACCTGAAAATTACCATAAAAATATACATTATTTGCACATCATGCCAGGATTGATTCTTCAGAGTGTATTGAAAGGCCATTGACTCATGTTTTTCTACATTTCTTCACGATTTTTAGAAAGTACACTTTAAAAAAATACGGTGGTGGGGGCCCTTGTAGTAGCAAATATGCCATTTACGGTGCCATCCTCTAACTAAATGCTCGCCAATCATCCTTCAAAGAGTATCAATGCTTGCTCCCTGTATGCCCTTGACTGGTTACAAACTGTAGTTACTACACAATTTTGATATACCTGTGCTATTGGGACTAAGGTAAAAAATAAATAAGACATATCAAATTACTCTGAATTACCCTCAGTGGCCATAAACTGAAACCAACTTGCGGCTCGGCCCCGGGGACCCTCCGACAGCAATATTAATGTGAATTTCCTTCCTTTTTTTCACATTTCAAGGACCTGGTCATAAATTTTCTATGAAATTTGGCAGAAGTAATAATTCTGTACATAACCAGTGCAAAAGAAATCAATTTGAGGGGCTTTTAATTTTTCCATGGTAATAGCCCTTTTGCTTTAGGTCTCAGAGAAGGAAATGCTTCTACTATATACTTTAATATAGCGGAAAACCCGATAACTGCAACCAGGACATTTACAATTTCTGAAAATCACCATTGACCTGAAAGATACATCCTTTCTTCAAAACATTTCCCACAAAAATTAGCTACTGACCACGGAAAATCAGAACACTGGTCTGTATCGTAAAACCACCTGAATGGAAACTCACTGAGAATCCCTTTCCTATTATTTGATTGAAATTGGCAGACATTCAGCAGCATGTGTGTAGGTTTTCATAATATTAGCATCATTTCCAAATTATTTATGGACCATTCAGTGCTCCTGCAGTATTCACTTTTGACCAGAATCCTATATGACTCTCAGTTTTCTGCGGGATTACCCTCTATGAGACCTGCACACTAGTAGGGTGTAGCCTGATGGTGCTGCAACCTGTATGTAACAAAGAGCACTACCACCTGTGGCCATGGGTTACAACTTTTACCATCTTTAGTTTCACTCACAACATCCTGTCTCCATGCTGTGGGCAGAAAGAAGAGAATAACAACAAAACTTCTTCACTATTGCTGCTGTCTAAAGGTAAAGGTGGTCGGATAATGGCACTGTTGTTTAACACAAAAGAAGGGTGCACGTGGGGGGGGGGGTTGTTGGTGGATTGGTGAGGGGGGAGCAACCAAAGAATATTCTGCCCCTCCAGTGGGCCTGCCAGTGGTTGGGCAAAGAAAATCCACCCTTTTTTTGCTAAAGAGCCAGTGCATTACCATAGTTTAAAGGGGGGGATGCATAAACTAAGTATGTCAACATTGGCGCTGATATCGGCCGCCAGGAGAGGTACGCACGGTCAAGATTATAAAATTATGCAATATTCCAAACCATGGGGGCCCTTGATGGGGGGGGGGGGGGGGGTCCCATGTCCCATGTCGAGTTTAAGAAATGCTCATGTCGCCATATCGATTTTAAGAAATGTCCATGTCGCCATATCGATTTTAAGAAATGCTCCATGTCCCATGTCACTATCTATTTTTTCCTCATATCCCATGTCACTAAGGCCCAAAATGGTCCATGTCGCCATATCGAATTTAAGGGTCTAGGGCCATACCATGCATAGGAAAATAGGTAACCAATAAGCTTCAGAATGCCCTAATGTACAAGTAGATACAATGTCTCCCTAAACCCCTTAGAATATACCATTCTAACGAGAGAAAGGTTCCCACAAAAATTCCAGATTGAAATTCCATGACATTCTAATTTCTAAAATCTAGAAATCAAATGGTACATGCCAGGAGAATTTGTAATATTAATTCCATTATTTTCATATTCCATGGCATTCCATGATGCAAGGTCAGAATGTTTTACGGACTCATTTTGGTCAACATTAAGTGAAAACAGACCATTTGAGATTTCCAAATATAAAGGCCATGATCTACATATAATATTGATTTATAAGATTATCAAATATGATCAATTAAAACCCATGGATCATCTCCCAATGTGTAGTATAACAGGTATGACCCCAAAGTGGTTTTGACATAATGAAGCATCTGCTAATGGTCACGAAAAACTGTGACGGGAAGGGTCCACTTATGGTGAACCTAGCCTATACAGGGCTGTTTATTAACAGGACTTGTTTAAATTGGTATTTTATCTGAAAGGACAACCATAAGAGCAGGCATAAGAGCTGCCTCTGCTTGGAAAAGGTGTGAAAGCTTGAGCCCCAGCATACTATATCAGGGTCATGTGCTGGGAGAGTGTGAACAACCTGACCAAACACCCTGCCTTTAAATACTCCCGGCCTGTTAAACCAACCTATTATTGAAAAAAAACCAGGACCAGATACATTTATTCTTTTGTATTTTCACCTGGGGAATTATAAAAGAAAACACGAAAAAAACACTCTAATTTGTGTGGTAAGTCACATTTTTAGGTTTTCACATGCTCTTCTTTTGTATCACCGGCCAGTGCTTATATGTTCACTATTTGATCAAAAAGTAGAAAAAAACATTATTGATGTGTTATAACTAGTACTTAATAGGGCCCTTTTGTATGCTTATTGTATTTCCCATCAGGACCACGTTTAATCATGTTCAAGCAATGTTTCATGCAAAATTAGATTTCATGAATAAATATTCTAATACAAAGATAGTAGAAACTTTGTTCTGGGAGGATTTTGCAAGACCCGTTTTGAGGTTTGCGATATTGATGACATTTCCAATATAGTAGGACCAATATCCAATATTTGGAATATGGAAGTGGCTGCCATGCTAACCAGAAAATGGCATTAGTACCCCCTTTATCATTTTATATTACGTATATAGGACTTTAAAACCAAAGATGGAACACCAATGATATACCTTCCTTCAATTAATACGAGTAAAAACTTCACATATTAGACTCATGACAGGGAGAATCCTGTTTCTTATGGTCTCTTACCACTTAATGTGATTACCCAGCAAATTGGTGTCAGTTTGCTTCAGCCTGAGCTACCATATGATACCAAGTGTTAAGAACGAGTACCTGGTACTGGTAAGCATGGTGTCAGGCTCAGGCTGACTCAACCTGACACATGGTAGGAAGATGGTGTCAGGCTCAGGCTGACTCAACCTGACGCTTGTAAAGTGAGTCAGACACTAGGCTAGCTCAAGCTGGCGCCCCACACATAGTATTCCTACTACAGGACCTACATCATTTCATACTGGGACAGATATATCTTTATTCACATTAATGCTAATTGAGTCTTCTTGAAACATCTTGTTGTGAGACATATGTTAGCCGTTGTCTTGTCTTGTGCCTGGTCAGGTCTCTGTGTCATGGTGTATCCTTCCCCCTATTACCATTCTGAAAAAGAGAAGATGGGTAATTCAGGTATGCTGTACAAGAGCTAATAGAAAACCAAAGTAATTTGCATGTGTATAGACTATGTATAAACCTTCACTTATCACTATAAACTCAATATACATATACTAGCAGAGCAAGCTATACCTACCCTCACATCCTTCCTCCTGTGTCTCCGTCTCTATCATGAACAAAGGGATTTGAAACTTGGAGGATTGACCAATCAGAAGAGTGATATGCATAGTGTGAGCTTGCGTGAGGTTGAGCTGGGTGAAAAGTTGACCAATCAGAGAGAGGCCAACCTCAGGTGATACATCTGATGTGAACTTGCATGGGGTTGAGCTGGCTTGAGCAAGATATGATGTCACCTCTCCTCATGTAGTATGTGACTGCATTGAGGTATATTACTGTTTTGTGTAGAATTACTATCTGTTTCCTATAATTTTGTGTTACCACATTGATCACTGAACATCTTAATTTTTTATTCTTGTGAAACCAAAGATGGGGGTTGTCTTATTAATTTGTAAAATCTAGATAACCCCTCTGCAGTGTTATATCCCACAGGCAAAATAAATATTCTCTTCTGAGGTAAATATGTGTATGAAATCAGATTGATGTCAATCATTATATTCCCTAGATACGTATGTTAACCCACAGGAAAAAGCAGGTTGATACTTGTGATAAAAGTATTGAAATCAACATATACTCTATCTAGCCTCTCTGTACAGTATGCATTCAATGTACGGGGCTACAAATCACATAGTCTCTCAGTGCTTACATATGAGTGAGGATGAGTGAGATCTGTGGCAGCTAACACATAGCTCATGCATCCTCACACCTTGTGTTGGGAATAGGATTAATCTGACTCAAGCCTGACTCATCTTCACTCAAACCAACTCAAACTGTGGGTTACATTTGAGTCAGTAGGTGTGAGCTTGGGTGAGCTTTGAGGAAGCTCATGCACAGCTGACTCATTCACACACCTAGTGATTAACACAAAATAGGCTAACCCATGCCTTCTGTACCTCTGCATGAGATTTCACCAACTACCCCTGTACATAATAATTGACCACTCCCTTAGTTTAAATGTATGTGTGTCTATCTTATATGTGTAACTGGTAACTGGTACCCTAAAACTAATCACTCTCAGCCAAAATTATCCCACCAGATGACATCTTCTACTGGACCTGGTACTGCATCAATTACTGAACCTAGATGTTACTATACATATGTTACAGCACTCTAGGGTTATAGCACTATTAGGCTAGTTAGATGAGAGTATCTGGTAAGAGAAGGAAGATTGGGAGTATTACTATGTGCTGTATCAAATATGTATATTTCATTCAATATAGAAGATTCATGTTTTGTTTACCTTTGTTTGCAGCACCAGAAGACCTCCTGCCCCAGTGCCATCTGGATATGACATCCTGTGTATACAAGGGACAACCCACACACACATACACCCAGTGTAGGAACAGTTTACATAAAGCTGCCCTGAATCTGGTGACCACCTCACAGTGGCAGGTAGCCTAAACAGGACCCCTACAGGAGAGATGTTTTAATGTGATTGACAGTTTACATGTGGAAGTGGCTCAATCATGACCAATACAGGAGAGAAACCTCACACATGCCATCAATGTGGTAAACAGTTTACACAGGAGGGGACCTTAAAGGCACACATGATGACCCACACAGGAGAAAAACCTCACACGTGTCATCAATGTGGCAAACAGTTTAGACAGGCAGGTACCTTAAGGAACCACATGGTAACCCACTCAGGGGAGAAATCTTACACCTGCCATCAATGTGGTAAACAGTTTACACTGGTATGGAACTTGAGGAGACACATGATGACCCACACAGGGGAGAAACCTCACACCTGCCATCAATGTGGTAAACACTTTCCACAGACAAGTGACTTAAGGGCTCACATGATGACCCATACTCGGGAGAAACTTCACAAATGCCCTCTATGCAGTAAAGAGTTTAAAGACAAACATACCTTACGAAAACACATGTTGACCCACACAGGGGAGAAACCTTACACATGCCCTCAATGTGGTAAACAGTTTACACAGGCAGGTTACTTAAAGCCACACATGATGACCCACACTCAGGAGAAACCACACAAATGCCTTCAATGTGGTAAACAATTTGCACAGGCAAGCTACTTAAAGGGGCACATGGTGGTTCATACTGGGGAAAAACCTCATCAATGCCCTCAATGTGGGAAGCAGTTTAAACAGGCAAGTTACCTAAAGCCACACATGATGACCCACACAGGTGAGAAACCTCACACATGCTCTCAATGTGGTAAACAGTTTAGAGTCAAACGTACCTTAACAACACACATGATGACCCACACAGGAGAGAAACCTCACACATGCTCTCAATGTGGTAAACAGTTTACACGGGCAGGTATTTTAAAGAGACACATGATGACCCACACAGGAGAGAAACCTCACACATGCCTTCAATGTGGTAAACAGTTTACATGGGCACTTAGCTTCAATGCACATATGATGGTTCATTCCGGGGCGAAACCCAATCCATGTCCTCAATGTGATAAAGAGTTTATACAGGCAAGTAGCTTAAAGAGACACATGATGACCCACACAGGAGAGAACCCTCACACATGCCTTCAATGTGGGAAACAGTTCACACAGGCAGGTAGCTTAAATGAACACTTGATGATCCACACAGGGGAAAAGCCTCACACATGCCTTATATGTGGTAAACAGTTTACATGGGCATATAGCTTAAAGAGACACATGATGACCCACACAAGAGAGAAACCTCATCCATGTCCTCAATGTGATAAAGAGTTTATACAGGCAGGTCACTTAAAGGCACACATGATGATCCACACACGGCCCAAACTACATACATATCCTCATGGTGTGGATCATTATACAAACACAGGTGGCCTTATGACACACACACTAGTGCTTCACAGTGGACAGAACCCCAATGTGTGCTGGCATTGTGACCGGGAGTTTACAGACAGTGCGGGGTTACGGTCCCACCTGATCATCCACACGGGTCAGAACTTCTCCAGCTGTGGTAGGTGTGTGGATGGCTTCACTCAGACAGCAGACCTGGTGGATCACCTCGCCACTCACATCATTGTGCCATCGTTAGTGTTTGGTGGCTGTGTATAGGTTGTGATCAATGCACTCAGGCAGTTCCCCCTTGCGCTATAGGTCACTGTTTAAATGAATTTCTCTTCAGTTTGCCTTGAATGGATGTATTGTTCCTGTGCCACTATTTAATACTTGGACATATGATTTAGAACATAGCCATGCTTCTCACAAGACCAAAATTCTACACCACAGCTGCTGGGACATTTCCTGCTCTGACTGTTACTGTGTTAACTCCTCTTGCAGTCAACTCATCAGGATTTTCTTAGTAGTGAAATCATCTGTCAACTAGAGTCTCTGTACAACTAGTGGTAGATCTTTAGGATATTGTCATAGCGCTATAGTCAGTATAGAAATATATGGTATTTACTCATTCATAATATTAAACTTGTTTGTATTTGTGTCAACACAATTGCCAGAACTACGGATGCAGTAGTGCTGACTCCCCACACTACCAATTTACCTAAAGATGTCATACTATTAAATGCCTTTCCAGAACCCATAAAGGCATTGACGCTATAAGGGTTTGGTGACGATACTAGAGCAGTGACGACACTCTATTTTAGGAAGCATTACAGTGTTCCTAATGGAATATTCTGATGAGGTGAACTATACACCTGAGACAGGTCTCTCATAGAATCAGAAGGAGATACAGAGGAGCCACACTGACCATGGAGGACTGAAGCTCTACTACAATATAACAGGACATGTGCAGGACTGTGGGGAATGCCTACCTGACAGTCCTAAGCCGGAGCCAATGAGGGCTCTACACCAGTGGGATCCCATTCAGTACAAAGGGACATAAGAGCTGATCATACAGACGATACTCTTCAGGACAATATACTACAGCAGAAATTGTGAAATTATAGTTTGGGCACTATATATTTGTGTACATATTCGAAACACTTCAGAATTATTGTACTTCAGGTTGGAGTCATTAAAAGTACTTCTTTATACAGCCAAGCAGTTCCTCATATATAATACATCTTTAACCTATAACAGAACGCTGTTCATCTGGTTAAAGCCCTTTTTGATACATTTTCTATACCAAGGCTATCAACCCAGAAATGTCATTGTCTCATGGGTTAGTATCTTCTATGAGATATCATACATCAATTCTGACATTTAAGTGTTTGCATCCAATGTTGAACTAATTAAACTTTCATATTTCTTTGAGTTCCAAGAATAAACACTTTTAAATCTAAACGTATAAGGGAGGGTTTGGTCAATTCTAATCTACCAAGATATTGCTTAATCACTTGGGATTATATTAGTTGATATGTGATGATCTCATTCAAGCCGAAGAATCCGTACCTAATAGTGCTAGATTTTGATATAATATTGATATTTGAAGGACAATCTTAACTATGCCTGTGTACACGGGAAATCCTATTTTTTCAAAAGTTTTCAACTTATGAACCAATGAAATCCTAACCAATCTTCTCAGATATTCAGAGGTATTATCTGCGACATTGTTGTCAATCCATAAAAAATAGGCTCCGGTAACAGCCGAATAACCTTGAACTTTGGATTTTGCTGGGTCTGGGCAACACCTGCTGGGAGGCTTGAACCGGCGAACAGGAACAGGAAATGGAACCAGAATGTATGATGGTAGTTTCAGGTACAATTACCTCCACAAAATCTCAAAGATACGTACATAAAGAGTGTTGAAAATTGTCTTTTGAACCCCCCCCCCACCCCTATTCTCTTGTATTTATTTGAATGCATTTGCCTTGACCCCTGCACCCCCCCCCACCTTTGGTGCGTGCATACTTTATGGAAGGCTCCAAACAGTAACAGAACTATCACCAAGTCATGATAAGAGAAACCTTCAAGGGAACAATTTGTACTTTTTTTAGCTGTCATAGAGCACCAGGATGTCACAAAAGAGTAAAAGATGCACTGAAAATGCCTCAGGTAGCCCTGTATGCAGAACACAATGGTTGATCATCTTTTTGTGTGTAATGTAAAACGAATGCTTTCTAGATAAGGATGGTACAAATGCAAGTTTCTGGTTACCATGGCAGCCATTCCCATATTTCAAATATTAGATATTGGTTCTAGTATATTGGAAGTGTTATAGAAACCTCAAAACAGCTGGTCTTGCAAAATCCTCTCAGAACCAGGTTTCCACTAAGGTCTCACTGTGTTCAGGTAAACACTCATTCCTGTTAACATTGATGGGAGGCTTAGAGTGGTGGGTCAGGAGAGGGAGGTGAGAAGGGATGAGCGGAGAGATGAGAGGGTAGCGGTATAAGGTCTCCTGGTATCAAGGTAAACAGTCAGTCCTGCTAACAGATGAGAGATGAGAGGGAGGGTAGCGGTAATATCTCAGACTCCAAGCGGTGTATCAGACTCCCAGCAGGACAAAGACATGTACACCACACGCATGAAACCAGCGGCGGCAGCAGCAGCGATATCAACGGTGGCAGCAGCAGCAGCAGTAACAGAGGCCCACAGTACTTGTACCATACCAGTCATATTGCTCAGGTTCTAAGCTATGTTGATGTATGGATCAGGTCACAACTGCTCTCATATAGCATGCTATTAGTCGCTATAAGGAAATATTGGCTCCTATATTGGCTTTGTCGAGTATTATTAATTCTCGCGTAAAAGCTGTTGCTATCGTTTACAAGTGCAGCTTGAGGATCGCCCTGGAGTAAGGGTTGGACTTACAGGTGAGGTGTAAGATGTATACTACAATACCAAAGTGACCATAATCAGATGCCTTGTGAAGCTTATAGGATTCTCCCAAGTTAGGTGTGTGGCTAATACGCAAGTTAGGCTTGTACATGAGGTTTTCTGGTACCCAAAGCAGGACTCGCGAAGCAGTGTGACTGTCAATTGAATTTGAATTAAATAGGTCTTTAATGCTGAAAAATCATGTAATCCTGTTACAACAATAGCATATCATTTGGCCGACCAAGCCCTCATAGGGATTCGTTTACATTGCCAACTTTGAGTTTTTCAATAAAAATTCCAATTTATATAGCTACAAAGACTATTTGTTAGGTCTTAGATCATTACCGCTAGGACAACCCTGGGATAACCAGCACTGACTGACCTCTCTAACCTATGGGCTTTCAGTATATAACCCATTCTTGCCCAGATGAATATATCAGTAGATATCTGTTACCCTCCAGTGATAGTCCCAGAAGATTCAGGATAATTTTGCAGATTGTCATAAATCTTTGCGGATAAGTCTAACTTGCATTTAGGCTTCACTCCAACTTTGTGCCAATCCGCACTAGCAACATGAGGGGAGAACCAACATGATGGTTGGCTATACATGCTATTACACCATTACTCTGCAACCATTGGTACCTACGGAAAGGGCCCACCCCAATACAAACATTGTCTCGTCATTAAACAGCTGGTGTCAATGATACAATTTAAAAAAGTGTAAGCTTTCTAGAAAGGACCAATTGAAAGAATTATAACTTTTTACACACACATTACACTGCTGATGGCTGGTGGCAGGACGTGGGGCCTGTTTGTGACTTATATATGAATTACTGTATGAATTGAAGGAGCCTTTGGGGCGTGGTGACCTGGGGGGGGGGTAGGGGGAGCAAGTCCCTCCCCCACTTTTGACCAACCCTAAAGAAAAAGGCAAACCTGAAAGGGTAAAGCCAAAAAAGGTCAAAACTGTCCAGAACCCCCTTGCCCCCCCACCCTCTTCGAAACTGCTTGCCACGCGCCTGAGCCTATTCTTACATAATTCCTTGCTTAAAAAGTCATAGCCTGTTTCTGCTGAACTCATGCCAATAAAACATCTCTAACCTAAAGCAAGCCTTTATTATCTTCTTAGGTGGCCTCACCATAAGTAGGAAGATGCAGTATGGTACTAGCAGTGGCAGCAGCAGTGGTACCAGCAGCAGTAGCAGCAGCAGCAGCAGCAGTAGTATAGCTTGACTGGGAGGACCTGGCGAGGCCAACAAAGGGTATGGCTAATGTCTTCTCTGTGGAAGTCTTGGCTGTGGTCAGTGGGTAGACTCAAATAAACAAGCTTCTCACCTCATGAGCGCCTTCCTCCAGTGTATTAATTGAAGTGCTAATGAAACCACCCCTTCATGTCCCAATGTTTTATGGCCTATAATGACACCACCAAATGGCTGAGGCTGACCTCCTCCTGCAGGTGTCAATATTAGCACCGATACATGTACTAATGCCCTCACAGTCAGGGGGCTCGCCATGTACTGCCAGACAAGGGATACCAGCAGCAGTTCTAGAAGCTACAGCAGCAGAACTAGTAGAGGCAGAATCTGCAGAACCAGCAGCAGCAGCAGGAGGAGGCAATAGGGCTGGAACCTCCCCATACCACTGCCACAGTCTGCTACTACAGCACTGCCAGGCCTCTACTACAACACTGCACCCAGGTGCCTCGTGTCACCCAGCAGCATCGCATTAGGTAATACTTACACCTGGCATGGCCACCTAGTGTTACTACAGAGGAGACTTACTCCTAACATGGGACACCCAACATTACCTGGCGGCAATAGCTAGTATTGACACTCCTCCTGCTCAATAGAAGTATGGATACCTAACATGGGAGCCTAACATTGCTTGCAGGCAATACGATGACACTAACACCTGGCATGGGCACCTAGCATTACATCCAGGCTATACTAGGACATTGATACGTGGCCTGGGAACCTAGCATTACATCCAGGCAATACTAGCACACCTAATGCTACACCCAGGCAATACCAGTATATCAAAACCTATTATTACATCCACTCATTACTTGCTTCTAACATAGGACGCCTAACATTACCTAGCATTGACACCCCTCATGCCCAGCAGATAAGGTCCTATCAGGACATCTACACCTAGCATGGGCACATAACATGACCATGCAGCAGCAGGCAATACTAGCCTAGCTTTGACACCTAACGTTACCAACGTTACCAATAAAAGGAGCCTTACTAGTACACGCACCGACCCAATAACCCACTCACCTACCACCCCCACTCACCAACCTGTAGCAGGAGGGGTGGAGGTACTAGTGCGTCAGGACTCCACGAGTGACCCGCAAGGGAGGCTGGAGCAACAGGCAAGGGAGGGGCTGGAGGAAGCTGTAGCAGACAGCTGGTGACGAAGGCTGGAGGAGGGAGGAGTGAGAAGGGAGAGGCAGGAGGCTGTGAGAGCCTGGAATAACTACCCTGGAGTACACAGATCGATGCTGCCGGAGGAGAGAGGAGAGAGGGGAGAGTAGCTTGGAGCAGACAGCTGACTGGTGGCAGAGGCTGCTGGAGGAGGGCCGGGAGAGAGGAGTCAGGAGGAAACAGGAAGGGGACCCTGGAGAAATCTGTAGCAGACGGCTGATTAGTGACAGAGGCTGGAGAAGGGAGGAGGGAGAGGCTGGAAGAGGCCGTGAAACCCTGGAGCAGAGAGCTGGGTCCTGCCGGAGGAAGCTGGAGGAGGGAGAGGCCAAGGGGATCTCTGAGACCCCCGAGGAACTACTAGCAGACAGCTGTTGCCTACGGAGGCTGAAGGAGGGAGAGTCAGGAGGAAACAAAGAGGCTGGAGGAAGGTGTGAGACTCTGGAGTTACCTGTAGTAAACAGCTGATTGGTGACGGGGGCTGGAGGAGCACGGCCAGAGGACGCAGGAGTCAGGAGGAAACAGGGAGGGGACCCTGGAGTACTCTGCAGCAGACAGCTGATTGGTGACAGGCTGGAGGAGGGAGGAGGGAGGAGCTGGAGGAAGGTGTGAGACCCTGGAGTAACCGGTAGCAGCGAGCAGGGGGCTGACGGAGGGTATGGCACACCCCATCACACCCACCTTCCGTAAGTACATCTACCATGGTTACCATAGTTACGATTAAAGGTTACATCTACCATGGTTACCATGTACAATTGCATCTAAAGTCTACATTTACCATGGTTACCATGTAGAATTAAATATAAATGTTACATCTACCATGGTTACTATATAGAGTTACATCTAAAGATTACATTTACAATGGTTACCACGTAGAATTGCATCTAACAGTTATATCTACCATGGTAACCATGTAGAATTGCATCTAAAGTTTACCTCTACCATTGTAACCATATGGAATAACATCTAAAGGTTATATTTACCATGGTAACCATGTAGAATTACATCTAAATGTTACATCTACCATGGTTGGTTACATCTAAAGGGTACATCTATCCTTATTGTCCATCGAGGTGCAAGAGTCTCAAAATCTGCCTTTGAGACACATCAATATAATATCATCATGGGATGTCCCCTTGATTATACTGTTTTACCAATGTATTAATATGCCAGGGGAACATTAACTAAAGTCATCTCGTTTTTGGACTAAAATATCCAGTAAACCTCATGTATTTGACCATACTAATGACAGCAGGGATAGATAGAGTTTTAAAACTGACATAGCCGAAGGCTGGTCAGCTGGTTCACATGGCCCATAAAGACCGAACCTGGGTGACAGGAGGGCATGATAGTGAATCAGATATAGGGTAATGAAGTGGATATAATTAATGGTAGTTGGAGGTGGTCATGCTATAGAAGTTATGATTAGGAGGCAGGTAATTGGATATCACAGCTTCTCATCTTACCCTCACCTCATTTACAGTTTAACCCTTTAGGGACGGCATAATGCCTTAATGGGCCACACCTTGGAAAGTAGCTTACCGATGCTGCATTTTTACAGATATGATGAGTTGGCATGATGCGTCAAATCAGCACTCGTCAGGGCCTCGCTGGCACTGCATCAGTGCATCCCAAATACAAAAGGGTGGACTGTAATAAAGCCATCCTTAAAGGGGGGGAAGTAGTGCCGAGCTCTGGTCTGTTATTTGATCAGTGTGGCAGTAACAGGGTACACTGAAAAAGTAAACTTGTCTCCAGACTCGTCAAAGTGACTGTCATAAAATAAACAAGTCAAATATATCAGGTTACCATCCCACAAATATAATCTGGAGCTGGCAAATGTCGGGTTTTGGGCTGGCACATGCCAAGAGGGTCTTCTATCTCCAGCTGGAAGACCCACTTCCTTGTCAATAAGACAAGTTTTTGACTCGTTTATTTTATGACCGTCACTTTGAAGAGTCTGGAGACAAGTTTATTTTTTTAGTGTAATACTGTGACCAACTAAAACACATCACGTCTAGTGAAGCTGGAACTCATTAATTCTCTGACAGAGTTCCATCTGTACTTACACCAGTTCTAACCTCTTAATACTTTAAGGGTGGCATGTCTCTAAAAGATAACATTTGTTGTCCTGATGCACTAATGCAGCCCTTGTAAGTAACTTGCCTGGGCTCCATTGGTGCATCATGCCGGCCCTTCAGGAGTGTCTCAACCCTGTAGGATTGTCACACTGCTTGAATGCAGTACTGGGGAGTTACTCGCAAGGGCTGCGTCCATACATCATGATGGCCAAAGCCAAGGGGTTAAGGGCAGGATAGTGTTTTAATTTGGCATGACTTTTGTCGGCACAAGGCATGATTGCAGCCGCCAAATCTACTTGCCAGGCCTGTATTCATGCACCATGCAAACGATTCTGGAGTGTATATCGACTGTGAAGCGTTTGCATTCATTCATCATGATGGAAACTCATATTAAAGCACTATGTGGCTCTTAAAAGATTAATTATAGAAGCCCCTAAGGAGCCTGGGGCATCAGACAGTGGTACTGGGGAGGTGATATGTCTCCACCTGTGCCAAGAAGACCTATCTACAGTGGTGGGTAAGGGGGTTAATGGTGGTAGCAGCGTCTGAAACACTGATAAAATCAAAGCATCTAAGGTTGTCAAATAGTTGTCTTATATGAAGACTTTAGGGTGCTCTCAGTGACTGCCATGAGATAAATGAGTCAAAGAGCCCGTCTGAGGGTCTATACCAGGTTACCATCCCACAAGACAAAACTAGACTCACCTGACTGACAATGTTACTCAAAGTGACAAGTATAGGGTCTTCAAAATCACAATCCTGGATAACCCTTAAGCGGCCGCATACCACTATGAATATGTTTCATACCATTTGTGTGCCTCAACATGGGAAAAAATCTACACGTGCGACCCAGCGACACCTATTAAAAAATCGAAACGGGCGACACATTCTCTCCTAATACCCTAATAAAGTTGGTAGTAAATACTATTTATTCCATGGTGAATACAGCACTCCCATTGACTTAACCAAGGAAGGCCGTGTTTAACACCTCCCGTGAAATAACCCTTGCCCGTATTTAACAGCCTGTTAATAAATCATCAAAATTGTTGATTTAACCAATATAAGGTAGCTGTTTCAGAGCAACTAAGGGGAATTTTGACAAGTATTGTTAAATAGGACATGAAATAAACAGAAGTAGAGTTCCCCACTGAGGGTTATTTCACGAGGCTTTGTCTCGTGAAATAACCCTCAGTGAGGAACTCCACTCATGCACCTTTGTCTATAGATTTGGGGGTGGGGGGTGGGAGAGGATGCTCTGCCCCAAACACCACTTGTCATCTTTGACAACATAACTATAACTGAACCCATTTATGTTTAAGACTATTCACTGTTGTCTATTGGAGGAGATGTTGTTAGCAATTGCTGCCCTTGTGGACAAGTTACATTACCTTGTAACACGGTTTCTGAAGGGGTGTGCCTGGTGGTATGGCACATGCCTGATGGCTCTTTTTGTTAAACTTCCTTTATTTACACTGGATCATGTTATGGCAAGTTTACTGCCGGGATGCAGCAGGCTGTGTCTCAGCAGATCCATACAAGTTGATAGCCTTTGACCAGGTGACTTCTTTGGCTGGGTGCCCTTTTTGACCAGGTGACCTCTTTGACCAGGTGACCTCTTTGACTGGGGGACCTCTTTGACCGGGTGACTTCTTTGACTGGGTGACCTCTTTGACCGGGTGACTTCTTTGACCGGGTGACTTCTTCGACTGGGTGACCTCTTTGACCAGGTGACCTCTTTGAATGGGTGATCTCTTTGACTGGGTGATCTCTTTGACTGGGTGACCTCTTTGACTGGGTGACCTCTTTGACCAGGTGACTTCTTTGACTGGGTGACCTCTTTGACCAGGTGACTTCTTTGACTGGGTGACCTCTTTGACCGGGTGACTTCTTTGACTGGGTGACCTCTTTGACCGGGTGACTTCTTTGACTGGGTGACCTCTTTGACTGGGTGCCTTTTTTTTTTGAGAACAATTTAACTTTATTTGGCGTTTTGTTAATTTACAAGTACATATATTCCTTCGATGGTACATATATTCCTTTGATGACTGGGTGACTTGACCGGCAAGCATCATACCAGCTGTATACACAGAACTGCCGGGAAATTTTAATATTCTAACACTATATATTACAAATTGCCTGGCATTTCTGTGTACATAGCCCCCATTTCCGGCGTTTTGACGCATGTCAGACAAAGATGTCACCAGGTCACCCAATTAAAGAGGTCACCCAGTCAAAGAGGCCACACGGTCAAAGACTTGTATCGATCTGGTGAGACACAGCCTGTAGTGGCTAGTTACAGCTCCCGATGCCGGTGTAGCATGAGAAGAGATGAAACCACTTGGCTGGGAGTATCCTACTTGTGCCATATCACGCCGTCATGTTGCCATGGTGACGGCAGTGGGACCCCACTCTGTAGCAGCAGAACCAGCAATCACCTGAGGGCATTCTGCAAGGTGCGCTAAAGTACTACTGTAAACGTATATAATATTATTTTCGCACATGTATATTTTCGCGAATTGACTACAAAATGCACTTTCACGTGTATTTGAATTCGCAGATTTTGCAGTATAGTAGTTGCATGACTATACTAGATAAATATTTGTTCTGTACATATTTTCGCGATTTTAAAATCCGCGAAAATCGCGAAAATATGTACAGCGCGAAATAACATAATAGTACAGGCAACGCAGCTCATTCATAGGCACAACCTCAAACTAATTGCAACATAAAATTTTATACCACAATGCATTTCTTTGAAGTCTCTAGAATGACATACTGAAAGATCTTTTCTTAATAATGAGGGGAAATATGCTTAATTAGCATAAGTTCATTAGCGCCCTATTCAGACAGTCCATATATATGGAGTGTGTGGTAACCTTAGTTTGGCTGAATATTTTTGCCCCATTTCAAAAGGCTGACATACTCATCTATTTATAGATTATAACCTTGTCTTGAGAATTCATGAATTTAATATTTTTCTAATTAGCATAATGACAATTAAAGTCAGGAAATAAATACTTTCGTAAATGGATACATGTAATGACCATTGAAATATGCTCAGTTCAAATCCATTTCAAATGTGAGCAGGCAAACAGAAAGGATAGTCCCAATGTGATCAGTTCCACTTTTAGCCACCAGGGGGCGCCACCATGGCCAAAAATGGAAGAAAAATGGCAAAAAAAATGTAAAAAAGTATTTTTTTCTGTAGAATACAAAAGCATTACACAGAACATTTCATTATTGGTGAAAAGCTTCTATATTTAGAATCACATACCGGACCTACAATCACATAGCGTACTACAATTACTGTGAAGGGGTGGTGATATGGATGATTGAGCTACCTGTGAGAGAGTGTTCATTCATCATAAGGGAGTTGTGGCCTTGGGGGGGGGCTGTAACAAAGTAGCCTGGTTGGTACAGATTTTCACTTGATCTCATAATAGTGCCTTTACATGGGTCCCCACAATTTTGACCATGTCGCCGTGTCTATTTTTACCAGAAAGGCCGTGTCGATGTGTCGATTTTTATACATATTGAATATACTAGGACCTTATACAAATCCCTGTGTCCGTCGATTTTTAAAACGGCCGTGTCGCCCGTGTCGATTTTTAAAACGGCCGTGTCGCCGTGTCGCCCGTGTCGATTTTTACCCATGTAGAGGCACATAATATGTAAATATCAATCATCTGCAATACACCTTCATTCTTTTACCATGGTGCTTCTCCTTTTAGGATTCCTGGCACAATGTTGATGTTGTAATTGATTGACTACATAGGTACTGATGTGATATAGGTGTGTGTTAGATATATATATATATATATATATATATATATATATATATATATATATATATATAATGTTCATAAAAAGTGTACCAGGAATTGAGGAAAAATTAAAGGGATGTGAAACATTTAAGAAAAACACAGTCATCCACAAGTGTCTATGCCCTATATCTACCATTCAAGCCTTTAATTCCCATGGATATTGCCTTCATTGTGGTCAGCGGTTTCTTTGATCAGCTGGGTTCAAGATTTCTCTGCTACAGAAATGCATAAGCTGGAAGGGTGAATGGGCACAGAAAGAAGAAGGCCAAATAGAAAGTGCTAATGCAGGCAGTCTTATAGCACCTTTAAAACAGACAACCCAGTAAACAAAATATGTTTTTTAACGTTCTGAAACGTTTCAATGTATAACGTTATTTTACGCTATATGTAAAACATGATTTTACATTCTTACAAGGTTCACAAAAGAACGTTTGTATTCACAACGTTATTTGACGTTATTTAACGTTTTATAGGGTTATGAGGGGTCAACAATTTTTTGGTCTACCCCCCCCCCCCCCGGTCTACCCACCCCCGGTGGGTTGAAATTGAGCACAATTTACCCCTTTGAGCTATAATAACACACAGGCACAAAAAATGGTGACTTTTTCATTTCTCAAGATTAAAGAGAGCCCACATTATCACCATCTCCTGACGACATATAACCTAGTTTGGTGCCCTTTAGATATCTGTACTAAAATCATGAAAAAAAAGTCACTCCCAGGAATTGAACCCTGGTGTCCTGGATGGGAGACAAACTTGCTCACCACTATACCACAACGGCACTTGCTGGTATGTATAGAAAATATGCATAATATACTAGTGCATGTCGCATATATATATATATATATATATATATATATATATATAATATATATATGCTACACGCATTATAATTGCAAAGAAATTCGGATGCTATAGGCCACACACTATGTACAGATGTCATGAGTGTGTGGTAAGTGCTGGTATGGGGAAGAATGTATCAATTAGCATGTATACGCCATGGCCGAGTGGTTAAGGTCTTGGACTGTGTCATAGAGGGGCTGCCCACTCTCCTAGGTTCGGATCCCTATAGAGACAAGCTTTTCTCTATACAAATTAGCCAACCAAACACGAAGGGTTTCCATCACAATTTTATAACGTAAATTAACCTTTTTATAACGTTATTTAGAGGTCAAAATCTATTCTAAAAAAACGTAAAATAATGTCATAATATGGTTATACATTCAAACGTTTTGCTACAACGTTAATATACGTTAATTGGAGTCAACGAATTTGCGTTAAATAACGCTATATTACCGTTTTTTTCAAACGTTTTCCACACCTTTAGGAAACGTTTTCCCAACGTTATATAACGCATTTTTGTTTACTGGGAAGGACATGCCTGCTGCTCAGACCAATAAAGCCAAAAAGCTGAATACTGGTAGTCTAGAGGTAGCTGAAAAGATTGATGCATTTATAAAGGTTGCTTCATACTTAATAGAACATGAGGATGAACAAATAACAGTAGGTGAGCTTGTTTCAAAGGTGCAGGAATATGTTGCTATTCAGGCCAACAATGCTTATCCTACTGCAGAAGAAATGTCTGCTGATGCCCTACTTGAGTACCTCTGAGAACTGTTACCAATCTCTCTTAAGACTATGTTTGATGGCAGCAATGATGCACGCTACAAGGCTGAAAGTGCTAGTTGCCCCTTTGCAACTTGGGCTTGGTGTGCAGATGCAACATCATTTTGGATCAAGGTGTCTTGATGGACACTCTCAACAGATGCATGGATTCACTTGGACATATTCTGGAGTGATGAAGTACCAAAATAATGTAGCAGTCGCTGAAGGTACAGACATTTCTGATTGCTCCTCCATTCAGAGACTTCAGTTTGTTGACCATTATGTTGACCATAATGTAGCAACTGTAGTAATGTAGGAATGGTAATTTTATTCTATTTTAACCATGATAATACGAGTCATTCTATTGATTGACATCTTTATTCTTTCTATTTGGAATGAAAATTGTGTTTCAATGGCAACACAAATCAACAAGGACACTCATTTAGGCTTTTAAAATGTCTTCATAGGTTCTAAATATAGAAGCTTTTCACCAATGATGGAATGTTCTGTGTAATGCTTTTGTATTCTACAGAGAAAATTGCTATAGGACATTTTTTAGCCATTTTTCTTCCATTTTTGGCCATGGTGGGTACCCCTGGTGGCTTAAATTGGAACTTATCCCACTGGGACTATCCTTTCTGCTTACCTGCTCACATTTGATATATGAACTAAATTTGAAATGAACAAATTTGAGTGGTCATTACATCCATTTAAGAAAGTATTTATTTTCTGACTTAAATTGGTATTATGCTAATTAGAAAAATATTAAATTCATGAATTCTCAAGACAAGGTTATAACAATTGAATAGAGGAGTATGTTAGCCTTTGAAATCGGGCAAAAATATTCAGCCAAACTAAGGTTACCACACACTCCATATATATGTACTGTCTGAATAAGGCGCTAATGAACTTATGCTAATTAAGCATATTTCCCCTCATTATTAAGAAAAGATATTTCAGTATGTCATTCTAGAGACTTCAAAGAAATGCATTGTGGTATAAAATTTCATGTTGCAATTAGTTTGAGGTCAAACTGTACATTGCCTGTACTATAAGTTTACAGTATGTACGCAGCCCTCATACATGCTGACCGTAATATGCCGCTGATACACTCCTTAAGGATCGGCATGATGCACTAACACAGCACTGCTGGTCCGAAAGCCGACAGCACTGTTTGGTCCCAACCTCACTGAAAAACTAAACCCGTCCACAGACTCTTCTAGGTGACAAAGAAGAAGATCTTCTAGCTGGAGTTATCCGATAGAAGATCTACTTGGCATGTGCCAGCCCAAAGCCTGTCATATGCCAGCCCTGGACATGTCAACCAGGGCCTGATTCAGGATTCCCCCTGTAGGTGACATCAGTATAGCATGCATTATGTATAAAGTAAGAGAATGAATTGGCATAATTTACATGTTGATCTTAATCATAATTATGGAAATACACATTCATGTTTTGGAGAATCTTGAGAATTATCTATTGGGTATGCCAGAAAAGGTAAAAGATTCAAAGTTTGATATAATTAAAACAAATATGTGTAGGGCATAGACACCTCTTTTGTGTTTATTTCAACAGATCAATAGCTGCAAGGAAACTCTCATAGGTAAGACACACACATATGTGTTAACAGTCTGTTACTGAGGACTAGAATTACTCTCATACAGACTTTCAGGACATGGCAGGGATTCCCCTAACCTACATACCTCTATGCATTAGCTATTACAAACCTGAGAATTACAGACAGACATGAACAGTAATTATGCCTAGGCTCAGAACCCAGTGAGCTCCACCTGCAGTGTAGTAGGGGTTATAGCGCACAAATTAACCCTTGACGAGCTGCATAGTGAATTTGATGACCCTAGACTTGTTATTTGGAGTGGGCCACGGCCTGGGCTAACATTGTAAGTTAGATGAGTCTAGTGTTGTCATGTGGGAACTTGGTAGGTCCTCAGGTAGACAGCTTTTAACTCATTTATTTTATGACAGTCACTGAGAATACCCAAAAGTCTTCCTACAAGACAACTATTTGACAAGCTTAGTCGCTTTGATTTTATCAGTGCTCGCTTATTCTGTTTATACCAATTATGCATGTAGGGTTTGGAGCTCTCACCCTTGAGCAATTTTAGAAATTCAAGATGGCTGCCCAAACGTTGCTGAAAACTGGGAAAGTGTCTATCTTTGCTTCTAATCAACTTAGATTAAAAAGCCGAAAATACATTTTTATGAGGCAAAGGAATCCAACCAAGTATTCTTAAAAGGCTATGTGACAGCCAATTTGATTTTGTATTTGGGGAGGGAGGCCATATGTTGACAATCCTTCTGCTCTACCCCTCCAATATTCATAATATGACAGCACCCAGCATGCGGGAACTATTTGCACCAAGGTGCCAGCGATGACGCTCGGGATGAAAGGTTGAGCTGGGGCAAGCATGAGCAATGATAGTGTTGTTATAGTATGGACTACTAGATGATTCCTGATACATTATGCGAGTAAAGGGACAATGATACATGAAGTACAATGGGACAGATATAGTGGTAGTAAGAAGTAAAGTGGGGTGCACTACAATGTATCCTACTAGACTATTCATGGTCCATTGTGATGCATGTAGTCTGCATTAGGGACAGCAATCCCTCATAGAGACGGGTACTAGGGGTTTCCATAACAGCACTGTGAAGTGGTGGTACATTATAGATTGGATAATTACATTCAAAATGATGCCAGTATAATAGTGTTCACCTTCCTAATGGGACGGTAAGGCCTTGGTCTAGATAGCATAGGTGTGTGAGGCTACTCTTTATTAATGTCCTATTGTCTATAGCTCTTTTTCAGAAAACGCTTATACTCTGACAAGGGTATAGACAAGAACCCTGGCCCGGGATGTTGTGTACGTGCATTGGTGACGTCATCACTTAGTGTGAGGACCGCATGGGCGACGTACGAGGACATGATCAGCGCTATCTACATGTTGTATTTGTACCATCTAAGATTACAGTACTAAGACACATATGTTCTACAAGTCACAGACTCCATCACATTATTACATGGTGTCAGAAGATGTGGATGTTTGAAACCCTGGTAGATGAATTCTCCAAACTGTGAGTAGACATTCAATATTTGGGTAGCAGGAGTGCCACAGACAGTGAAGCCTACAGGCCATTCCAACCCATCAAATTGACATTGCCCACACTGTAATATTAATACAAAGTAACTATAGATCTATAGTCATGGACCCAATGGCAGTATCACAAGCAGACCTGCCAAGAATGGACTGGGACTCCCCAGTGCTGAGGGAGGCATGGAAGAAATTTGAAGATCATGCAGATCTATTTTTCTCTGGCCCTCTTCGTAAGACTGAGCAGAACCAGCGCGTTAGTTTCATCTTGATATGGTCCGGAGAGCGGGGCAGGGAGATATTCTCCACTTTTCACTTTGCCCCTGCTGTTGCAGCTGTGCCTGCTGCAGATGGACAAGCCGCTATCGCTGCGGTAGCAGGGGAGAACAAGACCGACCTCCAGACTGTATATAATAAGTTCCGGATGTACGTAGCGCCAAGGCCGACTATGTTTGTTTCGCGCCACAAGTTCTACACTAGGGTGCAGGGGCCGACTGAGTCAGTTGACAGTTTCCTCATGGGACTAAGACTCCTTGTCAAGGACTGTGCTTTCCCAGCAGCATTTGTGGATGAAATGCTACGTGACCGACTGGTGCTCGGCACCAACAGCAATGAGACAAAGAAACGGTATCTGGATAGCAGCTCTGAACATTGCTCGTGCTCTGGAGAGCACTCAACGGCACCTGAAGTGCATGGGTGGCTCAGAGGCTGCAGGAGTCCAGGCCGTTGGAATATCCGAGAAGAAAGCGGTTCCCAACAGGCAGAAGTATGGTGGCCATGGCAATATTAGTGGTGGCAAACAGGCGCCGCAGAGAAGCACAGCTGATTTGTGCCCTAAGTGCAACCAGGACCCTCATCCCAGCATGAAGAATTGCCCTGCGAGAGGGAAGAGATGCGGTAACTGCAAGAGGTATAACCATTTTGCGGCAGTCTGCCACGCACAGACAGTCCACACAGTGCAGCCATCCCCAGATGACAGTGCTAGCTATGCAGGCGGGGATTTCTTCATAGATGTGGTCAACTCAGCGGCGTCCACCAAAGACAAGGCTTTTGTCCACATCCAATGCCATGGCGTGACAATCAAGTTTAAGGTAGACACCGGGGCACAGGTCAACGTGCTACCCAAATCCGTGTTTGACAAACTGTATGTCCAGCAGCCGCTCATGTTGAGTAAAACCACGCTTCATGGATATGGAGGGCAGTCCCTAAATACATTGGGAGTCTGTGATCTAGAATGCACACACAAAGGTGATAGGCAGCGTTTACAGTTCCATGTTGTCAACGCACAAGCACCCCCACTCCTTGGACTAAGGACGTGTGTGGACATGAATCTGGTACAGCTTGTACTGTCCATCGATGAATAGGAAACCGGGATACGAGAGTATGATACGAGTGGTAACGACCCTGCCATCAATGCCCTGATTTCGGAATACGCTGACATTTTTGAGGGGATAAGAGAGTTTCCTGGTGAGCATAACATCAGTTTGCAGCCAGGAGCTGAGCCAGTCATACACGCATCCCGCACGGTGGCTGTATCCATCCGTGACAAGTCAAGGCTGAGCTGGATCGTATGGAGAGTCATGGAATAGTTACCAAGGTCACCAAACCCACAGACTGGGTTAGCTCCATGGTGGTGGTTCACAAAACAAATGGTGACTTAAGGGTATGCTTGGATCCCAAAGATCTGAACAAGGCAATAAAACGACCACACTACCCAGTTCCAACCCTGGATGATGTCACTAGCAGACTGTCAGGATGCAAATATTTCTCTACGCTTGATGCCCGTAGCGGTTACTGGCAGATTCAGCTGGACGATGTATCATCTTGGTTGACGACGTTCAACACACCGTTTGGTCGGTACAGATACCTACGTATGCCTTTCGGTATCAACTGTGCCCAGGACATATTCCAGAGGCGTGTGGATGAGACCTATGAGGGGCTGGCCAGAGTGAAGGGCATCAGTGTCGATGTACTCGTGGCCGGAACAACTCAGGAAGAACCTTTGGAAACGCTTCGTGCAACATTCCAACGTGCTCGTGAGCATGGTCACAGGTACAACCTGGATAAATGCCATTTCAATGTGTCACAAGTGAAATACTATGGCCACGTCATATCTGACAACGGTATCCAGGCTGACCCCAAGAAGGTCGAGGCTATCACTCATATGGCAGCTCCCACCTCGAAGGCAGAACTCCAAACCATACTCGGGATGGTGAACTACCTCACACAGTTTGCACCTAATCTGAGCAGCATTACTGCCCCGATAGGAGACCTCCTGAGAAAGGACATAGAGTTTGTGTGGGATGCCCAGCAGGACATAGTATTCGCCAAGATGAAAGAGATCATCACAAAAGCCCCGGTCCTGGCATTCTATGACCCCAACAAGCCACTAACACTGCAGGTAGACGCCTCTGAGAAGGCCACAGGGGCGACACTTATGCAGGATGGACGCCCGATTGAATATGCATCCCGAGCATTAGATGCGTCCAAGGGTAACTGGGCCCCGATTGAGCGTGAGATGCTAGCTATTGTGCACGGATGCTCCCGGTTCCACCAGTATGTATATGGCAGAAAAACAACAGTGGAGTCAGATCACAAGCCTCTGGAATCAATCCTCCGCAAACCCATATCAGCAGCACCCAAACGGCTCCAAACGATGATTCTGGAGCTCCAAAGGTACATGTATGACATCGACGTGGTGTACAAACCGGGGAAGGATATCCCAGTGACAGACTGCTTGAGCAGAAACCTGGTGGTGGGCTCCGTTCCACCACAGAGTGACGAACTGAATGAGAAACTGGATGCCGTCATTCACTACATGGTGGCCTCATTACCCATCAGTGACCCGAAGCTAACTGAGCTCAGGTCGACCACAGCTAGTGACCAGAACATGCAGGTGCTGAAGCACATCATCTTGACAGGGTGGCCAGCACAGCGGAAGGAATGTCCCGGAGCAGTTCTGGATTACTGGAACTATAGAGACGAACTCGCATTTGCTGATGGTATTATATTCAAGGGTGATCGCATGGTTATTCCAAAAGCACTACATACAGAGATGATGGAGAACATACATGAAGGCCATTTTGGCATTGAAAAGTGTCGAGCTCGGGCACGATCTGCTATATTCTGGCCAGGAATGAATGCTGATATAGACACTACCGTCAGTAGCTGCGGGACATGCCAGCAACACCGTAATGCCAGTCAGAAGGAGACACTCATCAGTCACCAAGCCCCTAGTCTGCCATGGCAAGTGGTTGCTACAGATCTCTTCACCCTTCATGGTCGAGACTATGTGCTCGTGGTGGACTACTACAGTAACTTTGTGGAAGTTGAACACCTAACAGACACTACCTCCAAATCAGTGATAGCAAAAATCAAGGCAGTGCTAGCACGTCATGGCCGTTGCCTCAGGATGATCAGTGACAATGGCCCGCAGTACTCCAGTGGTGAATTTGCAGAGTTTGCTGCGAAATGGCGTTTTGAACATGTCACATCAAGCCCAACATATCCACAGTCAAATGGTCTGGCTGAGCGTACGGTGCAAACTGTGAAGAACTTGCTAAAGAAAGCACAACAGGACAAAAAAGATCCATACCTGGCCCTTCTAGAGCTGAGGACCACCCCTGTACATGGACTTGCATCTCCAGCGCAGCTGCTCTACTCCAGGAGACTACGGTCCATGGTTCCTAACACTGAAAGACAGCTGAGACCAGTGGTCGTGAGCCCAGCAGCTGTGGAGGAAATGTTTGAGGCGAAGCATGCCTCTCAGGAACATCAGTATAACAATGCTGCAAAGGATCTTCCACCCTTACACAGTGGGGAGCAGATACGGATACGCACCACTGGCCATAAACCCTGTTGGGATAGCGCCACGGTGATGGGGACACCCGCCCCAGCTTCACCCCGTTTCTATGTTGTAAGGACCGGGGATGGTCACACATACCGAGGCAATCGAATGAGACACCACGGGTCAGCGACCCCGCCAGTGAGACCGATGATCAGGCGGCATTGGGACCGCCCGAGCCAGAACCTGTCGATAGAGGCCCTGAAGAAGGGGAAGCAGATGAATCACAGACACCAGCAGCATATGTCACTAGAGCCGGAAGGATCTCCAGGCCCAGGGACAGAATGGATCTATAGACACAGTCTCAGGACTGAAATCCATATTTAATTTTAGTGACACTGTAGAGACAACAAACTTTTATTTTTTAAACTATTTCTTATTGTTATAATAACCAGTTTTTCTTCCAGCGTCATAATATCCACAGTGAACTATATATATCATAAACTTTCGAACTCCTTATAAAGAAAGGGGGATGTTGTGTACGTGCATCGGTGACGTCATCACTTAGTGTGAGGACCGCATGGGCGACGTACAAGGACATGATCAGCGCTATCTACATGTTGTATTTGTACCATCTAAGATTACAGTACTAAGACACATATGTTCTACAAGTCACAGACTCCATCACATTATTACACGGGAGATCCCTAATCTGACTGCAGCTCTCCTGACTAATATGTTTCTGGGAATATGCATGGGTCAGTGTTGCCAATAGATAGTAGTGTTTATCCTCTCTTCTTATATAACAACTTGTCAGTTTTCAAACATCAAACCAGCTGTATTTGTTAGTATAACTGCTCAGTCAGTTTGATGACATCATGACCGGCACACCTCTATGACCGGCACACCTCTATGACCGGCACACCTCTATGACCGGCACACCTCTATGACCAGCACTGCTTTATGACCGGCACACCTCTATGACTGGCACACCTCTATGACCGGCACACCTCTATGACCGGCACACCTCTATGACTGGCACACCTAGACCGGCACACCTCTATGACCGGCACACCTCTATGACCGGCACACCTCTATGACCGGCACACCTCTATGACCGGCACACCTCTATGACCGGCACACCTCTATGACCGGCACTGCTCTATGACCAGCAGAACTGAAAGCGGCTTATTAAAAGCAGATGTACATAGAAAGGTAATACATTTTACCATGTCCTAGGACGTGATGAACCCCACTCAGTCAGGGAGTACAATAAGAAGGAGCTATTACAATCTAATATATAATACCTTGTGTATTTGTTGCTGGTAAATCTTTTAATGAAATCATATTCACTGCTTGAAGGTTTCCACTTATGATTGGCACTGGACCGATGTTCCTCCTTCCTGCAGACACACAGTACCTGGTACACCCGCCTGGTGGAGGGGAGGATCCGGCTACAGGAGCCTCTCACTGCTAGACGTACCTGGGGCAGATTAATCACACCTACTACACTGATAATCTAAATACACCGGCTCTTAGTCTGTAGCGGCTATCCGAAATTGGTCACAGGCACATTGGTCAGGCATGACCAAGTGCTATTCAAGAATGACTGAGGCAAAACAACATATGACTTATTTTTTACTCAAAAATGTAAAGGTGATTTAGTCATATAGGAAGCCAAAGAATGACAAACTTGGTAAGGCACTATAGTGACTGAGAGATTGGTCGTACAGGGAGCCAAAGAATATCAGTGTGCTGGGGGGGGGGGGGTGAATACAGGTGGATTATATCCAGGCTAATCCGTCCAGTTGTGTTGACATCATTAGTGTACAGCAATCATTAGATGCCCATCGGCAGCTACCTAATAGCTCTCTGGTGCGGACTTGTTCCCGCAGCCACTCTCTGTACACTGACACCAGCAATCTCGTGAGACCTTGGTTCTGCTCTTGTATTGTAGCCTGTTCCCCGGAAGTTATGGTGTGTGACTGTCTGGTCACTGCCTCAGTCTCACGATAGATTGCGAGCACAGAACTAACATGGCCGCCCATTCGGAGAAAACCGAGTCATCGCTATATCCCAAGCTGCTACCAATCCAATGCTAGGATTGGCTTAATTCAAATGTCAAGTACAAAAGGTGCACATATCATACAGCAGACTACACATTTTTTCTTGTGCTTGTAATCTCTCATGACCCATGGATAGAGTAGTCCCCAAGATACTAATATGTTTAGTACTTTTTTCCTCTATGTCTGGAAGGTTTTGATCAGTGAAAACAAATAAATAGATAATGGCCTGTGACTGACGACAGTGGATTCCAGATCGCCGGTGCGGCTTATAAGATCGGCCCAGGATCAGGGTGCGACTTATAGACAAGAATTTCCAGACCCCGATTCAGGCTTAGATTATTCCTCTAAGTTAGGGTGTGGCTTGTAAGTGAGTTAGGCTTATAAATACGCGGGGTTTAACGGTACAACATAATGGATCTGTGCATCACGACATACAGTATGTATATGGAAAGTGTGATTCGAGTAATGGCACTATGAATGAAGAACAATGTAAAGTCCTGAAGTTGCATCGTTTTTTAAAACACAGTCATCAGAAGCTGAACCAGCTCTCTGTACTGCACACCATGGTTTTGGATGTGGGTGTACACAGAAAATCTAGAAGTTTCAGAGTTTAGTCAGTAGTGGATATCCCAGGTTCGTCAAAGGCACATTAGTCAAAATGACTTATATTCATAAAAGAAATATGGCAAATCTTACGCCTTAGTCAAAACGACTAAGGTGGATGAGTCAGTTTGACTTACCTGGCAGCATTGACTAACATTGGGCATAAAGGGAGCCAAAATATGACTAAGGGTCTCTCAGTCAATAGCGAGGTTTAGACCACGACGTGATCGGGAATGTGTACGTCTACGGCAATGCTAGAGGTTGGGCTAGACGTTGTTGTACACGTTACAGGTAGACATATCTAAACCTCGCTATTCTCTGGCTATACGACTAATCTGTATTCGTCAATGCTGTCAGGTTAATTAAACTGACTAACCCACCTTAGTCAGGGTTAGTGATTTTGACGAAGGCATTACTTTTACCTCAGTCGTTTTTAATTATAAGTTTGTCATTTTAACCTAGGATTATGAGTTTGAGTTTGAGTTTTAACATTTTTATTGGCATACTTCCATTAACCAGTAATGTCTTTCGAATACAGCCAAGCTTCCAACAGTCAAAAAAGGTGTAACATTCATCTATAATCAAACATCTCGAGATACAATAAATACTAACAGGATAATGCATTACATAAACTGTTGTTTTCATACAGTACATTTTTATATTACTATATAATCAATAGACTTCACCTCAACCATCTAATAACTAATAATTAATTTACAGCAGGTATAGACAGTAGTAATGGATTGTATGCAATTACGATGACAGGACAGGACCAACAGGGTTCATATACTATCATAGCTAAGTTTGTTGGGGAGAGACATGTGCATCCCCTCCTGTATACCGCTTCGTCTTCCTCTTATAACAGTAGACTACAATCTATAATACCCCTCTGACGAACCTTGGATAGCGTACTGACTAACCTCTTAAACTGGATTGTCCACACGTACAGCAGCAACACGTAACTGGGACATATATGTCATAAGGATGCAGATCTTCATACGTAGTTTAGTCAACAACAAAGCAATCAAAGAACTTATTTTGTAATCTTTCTTAATCATAAAAGAAAATTTAGCCACATTTGAAAAAAGGAGATTTATTTGAATGCAGTTTTATACATACTAATTAGATTCATTTTCATGAAGTAACGTACAATTTAATTGGGAAAGAGTGCCAAATTCATATTCCATAATCATTAAAAATAATGATGCATTTGGAATTGGCTTTGTTAAGTTGATTCTTTTAATTATTATGAAAATAAATATAATTAAAGCAGTAATTACATATGGATATCAGAGCTCTGATGATTCACTCTGACAAGCCTTCATCCATGTGATGGACTTTTTTTTCACTGAGAAGCCTTCAAGGTTGAGACGAGGAGGGGGGGGGGTCAGGCCAAAAAAAAGAAGGTTTGTTTCAGGTCACCCGCCCGAACCTATAAAAAGAGAGCCGACCCTACGTTTTTCTATGCAATTTTCTATGCAAGATTTCCGTAGTTTTACCCTTTTTGGTGAATTTTAGGGTCTTCGGACCGGCCGGCTGGTACTTTCATGTTAAAAAAAATATTTTAAAAAGAAAAACATCCGACCTACCGACCCTACATTTTCTGCCCATGTTACCTGAAACAAACCCTTTTTTTTGGCCTCACTAAAAGAGCTCAGAGGTTGTCAAAGAAGAATGAGAAATTAATCAAATTAATGATTGACACTCATTGTGAAAGAAAGGGAGGGGCCGGTTAAGTGTTCAAAACATGTGAAAGCTTACCAGGTGCTCAAACAAAGTCGATTATTTGCTTATAGATATATTAGGGGCCATGTGCATACCATCAATTTCCATAGGTTCTATATAAGAGAAACTACCCTGTCTTCCTGTTCCATCCAGTAGCTTGGTGATTTATTTGGCCACTGGGAAGTGATGTTTATCGAATCTAGGATATTACTGCCTAGACCCTCAGGTGAGGGTAGTTTTAGCGACAATGACTCTCACCTTTCTGAGGGTGTAGTGCCTGGGACAGGTTTGCTTGCAGACTGATGGGGAGTGATATAAGCCCAATGAGACCACAGGTTTACTGAGATAACTGATGAAGGATCAGCAGTCTACACTGAAAACCCAGGGAAACCTAGAGCATATCTAGACCTGAAGGTTGTCCTTCCGATTGATAATACCTAAAATCAACAACCTTAAACCCGCAGGTCTCGGTACCCCTCCAGCGGCGTTCGGAGTGGAGTTGGGACAGGTACTCAGCGCTATACATAGGGGCACTGGGCCTTTAAGGTAGTCATTTTGAACACCCAATTAATGTGACAACCTAAGGTAGTCATTATGATAACTTTGTTAGTTGGTTATATTTTTGAGGATGATATAGCCACTCAGTAAGCCTTGCCACCCTATCTGCTAAATATGTCCTGCTGCTACTTGGATACATATCTAGGCAGGGAGGATTCTTATAATAGGGTGTCCCCTTGCTTAGTAGTACTCACTTGGAGCTAATACAGAGACTGCATTGAGAATGGAAAAACAAGCACCTCACATGTCTGTGTGTCTCTCTGTATTTAAGATTTTACGCATTATTTAGGCGCCATTTGATTATGTCTATGGCGATGCATGCCAGCCTTGTGGCTGCCAGATTTAGCACAACTAAGAGTATCTAGGGAGGTAGGAGCGTCAGGAGGGGGCAGCGCAAATTAAAACAATGCCAAACGATGGCTTAAATTAAAACCGGTTGACACGTTTACGATAGATCCCCCTTTGTGGCGTATAAAGAAAATGCTCGTTAAAGGTCAGACTGGTTAGTGGGACGAACCACTGCGGGAAGCCTAAGTCAACATGGAAGAAATAACTACAATGATAACCACGGGAGGAGAATAGTGGGCCCTGGGGAGCCTCACCCTCTCTGTATAATCTGATGTTTATTTCCCCCCCCCCCCCATGCAGGGTCACCTACGGTACCTGGAGGTGACCTCTGACCTTTGACCTTCAGCCTCTGTACAGCAGTAAGGAGGCACTAAGCTAATTACGGATTTAATTAAACAAACTGAATGTCACTGACTAGGTGTCCCAGGCCCTGAGCCTGTAGACTTCTCCCCCCCCCCCTCCCCTGACTGTACTCTGCCCCTCTGACTCAGTCCTCTTCTCATTCCTCCTGTTTACCTTACATCTACTTTCCCCTTTGCTCTCATTCCTTCTCTTTTTGTCCCTCCCTCCTAGCCACGTCCAACTCGTTCCCTCCTCCTTCCTCTCTTCCTTCTCCTACCTCAATTCTCTCTTCACTCCTACCTCATACTGACCTCCCTGCTTCCTACCTCCCTCCCTCCTCTGTCCTCCCTATGCTTCCTTCTGTCCTCCCTCCCTCCCTCCCTCCCTCCCTCCCTCCCTCCTCCCTTCTCCCTCCTCTGTGCTCCCTATGCTTTCTTCTGTCCTCCCTTCTCCCTCCCCCCTTCCCTCCCTCCCTCCCTCCCTCCCCCTCCCTCCCCCCTCCCTCCATCCCTCCCTCCTCCCTTCTCCCTCCTCTGTCCTCCCTATGCTTCCTTCTGTCCTCCCTTCTCCCTCCTCCCTCCTCCCTCACTCCCTCCCTCCCTCCCTCCCTCCCCTCTCTCCCTCCCTCCCTCCCCCTCCCTCCCTCCCCCTCCCTTCTCCCATCTCCCTCCTCTGTCCTCCCTATGCTTCCTTCTGTCCTCCCTTCTCCCTCCCTCCTCCCTCCCTCCCTCCCTTCTCCCTCCCCCCTCCCTCCATCCCTCCCTCCCTCCTCCCTTCTCCCTCCCCTCCTCCATCCCTCCCTCCCTCCCTCCCTCCCTCCCTCCCTCCCTCGCTCCCTCCCTCCCCCCTCCCTCCCCCCTCCCTCCCTCCCTCCCTCCCTCCCTCCCCCCTCCCTCCCCCTCCCTCCCCCCTCCCTCCCTCCCTCCCTCCTCCCTCCCTCCTCCCTTCTCCCTCTTCTGTCCTCCCTATGCTTCCTTCTCTCCCCCCCCTTCTCCCTCATCCCTTACTCCATTGTGTTCTCCCTTCATACCTCTTGCTCCCAGAGTCTCCTTTCTTCCTTTTTTCCTTCACTCATGTTGTATTTTCTCCTCCCCTCCCTATTCCCTGCCTTGTTTCCTTTCAGCCACCTGTCCATCAATGCTTTCATGTATGCCTCCCTTCTGTGCCTGCTGCCTTACTTCCTGCCCAGACCTCATTAGGGACTCATCTCATGTAGAAGGATGCTGTTTGAATGCTATAGACCCTGCTACATAGGATTGCACTCCTCTCATTTAGATTGGAGCCTGATACGTGCTTGGTGGGGAGGAGTTGAAATAACTCAACCGCACAATGCTGCAATGAATCTTGCCCTTGAAGGGTATGATGCAAGAATGAAGCACTGCCGATCGAGTATCTTGCAAGCGCTGCATTCAATCTACAATCTTCAATGCTACAACCCAACACTACCTTTTCAATACGCCCCAGTAGAGTCGGCATGGTGCATGAATATGTATGTTAGGCTAGGAAAACCCGCTACACTGTTAGAAGTAAGTAGTGTTCCTATACAGCAAATATTGGGGGCAACTTTGGTTCCAGTAAATTCTGCTGTAGACCTAAAGTAGAATCTTCTGTAGACGCGGACCTGAGTTCTAAAAGGGCTCACATATATTCAACATCTTGGAGATTTGAACCCCCAGCTTCCGACCCATAGTCCTGAACCATGACCACTACACCAGTGAATCCTAGATGGCAGGTGCATTGAAACACCTCCTACTTATGTGTGAATGGTAAAGAGGTCAACACAGGATCCCTGGGGGCAATTTTAGAACTAGACTGTTCATGTCTTAAGGGTTGATATAAAAATTACCCTATTGCAGTGATGTACTAATAAGTACTGAACTACCATTGGTTGGAGTGTAATCTTGATGGCCTATGTTTTTCAAAGTAGATTTTACTATCTTTCCTGCAGATAGTAGAGATACATTGGTTTTATCCTCTGCATATTTTCAATAGTAACATTGCAGAGTACCAAAATATATTATACTTTATCAGGAGAAATGTAGTTGTAGGAGAGTTTCCTGTCGGGACTGGAACCGCTGACCCCCAGACTACATCACCCACTGCTCTACCAACTGAGCTAGAGGGGCAATCACTTATATGCAGCCTGCATCAACAGGGTTTTGAAAAGATCAGGTCATATTTGAGCTGTGGAGTATGGTACTCCCTCCAACCTCTCTACTCTCTCTCCCTCTGGTTGCTGGTTATGGGATTCGAACCTGCATCTACAATAACAGAATTGTACAGCAAAATTTGCTGTATTTTTTTTTACAGCTAAAGTACTGTATAGTTACAGCACATTTTGCTGTTCATGAACAACAACTTTTTACAGTGTAGGACTGCATTCAAGATAACATAGGTCATTGAAAATTAAAGGAAAATCTGACCACCAAAGCAAAGATTCTCCTATAGTGTTTAGGTGCCCAGGTAAGAAACCCTTTCTAAGTGGGTTTTCCATATAATTGAGCAAAGCAACATGCCCTTTTCTTTACATTTTCTACTTCCTAAAATATCAAACTATCTACGCACAGTTATTTGCTGATATCAATAGAATATTCAGATTATCTAACAAGAAGTAGTTCCCTGTAAACTATATTATGGGGTCCCAGAACCCACACCCAGTAGGTCTATTCCGCACTAGCGAGTTGCAGTGATTCTACCTTGTGAGACCTATAACTGAAGCTAGTTCCTTGCATGTCCAAAATAGGCAGTTTTAGGGGTCAACATTTTTCGAACGGGTAATAGTTGAGTAGTTCTTATGTCAGCTGTTAAGATTGGGGGAGTGGTTAGGGCGCTGGCAATTCAATACAAAGGTCCAGATTTCGAATCCATGCCAAGGTTGCATGGTTAGTTATTTTTCCTAGTTGGGGAGGAATAATAATAGTATTCACATAGAACAACTAAAGATGCATACAAAATCATTTTAGTATAAGAAAATTTACAACTGAATTGTATACTATCATGATTTTTGACTAACCCAAAAAGCATTTTAAAATTGTGTGTAAACCAAATAACCTAGGTATGGGTTCGAAGTCAGGACCTTTGTATTGAATTGCCAGTATCCTAACCACTCCCCCAATCTGAACACAATAGAGGCGTATGACTGAAAGGTTTATGGCCCCTAAAACTCCAAATTTTGGACATGACAGGAACCAGCTTCAGCTAACCTGCTGGCTGCTATAGTTAGTAGCACTGGTACCAGACAAAATGGCGCTGTGCAATGATCATCTAGCTAATGCGGAATATAAGGCACAGCGTACCGGGCCTTGCTACACTCAGACTCTTAGTAGAGGGGAAAGAATAGACCCAGCCTTCAACCCTTCACGAATGTCACAAAAAGATGACATCTGTTGTTATGATGCACAAATGCAGCCCTGGCGAGTAACTTGCCAGGGCTGTAACCCGCCAGGGCTCCATTGGTTCCGACCCCCGGGAGTGTCAACGCTATGAGGACATGATGAGGGCATGATGCATGGAGTCATTATGTTGCACATAAAGGGTAAAGGAATAAACTTACTATAAGCTGGAATAGGGCCAAAAAAAAAAAAGGTACGTTTCAGGCAACTCGAGCCTAGATTCAAAAATGAGCCAACCCTAGAATTTTTTCCCAATTTTGGAGATTTTTTTTCTCAATTTTTACAAGTTCTTTCAATAATAACAAGTTCCCAGTGACATCAGAGGCCTGAATAGTTGATTAACGTCAGGAATCGCTTTTAAGAGTAATATCTACCAACTTCTTGATAATTCTAGGCAATGGAGGAATTAGTGAGTCATTCTGGTGAGTCGCGAGTCGATTTGTCGATTCGCGACTCATTCGTGGTACTCTCTCTATGTAATTTTTGGCCTAAGCAGATGTCTTGTATGAGTAGCTTGGACAGGCTAATATGGTATGCCACCATGGCCGCAGGGACCAGGCATGGAGTGTAATGGTAAAACAGCCATTACTGCGTCATGCTGCATGATGTATAGGTGGGTGTGACAATAGGGGTGTGACAGAGAATGGTTCTGTGGTGGGCCGGGGCTGAGGGGAATGAAGACAGAGGGATAAAGCCTACTGGATAAGTCTCACCAGACCAATACAACTTGAAACTCTATGACCAGCAACCATCTATGACCGCAATGAAACCAAAGGGCTTATTTAGGGCAGATGTACATAGAAATGTCAGGGAATAGGGCCAAAAAAAAGAAAAAAAGGTGTGTTTCAGGCAACATGGTCCAAAAGATTCGGGTAGGTAGGTCGGATTTTTTTTTTTTTTTGAATGTTGGACGTACCTGGAATGAGCGGTCAACCACCACATCGATTCGCAGATCATCAGGACGACTCACCGATTCTTACAATAACTACCTAGGAATATCATGCAATTGTTGGACATTCTTGTTAATAAGCAATTTCCTGAGGTCAGACAATTAATTAGACATGGAATCTATTTTTCCTGACCAAATATTTGCCAAAATCTCCGAAAAGAATATGTATATTTTGCAAAGGAATTAAAAATCAGAACAAATCAGAAAAAATCAGAAAAAATGCTAAAGTCGGCCCTTTTTTGAAAATAGAGAGGGGTTGCCTGAAACACACCCTTTTTTGGCCTAGTTGTCATACAGTTTCAACTTGTATCGGTTTGGTGGGACTTGCTGCAGCATTGGAGAGCCAGGAGCAATATTTCTGGCAACACCCATCACCAAAAAAGACTAAAGGTCACTATGTACCACCGGAAAGCTCTGATCATAGGCTTTTCAGATATGGTGGGTGTTAAGGAAAAGGTTGCGAGGAATTCAAGATGGCCGCCAAAATCCAAGATGGCAGCCAAAATATCAGAATTCCATCTCCAATGACCTAGATATGGCTTAAAATACTTTTTTAACACTGCCTACCCCCGCTAATTTGGACCCAAGGAATTCAATGGTTCTATTGGTTTGTTTCTAAGACAACTGGTTGCTTAGCAACAACTGTTCTAATTGTTTATCTGCCTAGCAACACAGTTTTCCATGGTCCTGAGGTTGATTACAACCATACCTACCCCCCCTAAATTGGACCCAAGGAATTCAATTGTTCTATTGATTTGTTTCTAAGACAGCTAGTTGCTTAGCAACAGCTATTCTAATTGTTTATCTGCCTAGCAACACATATTTTCATGGTCCTAAGGTTGATTATAATCATACCTACCCCTCTAAACTGGACCCAAGGAATTAAATGGTTCAATTGATTTGCTGCTAACACAGCTAATTGGCTTGCAACGACTGTTATCATTGTTTATCTCCCTAACAACACATATTCCTATGGTCCTGAGGTTCATTTTCAACAAGCAAGGCAACAACTAAACAACCTTGATCCAGGTTATTCTATGGTTCGAGCCGAGGTTGATAAAGAAACAAGCTCTGTGGACCATTCAAGTAGCTCTTGGGACCCCTTCAGCAGCTCTTGGGACCCTGCAAGCAGTTCTCTAAGAGGCTTTGTGGGACCTTCCAGTTGCTCTGGGACCCCTTTAGTGACTCTGTGGACCCCACCGGCTGCTCTGTGGACATGTTTATTAGCTAGGAGGTATACATAATAGCTAGCTACATGTGGATGGCCCCTAAGAGTCCTTGAGCTTCTAACGGTGGGGGGGTAGGTATTGTAATAAAACTTGGTTGATTAGGGACCCTTCCAGTGGCTCCCATCAGCTCCCATTCAGCAGCACTGTGAACCCTTCCAGCGGCTCTGCGGACCCTTCTGGCAGCTCTGTTGACCACTTTTGTAACTCTGGGGACCTTTCAGCTACAACCCCGATACTGAGGAAGGTGGTACAGTCGTCCTAGGTACTGGCGAAGATGATCTAGTCATCCCTGATATAGGGGAAGATGATCTAGTCATCCCTGGTATAGGGGAAGATGATCCAGTCATCTCTGGTATAGGGGAAGATGATCTAGCCATCTCTGGTATAAGGGAAGATTATCTAGCCATCCCTGGTATAGTCGTCTCTGGTATAGGGGAGGAGTCTTCCTTGGTACCAGCAAAGAGATTTTCAGAGCTAGTAAACATCTACTAAAGCCAGGGTATGCATACCCAGAGCCTGCCTGGGTGTTTCCAGGGCTAGAGGTGGTCATAGAGTCAGCAGAGGTGTTCACAGAATCAGCAAAGATGCACCCACAGCCACCTGAGGTGCCACCACAGTGTACAGAGGTCCTCCTGGAGCCACTGCAAGGGTCCCTACAGCCGCTGGAAAGGTCCCAAGAGCCACTGAAGGGATCCCCAGACCCACTGGAACGGTCCACAGAGTCACTAAAGTGGTCCCCGGTGTCACTAAAGGGGTCCCAAGAGCTACTGGAAAGGTCCCTAGAGCCGCTGGAAGGGTCCCAAGAGCCATTGAAAGGGTCCCCAGACCCACTGGAACGGTCCACAGAGTCACTGAAGGGGTCCCCAGTGTCACTGAAGGGGTCCAAAGAGTCGCTGAAGGGGTCCCAAGAGCCACTGAAGGGGTCCCAAGACCCATTGGAATGGTCCCCAGAGCCACTGAAAGGGTCCCCAGTGTCACTGAAGTGGTCCACAGAGTCACTGAAGGGGTCCCAAGAGCCACTGAAGGGGTCCCCAGACCCACTGGAACGGTCCACAGAGTCACTAAAGGGATCCCCGGTGTCACTAAAAGGGTCCCCAGAGCTACTGGAAGGGTGCCTAGAGCCGCTGGAAGGGTCCCAAGAGCCATTGAAGGGGTCCCCAGACCCACTGGAACGGTCCACAGAGTCACTGAAGGGGTCCCCTGTGTCACTGAAGTGGTCCAAAGAGTCACTGAAGGGGTCCCCACACCCACTGGAACGGTCCCAAGAGCCACTGAAAGGGTCCCCAGACCCACTGGAATGGTCCACAGAGTCACTGAAGGGGTCTGCAGTGTCACTAAAGGGGTCCCCAGAGCTACTGGAAGGGTCCCTAGAGTCAGAGCAACTGGAAGGGCCTCCAAAGCCTCTTGGAAGGTCCCCAGAGCTGCCTTGAGGGTCTATAGAGTCACTATAGGGTCCCTAGAGCCGCTGGAAGGGTCCCAAGAGCCATTGAAAGGGTCCCCAGACCCACTGGAACGGTCCACAGAGTCACTGAAGGGGTCCCCAGTGTCACTGAAGGGGTCCAAAGAGTCGCTGAAGGGGTCCCAAGAGCCACTGAAGGGGTCCCAAGACCCATTGGAATGGTCCCCAGAGCCACTGAAAGGGTCCCCAGTGTCACTGAAGTGGTCCACAGAGTCACTGAAGGGGTCCCAAGAGCCACTGAAGGGGTCCCCAGACCCACTGGAACGGTCCACAGAGTCACTAAAGGGATCCCCGGTGTCACTAAAAGGGTCCCCAGAGCTACTGGAAGGGTGCCTAGAGCCGCTGGAAGGGTCCCAAGAGCCATTGAAGGGGTCCCCAGACCCACTGGAACGGTCCACAGAGTCACTGAAGGGGTCCCCTGTGTCACTGAAGTGGTCCAAAGAGTCACTGAAGGGGTCCCCACACCCACTGGAACGGTCCCCAGAGCCACTGAAAGGGTCCCCAGACCCACTGGAATGGTCCACAGAGTCACTGAAGGGGTCCGCAGTGTCACTAAAGGGGTCCCCAGAGCTACTGGAAGGGTCCCTAGAGTCAGAGCAACTGGAAGGGCCTCCAAAGCCTCTTGGAAGGTCCCCAGAGCTGCCTTGAGGGTCTATAGAGTCACTGAAGGGGTGCCCATAGTCACTGAAAGGGTTCAGAGAGTCACTGATGGGGTCCACAGATTCATTGAAGGGGTTTACATTGAAGGGGTCATTGGAAGAGCCTCCAAAGCCTCTGCAAAGGTCACCAGAGCTGCTTGGAGGGTCCACAGAGTCACTGAGGGGGTCCAGAGTGTCACAGAAGCGGTCTACAGAGCAGCTGGAAGGGTCCACAGAGCCGCTTGTAGGGTCCCCAGAGCAGCTGAAGGGGTCTGTAGCGTCATTAAAGGGGTCCCAGAGCAACTGGTAGGTCCCACAAAGCCTCTGAGAGGGTCCCCAGAACTGCTTGCAGAGTCCCAAGAGCCGCTAAAGGGGTCCCAAGAGCTACTTGAAGAGTCCACAGAGCTTGTTACTTTATCAATCTCACACCACAGAATAACCTGGATCCAAGGCTGTTAAGTTATTGCCATGCTTGTTGAAAATAAACCTCAGGACCATGAAAATATATGTTGTTAGGGAGATAAACAATGAGAACAGTCATTGCTGGGCAACCAGCTGGGTTAGCAGCAAACCAAATGAACCATTGAATTCCTTGGGTCCAGTTTAAAGGGGTAGGTATGCTGATAATCAACCCCAGGACCATGAAAATATGTGTTGCTAGGCAGATAAACAATTAGAATAGCTGTTGCTAAGCAACTAGCTGTCTTAGAAACAAAACAATAGAACCATTGAATTCCTTGTGTCCAATTTAGGGGGGGTAGGTATGGTTGTAATCAACCTCAGGACCATGGAAAACTGTGTTGCTAGGCAGTTAAACAATTAGAACAGTTGTTGCTAAGCAACCAGCTGTCTTAGAAACAAACCAATAGAACCATTGAATTCCTTGGGTCCAAATTAGGGGGGGTAGGCAGTGTTAAAAAAGTATTTTAAGCCATATCTAGGTCATTGAAGATGGAATTCTGATATTTTGGCAGCCATCTTGGATTTTGGCGGCCATCTTGAATTCCTCGCAACCTTTTCTTTAACACTCACCATATCTGAAAAGCCCGTCATCAGAGCTTTCCGGTGGTATATAGTGACCTTTAGTCTTTTCTGGTGATGGGTGTTCAGCTAATTACCCTTTAATGCTGCAGCACTATAGGTAGGTGTGCCGGATGGCGGCCGTGAGGTGGGCGGGGGCTGGGAGGGAGGAGGACAGAGGGTGTAGTCTGCTGTCAATGCCTTGGTGTTTGTATGGGGGATATCTATGGGGTCTTTAAAGACGGCCTAATGTCTGAATGTCCTTTGTTGTCATGACACATTAATGCAGCTCCAGCCAACTCACCTGGACTGCATCCATAGATCATGAGGACACATACTACTTTAGGTTTAAGGCAACAGATCTATTTTACTTTACTTTTTAACATGAAAGTGCTGACCATCTTCCGTGTAAAGCTGAAAAATAACCCCAAAAAAGGCAAATTGCATAAAAAAAACACCTAAGGGAGTGGTCATTTCTTAACAACAGGGGGGGGGGGGGGGTTGGTGGATTTTTCTTTGGTTTCCCCCCCCCCCCCATGGTAGGGGTCGACATTTTTTTTGGCCCCCCCCCCCTCAGGCAAGTTGAAATTGAGCGCAGCAAACCCCTTTAAGCCATAGTAACGCGCGGGCTTTTTCGCTTAAAAGGGGTGCAATTTTCAAGGGGTCCAAATTTGTTTGGTTTCCCCCCCCCCCAAAATCCACCAACCCCCCCATGTTGTTAAAAAATGACCACTCCCTAAGGTTAGTCCTGTACAGCTAGGCACGGACGGGTGACTTGAAACACACCCTTTTTCTTTATTATTTGGCCTAAGACCGGCACTCAGTGGCCTCCATAGAGAACGGTACAGATTTGAAGGGTTCCCTGCGAACAGAATCTCAAGTGGAACTTGTGCCATTCTTGTGTCATAACTTGAGAATTTCGGAACTTTTCTGGTATGTTTTTTGAAATTTCACATTCCCTATCATTTCTTGTAGTGAAACTTGAGAATCATACATCCTTTCACTAGGAGGGTGCACTATTTTCAAGAATCTCCTGTGCCGATCTTGTGTATACAGCTTGTGCTTTTCCTGGAAAATACGGGGGTCTGGAAGGCGGGTTCCCATGTCGATTGTCGATCTTAAGATATGGCCATGTCGCATGTCAATGTCACTTAATGATGCCCATGTCGCCTGTCACTATGTTTTCTGAGCCTCATGTCACATGTCACTAGGCTTCATGTCGATTGTCGATTATAAGAAATAGCCATGTCGCCATATCGAATTTGGTGGACCACACCCGTAAATACACCCATTTCTTATTGTGTCATTCTTCTGTTTGGAGGGTTAACATTGTCTAAGTCATTACTCAATAACATTGGTATAAAACACTGCGTAGTTGTGCTATTCTACTCATGTCTAATTAGGACATTGGTGAACTGCTATAAATAAGGCAGAAAGCCGATCTCTAATGAGTCCCTTTAATGAGCCAAGCAATCCTCTAGTCAGGGACTATTAACCATCTAAGGGCCGCACAGTGCTTTAATGCAGTATGCCTCTTGTCGTCATGATGCATCAATGCAGCACTAGTTAGCAAATCACCAGAGCTGCATTTATGCATCATGCCAACCCTTCAGCAGTGTATCACTCATGTATGATGTATCCATGATTCATGCTTCATGAATACAAGGGGCACACTGCGTTCAAGCACTGTCTGCATTGGTGCACTAAAGCACTCTGTTGCCCTAATAGGGTTAACTATAATAGATCTGAATGTGACTGTGCGTAGCATCTGTGTCTATTTAACTCCAAATGGTGGGTTGCAGGGGTTGTCAAAAAGGGCAAGCCGATGAATGAATAAAGCATTGATGACTGTAGTTAAATCTGTAACATTTAAGATACATTGACAATGCAGAGAAAAGAAGTGAGACTCAGCTAGACCTCAGGCATGTGTCGCCAAAACCACCCTTGTGTGAAAGTCAGGCAGACTTTCATTGTAAAGAGGGTTTAGTATCGCCTGACTTTCATGCCAATGTGACTACGTCCAGCATTGCCCAACTTTCTCTTCAAACAGGGTCCAACAATGCTGGCCCTCGTCACTGACCATATCTCTATATGTAGGTGTTATTTAATGAGTTTTCACTCCTTGCCCCGGCTTATATAAGACCTAGTAGCCTTTTTGACCCTGCTTATACTCGGGGCCTGGCTTATAATTGGACTATAATCTGTAGTCTGGTTGTATTTTCACATCTCATATATAAACGCCTCTTGAAAAAAAAAGCCAAGCCTGGGAGACATCGGGACTTTTAACGGTTTAATACTCCTATGTGAACCAACCATTCCTGTGAAATCCAGCTTTCTTGGAATTTATTCAATGTTCTGAATGTAATTTGGTCTACAGTTACTGTACTAGTAGGCAGGTAGGCTTACCCCCCGCTCCCCCGCTCTCCCAACGCATCATTGTACCTATCTACTGGCACTGTAAGCCCGTCTCATCCATCTCAATGACACACACCTTCTAAATGTCAGGGACAGGGGCAGGTATGGCAGACACCTTCTGCTATAGTCTGTGTCCATGGTCTCAGTTTTATGAGAATTATAGTTCCAGTGATATAATCTGGTGTGCCAGATTTGTTGGTGTTGAATTTTATGCATAAATGTGCTTTAAGGTGTTATTGAGATTGCATACAAAATGGGCAATCCTTATAAAAAAACAAGAATAGTTAGGTAAAAAACAATTTTTTAGGCAACATGGTCCAACAGCTATAGGGTAATAATGCCAAGAAAAAGTGTGTTTTAGGTTGTATAGTCTGAAAATCTAGGTAGGGTATGTCAGATTTTTTGTGTTTTTTCTTTTACTTTAGTCTGACAAGTACCTAAAGATTGACTCGCAAACTTCAATGCCGACTCACTGACAACAGCCTCGGCTCATGGACTATCAAAACTATCAACAGCCACAAGATCACTTTAATTCTTTTCTTTTTTTAAAATTGGATAAAGATTTCTAGGGTTGGCCCTGTTTTACTAGGTAGGGTCGGGTTACCTTAAATACACTTTTTAAATTGGCTTAAGGTATAGAATAACTCCTTGCATGATGACCCCCCTTTGTCTTGGGGGCTGGAGCCTTTGTTGGCCTCCATTGCAACTGTAGTACTGATGTGGGGCTGATATATTACCACTGCCTCTACAATGACAATGTAGTCCCTTTCTAATTGGCCAAAGACTTCTCTAAGTGGACATGTGCAGGCTGCAAAATGTCACATGTAAGTTTCTTGTACAAGATGTAAAAGTGATAGTGACATAAAATCTCACAGAATTGAAGACCACATGATCGTTCATTATAATAGAATATCCTTTCCTATATTGGCCCCTTTGTCTGATCCCCACTAGAATGTTCTTATTCTGTTGAACCTCTAGATCTTGCCAAGGTTGTCCAATCCAAAGAGACTGACTCTATCCATGCTTCCCAATACTATAGGGCACCTAGGTGTTACTGAAGCTTCCCCATTTTCAGTCAGGCGGCAGAGTGAAGAACCTTAAATTCTACATACCGTAATCGCCCATTTAAGTGCAGGGGTCTCAGATAAGCACAGGCCTCATTTAAGTGCAGGGCTATGACCCCCTGAAACCCAAAATCTCTCTTCCAAACAACTTATATAAGCCCAGGTCTGTATAAGCGCAGGGGATAACAGTAATTTGTAAGTGCAGGGGCGCTCAAACGGGACATTATGGTATACCCAGAAGAGGAGGTTACTATCCAGGGGTGCAGTCTATAAGCATCCACCTAGTGTTACTTGGTTGAACTTCTATAGCCAGAATATGGATGCGCCCATGGCCTAACCCCTAGGGGCCCTATAGACTAAACATTCATACCTTCTAGATGTTGGTGAGGTCGTCCAATCCAAAGGCACTGACTCTATTCTTGCTACGCAATACTATAGGGCACCTGGCCGTTGATAGCAGCAGCACCTGTGCTAAGTTGAGAACCTTTAGTACAGGCCCTTGGCCACTAGGTAGAGCAGCTAACAGGGGGTTATGACATCACAGGGCAGGCCACTATTGCTTCTGTCTGAAGTGGTTGCCAGGACTTAGCCCTTTAGTGAGTAGGCCTAGTTACTGAGGGCCAATGCTATTCACATGTGTTCAGGGTAGCGCAGACTGAAGCAATCACTATCCTGACTTAGGCCCCATCTAGAGCCAACCAAAGGAAGCACTGGGCTTTGGACATGGCTGCGCCCATTGGCTAACCCCTATGAGCCCTATAGACCATTTCCCATTCATACCCACCCACTCAGTTAACCCCTCAAGGGCCGCACAGCGTGTCTGTTATATTGCCTTACTAATGGGGACACAGATCTGCTGATGGCATCTTGACATGACAAGGTTAAAAGCTGAAAATGACTCTATCCAAGGTTCCCAATTGATTCACACCCACACTGACCTACTCAAATGACTTCTTAACCCTTTAAGGACAAGTGTCACTAGAATATGACATTTGTTGGCATGATGCACCCAGTAACTGACATTTACTACATTGGTGTATTATGCCAGCCCTAAGGTAGTGTCCCAAGCCCATAGGGTCAGCATGATGCTTGAATGCAGCACTCATCAGTGATGCATTTAAGCATCATGGCAACCAAGGGCACGATGCATCACTGTCCTTAAAGGGTCAAGGGCTACATAGTGCATTATTACATCATAATGTATGAATGCAGCCCTGGTATATGGGATTGATACACTCAGAGAGGGTCAGCATGATGCACAGATGCAGCACCAGTGTATTACTTGCCAGAGCTGTGTTGGTGCATCATGATACCTTCATCCAAGCACCGACATAAAAGAGTTACCCATGCCACCACCAGGGCCGCTATATTGCCTTACTGATGAGGCTACAGATCTGTTTATTGCACCTTGACATACCAAGGTTAAAAGCTAATAGGAACTGAGACCTGGGGACAGAGGGGCAGTTAAATTGATGTATAGAGGCAGAGACAAAGAGAGAGTATAGCTATATGGGGGGATTTCTAGGGAATTGTCTAATCCATAATTGGGTGGATCAGTTTAATATACTTTGACATGCCAAGCTTAACCCTTCAAACTGGCCAGTAATTTGCTGTTGTTGCATTGGTGCATCATGCCGGCCCTGTGGCAATGTATTAACGTTGTATGGTTGGCATGATACGTGAATGCTTGTCAGGGCTGCATTCATGCAATATGATGACCAAATGCATATTTTATTCGAGCTATGGGACCGTATGCCTGATCTTATTTTTCCTAAGAGTGCAATGTGATTCTTCCCCATCCCCACATAATGATAGAAATTGTGAAACATTGAGAGGAATTTGAGGAAAATTATTAATAGCATTCGGGATGGCATAACCCCTCAAAGCTTTGTGATCATTTGTCTTCATTATGCACCAACCACAGAATTGATAAGACTAATGAACAGTATGAATGCAGCGCTGGCATAATTATTGATACTGCATTGATGCATTGTGAAGAATACATTGAAATAGGCAGAGAGCGAAAGAGACAGAGACAGGGGCAGAGTAAATACATAGTCAATTGGGTGTGTCTGGTGCATTAGGGCAGGAAACTATGGTGTGGTATGTCTTAAGTATGGGGCCTTGGGAAAAATGCCAGATCTCTTCTTCTCTAATGTAAGGCACTATAATACAGCAGGATATATGCCGGAGACAACATGACATGAAGAGAAACCCAGTAGAGATCTTTCTTTGCTGAGAAATGATATTTAATCCCCACACTGTCAGCACATGGGATCACTTCCTGTCCTGAATTGAGAGTATTTGTAACCATTTTTTCTGCAATGCAATGGGTGAGCATCAGCCTCCGGCCTCTTGCCTCCTGCTACCATGTGGTAAATGGCAAATAAGGAGTCATCATGGAGGAGGACATGTCTCAGCCAATTTCAATGTGCCTCACTCTAAGTAGTTGGTCACTTCGAGTGTCTCCTGATGCAACCTAGTCAATGTTTAACACTAAAAGGCGGCATAGTGCATTCTAACACGTGAGCACCATGAGACTTAAGCCATGGCTAGACCTGGAAAGTCATTCTTTAAAATCTATTTGTTCTGGTAGTGTGTTTAGAAGTCTGTCGTTCCCTTGGTACACCTCCACAGAAGGGGACCAGAGGCAGGCTTAATGGTATTGACTTCTATGTACACATAATGGACAATTATATGAGTTGTTACAACTGAGGTATCAATGTGGGACTACTGTATATAGATCAAAGGTTCACAAGAATAGATTTCTTGGATAAGATGTAAGGATGATAGTGACCATTCCGACCATTTTTTAAAATTGCGTTCCACTCACAGAATCAAAGACCATTTATAATAGAAGGACATCCTATCCCATATTGGCCCCTATGCGTGTAGTCCCCACTGGTTTGTTCTTAGTCTGTTGACCTTCTAGATGTTGGTGAGGTTGTCCAATCCAAAGAGCCTGACTCTATCCTTGCTTTCCAATTCTATGGACCTATTCACACCAGCACCCACCCACTAAGTTAACCTCTCAAGGGCCACACAGTGTGTATGTTATATTGCCTTACTAATGGGGACACAGATCTGCTGATGGCATCTTGACATGACAAGGTTAAAACCTACTGACACTGACTCTATCCATGGTGCCCAATACTATAGACTGATCCACACCTACAATCACCTACTCCGGTGACTCTATAGGGGCCACATAGTGCATTCATGCATCATAATGCATCATGATGCATTAATGCAACCCTGGTATATACAATTGATACACTCCTGAAAGGTTGACATGGTTCACAAATGCAGCGTATGCGTGTTACTCACTGGTGCTGTGTTGGTACATCATGATACCTTTTAGCAAGCACCGTCATAAAAGAGTTAGCCATGCCATCACTGGGTCCGCTATATTGCCTTACTGATGAGGCCACACATCTGTTGATTACACCTTGACGTACCAAGGTTAAAAGCTAATGAGAAACGGAGACCCAGGGACAGACCCGGCACAGACCCGGGGTCAGTTAAATTGATGTATAAAGGCAAAGGCTAAGACAGAAAGAGATAGTAGTCACACGGGGAATTCTAGCAAATTGCTGGTGTTTGTGTTCGATGAGTGTTTATTCTGGTATTTTAATCAATATAAAAGTATACATGTATTTTTGCATTGGATTCCATTCAATAACAGAAGAGGTTGTTTCCTTTATATTAAACATAAAATTTTCACTGGCACGCTTTCATACATCATCTCCATTTCACTATTACGCTAATGTGTGATTGACAATCAAACATGGTGGTTTTACTTTGGGTGGTTGGGAGCAATAAGGTGGGGGATGAAGGGTGATGTGATACCAAGTGGTGATTCATAATCCAGCATGCATCACAAGCTCTTATACATTGTCAAGTAGATCTGTTGGATAAACTTTGAAATACATGATTAGGACCAAGAGCATCATTCATTAAAAGGAAATGCGGACTTCCTACACATAGGCTACCCAGTGGCAAAAAAAGGAGAAGACAGACAGAGACGACAGACAAACAGAGACAGCACAAGAGACAGACAGACAGAGACAGAGGAGGAGACAGACAGAGACAGAGGAGGAGACAGACAGAGACAGAGGAGGAGACAGACAGAGACAGAGGAGGAGACGGACAGAGACAGAGGAGGAGACGACAGAGACAGAGGAGGAGACAGACAGAGACAGAGGAGGAGACAGACAGAGACAGAGGAGGAGACGGACAGAGACAAAGGAGGAGAGAGACAGAGGTGACAGACAAACAGAGACAGCACAAGAGACAGACAAACAGAGACAGAGGAAGAGACAGACGGATAGAGGCAGACAGAGATAAGTCCATATCAGCCTCTTCCTACCGTCAGCACCAGACATCAGGAGGTGAAGGACCGCTGCTACCATGTGGAAATGGTAAATAAGGAGTAATCAAGGAGGAGGAGATACCTAAAACATGTCCCAGCCAATTTCAATGTGCCTCACTCTAAGTAGTTGTCATGTGGATCGTCTCCTGAGGCAACCTGGCCAATGTTTAACACTTAATGGTGGCATAGTGCATTCATGCATCATACCAACCCTACAGCCTTGCTGCATCCACATAACTATGGTCGGCATGATGCACTGATGCAGCCATGTACGGTTGGCATGATGCATGATGCAGCCATGTATGGTCAGCATGATGCATCATGCAGCCATGTATGGTCAGTATGATGCATCATGCAGCCATCTATGGTTGGCATGATGCCCTGATGCAGCTATGTATGGTCGGCATGATACACTGATGCAGCCATGTATGGTCAGCATGATGCACTGATGCAGCCATGTATGGTCGGCATGATACACTGATGCAGCCATGTATGGTCAGTATGATGCATGATGCAGCCATGTATAGTCAGCATGATGCATGATTCAAAGAAAAAGTGAAAAAGGATTATCCTCACTGCTATGTAAATGGCCAGTATATGGTCATGGTCTAGTTTTTTCCCTTAGGGCATACCTCAAAACTGTGTGTCTAATGGGTGAAGCTTTTTTCACCACTTAGGAATGGAATTTTTGAACATTGTATTATGCACATATACCTGTATTACTGGTATGTTGTTACCTGTAACTCATCCTCATCTCATCCCTCATCAAATGATAACAAAGACCTATTATTTCTTGGGTTTTTATTGTCAAAATGTGATATAAAGAGACGCCATTACACAATTAGTTAGTTAGTAAAGTATAACCATAAGAAGGCCTGGACAGCATAACGGCATTGCCGAGTCCAGAGGCAGATTATGTATTTACATAATAACTGTACACCTTAATAAAAACACTTTAAAACAAAATGCAGGCATGTATGGTCGGCATGATGCCCTGATGCAGCTATCTATGGTCGGCATGATACACTGATGCAGCCATGTATGGTTGGCATGATGCACTGATGCAGCCATGTATGGTTGGCATGATACACTGATGCAGCCATGTATGGTCGGCATGATGCACTGATGCAGCCATGTATGGTAGGCATGATACACCGATGCAGCCATGTATGGTCGGCATGATGCACTGATGCAGCCATGTATGGTCGGCATGATGTACTAATGCAGCCATGCATGGTCGGCATGATACACTGATGCAGCCATGTATGTTTGGCATGATGCACTGATGCAGCCATGTATGGTAGGCATGATACACCGATGCAGCCATGTATGGTCGGCATGATACACCGATGCAGCCATGTATGGTCGGCATGATACACCGATGCAGCCATGTATGGTCGGCATGATACACCGATGCAGCCATGCAGGATCAGTGAGTTTCTTGCATGTGCAGCATGATACCTAAACCATGCCTTGACCTAAAAGATGACACTCGCCGTTATTATGCACCAATGCAGCCTGGGTTACAAATTAGTTAGAGCTGCATTTTTGCATCATGCACTTCTCTTGAGGAGTGCATCAATCCATTACAGTTGGCATGATGCACACAAATCTCGATGGCTGCATTCGTACATCATGACAGTCGTGGGCATGCTGCATTTATGCATCATGCTTTCCTTAAAGGGTTAACAATTTAATTTGCCCTTTAAGTGTCTGTAGACGTCCGTCGCTCCTGTATTTCACCTGCACAAAAGGGCACCAGCAGCAAAATGGTCGGTGCAGACTACGGTATTAGACCTCTATATTTTCATTAGACTATCTTTAGTAATTCTATATCTATTACGGTGTGGGACTAATGTGGACGTGGGTGTAAAAACATGAAAACACAAAGATGTCTCTAAATCAGGCTCTGGGATAATTATGGGGCAATTTAATCATGTAAAGGCTCAACTCTTGCTACCCCGCTACAAGCAGAAGGGAGTGGGACTAATCTGGTCTATACTTGCATTAGAGGGGATGGGCCCGACCCCTTGATGTGGCATATTGGTCTCTAAGCCGCCGCCGTTACAGGTCTATCACACACTTTTCAGCTCTAGACATAAATGCCTTACAAAAAATCATTGATAGCCTCCCCCACTCCCGATAATGAGAATAAACTTTCCCTGGGCCCCTCCCCTATTATGCCCCTTACCATCATGGTACAGTAATTCCAGGACGGCTGCATTCAGGCTGTCAAAGGGCATCCCAGTTTCAGGGGAGCCCTAGCTGACCTGATGGAGTCCAGGTGTCTCCCTGGCTGACCTAAGGGAGTCGGGAGGGGACTCCCTGGTTGACCTAAGGGAGTCCAGGGGCTCTGGCTGACTGGGGCTGCACTCAGGCAACATGCCGATACATGGCATGATGCATCACATCACTATGCGGCCCATGAAGGAGGCACTCACACATTTGGTTACTCACTATTCATTCATCATGTCGACCCCACCCCTCCGCAACTGTTGACAACTGTATCGAAAGGTTGAAATATTGTGAGTATTAATTACTATTGATTTTTGACAATCATGAAAAATTGTACGCCATTACACCATACTATGTTTAGAATAGTCAGCTCGTCAGATAGGGTACATAATCAAAGATGGGCTGGGCGGCGGATGGATCAGTAGCTCAGAGTCTGGTTGTATGTTATTTAGCATACAATACTGAGAAAAAAAACTTTTGAAATAACTCTCAAACTAATTAACCATGTTTGCATGTTGTTGTTTACAGGGTTGGAGAACGAGTCTGACCCGGACAGAGTGCGGATATACGTGGAGATCCCCGGTCTGGCCACACGCCGCACCAACAGGTGAGTCTGGGACCACGCACTGGAAGTGTAACAGTGTAGCATTGTACTGGGAACTCATTAAGGAGGGCATGATACCTTAATGCATCATGTTCTTGGTCGTCATGATGCATCAATGCAGGCCTGGCAATTTACTTGCCAGGGCTGGATTTAAGCATCATGCCGACCTTATGGAGTTTAGACAAAGGGTCGACATGATGCACTGATGCAGCATGGCGAGTTACTCACCGGGGTTGCATTTTTTTCATCATGACAACAAATGCCATCTTTGAGTGACATCCGTCCTCAAAGGGTTATCATGTCTCTGCACTAAGCCTCTGAACCATTGTAAATATTGCCTCTAGATTCCAGTATAGCTGTTAACAATATAGAGATGGAACAGCTCCAAGTGATATGATGAGGGGGCTTTTTGTTCATTTTATTACTTATTCAATTTATGGTCACTCGAGTCAGGGATCTGATTGGTGGTCACTGTACAATCTGACTAACGTATTATGTCAGTAGTGGCTAACACCTCAGTCACTATATATACATAGTTAGGGATTAATATAGTTAGTCACTTTTTGGTTTCCTATGTATGTACAGATAAGACATACCACAGTTAGTTCATGCTGTCAGCTAAGTCAGTATTGTCTAACCCACCTTAGCCCGTGTCTCACCACTTTGGGCCAATGTGAACGTCTTTGACCGGATGCAATCTTTGGCCGGGTGCAATCTTTGACCTCCTGACAGTAAAAGGTTTATCTAGGGCATGTAAAGATATATATGGAGATATAACCATATAATTTTCTTTATTTTATCCCTTACATATCAAAGAAGAAATTTATTTTTTCTAAATCTTATTTTTTATGGTGGCCGGTCAAAGATTGCACCTGGTCAAAGATGGCACCTGGTCAAAGATTGCACCCAGTCAAAGATGTTCACATTGGCCCAAAGTGGTGAGACACGGCCCTTAGTTTTTCTATGTCTATGAGGAGTAGGGTAAATCTTTTTGAGTAAGGCATAAGTCATGGTGTGTTTTGCATCAGTCATTTTTGAATATCAGCCCGCCCTTCTGACTAACTTGAGATAGCCAAACACAGACTCAGCCCGAAGGACAAAAATTATTAGTGTGCCTAAGTCTATCAGTCCTTAGGAACAGAGAACTTGATTAGGATCTTAAAGTTCTCCCTGTGTGTATAGTGTCACGTTAGTCATGTGTACACTGATATTCCTAGGCTCCCTATACGCCCAACCTCTCAGTCACTAGTGTCTAACCTAGTTAGTCATTTTTTGGCTCCCTATACGACCAACCTAGATTAGTTATTATTGTCAGGTTGGTCACTACTGACCAACCCACCTTAGTCTTCTTTTCCCAGAGGGAGCCACTGAGTGGTCATGACAGGTGGAATTTTGGTTCTACTATTTACAGTGTGGGAGGGACGCATTAGAGCACATTAACATCATGCCTATCATACTATATTTAGAGTTAGTATAGATAGCATTTTAAACAGTTAGATACCCATTATGACTCCAATTCTCTGTGTCTACACACACAAAAAAGTGAGAGTCATTGTCGCTAAAACTACTGGCACTGCCTGACTCTCAGGTGAGGGTAGTTTTAGCGACAATGACTCTCACTTTTCTGAGGGTGTATCTCTGTCACTCTCTCTCTGTTTAGGTCTCTGTCTGTCGCTCCATCTCACTCTCCTTAATCAATCATTACCACCACTTTCTCACACACCAGTAACTCTTTCCCTCCAGTATGCGTATCCATTCCGGGGTGTTAACTCTGTAAGCTCGTCTGAATGTAAAAATGTAGCACTGCTTAGTTACTATAGCCAGGGCTGCATTCATTCATCATGACGTATAATAAGGACAAAGGATGTGGGACTTGAAGGGTTAACCTTGCTCTGTCTCTTTGTCTGGCTCTCATTATCCCTCCAACTAGCCCTCTGACTATCACCCTCACTGTCCCTCTCTTAACTCTTCCTTTACGACGCTCCACATAAAGACACCCCTCCCAGATTTTTTCAAATGAAATTCAAATGGGATATTGTCATTTACGGGATGGCCCAACCTTTTAGAAACTGAAAGAATTTAGTAAATATTCAAACTAGAAGTATATCTATGATAAAATGAACAATATTGAATAACCAGAAAGTAAGATACCCAAATGGCCCTAAGTGTTCCAATTAGGGAGATAAAGCCCTATTTGAAATTAGATATGGCTTATTTTATATAATGTTGCCATTGAAACTTACATTTAGGCCAGAATGCATTAAAATACACTTAAACTTTTGGTACCATCTTTTTCAGCATGAAAAATTGGACAAAACATTTTTCACCCAAAAAACAATATTGTTTGACATTTTTCACGCTTTTTGCCTTAAATATTGCTAAAATCATATTAAAAATGAGTTAAATATCATCCAAGTTGAGATGCCCAGCATTTCTAAAATATTCAATGTATGTACAAACCGATTAAGATATGCAGAGACAATATGCAATAGACTACTCTTAGAAAAAATCATGGGATTCTACCAACTTTTAGGTAAACCACAGGGGGTCAAAAATCGGCCAAAATCGGCCAAAAATCGGCAAGTAACTCGTAATAATGCGTGTACGGTAAAAGAAGGGTTAAGGTCCCAGTGTGTCTCTCCATCTCACTTTCCTTCAATCAACTATCATCACCATTTTCTCACTCACAAATAATTATATTTTTTCTCTCCACTCCAGTATCCGTATCCGGGGTGTGCGGCCGGTGTTCAGACGAGCAGCTCGTAACGCAGACATCATCTTCGCAGCGTCTAACCGGATGTGTTCTCTAGACGTCACAATGAGGATGATAGGCCACCCGCCCACCCACTTTGCGCTGCAGGTCCGCGATCTGCCACACCCGGTCAAACCTCCACCAAAGAGCTTCTACGAGGTAAGTGTAGCACTTACACCACAGTTGGCTGAGAGAACAAAAGAAATGACCTGACTGTATGTTACATACATGGCTGTATGTGGATACCGTCCTTGGCTTATAACACTATAGAGCCACTCACTCGTTCCATGTCTACTACTCATACACGTTGGGCTACCCCACCCGGTCAAACCTCCATCCAAGAGCTTCTATGAGGTAGCTACAGCACTTACACAATACAGGTCAAACCTCCTCCAGAGCCTTTATGAGGTAACTATTGCACTTATACACTTATAAATACCGTCCCTCAAAGAGCTTCTACTAGGTAATTATAGCATATATACACTACAATCTACAGGTCAAATCTCCCCCAGAGAGCTTCTACAAGGTAAGTGTAGCACTTACACCACAGTAGTTGGCTGAGAACAAAAGAAATGACCTGACTGTATGTTACATACATGGCTGTATGTGATTATGGTCCTTGGCTTATAACACTATAGAGCCACTCACTTGTTCCATGTCTACTACTCATACACGTCTACAGGTCAAATCTCCCCCAGAGGGCTTCTATGAGGTAAGTGTAGCACTTATACCACAGTTGGCTGAGAGAACAAAAGAAATGTAGAGCTTCTACTGGGTAACTATAGCACTTATATCTACAGGTCAAACCTCCACTGAAGAGCTTCTACTAGGTAGCTATAGCACTTCAGTTCAGCATGAATAACTCACAAGTTTCTCATCAGTGATAGGTTGGTACATTGTAATGACAAATGAATATGCCTTCCTTTATAAGGGGTTGATGCTGTGTGCAATTAACCCATTAGGGGCCGCATACTGCCCTTTGTCAATAGTTGGTATGATGCATGAATGCCGCCTCAGTGACAAGGGCTGTACATTATGCATGCATCATGACGACTAAGGATAGTGCTGCACTAATGAACCATACGGCCTTTTGACCCTTGTCCAGCTTTTCCAACTCCATCGGTTTGAAGGAGTTATAACTTAGTGATTCATGAACTAAATTGATGATTTCGGTTAACCAATTTATTGTTCAATAAGCTGATAACTAAACCAACTGGTCCATTTTGATTAGTATTCTGGTTCTGTTTTAAATTCACTACCCTTTATATCAAGGGTAGACATGCCTGCAATTTTCCCCATGTAGGTTTTTCTACTAAAGACACCCCGAAATAAATTTCCCAGGTGAAGGTCATATTTCCAGTCGTAATAATCGAAATCACGCTCCTGGCATTTTCCTTATAGCACCCCTGTAAATAGGAACTTCAGAACATGTCTGACTTTTTACCATCAGAGAAAACTGGAAATAGGTGTCAAGGTTAAGCTCTGAATTCACCTCATGACATTAAATTACGTTTTAATTTTGTCTCACTACAACTGCTTAATGAAATTTTTCATCTTGACAGGTTTTTCTTATTGTTTCAACATCTCCAATTGTCTCTATGAGCAGAAGTCTTCCTGCCAACAAGTTTTTGTGCACATCTTAATCCACAGCATTTAAAAGGGGAAGGGTAGCTTATCCTTTTAACTAGAATGACTAATGAGAAGTAAATGGACTTCTGAGTGTTCTATTTCTTTTTTTAAACATTTAGTCTAAAGGCCCTGCAGTTCAGTAATGGAGGAAAGGAAGGAGAAAACATGATCTATCTAACTCTAAATAACCTCTTATTCCATGAGACTTTGATAGTAACTTTCCTCTTCCGGTTGCATTATATTAAGTAGGTCTGGGAGGGCAACGCTTTCCTTATAGGCTGCAAATGAGAAATTATGTTTTAACAAATTGTGGGAGTCAGACTATTACTTCAACAGAAAGTAGTCATTTAATGCAATTTCCGCTTGCCTATAAGTGACATGTCATCTATACGGATGGCATTATGATTTTATGAGCTATGCCCTTGGTCATCATGATACATACATGTATGAATGTATCCCTGGCAAGTAACTTACTGAGGCTACATTTTGCATCACTTCTATGGGGTTGAGATGCGCTATGGGGTCAGTGGGCTGCACCATTACAGCACTGGTGAGTAACTTGCAGAGGCTGCATTGGTGCATCATGATGACAAATGTCTAGTGACCCTTAAATAATTGGCGATCTCGTACTTTAGCACCAGGATACCCGTGCTCACGACCTCTTTTACCCTTTTACTGTAAAAGTGGAATGTCTAGCTCATAAACGGAAGGTCTTATTTCGTTTGCATTTCCACCACTATTGGCCTTACATTTCACTGAATAAGGGGTATATTAGACTTATATACAGAAGGATATGCCCCTTATTCAGTGAAAATTAAACCCGATAAACAGAATAATGGCAGAAATGCCTAAAAATGGCTATTATATTAAGCCAGCCGGGGCCAAAGTGCGATGATATATAAGGGAATAAATGGAAATTTATTTAGGAAAACTTACAATGATTAACCCCTGCGGGGCTAGCTTCTTTCTATCGGCAAAAAGGGCCTGAAAAGGCCTATTTTCTAAAAATCAGCCAAAGTGCGATGATATATAAGGGAATAAATGGAAATTTATTTAGGAAAAAATACAATGATTAACCCCTGCGGGACTAGCTTCTTTCTATAGGCAAAAAAGGGCCTCAAAGGGTTATTTCTAAAATCAGCCGGGGCCAAAGTGCGATGATATATAAGGGAATAAATGGAAATTTATTCAGGAAAAATTACAATGATTAACCCCTACGGGACTAGCTTCTTTCTATAGGCCAAAAAAGGCCTAAAGAGGCCTTTTTTTCTGAAGTCAGCCGGGGTCAAAGTGTGATGATATATAAGGGAATAAATGGAAACTTATTCAGGAAAAAAATATAATGATTAACCCCTGCGGGGCCAGCTCCTTTTTATAGGAAATAACAGACTCAAGATGGCTTCGTTTCATTGCTTCAGGATCCGTGTTTTCAATCCGGTGCTAAAGTGCGATATGGCCAAAGAATTAATCTTGTATTTATCCAATGTAATAGAATATGACAAGTGTTTCTCTTCTGTGAACTTCAGGTGCGGGAATCGTCCATCGTCATTGTATTAACGAAGCAGAAGTGAAGACTGTCCTCGCCATACTCAGCAGGCGTCCATTCAAGATGGCTTCCATCGGGATCTAATGTGGTCTGTTACCTAGCAACGAAGAACCAGTGGTGCTGCCACCTAGGGTGAGAACCCATAACCTCGACACAGGATGTCAGGTGTTTGGCCCCTGGGTAACCATGGAGGAATACTGTGTGGTTACGGACGGGTTCGGTGTATCTCCCGCCTTATTGAGAAACAGTCATTAACTACACACACTGAGCCAAGGGTTTACATCACAGGATATGCTTAAAGAGTAATTGAACGTTGGTTTACTTCCCTGTCAGGGTCCTGCCAGTTTATACCTGATTACACCAGAAGTCATGATATCAAGAAGTCCTTGCGGTATTGTAGCACGGTCTAGTATGAGCCATGTGCATCGTTAAGACTACTTAAAATGACCGCCTCTCGTTGGTCAACAAGAATAACATGCCTGCTAAAGCTGTCCGGATTGATGTGCTGAAAGGCATCCAAGTTAGTTATCACTGACACGCTCAACCTTCATTGGTGTGTAGTGCAAGGCTTTGCCGCGGGGTACTAGGCCGATGTGTCACGCTGCCAGTGTTTATCAATAACATCAGTAATGCAGAAATGCATCATTCTGTTGAACAACATTTTGGCACTATATTGATCATCTTTCCTGCGTGACCAAGGTCCCAGTGGTCACAAATATGAGATCAAAGTTGACGGCTAATTGACCATTGTTGACAGCGGGTTGACCCATGTTGACAGCGAGTTGATCAATGTTGACACTGGGCTGATCAATGTTGACAGCGGGTTAATCAATGTTGACAGCTGGTCTAGCAATGTTGACAGTCAAGTGAGAATGTTGACAGCTGGTTGAGCAATGTTGATTTACATTGGTTCAACATTGAACTTAAATCTGTGCCCCCTAGAGGAGGGCTAGGTACCGTATTCAAAATGACAGTGTCGGTCTCAGAACCCTACCACACAAATCTATCCCCCTTTCGGGAAAACAAATTATAAGCTTCCCTCTCCCATCTGAATTCTGAGAAGAATTCAGATTCTAACAAAACTCCTTTGCCAGAAGAACAGCGGTCTTGATGTGCATATAGAGATAAACGATGCTGTGCAAAGCCGGACTATGTTTTGTCCAGTTATTGACAATTTGTAGCTGATTAACTTGGTGTCATCAGCAGAATGGGCGGCCTCCATAACAGCTCCATGTACAAGCAGGGGGGGAAACGCTGCGGCTCACCCTGGTGACAAACACGTGCGTTATATTGTCCACTGCAGTATCCAAGTGGGTGGTCAGTGGTGAAAGAGCCATCAAGTGGTGACACCACTGGCATTTAGAGGAACTAGCTACTTTGCTTCATAGTGGCATGCTGTGCTGATTAGACACAATCTAAAATATTCTTTTCAACCACAAGCACTAATGCTCCCATATGCTCCACTGGACATATTCAGACATCATATATCATTCTAATTGTTTCCAATTTTAGCTTCAGTGGAACATCCCTTAAATACTTACAGAAACAGTTCAAAGTTGACTGATTTTAGGCTTCATGGACAGCCCAATGTCAGGTGAACTAGCATAGATTTCTCTATTCTCCTACATTGCCATGCCTCTAATATGTATCAGACTGAAAGGGGAAAGTCTTTTTGGTGTGGATGTAGCATTGACCACATCTCACATTTAGTAGTATTTGAGTATTATGGCATTTTACCAGACATGCTGAGTTGAAGTGCTAACAGGTAAGTGGATAAAGTTACGCATGCGTTTGACACCAGTCGGAGCCGCGGCGTGGGCCCCCCCTGTGTACAGGGGTGTTATGTCCCCTTCACATGCCAACCTGCCATAGTCACAACAAAAGCCGCCTGTGGTGCCACTGTGCAGTGTTACAGCGTCCCTGGTGTCTGCTGCACAGGGGTCCAGTGTGCTGTTTCCCCATCTCTTGTAGGTCTGATGCATCATACATGTATATAAACCCTTTCAGGACGTCATAATGCCTTAATGTATCATGCCCTTGGTAGTCATGATGCATTCATGAATGCAGCCCTGGCGAGTGCTGCATTTATGCATCATGCCGAACCTTTAGGGTTAGGACACCGGAAGGGTCGGAACGACGCACCGATACAGCACTAGTGAGTTACTCACCTGCGTTACATTCACATTGGTGTCTCGTGATGACAAATGTAACATTTTAGCGACATGCATGTCCCAAAAGGGTTAAGTAGCTTCCTTCATGATAACCTACACAGAGGAAAATGTGAGAGTCACCTGGACTCACATGCCATAGTCAGACCCATGTCGCCAAAACCACCCTCATGTGAGAGTCTAGCTGACTTTGACTGTAGAGAGAGTCCAGCACTGCCTGACTTTCATGAGAACAAGAGTCCAGCATTGCCCGACTTTCGCCTTTCCATGGTCCAGCACTGCCTGACTCTCATTATGATGAAAGTCAGACAGTGCTGGACTCTTATTGTGATGAAAGTCAGGCAGTGCTGGACTCTCATGTACGAAAGTTCAGCACTGCCTGACTTTCATCACAATAAAATCTCAATATTGTATTGTGTCCCCACCTGGTAGCAAACAAAGAAGGCTCAGGCTAACTGACCCTTATCCCAAAGTCAGACATTGCCTGACTGTGGATAGAAAGTCAGCCTGACTCCGGTATGAACATCTGTCTTCCCTGACTGTGATACAAGGATCAGGCTGACTCTCAAATAGGAGTAACTTTATGGGACTATCAAAGGAGGCTCAGCCTGACTGTTGTGACAGTCCAGCAGACTCTCTCACCTGAGTCAGGCAGTGCCTGACCCTGGGGAGAGTCCAGCTGACGCTCACTTTTTTCTCTGTGTATAGCCGCTGCCTGTTGCTCCAAATGATGCTCTATTGGCTCTACTGTCTCTGTTGTCTCTACTAGTTCCAGTGCTCTATGGTTGCCTTATTCTGTACAGCTTTACTCATACCTGAATACTATATACACTTATGCTATAATACATATACGTTTTCCTGTATAGAATTAAGCTATCTCGTTGTAGGTGTGACACAGTGTTATATACTTATTAGGGCCTAACAGCTGAATTCTATCTGTCAATCTCATAGCATTAGAAAGCATGGCTTTCTAGAAAAGAAAAAAAAATCCTGAAAGGAAATGTATCTTATTCATAGGATAATTATCCTTCTTCATGAAATTCCAGGTATTTGATTAAAACTTTTCAACTAGATGAAGAGGTGTTCTTATCAGATAAGGTTTAATTGAACAATGCATCCTTGCCAAATATGTATATTAATACTGATCCAGATTTGAGAGAATGTTCCTGTTCTCCCAATGTTCACACCCGGAAAACACAGCCAATATAGTTTGATCAAATCCAGCGATGTAACATATTATGGGATAGAATCTGGAACTGTGGATTCAGATTGTGAATATTTAGGGTAACATGTGTCCTGACCAACGTTTAGAGCAATTTTAGCCTAATGATGGGTTGATCCAGATACCAGGCTCATGGGAAAGCCCTCCTCAAAGTGGAAACAATTAATAAATCTTCTATATTCTAGTTTAGAATTTCTGTAAATTAACTACTGTTCTAAAATAAATCTGTTCTGCACTGGAAATGACTCATCCAGATACCTCATGTTGCTTACAACTATATATTTGAAATTCCCTTTGTGCGTTTGTTCTGAAAACATGATATCCTTTCAAACTAAAAATATTTTCATGCAGTCATGAAACGTTGACGAGAATTCATGTGTTCAATACATTTTATAATTTCTGTTCAAGATATATTTTCAAATGGATATTTGGTTCAAATGTTCAATGACTCTTATGTGTGTCATGTGGTTTGATATGATTTATTTTAAACGGTATTGCATTCTTGGCATTGCCTTCCAACACTGTCAGGCAGGCCCTGGTCGTGGAGTGTAGATATTATACAAACTATGTTGATGTAGATATATATATTGGATCGCATATTAATTTGAAATATTAATAATGTGGTTTAAGGGGTTTATTCCGCATTAGATACTGATGCATAAGATAAAGGTTGGTTCCACCCCAGGACCTCCACTTCTCACCAAACTGATCCAGGAGCAGGGTGCTGGCCTCACTACACGTCACCCAGTAAACAAAAACCGTTATACAACATTTTGTAACGTTATTTAACGTTATATAAGATAACGTTTTTTTGTTAGCCGGGCAGTGACTCAAACCCGTCCTACGGCACAGAGAAAGGAAAGGCCACAGAGTCATGCTATGTCGCCAGGATGATTGCCTTTTCAAATATAGTAAACTTTTAGAGTCGGCCAATGCAAGAGAGCCCAGTCTTGCCCGACTCATTTCTCAACCCGTTCAGGGTGGCATAGTGCCCTTTTAAAACATAGAAAATCTTCAAATAAGGCCAGGCAAATAGGACCCTGCTTGCCATTATGACAACAGAATCAGGGTGAATCCTTTCCCCTTGTGGAATTTTGTGTATTCACAGTCGGTCGCACAATATCTAATATGTATTCAAAGATCCCTACTTATATATAAATAGCTCATGTTACGGTGGTGGTGTCAGATTCATGTAACTGTGCCTTTATTTGAGTCATTTTGATGTTGGTCCTATTTCAGCATTACTAGCCATGTCTGAATGATGACGATTACAATATGATATCTACTCCATTGTGTAGTCGAATAAAGATATGATACTTCCCAGTCGGACTTAAACGAGCTTTACTTCGCCCAAAGTATTTATTACAATAAGAAAACAATAAATAACAATCACAATAAACAACGCATGAAAAAATGAATTGTGTGATCTAACATTTGATGTGGAGCTCTAAAAACTCGAATGTGACTCTTCCCAGGGGGTGTTGTAGGAAAACAGTAGTCACAATAGCGTAAAAATAGCTTTTTAATGCTGATGCTTAACAATACTTGTCAACTTACGCTAATATTAGCAAATGCTTAATAATTTACTCTAATATCTTAAAAATTTACGCTAATGCCTCGAAATTTACACAAATTTAGGATAGTCCAGGCTTTTTACTTACAACACCTTTGTAATGGAAATGGTTCTTTTTACATAAAAACGGAAACGCTAATCAATGTAAATCAATAGCGTTACATTTTCTTTAACACTTGTGACAAAAAAATAACGCAAACAAATATTCTGTAATACCTTTTTATGCTATTAAACTATTGCTATTTTCTGTAACTCCCCAACGAAGTCTTGAACTGTGCATGCGCCAAGAGCGCTGCATGTTCAATGAGGCCCTGGACTTTCTCACCATGGCTACAATATCCCATATATCAATTCAATTTCAATTTAATATTTCATCACAATGAGGAAATTATTCACAAATGCAGCTATCAACAATCAACTCAGTGTGCGGACATAAGAAAGCATATCATTTATTCTTAAACTAACACAGTTATGTTTTGGTATATTTTTATGGTAATACGCCTCCTTTTTGCTCTTATATGACAGAACTTGAGAATAATTACATATCATAATGCAGGAATACAGTTATTTCTGCTCGCAGTAAGTATGGTAGCATATTATTACATCAATTATGCAGCAAGTGCCCGAAAAGTAAATCAGATGGTACACACAATTTAAAAAAAAAAGGAAAACTCAAGAAACACCATGTGGGCCCATGTGGGGCCATAGTAGGCTCTAGATGGCACCCAGTCAAAGATGGTACCCGGTCAAAGATGGCACTTGGTATAAGATGTCACTCAGTCAAAGACTATCACATTGGACCAATCTTATGAGACAGCCTTCTATGTAAGCTCATTGCCTTCTGGTACTTAATTATGGAAGAACGATATAAATTAATAAGTATTAATTACATGTGTTGTATTCGATTTAGTTGTATAATTGTTAGTAAATATCACCTTCATGATTTGGCATAGGAATGGTCGCATGAATCAGTGCTTACGAACACCACTGGATGACTTGAATCTATAAAGATGAACAATCCAATTGTTCCCGGTATCGATATCAGTGTACCGGTACGCTATCGCCCCCTAGTGAGGTGGGCTTCAACTAATACTGTTTATGATCGCCGGAGCGCCACCTGGTGGGTCATGCTTGTACTACCTGTGTGTACAGTTGCCAAGGTGTTACATCGAAAATGAAACATGATCCTTGGAGTATATTCATCTAATGGCCTTGAGAGAAAAGAGATGTAAAATGACAATTCAAAAAACAGAATAAAGATATCTATAATATTACATGCTTGAGAGTGCTGTAAAGTTGAAAAAATCCTTGTATTTGTACCCCTGCTGCTCTATATATAACCTACCAGGCCCATGGCACCCACACTGAGTGTACCCAGTGGTCAATGCAGGGTGGTGAGGGCTATACAGGCAGCCAGAGGCACTGGGAGTATAAAGTCCATTCAATGTAGGATTTAATAGCTCAACAAGTATATCAAATAGACGGTTGATTATTTTACCATTATTAGATATGAATCTGTGTCTTTCATTATTTATGTCTGAGGTGTTATCTGTGTAAGGATTTATAGTCTAAACATGATCATAAGTATGGGGGAGATATAGGGCTACTTTGACTTCAAGTATGGGGGATTTGGTTATAGCTATATCATGTTTTATGCATGCATTCTGTCCCTAAGAACATGTAATTTTATAACATGAATGCACAGTTAATGCATGGTGTAATATTTTTACATAATTTGTCACAAAATCTAAACTATCGCTTACAATAAAAATGTGCATGTCTTATGGGATACCCCAATATGTATATAAACTGCCCCTAGCTTTAAATATTTTTGGAATTCCATAGATTCTCCCATATTTGACATTGATTGAGGTCATGTCTAGCTCTCCTACTGCAGATGTAGGTGCCACAGGCTACCCACTCACAGAGTGCCAAGACTCAGGGGTATCTGCACATTCACAGGTCTTTTAGAATAAGAATGAATGACATAAGATCAGAATCACTATGCCTATCAGAAGCCCATATTTATTGGGATTAAATCAAGGGCTCAACAAATATTGTGGAATGTATATTAAAGTTATGGGGAGCATATGTATGGAACTATGTCAGAATTCTCCCTCTAACTGCCCTGCGGGGACGCATTCTCACGGCCCGTGTAACACCCTACCAATGGTCATTGCTGCTTCAATCAGAGGCCAGGTCGGTCACCCTTGTGCTTGCTTGGCATCTATGAATTTCTTTCCGTTTCGACCACTTCAGGGTGTGAAAAAATATATGAATAAATAGGCCGTTTGTCTCTAACATGGCCAAAGGCCTTCTCTTATGTTATACAGTATCTCTGGCAGCATCAATGGCAGTATTGATATAATATGGAGGCCCAGGTGCGTAGTAAGCAAATATTCATTGGGAGGGGGGGGGCAGGGGGGCCCAACACAACTAGCCTTAAACATCAGCTTTCGATCATGATGGTGCATATATACATGCTCATATAGGAATTGCAAATAAAAAATGTAGTGTTTTGACAATTTAGTGTACTACAATATAGGGTATTGGTATTCTTCTTATTGGGCGGGGGGCCAAACATATTCAGCCCCCCCCCCTTTTTCCTAAGCCATTGAGGCCTGTATTGGCCAAGGTGGTTGATGTCTAGGGCACATTTGTAGTTGTGGTACAGGGTGTACACAATATGCCTGTTCCCACCACTACCTTAAAGGCCCAGCGGCCCTATATAGAGCTGAGTACCTGTCCCGACTGCACTCTGACTGTTACTGGATGTGCAGTAAGAACTGCGGGTTTAACACATTAGTAGTTGTGGTACATAGACAAAACTGGACGCTATTGACATACATGCCCATCATACTTCACGAGTTGAAGCTGGGTCATGAAGGCTGAGTGTGATATGACCCAGCTTCGTTTTGTGTTCATTACATGGCCCTACAATCGTTAAATGAAGAAAACCAACAAATCTGGAGGCCATGGAGTATGGCTATACTGTACTCCATGGGGGCATAGGGTAGGGGACAGAGGGGCACGTTGACCACCTGGGCATGTTGAACCACTCGCTCTCTTTGCTATTCCTTTGAGAAGGGCAGCAATTTTTGCAAGGTCTCCTCATCAGCTTATAGGTGAGAATTGAGAAGATAATACTCAGTTCAACGTCTGGGTCTACTAAAGGCTGTATAGGACGTATTCAAAAACCTGTATTTTATTAGGCACACAAAAAAGACACACATCAGATATAACTTGGATTATATACGATCATGATAGAATATGTGGTCTGTCAATTGGGATGATAAATTCTTTTGTAGCATATTCATATAGACCTTGCAAATAGCAATCCTCTTAAGATGGTTTATATAGATCTGAAGGGAAATTCGTAAGGCTCTAACCCAGTCACTATTTTAGACACTTTAATTGACAAACTTGTGTGCATTAGATATATACTTTTTTTTACTCAATCCTCTTCAAAAGTGACAATAGCAAGTAATTACACCCCAACCTTCAATAATAAATCCCTATTGCTGATAGTTTGACCCATTCAATATATGTGGCTCAAGGTGCCCCAGGGGTGGGTCAACCTGCCCAGGGCATGGGGCAAATTGAACCACCAAAAGATTTTATTTTCGAAAATTCAAAATAAATACAAAAAACTACTATGCTTGCTTTGCCATAGGTGATCATATATCGCAATGATATAAGGTAACTGCTAGATCCAGGATTAAAGTCCAGATGACTTTGATAAGGTCAGGAAAAAAATAAATGTGCAAAAGTGGTTCAATGTGCCCCTCTCTCCCCTATGGAGCTCACATAGGCTTAGCTTAGAGAAGGCTGTACCACCATGTAATAAAGAGGGGTACACGATACCCCTGTTCCCACCACTACCTGAACACCCTGAGGGCTGCCACATCCATCACGTGACGTGCACCAACGGTTATGGAGGTGTCCGGTGTCAGAGGTGTCCCGTGTCTACAGTAGAGCCCTAGCACTCTCCATCCAACATGGACATCCATCCTCGCTCCCAGAATATAAAAAAAAACAGTTGTCACTTTTTCACCCTCTCCCAATGCACCTTTACCTTGTCCCAAGATGATTTCCCAGTAAACAAATAACGTTATACACCATTTTATAACATTATATAATGCTATAATGTCAACGTTTTTCTAAGTCTCTTTAGTATGTCATAACGATATGTAAAATTTAAAATGTTATTTTGACATGAAATAATGTTTTTTTGTTAGCTGGGTTCTCAGCTTAAAAAGCTGATCAGGTATGGGGTCGGCATAGCTTGTTGGTACACTACTGTGGTACAGTAATGGTCAAATAGACCATGCCATTAAGCTGGTACTGTGCAGGGTTCTGGGACAACCCATCTAATTGGTACATTTGGTGTGATCGCTAGACCATTTCCACTAGCCCATAGAAAGGTTTAGCAGTCCTGTCAGTACCTTATCTGTAATCACAGAACTATTTATGCTATACCAACACATGGATTAAAGAATCCCACCCTCACTCCTGATTTTCTGCTATTTATGACGGCACTGTTCCAGTAGGAGATAAAACGGAAATGTAGAGTGATAGATCAGTACCTAGGCTACTACTCTCTCTGTCCATCTTTAACAGTTAACCAAACAGAAAATTAAAAATGCATCTCACAGAGTCCATAACAGTATTTCACGAATGTTCAATGCTTGATATCTGAATAAATGTAAATGATTGTAGTTTATAGATCAACTGGTATGTAGATTGATATGTTCATTTGCCAATGTTACCAAGCATGTTATCAAAAAGTAAATTGTCATTATAAGAGAAATATTATGTAAGATTTTTAGCAAGACTGATCATGGTGGGAAGGCCATTAAACTAATACACTTAAAATAGTGATCCACTGCATCAAAAAGCCCATTTAAGTATATTTAAGTTGACTTATTTAAGGTGGAAATACCATGGAAATGTCGTTTGAACCTTGCCATGCGATATAAGGGCCTTTAAATATTATGGAAAAATCATACAACATTAAAGATTACCTTTAAGTTCCTGGAAAAATCAAAAGACATTTAAGTTTACCTTCAAGTCACTGGGAATTTCATATGGCATGTAGGGATCTATGTTTAAGTCACTGGAAATCTCATTTGGCATTTAGGCATACATATACATACTCAAATATATTGAGGCACTTAACGCACCTGTCTGGTCAAGGGCCCGGACTCCCACCTTCTGTGGGCATCCTCCCAATTCTCTGAGACCAGGTCCCGGCTTACAATGACGCCCATTGTGATAGGGGTGTAGGTGCGACCATAGAACAATAGGCTCCCAAGACAAGAGCCCTCCCCACCCATGCAGCAAGCCTCGCTGTGGGTGTGAGATATGGGTCACAGGGTGGTCAGTAGACAACAATACAGCAGACAGCACAAATAGAGTTGATTTATGGCGTACTAAAATAGTGGGTGTGTCCTTGACCTGAGCCTAAGTCATTGAAATTGAATTCAAGGGTGTTTTCTGCGGCTTTAACGTATAATGTTTCACTGTGATTCACTTATTCTATTCAATCGTAGAAAAGGCAGCTAATAAAGGAAATGTCAGCTTTCACCACAAAAAAAAAGTATTATTATGGATTTTTTACCGTGAAATGTCATTAGCTTGCCAGATGGTTTTAGATTAAGGTAACGAGGGTGAATGTTAGCTTGATTTGGAGTGCAGGGGCTGGTATCAGAAGGTAACCCTTTAACCCTTTAAGGATGACATGTCGCTAAAAGTTGACATTTGTCATCATGATGCACCAATGCAGCCCCGGCAAAAAACTCTCTGGTGCACCATTGAACCCATCCCGAGTGCATCTACCCCAAAGCATGATGCATTAATGCATAATGAATGAATGCAAGACTAGAAGCCAGGGTTGCATAAATGTATCTTGATAACAAAGGGCATGATGTATTAAGACATTATGCTGTCCTTAAAGGCTTAATGGTTGTATTGTCCTTTAATGTGCTATGACATGCGTCTTCACAATGTATGAATGCAGATCTGGAAAGTAACCAGGGCTATATTCACACATCTTGCCCATACTTTATGGGGTTGATACACTCCCGAGTGGTGTGCCTGATGCAAGCCCTGCGTAGCTACTTGCCAGGGCTGCATTTATGCATCATGCCGAGTAAGGGCATCAACAGTGGAATAATATGTGGCCCTTAAAGTGTTAAGATAGATACCACTTTCTAAGTTGACAGCACAACCCCCCCACCACCCCACCCCTTCCCCCCAACACCACACCCCACCGCTCTGTAGCCTGCGCGTGCCAGGTCAACCATAGAGGTATCCTCAACTTTCACTTATATATTGTGGCTTAAACCTGAGTCAGCCTTAACTTAATACCAAATATGCCTATATAGGGTGCGGTTTGTACAACTGATTTTAAATTATACAACAGTACTAATATTGCCTGATTAGATCAGCTGGGGGGCTTATAGGATTCTCCAAAGTTGGGGTGCGGCTTATATGGCAGTGAGGCAAATACACAAGATTTTACAGTAGAGATGTCTACCCAGCTAACAAAAAAACGTTATTTTACGTTAAAATAACGTTTAAATTTCACATAACGTTATTTCATATTAAAGAGCCTTAGAAAAACATTGACATATAACGTTATATAACGTTATAAAATGGTGTATAACGTTATTTGTTTACTGGGTAGTGACCTGAATCTTTGTAACAATATCTCTCCTCAGTGCACACTTACCACCAGTTCTCAATCGAATTGCTTATAACCAATCATATTGCTTGTTTCCCCCTTGGGTACAGGGGTTGTCCTCTAATCCATTACGGGGGCATATGATGCTTGAATGCAGCAAGTAACTCGCCAGTGCTGCATTCAAGCATCATGTACCACCCTAATGAGTGGGGACAGCCTTGAAGGGTCGGCATGATGCAACAATGCAGCACTGGTGAGTTACATTCAAGGACATCTACTGACAAGTAATGTTGCCTGTTACAGCGTTAGTGACATGCCGTTCTTAAAGGGTTAAAGCTTGTTTCTCATCGCTGCACTCATTTTTAAAAGTGTTTTATTTTCAGTGAAAAACATGATAAAGAAAATATAGGCATATTAGTTGTTAGATTAAAGCTTACAGTGTTAAAATATGCATATTTACAATGGTTGCAGGTGGGAGCAGGTCCTTCTAAGCATAGTAATGTGCAGGCTTTTTGGCCTAAAACAGGTCTCATATTTTTGCCCCCCCCCCCCAGGAGGGCTCCACTTTTTTTACATCCCCCCCTAGTCAAGGGGTACAAATTCTTTTGCCCCACCACCATCCCCCTGTTGATAAAAAATGATCACTCCATAAGATTGGCTTGCTGTACACCTACACCTACACACAGAGTGCCATGTGACACAAGTCACCCCGCGTCACACACAAGGGGACGTGTTGCTGATACATACAGCCAGCATACATCTTATAAATAACAGAGATACTTGGACTGGTACATACACTTGGACTGGTATATACACTTGGACTGGTACATACACTTGGACTGGTATATACACTTGGACTGGTATATACACTTGGACTTGTATATACACTTGGACTTGTATACACTTGGACTGGTATACACATTTGGAATTGTATACACACTTGGACTGGTATACACATTTGGAATTGTATATACACTTGGACTGGGACATACACTTCAAATCAATCATTTTCAATTTAGGAATGTTATCATGCTGGGCAAACAATCTATGAAATAACATAGAAATCACTTGAATTGCTCAGTTAGGAGCAAGAAGGCTTTGTATTCTTCCTTAAATCTAACATCCATTTTGACAACCTTATAAAACCTTCCTTCTAGCTTTGTTTCATATTTGGAATAGTTTAAGAACTCTTAGATGATATTATACCTGGACTTGTGTATACATTTGGAGGTCCCTGCCTGATACAGGGGACTTGTTCCTGTCGCTGATACACCTTGGACTGCTATAATACACTTGGACTAGTACATACACTTGGATTGGTAACACTGGTAAACTCTGTCATCTACAGCAGACACAAAGAGGTTGGTATATTTTAAGTTTATAACTTATATTTTTCTCGTGGTGATACAAAATACGATACTTTCAAATGAGGCTCCGTGTCCTCTCAATATTCAACCAACAAGGTACACGATATGATTCATGATAGAAGCAGATGGAATACCCAGGGGACACATGTTGGTTGTTGATTTCAAAGCTTGTATGACACGCTCCATTTAAGGTTGTGAAGTATGGCGGCCCAGGAGGGTCACGAAATTTAAAGTGAATTTTTTTCAAAGTTGCCTGTTGAGAAAAATCTTTAAAAAAAACCTCACTTAGAAAAAACAATAACTCCACTTTGGAACAAAAACGTCAGCTTTAAATAAAAATTCACTTTCAAAAATGTGTTACGTGATCCTCCTCGGCCACCATGGTATATGGGTGTTGGACAGGAAAGGGAGCAAATTGTACAATACGTACAACTGTAAATGTTTTGAAATTTGAAATGTCAGTAGGTTAGATTTAGTCCGGCACATACCTTGAGACGGACACTTGATTCTGTGGTTATTCAAGCATTCTTAGCTCTTTATTTGTGGATAATTGTAAAGTTCAAGTGTTATCTCCTCCAGAAAGGAAACACTGGGAGTCATATTGTAGATATAACTACAAATGTCACTGAGGTCATGTGCTGACAAGAATAATATAGCTGCTCATAGTGAAGTAATGAGGGGGGATCTAAATTCTTAACAAGTTTCCATAATATGTTTTAGGTCCAACACGATGGAGCTGACGAAAATGAAGGTATTTACATCTTTGATTTGAAAATCTATTTCACAACATCATTGTCAATCCTTTAAGGATGCATGTCGCTAAAAGAAATAGAGCCCCTTGAGGTAACTCAGCAGTGCTGCATTGGTGCTTCATGCTGATCCTTCAGGAGTCTCAAAACTGCAGGGTCAACATGGTGCTGAGATGCAGCACTGGTAAATTATTTGCCAGGGCTGCTCTCATGCATCATGCCAAACAAGGGGATGATGCATTAAAGTGGTCCAATTATAAGGGCTCAAAAATCAATGTGGTTAAAAACATAGAGCAGAATGTTCCATATGGCCATACTTTATTATACATTATTCTCCAGAATCCAGCTTAGAAATCAGCCAATTATATAAGTCAGCTATAAGTCCACCCATTGAAAATACACTGTAAAAGACTATACAGTCATGTGCTCATGTCTTGTGCAAAATCTGGAGTCCAAAATCTGAAATATGGAAAATTGCTTACCTTTTGTTCATGATGAATGTAAGATTTTTAATACTTTGTTAAAATATGGGAGCTCTTCCATGATGCTATGTATGTTTGCAGAGCTTACTGTCAGTGATCAGCCTCGTGGGTCTAACACTGTCACTGTACAGTATGCTTGGTGAGTACTAGAGGTTGCCTCCTGTTAGAAGGGTCCAAGTATCACCTGTTAGAAGGCATAAACAAACTAAACCATAAATCATGACCATTTTGGGTTTTTATAAAAGATAATCATGTATACTTACTGTATATGGCACTCATTTCAAATTAAAATTAATACTAGGATTTTACTTAACTAAGTTAGAAACAAAAATAAATGTGATTTGGAATACTTATAATGTGGTGAAAGAGATATCAGGAGAACTAAATTCTTTGAACTGCTAAATCATTTTTGTGCTGTCCCTATCTACATGAGAGGCTATGCTCTTCTCCTGTTCTATTGAGCACCTTTAATGACAATTCTCATACATCATGGGAAGAGATCTGAATAGTGTGAGGGCTGAGGTACAGTTGAGTGGCTCTTAAAAACCTGTGAATAAATACAGGTGGTATTGGGGATAGGCTGGATGGCAAATTGAATGCTATGGTGTTAGGTGAAGGGTGTTGGCACAAGGAACTATGCATATAATAAACAGATTGATAGGGAGTAAGGGACCCTATGTAAATTGCATGTTTATAAAACTCACTCATTCCAGGTCCTGGCAAATGGCGAACATATTCCTCTCAGACCAAGTTTATCCCAGAACTGTCAGAGTCAGCAGCGGGTCGGCAGCCTGTGTCACAGCCAGCGGCGAGTCGGCAGCCCTTGCCACAGCCAGCAGGTAGTCGACAGCCCGTGCCACAGCCAGCAGGTAGTCGACAGCCCGTGCCACAGCCAGCAGGTAGTCGGCAGCCCGTGCCACAGCCAGCAGTGAGTCGGCAGACCACGTTGCAGCAGTATTGCAGGAACTATACTGAAGTAGGTCATCCAGTAAGCACTGGTCTTGAACACCGTATTCACCCGTAATTAGTGCTTAAACAATTATTTTAAGTGAAAAAATCAGTCTCAAATATTCATTCTAAGAAGAGCCCCCAATAGGTGCCATATACAAACTACAAAATGAAAATATCTTAAAACTCAACTCAACACAGTGTCGTGGAGGACAGTGCCGCTTCACGAGGCATGGCTCGATGTTGGTCCACGACAAGTACCGGGTGATGTGGTGCGACGTACCTAAGGTGGCCAGCACCACCTTAAAGGAGGCCATAGCTGCTCTGTCTGGGCGGGATGTGCCACAGGATGGTACTATACACAATAAGGGCAAACTGCGAAGGTATGTGTATATATATTAGACAAAGGCGCATGACAATAGAGTCTGTGTACATCGTTCTTAACTAGTTAGACTTAGGCCCGAGGTGGCCAGCAACACCTTAAAGAAGGCATAGTCAGGTCGGGATGTGGCAAGGAAAACTGCCACCCAGTAAACAAAAACCGTTATACAACATTTTGTAATGTTATTTAACGTTATATAACGTTTCTCTAAGGCTCCTCACTATGGCATAATGTTATATACAGTTTTAGAATGTCATTTCGACGTAAAATAACGCTTTTTTTGTTAGCTGGGCATGCATTATAAAGGCTATATGAGGAGGTAGGTGTTTAGCGGGTATGTAGACAGGGCCCACAACAGTGGATTTTGTACATCATTGTCCACACATTGGTGCAGGCCCAATCTCACCAAATTGATACAGCTTAGAACTGGATGACTGGCTGACCTCTATGACCGGCTGACCTCTATGACCAGCTGACCTCTATAGCCGGCTGACCTTTATGACTTGCTGACCTCTATGACTGGCTGACCTCTATAACCAGCTGACCTCTATAACTAGCTGCCCTCTATGTCTGGCTGACCTCTATGACAGGCTGACTTCTATAACCGGCTGACTTCTATAACCGGCTGACCTCTATGACCGGATGACCTCTATGACCAACTGACCTCTGTGATTGGCTAAACTCTATGACTGGATAACCTCTAGGATGGCTGGCCTCTATGACTGAGGGAACTGAAAACGGTATATATGTATCCCGTATTTGATGTAATAAATGCACAGTGCGCTTAAAGAATTATTATGGACACCTTATAGTAGTTAAGAGTTTAATTAGGGTCAAAATAATATTTTTTTGGTTATTTGTAGTATAAAAATTGGCCAAAAACAGGGGGTGTGCGCTTATTAGGAGGGGTGTTTATTACGTCAAATACGGTAGTATTTGTACATACAAATGTTATGAAATAATTTCACCAGGTTTCAGAAAGTAATAAACCTTAACTTGTAGACAATCTGGAAAAATCTTGAGACTTAACCAGGCTACCCAGTCAGCGAGGTCAGCCCATCATAGAGATTGAACCTGTATCAATCTGGTGAGACTGAGCCTGCAACGTGTTAAGTAGGTTCTAGATAACTTGAACTAGCCTCACCGTGTAATGGGTTACAGTTGTGTTATACTATCTTAAACATCTCCTATTTCTAAATTCCTGTAAACATTGGTGCACTGTTAAGAGTTGGTGGCCATTTTTGTAGATATACAGTAGATTCTGCTGTAGATGTACAGTTTATTGTGGGTAAACAGTAGAACCTACTGTAAATCTACAGTAGATTTTACTGTGAATCCATTACACAATAGATTCTACTGTAGATCTACAGTAAATTTATAGTGTGGGTTTGAAACCATGATCTCTTGCTTCATTTTAAACATGTGCTGCCCATTTCTGCAAAGATTTCCTTGTTAATATGTTTTTTCAGATTTGGAATCAACTATCTTTCAACTTATAATGCAACAGGGAGACAATATCGTCTAGAGAATTATAGCAAGTTTATATTTGTACGTCATCCAATGCTGCGAATCACATCTGCCTTCAAAAATAAATATGAGAGCAAAGATCTACAGTCACCCTCCTCCTCCATTCACCACAAGGCAGCAGTCAATATGGAGCTGAGAAAAATAAGGGGAAAGGATAAAACATTACAACAGAAAACTCTACAGTTCAGAGAGTTTATTTTGATCATCACCAACAGTGGATGGATGAGTACTGATCCCCATTGGCTCCCATACACAGACAGATGCTCGCCTTGTCATGTGCACTATGACTTTATCGGGAAACTAGAAACATTCAGCGAGGATTTCCATCATGTCATGAAAGAAATGTTCCATGTACCAGAAGACCATATATCTTACCCCTCGTATGGCAGACAACATGGCGTTAATGCTACACTAGGTCAAGCCGTGCAGTTTCTGTCTCGTCTGACGGCAGCTGAGAGGCATGCTTTATACAACCGTTATTATCAGGATGCAGAGATGTTTGGGTACAGTCTGAAAGACATACTGACTTAACAGTGCTTGACCTTCCCTAGAGAGCATGATCTGCCAAAAATGTCTCAGCATAACTTTTAATATATTGTACAGGGTATTTAGGGTCAGTTTCTTTATACGTAGCAGTGTATACACTTGTTTCATCAGCCATGTTCCACAAGGGGGCACCCCAGTAGACCAGCCGGTTACAAGGGCTAACTCCTAATTCTGCTCCTGGGTTAAACATAGGGGTAGAGACACCACTCACAATATGTCGATAATCATATGGAAACAATATTCCCCTGGTTCATAAATTTCTTATGTCTAGAGAGAAAATGGTGTAAGTACAAAGGCCTCTGATATTGGAACAATATCATATGTCAAAAATGATTTAGATCATGATAAATATGAGTTGCCTTATAACTGCTGAAGCTAATACCATGACAAGAGGAGGGGTGCAGGAGGTGTTAATGGGTGTGGGTGTTGACTGGTAACATAAACAAAAATGGCCCATAGGCAGCACAAAGCTAATCAAATGCAGCTTACTTCGATCCACCACATGGGATGGTGTCAACCTATTATCACAGGCCTGAAAATCTTATCTCTGGGGTAAGTATCCCTCCTCCAGTGTCTGGTCCTGTCACCACCAGGTGGGGTTGGTTTCTTCTCAATTCCCTCTGCTGACCAAGAAAATGGGTAACCAGATTACCCGGATCCTACCCAGTTGCGAATGTTTTATTCCCAAGTTCAGATTGTTATAAGGATATGTTCACAATTCTTGGGAATATCTCGTGCCTTTCTTGTCTCATTGTGAACTACCCGGATTCTACCTTGTTGCGAATGTTCAATTCCCAAGTTCTGTTTGATATGAATAACATGGAATTCCACAGAATATGAGCTGTTCACATATTCTCGTGCCAGATAAGTGCACAATTCTCGCAGGGATCCGGAGTTGTGACTCAAGAACCGCACGAGTTCTGCCTGAGATCTTGTTTGCAGGGCAGATACTAGGCTGTCTACAGAACAGCTATGTTAAGTTAAAATGTCATGGGGTGCTCCCCGTTTTTTCTTCCCCTTTCTCTTCTTTTTCTCTTCTTTTTCCCAATGTGTGAGACCCACCTGGTCACAGGGTGGCAGCACTGCAGCTTAATTTAAGTAGACGTATTCTGCATATTCAGCATATTCTCCATTCGCAAATGTTGAAACACAGATCAACACATCTTTCCATCTTGCCCAAATATAGACCCCAAACCCCCGTTTTTCTTTTCTTGTTTTTTTCTTCTTAGTAATGGTGAGTACCATTAAGACCTTAAGATTTAGATTTATTAAGTTTGTCCGTGTGTATTTGCGTGAGCTAAGTTCGATCTGCGAATAAGATAGACCACTAAAAGGAGACCCATTTCTGAAAGTTTTTTTACTCCTTACAAATTCTAAAAGACGTTGTAAATACATGTATAGACACACATAAACTCAAAGACTCAGTGTTGTTTAAATATATATGTGATGCTAACTTGATTAAGGATGCTTCTGGAATACCAACCACTGTACGACAATTTAAGTGCTCTCTGCTGCATTATATAATAACCATGGTACAAGTTAGTTATTTCCTATAATAAGCTGAACAGGATGCTAGTCAAATCAGGTCATTCATTACTTGTCTAGATATATACAAATGTATGTGATGCTAATTTCATTGAGAATGCAGCTGGACACGATTTAGGTCGATTGATTTAACCTAAACTTTAACTCATATATTCCTATATATATAAAGATGACTTAAGACACAGAATGAGATGAGTACTCTTACCCCTACCAATCGCTGGTCAGGAGGCTATATTTATTCAATATCCATCACACAGTATAAACAACAAAGAAAGAAAGAATTTCACAAGCTCACATGACAGCAGTTTAAACCCCCAGCGCCCTTATAAATAGGGCTGAGTACCCGAGACTGTTGCTGGAGGGGTACTGAGATGTGGGCCTTTAAGGCCTTCTAGTTGCTAACAACATACCTCCAGTGCCCCCAGGTGGACTGGTGGGTCCACCTGGCGGAATATATACCGACAATGCTGCAGGATTGGTTAGGGGGAGTTCAAATTTGAGAGGAGTTTAATCTTAAGATAGTGGAAGGGGGTTGAAATATAATATATTTTGCTCATGAATTTGACGTTTGCTTTAGATCGTTAAGTCACAAAAGTGTACAATTAGGCCTAGTCTTTGCCTTTTTCTTCTTTTTCTTCTTTCCTGTCTTTGTCTTGACAAACTCAAAATGCACATCACTTATTATGGACTCGCTACTTTGCACCATTGCCAATGCCTCTTCAACCATATTGTCAAATATACCATCAACGATGACCTCAGGGTCAGGCAGACATTGTGTCATGTCGCCATGGTTACTGTGTGTTGTCACCCTGAGTTCCCCCATGAGTTCCTCCAGCAGTAGAGAGCTGGTTGGTGGGTCAGAAATACCCGCAGTTATTGCTGCTATACGAGACATGTGTTCAGACGTGCCGGTCCCTTTCTTTAGTGCACTTATATAGTGCTCACAGTTCCTGGTGAATATGTTGTACCTGACTGGTTTCCCGATCATCAGGGAGGCGATGAGGGTGACTCGTGACGCTGAAAGACATTCTCTGTCTTTATACTGCACCAGATGCAGCGAGCCGTCAGTAGGGAACTCATGTGTGACACACTCAAATATCCACTCCTTCACGTTGTCTCCGCTCGGCCGCCTCAGAACCTCCACTGTGTTAAAGACAGGTATTTCCTCATCCTGGAAACAGCTGAGGACAATCGCGTGGTGTTCGTAGCGGGGTTCAGGTTTGAAGCAAACTGAAGAAAGAAATGAACATTTGCTCATTCAAGTCCGTGATTTATATTTATAACACTGGTTGAGTCATTACATTTCAAGGGGAGGGGGTAGTTGGTGGAATTAGGGGGCCATAGATAAGAGGAGACCCATACTTACTTGAATGAATAGAAGCTTACCATGGGTGAGGAGGCTCAAAAACTTCGTATGGTTGATTTAATTAGCTCTGGCCGTGCATTATCCTGGCCTATTACATTTTTATTCGGAGGAGGGCGGGTGGTGGGCTCCGGGATTTTCTTCAAACTCGGTCCTATATGGGGGGTTTAACAGGTCCCAACGCCCATCAATGGGGAAGTGCATGCGTTTCCATTTATCAATAAAGGTTTAAAGCGCTGGCCACATAGTGCATTAATATATCATGCCCTTGGTCATCATGATGCATGGATGCTCACCAGTGCATTCAACCATTATACAAACCGCATGGGGTTAAGACACTCCCTAAGGGGCGGCATGATACATCCATACAGCACCAGCGAGTTACTAGCCGGGGCTGCATTGGTGCATCATGACAACATCATCTCCTCTTTTAGCCACATCATTGCCATCCCTAAAGTATCAAGGACACATGGTACATTACTACATCATGCCCTTTTGCCCGACAGGATGCATGAATGCAACACTGGCCAGTAACTAGTGATGTATTCAAGCATCATGGTCACCTACCAGGGTCGATGTATACACACCTAAATGTAACAACAACACTGTAAGAAGTAAGTACTGTACACCTACAGCAAAAGTTGCTGACAACTTTTGTTCCAGTAGATTTTGCTGTAATGTACAGTGACTGGGTTTCATATTATTGTTATCATCAATTTACATCAATTAATGTGCATGCATGCAGAGGACTTTTCCTGCATTAGTACAATTTGAGCTAGGATAAAACACACTACACAATGTAGTGGTTTAATCCTGCTGTAGTACAGCTGAGCTGTTTGTGATACCATCTTTTTTCCCAGTCCATGCACTTAAGGATTTAACTTTTCCCACCAATGTGGTGTCTAGTCTATACTTTTGCTGGCTTTCGTATTATTCAACACAATTATGCAAATATCAATACACTTTATGATAGCTGCATTCAGTCTCTTTCATACATGTCTTATTCTACAATGTCTTGAGAGTTTGTGAGGCTTTATTTGACTCCGGAGAGGGTTGGTTGCAATAACTAGGATGCAAGTGTTGCGGATGAGGAAGGTACAGCAAATCTGTAAGCCCAGCTTTGGTAATGATACGTGTAGATGGTCAAAGAGCCCACATTTTTCTAACTAAGACATCATTAAGATATTAATTTTGAATCTAATTCAATACACGTAATCAATTCTACCTTTATCCCCTTCTCCCCTTCTCCCCTTCTCCCTTTATCCCCCTCTCCGTTTGTCCCCTTCTCCGGTTGTCCCCTTCTCCATTTGTCCCATTCCCCATTTATTCCCTTCTCTGTTTATCCCGTTCTCTGTTTAACCCGTTTTCCATTTATCTCCTTCTACGTTTATCCCCCTCTCCATTTATCCAATTCATCCCGTTCTCCCTTTATCCCATTCTCCCTTTATCCCATTCTCCCTTTATCCTGATCTGCCTTTATCCCATTCTCTGTAATATTTAGGTGAGAACGGGATAAAGGGAGAAGGGGATGAATGGAGAAGGGGATGAACGGAGAAGGAGATGAATGGAGAACAAAATAAAGGGAGAACGGGATAAAGGGAGAACAGGATAAAGGGAGAGCAGGATAAAGGGAGAACAGGATAAAGGGAGAACAAAGAGTACAGATGAATGGAGAAGGGGATGAAAGGAGAAGGGGATGAACAGAGAAAGGGGATGAACGGAGAAAGAGGATGAACGGAGAAAGGGGATAAACGGAGAAAGGGAGAACGGGATAAAGGGAGAACGGGATGAACAGAGAAGGGGATGAATTGAGAAGGGGATGAATGGAGAACGGGATATACCGAGAATGGGATAAAGGGAAAACGGATAAACAGAGAATGGGATAAAGAAAGAACAGGATAAACAGAGAACAGGAAGATAGGCAAGGTCACATGACCTTAGAAATGCCCCTTTTTTAAAGTGCATATATATATGTGAAAAAAAGACCCTAGAATTTAGTGAAGGGATATCTTTATGGACATAATCGGCTTCTGTTACCAGATCATTGTTGTCTACAAGCTTTTGCCCCTCCCCAACAATTTTTGTATGGAGTGTTTCACCTATACCTGCAAAGTAGTCATTGATATATTTTGCAGCGTCATCAGTTTTTATCTTTTCACCACTCTAATTATCCTTAAGATCTGGATAGCTTATCTCACCTCCACAGTCAAATAGTTGATGTATATGTTTCCAGAATTTCCTGCGATTAGCATAATTCTAATCCAATTCACCTGTGACACCACCTTTTTTTGCAGCTTTTGACATCTTATCTATTTTGCGCCTACATGCTTTAATAGCCTCTTTCTGAGATGGTAGACCTTCTACCTGGTATATGCTTAACCAGGTTTCCCTCTCATATACCACATCCATAATATCTTCATTCATCCAGCTTTTATGTCTATCTTTTATTGTCCTCTCAATAAAAGGACAGTGCTTGTCGAGATAGGACTCAATAGGAACCAAAAATTTCTCCCACAAGATATTTGGATCCTCAGACAATGACATATAATCCTCCCAATCGTGTGATTTTATTTGGGTCAGAAACTCACCCTCCTTGAAACCTCCATAGTCCCTACCCTTAAAGACAGCAGATTCCGTTGCAGGTGTAATATCACCTTGTCTAGCAAAAACTGGAACATGATCTGACAATAGGGCATTTAGGATACCACTTTTTGTCACCTTTGTAGAATTAGTCACTATGTTATCAATACAGGTACCACTAAATGGTCTTGTGGTGGCTGTGATTAATATTTTCCAACCAATGTCTTTACAAAGGTCTCTGAACTGCTCACTACCATTACAGTCATCATCATTCATTTTCAGATTAATGTCACCTAGTATCCAAGTTTCATGTCTCCCATTACTGACATCATTGTCATATTTGGCAATAAGTTTTAGGTAATCAATGAGGCATTTGTAGGTAGCAGCATTTTTCTTTGGAATTCTGTATAAACTAACAATCAACATTTGTTTTTCCCCAGGCAATGATAGAAATATTGCTATAGCTTCATAGTCACTAGTGATGATGGTTAGTTCCTCCACTAATGTGCAATACCTGGCTACATTGGAGGTGACGCTAATTGCCACTCCGCCTGCCCTTTTATGGCTCAGTCTCATGAGTTTGTAACATTTCAAACTTCTTTGACCGGTGCCGTCTTTGACCGGTGCCGTCTTTGACCGGTGCCGTCTTTGACCGGGGATGTGATTAAAATGAAGAAAAAAGTAGTATATAGTAAAGAAATTTAAGCTTCAACTTCTTCATGTAATAAACAGTCTATGGTTGTTTTACCCAATTAAGAAAACTAAATTTTAATGCACATATTAAGGGCTCCTTTTGGGCTTTTTTTCTTCAGCCGGTCAAAGACGTCACTGGTCAAAGACGACGCCGGTCAAAGACGTTTCAACTGTTACAAACTCATGAGACTGAGCCAGTACCATAAATATATGAAATATATCAATTTTAAATAATGCCTCGAAATGATGTGTTATAACATATTGTACAAAAAATTTACCCATTTCTTTACTATACACTACTTTTTTCTTCATTTTAATCACATACCCGGTCAAAGACGGCACCGGTCAAAGACGGCACCGGTCAAAGACGGCACCGGTCAAAGACGTTTGAAATGTTACAAACTCATGAGACTGAGTCCTATGGGTTCTGTCATACCTGTATAATACCCTGCCAGGAATGTTAAGCATTCCTGTGTTTAGAGGACTCTTCAACCAAGTCTCATTGAGGCACATTATATTACTTCTACCTAATATTTTGTATATCTGTTCTTTCTTCCCTTCAAAACTGCTACAATTCATGGCTGAGAAAACCAATCCCTTCTGTTTCCTGAAGTCCTGTAGGCTAAGAGCCATCAAGACTTGTACTTACTACTATCCTATCCAAATGATAATTTACATGATGAGTGCATAATGTTATATGTACATTGTGTGTGACATATTCATGCCTTCTTAAAACTAGTTCATGTACCACACGTGAGCATTGTAGTACATAGGCAAGGACAGGCCATAGCTGCTCATGAGCTATATAGCCTGACCTTGACCCCCCTCCCATGCAAGCTAAGCTGAAGTTGTATGTATGAAATAAAGAGTCCCCGGGTTTAAGGTGCGATCTCGGCACCCAATGTTATTTTGATACAGATCAAGTTGTTTTGATACAGATCAAGTTCCTAGAGTCAACCCTGATATGTAGTACTACACATCAGGTCACTTGATACACATCACGGTTGTGGAGCCCTCCCTGCGTCCCTCTAGAGAGTGGAGGTGGTGGTGGCATGGACAGGTCGGTGGGCTGTGTACTTCTATTATGGTAGTTGGTGAGTTCGTTAGGCGAAAAATCCGCCTATTTAATGAGTTACTAAACCAGCGTGCCTGTTGCTTCCGGTAAATCCTTGCAAAGAACAGGCTTCAGCAGGCCGTAACTGGTTGCTTGCAACGAACTCACCAACCGTGGTTCTCGTAACAACTTTAGGAGTGGAGAGTGGACGTGGTGGAGGGGTAGAAGAGTGCCACCACCTGCACCACCAATCATGGTCTACATCACCCTCCAGTGATTCCTATACTTAGGACTGTGCGATTTTCTTAGTGCTAAGTCTATGGGATCGCTTGCTCAGTGTTAAACCTATGGGACGTGTATATACAGGCACAACTGCCCAGAGTCACGCAAGCATGACGCCGGGCAATAACTACGAAAATGGTATACTGCTGCCACCTAGTGGCAGAAATCTACAGCAGAACGTGCTGTACATGTACAGCAACATTGCTGTAGACCCAATTTACAGTGCATAATGCTGTAATCTTACGGCAAATAGTGCTGTAATACCAACTACAGCCAAAAGTGCTGTAAATGTATAGCACATTGTGCTGTTTAAATACAGTAACTTTTTACAGTGAACTTTAGGATTCATACTTTGATTACCGCACTAAGCAGCCCTTAAAGTGTTAATCAACAAGGATATTATCAGGTAACTGTTCAGTTATAATGGTATCATTAATCACACAATAATACATGATATACACCTGTAACCTACACCACTGTACTGAATGCTAATCTTCACCATACACTCATACCCATTTCATCATCATATTCAATCACCAAACTCTATAAGTAAAGTATCAGTAGATACGCCGGATCGTAAATAGGCTAAGGCAAAAGCCTAATTACTACTTGTGGACTCCACACCTGACATTTAGTTCACATTTAATATGCTGTAATGTATGCAGCCCTACTTATTATATATTATATTATTACTTACGTCATGACATAGCGACGGAATATAAATTGTAACTCCAGCGAGAATTTATCGAATAACATGAAAATGAATAAATTCTTTTCAAACTAAACCTACCTCCATAATGGTGAGGGGTGGACACTTTCGGCCTTGGGGTCAGCAGAATACTTTGTCCGTCCTAGCTTCATCCTGCTCAGTGCGTCTCGCAGATGTCAATGACAACTTGGCATCCTGCGGCTACATATACATGTAGATGAGTTATACTTTTAGAAGTACACCTCACCCCGTCCCAGTAAATGTCCTGGTGCGTCCCACAGGTCATGTTATAGTGATGTAGTGACGTACACCAGAGACTGTAAGAGTCGTCCCATATCATACAGTGAGGTAACTAGCCTTTGAACCCTTTAAAGTGGGTATATCCGATTTTTCTTCAAATTCTAAATTTTACTTTAATGTATACAAAAACAGAGCAAAAGTATAATATTTAGAGAACAGAGGTCAATTAAATGTCACCAATGGCTGTTAATAGGTCACAAAGGGATCCAATATCCCTAAACCATGGGCTTTTCTAGTGTATTTTCAGTGGGGGGAATAAAAGCGTGCAAGCTTTTATTAGGAAATGACTATATATATTGGGCAATAAAATCAAACAAGAGCAAAATCAGAGGGAATTAGGGGAGATGGAAGAGATAGGAAGTCCAATATAATGTTGTGAACATTCTGACTCATTTTTAGAGAAATCCATTTTTGGTCGCAAACATCGGATGTACTAACTTTAAGGACGGCATGATGCCCTGATGCATCATGACCTTGGTGCATTAAAGCATCATGCCGACCAAATGAAGTTGGGACACTCTCAAATGGTAGGCATGATGCACCAATGCAGCCCTGGTGAGTAACTCACATTATGCCCACAAATGTCATCTATCAGTGACATCCTGTCCTGAAAGGGTTAATGGCCCCATAGCGCTGCTTGGTCGGGGTGTACACTGAAAATCCAAAGGTTGAAAGGGTTAGTCAGTACAGACTAACCTAGGTTGGTCAAATGAGTGTTAGTCACAATGGCAAGGTTATATTCAAAAATGACCAAGGGGTCAGTGAGTAGTGGCTAACCTAGGTCCATCATTGGTGTGTTGTATTTGTATACCACTAGATGGGGCCACCTGTGATGACCACTCAGTGGCTCCCCCTGGAACTAAAAATACTAAGGTGGGTTGGTCAGTAGTGACCAACCTGACAATAATAACTAATCTAGGTTGGTCGTATAGGGAGCAAAAAATGACTAACTAGGTTAGGCACTAGTGGCTGAGAGGTTGGGCGTATAGGGAGCCTAGGAATATCAGTGTAGTATGATGCATGAATGCAGCCCTGCTGAGTCCTATCACCAGGGCTGAATGAATGTATCATCCTGACCAATTGGGAGTGTATCAACCCCTGTAGGGTCAGCATGATGCATGACTGTAGCCCTGGCGAGCTGCACAATGCAATATAGTTCTATGTGGCTCTAAAAGGTCGTTGTTGTTTGAATATAACTCGATGCCTTAATTCATGTATATTTGTCATCACGATGCACCAATGCAGCTCAGGAGATGAACCCGTCCGTGGTGTGTTGGTGCACGCTTCCTGTGTGCTCAGAACTGTATAGATAACGTCTTCTAGTTGTATACCATCCAGCCTAGGAATCACACAGAAGTAACAGTATTTATGATATGGCCCATTTGTATTTTCTTGCATGTGTGAGTCAGAAAACGGCCTATATCACCAGATCACATTCCTTTAACTGTCCCACAACGTGCCTAGTATTGAATGGTGGATGTTAGCTGGTTAGGCCACTCAATTAAAAGGTTTAACAATCACTGATCACCGAAAATGTGATGATGGTATTTTTAGTTCTTATTTTCATCACTAGGGGCCTAATTAATAGGAAAAGTCTACAGTTTCGCGAACAAAAACTCATGTTTCAATAGCTAAGCGTTTATTGATCTGAAAAAGTTGTGAAAATGCAACTTGTCGCCAACAGTGTCAGCTTCCGAATTGATACCAAATATATCCTTATCTTTCAACATTAAATTGTATTAGAAATTGTATAAAGAATATTCAAAAGATATGAAAACCTGATTTCTACAATGTGTGCGGTGATTCTTTTTTGAGTGGCCTTATGACATTTCTTAAATCACCAACACTGAGTGATTCATTAATGTAGGAATTACGAGTAACTCACCCATACTGTATTCATACAACCACAGGCGTAGACTGAGCAACACGCTCATACTTACAGTATATGACTATATAGCACAAGGTCTGACTAGGGGGGGGGGGGGTCCAACTGCAAAGACTCCATCTGACGGGGAACAGGGGAACTACAACGTTGAGCTACCATCTCTCCAACCCAGCATGGCTGAGAAAATGCCATAATACTCTAATACTACCACATGTGACAACTAACCAATGATACATCCATATCAAAAATGCTTTCCCCTTTGTGCCTGCTGTATATTAGAGGCATGCAATGTTTGAGAATAGAGAAACCTAGGCAAGTTGACCTGACATTGGCAGTTACTGAGACTTTTGAAGGGTAGGTTCACTGAATATAAAAAAGGAAATAAATAGAATGATATGCCTTGTATAAACTTGCAGATTCAGTGCTTGTAGTTGAAAAAATTATTTTAGATTGTCTCTATTTAGCATGCTGCCCCATTGAGGCCAACAGTAACTAGTTCCTCAAGCTGCCATAGATGGCACCACTGTATTGGGATGTGACCACTCCATATCCACATTGGTCCTGAACCATACCGAGCTTTGCATGAGGTTAACACCAGGGTGAGGAGCAATTCCGGCCTCCTCTAAGGCCTGACAGAGCTAGACGCCCATCATCTTCCCACCCTAGATGGCCCTACTGTACCATGTATCTGACCATAGACAGGTCGCACCATCTGATGTCTAAAGGTGATGGTGGACTAGGCAGTTTGTAGAGTGCAACCTAGATGGCGCTACTGTCGCTATATACAGTTGTATACTCCACGCATAAAGATGTTGCTCAGTTTAAGCCTGTGCATACAACATAGCCATACAAAGGGATGGTGCATTGGAGCACTACGTTAGGCTAGAACCACTTACATGGTTACATCACCACATAGACAGAGGTCCATGATGATATGTTTGAATGACAGGTTCCTGCATGCCTTGGATCATTTCCTAGAAGTGGAGAAATCAGGTGTTCAGATGGATTAGATTGGATCTCTGTATTTATTTCATGTAAGCATCGATTAATTCCATCAAAATATGTTTTTAAGATTGGTACCACAGCTATTTTGATGACGTCACCGAGCAGAATTGGGCCGTTGAGAACGGAATCAGTTTCTCAAGTGGGGTATTCCAGTAGCTACGTTTCAGGCTCTGAAGTGACTCTCCCAAACGCTTCACCCTTTTTGTAGCAAAAACGTTTTCATGCATATAATGAACATTTCCATACACAAAACATACATGCATGAGCTAACATTGTCAGTCAGATGAGCCTGGTGTCGTGTTGTGGGATGGTTCATGACAATCACTAAAAATTCCCTAAAGTCTTTTTATAAGTCGACTATTTGACAACTTTTTTTTAAAAGAATGTTTGCCTTTATTGTCCACAAGTAGATGATGGGTTTAACAATGTATGACAGGTGACTTCATTTGTTTCCACTTGTTTATAGATATCTGAAGGAATAAATCCATAATATTATCATACCGGCAGTACATTTATTGTATGTCTTACAACATCTTTGTAAACAGAGTGTAAATTGTGTACATAGGTTGGACAAAAATCCATGGTGTGACCGTTATACCATGGTAATTTTCGGGTCATACCATATTATGCACGATAACATTAATTTTACTGGAATACATATAAGTTCAGTTCACAAGATGGCAGCAAATAAACAAAATATTTAAGTATTTGAAATACGTACACTTTAAAATGAAAAAAGAATTATAAAAAGACAGCAATATTACGGGTTTTTTTAGGAATAGTGTCATCTGACACTTCTCGGGCTAGGCTTTTAAATTCATCCTTGAACTCAATCGGTCTTAGTTCAGGGGGTAAAGCATTCAATCATTTAATATAGAAGCATCCAGCAATCACAGTTAGAAATACTCCTTCCTCCAATCATTAATCATCCAACTCACAGATGAAAGTGAATGACAGGCTTGGGATAATAACGTTTATTATCTAATAATGAACTATGTAGGTTCTAATTTAGTAGAGATAACTTTGATGAGTAATGGATACCCTACAATTATGAGAATAAAATCATACATATGTCGGGGACTCGAATCCCACTCAGATCGTAGTTACGTAAAACGCCAGTGTTATTAGTTCTCGGCCTGATATATAGGGGGCGCGAGTAGCAGTGAGAGGGCGCTACGATCGGGGTGGGAACGGATAAGGCCGAGTGGCCAAGGTAGCAGGCAGACCTGCCAGGGTCTCTGAACGTACAGCACTGCCTCAGCTTTGAATGTTATAGGAACCGAAATAAAAAACCTCTCTTTTGCATCCAGAAATTATAGATGCTTCCGAGTTGTCTTTTCTGTGACCGAAAACTTTACACATATTTAGATGAATATATACAATTCTAAGCAAATTCGGTTTTGACTATTCAACAATGATTACTGGGTTTGAGTACCGAATTTTGGATTTTCTTTCCTTTTCTTTCCTTCTCGTAACATTCATCTTTATTCATCTTTAACATTGTTAAACTGTTAAGGCGGTATAATCACCAAGCGTGTCCCATTCAAAATTCTAATACTGTTTGAGTCTACTATGTGGTAGCTGCACGAGTGGTGACATTGCTCCTTTGAGTAAACACCGTGTCCATTGCTTAGAAATAATCACTTGTGAAATGAAGGAGAGTTACCAGAGTGGTCACTAAACTTTATCGCTTGGCAAGGTTGATACATTAAACCAAGAGGAGTTTGTAATGCTGCCAGTATCTACACTGTGCCGATAAAAATACAGGTATTCACATTGTCAAATGTCCAATCGGAAAAGAGATCAAATTGTATTGATTATGAAGAATATAAATGGCGATGAAAGGCACAAACAGGGTATACTGCCGTTGGAGTCCTGGCACCCTGTACGGTGGACTTCTTGGCACCGGCTGGGTAGGTCCCAGGTGACCCAGGTAAGAGTGGGGCCACCTGGTGAGCTCATTCGTCAATACCCCAGCCAATCCTGTAGGACATGTATTGGTTGGACCCAAAATGATCAAAATGAATTCACCATCATAATCATCCCGTATACAATTATTGTTATCAGACTCGTTTATGAGGGGTGTATTATCATCCTCCCCTGCAGACTTTGTTGGTCATACACCATTCATAAACTGATAAAACTACTTGTATTTGGGACACTTATAGCACAGTGTATGTCTTTTTTCCCTTTCTTTTGAATGTCATATTAAACCAGTTTTTGAGACTCAGGAGGCACCAAACCTTGAATTGATTTTGGTTAAAAGACAATGATCAAATACTTAGTATTGTGTCCATTGGTGCCTGGTATGGTCCTTGAGCGCCATGCAGTGGCAGATCCAGGATTCTGTTTGAACATACACGTCAGTCTCCTCCTTTTGTCTACTATGGTGCTGAACATGATAGAAATATGCAGATGGCTCTTTCCCAATCTATCAGTTGTCTATTGATCTATCCTACAAGGCAGCAGCTACTTGTGTTTGGTGGATGCTGATAATCTGGCTCTAGATGAAGATAGGGTGGTAGAAATACCTGTAGAATCTGGTGCATTATGTCACCTGACAGTCTTTACCCTTCTTCTTTAGACGTGGTCTTGATTCCTCAGTCTCACCTTTCCTTTTCCGATTTGGGTTAATTACCAGTGCAGCTTCTTCAGCCTCTTCCATTTCCTCACATTTATCCTGGCCGGATTCACAACAAGGCTCTCCCTCCACGGCCTTGTCCAGTAGTCGTCTTAACGTGACCGACTTGTCGGATGACCGACTGCCAGACACAGCCGCCAGGTTCTCGATCTGTTCAGATATCCCATTCCCCGTTTTCATGGCACTCGCATAATGCTCACAATTCTTGGTGAATAGATTGTACTTGACACTCTTGTCACTGAAGCTGTAGGCATTGCCAATGACGTCTGATGGAGGCAGGCATTCATGTTTCTTGTACTGCACAACATAAACAGTGCCTTCCCTCTCCTCCGAGAATCGATGTGGCTTATTCCGCACGTGTGACATTGCATTTCCTCGGACCTTATCGTGAACAGTGACGCCTAAAACTTCAACGACATTAAATATGTCCTCATCAGGATGGACGCTGACGAGGATACCATGGTGCTCGAAGCGTGTCCTTAAGAAGCAGATTTGGTCGGCCACCTTTATACCATGAATGTTCGTCACTTGGACTCGAGGATTTTTGTATTTATGTCCACAAGGACCTTTCTCACGAATACGTGGAATCTGAAAAATGCAAATTTTTAGAGTGAATTTGTGATGATGAAAAGAACTTAGAGAGCAGTGGATGGCATCTAATTAGGGTGAATGTGACAAAAGGGTTTCTAACCCTTTTTAACCCCTTTTATGTGTCACCTTCGAGGTTGGTTAAAAGATTCTTACAAGGCTTGAACAAGTCTACCTTTACCCCTTCCCATTAAGCCCGGTCCCCGCACTCAGCATCGAAAGATGACGTGACCTGCATTCTCAGTTTACAAAAATACCCCCTTTCCACTAATTTGGGGTTAAAAAAGAGCCGTCATTCTAGAAATATGCTTATCGTCTGAGGCATAAAAAAAAACACTATTATGGAAAACACTGAGTTTATTTTGTTTTTCTTTTATTTATTTTTTTATTTTTTTTATTTAACCGATAATAACATACAAAGTGACATTAATAGTCTCATAGAGGCATCACGTTATCGGTTTTAAAGATAGATGTATATAAATCACCAGTTTGTATACAGCAATCCACTACAAGGAGAGTCAAAGAACCACTTGTTTTACAGATAAATGGGGCGTCTCGTCACTCCTCTGAAAGCCCCCGTTATTTTAAAATCCACTAACTTTCTTATACAGAAAAAATGAACCCTTATTTAAAAACCCTTTAAGGTTACCTGAAAAATGACCCCTTATTTTGGAATTCACTGACAGTGGAAATAAAAAAAATTAATGACACTTATTTCACATTCTTTTAGAACGCAGGACCGCAGACGTCAAGGCGACAATACCCTGTTTTTACCCTTATGGACAAAGGACAAGGGGTGCTGGGGGTTGGCAACAGAGGCAACCCGACAAGACCCATTTCTTAGGATGGACAAGGGACACAGCTACCCCCCCCCCCCCCCCCCCACCCCCGTCTTGGGCCCCCATGTTTATAGTATGAACTGTGGGGACCGGGCCATTAACACAGATCGGGGTGCAGGGGTGGTGGAGGCGGAAGTCTGCATGCACTGAAACCCCCATAGGGCTCAAAAGTGATCACTCATGACGACCTTAGGGCACTCACGGTGCTGGTTTCGTGGGGACGTACCCCCTCGTCACAAGGGTAGTCACGACTGACTACCCAGGGTCGTCATGTTGTTCATATATATATATATATATATATATATATATATTTAGTTATATATATATATATATATATATATATATATATATATATATATGTGTGTGTGTGTGTGTGTGTGTGTGTATATGTGTGTGTGTGTGTGTGTGTGTGTGTGTGTGTGTGTGACCTGATAAGAGAAGAAGATCAGGATGACGACCCTAAGTGATCAATATGATTGGTTTATGGATTTTTACATTTTATCACATAAAGCCTTGTTTAGAGCATCCATATGCCATCTAATAGACATGTATGATACAAGTATATGCATATTATACAGTTGACCCTACCTGCTGAGACCTTGAACTATACATTAATACATAAATGAGATGTCTAAAAGTTAAAGACACAAATTCCAATCTGAATTCGGACCAAACTTTCCTAATTAATTAATGGTAAAGTGCAAATAACATTTGCTGAATATTTTACATTTTACATAAGGGCAATGTTATTTATGATTGATAATAAGATAGATATTGATCAGAACAGTCAATAGAATATAGTAGTGGTCAATATGATTAGCTAGGGTCGTCATCAAGGCATGACGACCGTAAAGACGTCTGCGGTGACGACCTTCCCATAGGCCTGGGTTTTCAGTGTGGGGTTGGGTACATATCAGGTACCAGGCTGGGGGGTGGGGACCTTAGGTCACGATAAACTTCAGGCATGTTAGGGATTTTAATATATACATTCCCAAGTTAGTAGGACAAACATGTCATTGTGCAGGTCTATATTTTAATTTTACCCAATACAAGTTCCATTTTAATAGAATAGAATATCACTACGTTAATCTTTAATATATCTTTCTCTCAAAGTCTTAAAGAGAATCTAATGTAGATTTGATGAATCTTCATAATGTCAGAGTCTCTGAGAAGTATCCAAAATAAGCGTTCGGGTAAGTATGCCAAACCATATATTTGAGTCAATGCTGAGCGAACTCCACTTTGTTTTACTAGATTCAGACAGTCTTACCCTGACTGCGGGGACTTCCAGGGACCCCCAGAGCCCTGGGTGGGAGGTTGTGGGTGAGTGAGCAAATGAGGAATGATTGTTTAACGGCATTTCGACACGATGTACCCGGTACATGTTCTATTTGGTTACCATGGCAACCAAGGTCAGCCGAAATCACCCCTTTTGAGTTATTCGGTTACTATGGCAACCTACATTACCGTCGATAATACACCAAAAGTAAACGGCAAATGTTGATCATTTTAAGCATGAAACCTTCGTATTGTTTGATGTTTTTAATGATTTAAACAAATCAATGAAATAATGCCAAAGTCTGCTTAATACTCTTTGAAGATGCCACTGTATAACGGGATATCAAGTCAGAGACAAATAGTTTTGGTCCCCAAATGTATACATATGTATACATATATATAGCATAACGTCATTTTTGTACGGCCCCTAAAACACCTAACCTAGATGTAGCTTCTGATAACAAGATGTGCATTGTAATCAGTGAAACTTACCGGTAAAGCCATGCCGTCGTGTTATCTTCAGTAAAACTGGATAGTTGGTCCTCTGTCTTTGTCCTCCAGGACACCAATAGACGCTATGGATGAACGTGTGTGTGAGTGGCAGCGGAAACACACATGGCCACTATAGACCAATGCAGCAAGAAAGGGTGACTTTTCAGAAAAGTTGTTGATAAAGTTTTTGAACATTTCCAAAGCATGACCAACATATACATAAACATAACCTCAAAATCCTGTATTCCAATATATACTATTAGAAAGCTAATTGTCATGGGAATCTTCTGATATAAGATGTTAGCAAACATAGCCACTACTGGAAGCCGTTTCACCGTATCATACGGAGGGTCCGTATGACGTTTTTTTGCGTTTCAGTTCATTTTTGCGTTTCAGCTCAACATGTCCGCATCTTACGGAAAAAGATACGGCCGCTGTATGTACATACGGCGGGCCGTATGTACATACGGCAAAAATTGCGTTTCAGCTCAACATGCGGAGCACAAAAATTCCGCATCTTTGGCGTATTTTGTACAAGATATACGGAGGGGTAGGGGGGGGTGCTATGTCAAAAAATGCACATATACCCTGTTTTTTAGGGCCGTATGTGTCTTTTGTGTGCCGTATGTGGTATTTTTGCTCCGTATGTGTCATATCACTTCAGATTGTAATGGTGATAAAGAGATGGGGATGGTAGGGGCCGTGAGGAGATGGTAGGGGCCGTGAGAAAATGGTAGGGGCCGTGAGGAGATGGTAGGGGCCATGAGGAGATGGTAGGGGCCGTGAGAAAATGGTAGGGGCCATGAGGAAATGGTAGGAGTCACTACTACCATTTCGTCACCACTACAGCCAGCTCTGTACTCTGTTGTCTACCATCGTTTATACACAAGGAGTCTGTGGGCAAAGTTTCAGCTCTGTAGGGCCATTATTTACCGAGTTACAGAAGAAAAGACATTTTTGGGTATAATTTCGTTGAAAATCAATTTTTTTAATTTATCTTTTTTTAATTATAAAGGTAGAAGTTGGACTTTACTTATCTATTCATTAAAACAATCATAGAGACATTTTTTTACATATATATGTGCACTTTAAAAAGGGAGAAGGGAGGTGGGGGACTGTACTAGCTTACAGAAAAATGGTTTAGATCCACATGACCTCCAACACAAGGCTTGCGATCTCCATTACCTTATATATATATGAGAGGAGTTTATATCAACATACGGTGACAATGTTATGCGGATTCTGCTAAAACCAAAGTAAGCACAACTTTATTATGAAAAAGTCATCCCTTTCTTGCTGCATTGGTCTATAGGCCACGTGTAGGATGGTCGTGCTGCAGGGTGGTTGTAGTAGGGGAACATGGGGTAGGGAAGGCGAGTTGTCCTCTAAGTATACATTTACTGATATTGTAAGAATACTGGACCTTGATTTTCCCGGGTGGTTTAGGTGGCGCTGCAGACAAATATGTTGTCACCTAAATGATGTGTGTCCAATAGAACTATTTCTTGTACATTAGGCCGTTTTATTTTAATAACTTGGATTACGGATCCGCCGCAGAGATTTTTGGCATTTTGCCCAAAGTTTTTTTTAAACATTTTTACCTTTTCCCTCCGAGAAATTTTGAAACTTTTTACCAAAAAAGAAAAGAGGTACCTGTTGACCAGCAAAAACTGGAATGAGGCCTTTCAGAATGGGGATATTTTTTAATTAGATTACCAAAAGATGAGGTTTTTAATGCTTTTTTTGTGGGTTTTTTCGCCTCTGCCCTTTGGGAATTATCGGTATTCCAGGTGGTTTGTAAAACAGCTTCCCATCCCCCCTCAGCCCTTCCAAAATATTCACAGTAAAAGCCTGTATCCAAGTTATCAAAAGAAGGTGGCCTTATGTTTGGCCTATAAGGTCGTGCTTCCGACTGCTACTTTGCGCGTCTGTCTGTAGACTTGCACAGGCGTAGTTTTATTCTAAATCGGCTTTTGTGTTGAAGGCCAAGTGGCTGAGTGGAAAATTCAAGATTTAAGGTTTACTTCCCTTAATCATGCTCCTATTTCTTGTAATATTATACCCTTTATTGTAGCGTGAAAGAAATCAAAACCCAAGGGTGTAGAAGGGACTGAACACTCTATACGTGCTACCCAGTACACGCCCACTGATGTGTTAGATGTGAAATAATGCACGAGGACTAACGGATGAAATGGGAGGTTGGAATATCTATGTGCCTCTACATGGGTAAAAATCGACACAGGCGACACAGCGACACGGCCCTTTTAGGCCTTTTTAAAACTCGACAGACACTGGAGAATTAGGGGTAAAAATCGACCCACAGGGATTTTTCTCTAAGTTATTATATACCTAAAAATCGACACAATGACACAGTCCTTCTGCTAAAAATCGACACAGCGACATGGTCAAAATTGTGGGTACCCATGTAGAGGCACATCTATATCCGCCGTGGAAATGTAGAGGTATATGAAGTATGTGAACATAGTAAAGATCAGAATTAAACTAAAGTAAAGATAAGCAGACAAAGGTTAACAGTCTGATCGCATGCGTTCAAAAGAAAATAATGCATGGTGCATATTTGTAAGACACACGGAATAATTATGCAGACTTTAAGACATTCATACAAATTTGAATTGCTTAAACACTGAAAAGACAGTGTTCTGACAAGACTTTAGTGGTAGGTCCTGTCTAACTGTACCCTGACCTCCCCACCCCTCCCTCCGGCTATCTCGCACTTTAGCACCGGGATACCCGTGCTTACGACCTCTTTTACCCTTCTACTGTAAAAGTGGAATGTTAACCTTATAAACGGAAGGCCTTATTTCGATTGTATTCTACCCTTATTGGGTTTATTTTTCACTGAATAAGTGGCATACTCGACTGTTAATAAGTCTATTATGACCCTTATTCAGTGAAAGACCACCCCATGGGGCTAGATTGTTTTCTCGACCATTTTAAAAGGCCTTAAAATTACTTCTTGATATAGGAAAAAAAGGGCAATAAAATGGCTACTTTATCAAGTCAGCCGGGGCCAAAGTGCGATGATATATAAGGGAATGAATGGAAATTTATTCAGGAAAAATTACTATGATTAACCCCTGCGGGGCTAGCTTCTTTCCATAGGCAAAAAAGGGCCTCAATATGGCTATTTTCTAAAGTCAGCCGGGGCCAAAGAGCGATGATATATAAGGGAATGAATGGAAATTTATTCAGGAAAAATTACAACAATTAACCCCTGCGGGGCTAGCTTCTTTCTATAGGCAAAAAAGGGCCTAAAAAGGGTTATTTTCTAAAGTCAGCCGGGGCCAAAGTGCGATGATATATAAGGGAATGAATGGAAATTTATTCAGGAAAAATTACAATGATTAACCCTGCGGGGCTAGCTTCTTTCTATAGGCAAAAAGGGCCTAAAAAGGGTTATTTTCTAAAGTCAGCCGGGGCCAAAGTGCGATGATATATAAGGGAATAAATGGAAATTTATTCAGGAAAAGAATATAATGAATAACCCCTGCGGGGCTAGCTTCTTTTATAGGAAAAAAACGGACTCAAAATGGATTCGTTTCATTGCTTCAGGATCCGTGTTTTCAATCCGGTGCTAAAGTGCGATATGGCCCTCACCATGAGTCGGACACACACCTTGAGTCAGACACTGAGGGACATGTGGTTCTTTGTGGAAGACGATGACTCTTAAACTGTACAACTATTTCCAACTGAATGGTTTATCATACGTGAATAAAGATTTTTTAAAACGTAAAAACTATTTATTAAAGTGTCCAGCCCAAGATAAACGTCTGATCATTGGTCCGACTCCCGGGGTCCGACTCATGGTACATTTACCCTATAGCCCAAACAGGGGCTCCCGCTAAGGTCAATGCACTATCAGACCAACCTCTCCTTTCTCTAAAGTTGGTAATCCACCAAACCGATGGGGGGGGGGGGAGGGGGGGCTGTCTATAGATTACGTCATGTCAAGATAGACAACATTTGTGTGACGCAGTCTCCCTGAAAACGTGCCGGACAACGGCTATAGCCAGCTTAAAGGCTGCAGGTCCGAATAACTGGCTGGATCTTTGGCTACATGTCAGTTTTAACGGCTTGTAAATCGGACCATTATTAAGGTTTCTAGAGAAAATAGTATTTTGTATAAACATTTTGAAAATTCTACATAATACTATGTTCCAATAGGAATAAATAGGAAAGATGTATTTATATAATTTAAATTCTTGCCTTATGAATTTTTTATGAGATATGAAAATTGCCCTCAGGTATCACGGAGACTTGTGACGTAATTTATGGATGGCTCCTTAACCCTTTATGGTCACAGAATTGTGACAAAAATGGACATATTGCATGACTTAATCATGCTGTCCTTAAATTTTACAAGTAGACTTGCATAAATTATGGTTATGGCAGTATAGCGTATAAAAATTATAACCCATAAAAGATATAACATGTACTATTAGTGATCGGAGGCATTTTTTACCATTGTCTCAGATTTCCATTTCATTTCCGAATGTACCATCATTAATTCGTAATTTTTTCACCAATCACCCAAAAAATAGATATTTCACCAATGTTTCTTTTAGGGTCACATGTTCGTCATATGTTCATCATATTCCTTGGTGAACACATCATGAACATATATGATGAACATAGGATAACATATGATGAACATATGACAAACATATGACGAACACATGACGAACACATGACGAACATAGGATAATATATGATGAACATAATTATGATGAACATAATTATGAACACATGACGAACATATAATGAACATATGGCAAACATATGACGAACATGGGATAACATATGATGAACATAATTATGATGAACATATGACAAACACATGATGAATATATGACAAACATATGACAAACATGTGACGAACATATAACGGACATATGATGAACATATGATGAACATATGACAAACATGTGACAAAGATATGATAAACATAATTATGATGAACATATGACGAACATATGACAAACACATGACAAACACATGACAAACATATGATGAACATAATTACGATGAACATAAGACAAACACATGATGAATATATGACAAACATGTGACGAACATGTGACGAACATATGATGAACATATGGAGAACATATGATGAACATAATTATGATGAACTTATGACGAACATATGACAAACATATGGCGAACATATGACGAACATATGATGAACATATGACAAACATGTGATAAACATGTGATAAACATGTGACAAACATATGACGAACATATGACGAACATATGACGAACATATATGGAGAACATATGACAAACACATGACAAACACATGACAAACACATGACAAACACATGACGAACTGATGATGTTCTGATGATGTTCATCATATGTTTGTCATATGTTTGTCAGATGTTTGTCATATGTTCATCTTATGTTCGTCATATGTTTAGCCATATGTTTGTCATTTGTTTGTCATATGTTCATCATAATCATGATGAATATATGATGAACATATGATGAACATATGATGAACATATGACGAACATATGACAAACATATGACAAACACATGATGAATATATGATGAACATATGACAAACATAGGACAAACATATGACGAACATATGATGAACGTAATTATGATGAACATATGATGAACACATGATGTAATCAGGAATTAGAGGAAAGGTTCTGTGATATGGTATGGCACAGATGCAGGGTGGGGGCTTCCACAGGGGTCTGGATGGGGGGTCCCAATTTCCCTTGTCAATTTTAATAAATTACCATGAGCCCATGTCGATTTTAAGAAATGTCCATGTCCCATGTCGTTATCTCTAATATCCCTCATGTTGCATGTAACTAGGCCAAAAAACGGTCATATCGCCATGTTGAATTTAGTGGTCCACACCCATTCCACATGCCGTGGTGGCATAAGGTCTCATAGAGGGTAATCCCACAGAAAACTGAGAGTCATATACAAATCTGGTCAGAAGTGAATACTGCAGGGGCACTGAAATGGTCCATAAATAATTTGGAAATGATGCCAATATTATGAAAACTTGTACACATTCTCAGATTCGGCTGAATGTCTGCCAACTTCAATCAAATAATAGGTAAGGGATTCTTAGTGAGTCTACATTTTTTTCAAAGGCTAGATTAGGGATCAGTGAAAATGCATATCATTCAGTGCAAATTCAGGCTGAATTCAGGTGGTTTTAGGCTACAGACCAGTGCTCAAATTTTCGGTGGTCAGTAGCTGATTTTGGATGGAAATGTTTTGGAGGAAAGATGTATCTTTTAGGTCAAGGGTGATTTTCAGAAATTGTAAATGTACTGGTAGCTGTTATTGCGTTTTCCGCTATATTAAAATATATAGTAAAAGGATTTCCTTCGCTGAGGCCTATATCATCTCTGATGGTCTGTCCCGCATGTAGTACATGATGCTGACCTCTGTGTGGGAGCAGCTCACACTGCTACAGGCTCTGATGGTGTGTCCTGTATGTAGTACATGATGCTGACCTCTGTGTGGGAGCAGCTCACACTGCTACAGGCTCTGATGGTGTGTCCTGTAGGTAGTACATGATGCCGACCTCTGTGGGGGGGGGGGCAGCTCACACTGCTACAGGCTCTGATGGTGTGTCCTGTATGTAGTACATGATTCTCACATGAGAACACAGTGGCGGCCCCCTGTGGGTACTAGGGGAACCACTTATACCACAATGTAGGGACTATATCGTCTCTGACGGTGTGTCCTGCAGGTAGTACATGATGCTGACCTCTGTGTGGGAGCAGCTCACACTGCTACAGGCTCTGATGGTGTGTCCTGTATGTAGTACATGATGCTGACCTCTGTGTGGGAGCAGCTCACACTGCTACAGGCTCTGATGGTGTGTCCTGTAGGTAGTACATGATGCTGACCTCTGTGTGGGAGCAGCTCACACTGCTACAGGCTCTGATGGTGTGTCCTGTATGTAGTACATGATGCCGACCTCTGTGGGGGGGGCAGCTCACACTGCTACAGGCTCTGATGGTGTGTCCCGTATGTGGTACATGATGCTGACCTCTGTGTGGGAGCGGCTCACACTGCTACAGGCTCTGATGGTGTGTCCTGTAGGTAGTACATGATGCTGACCTCTGTGTGGGAGCAGCTCACACTGCTACAGGCTCTGATGGTGTGTCCCGTATGTGGTACATGATGCTGACCCCTGTATGGGAGCAGCTCACACTGCTACAGGCTCTGATGGTGTGTCCTGTAGGTAGTACATGATGCTGACCTCTGTGGGGGGGGCAGCTCACACTGCTACAGGCTCTGATGGTGTGTCCCGTATGTGGTACATGATGCTGACCTCTGTGTGGGAGCAGCTCACACTGCTACAGGCTCTGATGGTGTGTCCTGCATGTAGTACATGATGCTGACCTCTGTGTGGGAGCAGCTCACACTGCTACAGGCTCTGATGGTGTGTCCTGTAGTACATGATGCTGACCTCTGTGTGGGAGCAGCTCACACTGCTATAGGCTCTGATGGTGTGTCCTGTAGTACATGATGCTGACCCCTGTATGGGAGCAGCTCACACTGCTACAGGCTCTGATGGTGTGTCCCGTATGTAGTACATGATGCTGACCTCTGTGTGGGAGCAGCTCACACTGCTACAGGCTCTGATGGTGTGTCCTGTAGTACATGATGCTGACCTCTGTGTGGGAGCAGCTCACACTGCTACAGGCTCTGATGGTGTGTCCTGTAGTACATGATGCTGACCCCTGTATGGGAGCAGCTCACACTGCTACAGACTCTGATGGTGTGTCCCGTATGTGGTACATGATGCTGACCTCTGTGTGGGAGCAGCTCACACTGCTACAGACTCTGATGGTGTGTCCTGTAGTACATGATGCTGACCTCTGTGTGGGAGCAGCTCACACTGCTACAGGCTCTGATGGTGTGTCCTGTAGTACATGATGCTGACCCCTGTATGGGAGCAGCTCACACTGCTACAGGCTCTGATGGTGTGTCCCGTATGTGGTACATGATGCTGACCTCTGTGTGGGAGCAGCTCACACTGCTACAGGCTCTGGTGGTGTGTCCTGTAGGTAGTACATGATGCTGACCTCTGTGTGGGAGCAGCTCACACTACTACAGACTCTGATGGTGTGTCCTGTATGCAGTACATGATGCTGACCTCTGTGTGGGAGCAGCTCACACTGCTACAGGCTCTGGTGGTGTGTCCTGCATGAAGTACATGATGCTGACCTCTGTGTGGGAGCAGCTCACACTGCTACAGACTCTGATGGTGTGTCCTGTATGCAGTACATGATGCTGACCTCTGTGTGGGAGCAGCTCACACTGCTACAGACTCTGATGGTGTGTCCTGTATGCAGTACATGATGCTGACCTCTGTGTGGGAGCAGCTCACACTGCTACAGACACTGGTGGTGTGTCCTGTATGTAGTACATGATGCTGACCTCTGTGTTGGAGCAGCTCACACTGCTACAGGCTCTGATGGTGTGTCCCGTATGTGGTACACGATGCTGACCTCTGTGTGGGAGCAACTCACACCGCTACAGGCTCTGATGGTGTGTCCTGTAGGTAGTACATGATGCTGACCTCTGTGTGGGAGCAGCTCACACTGCTACAGGCTCTGATGCTTTGGCAAGTTGTATCTGTAAAACCTTGAAACTACAAGAATTGTTTTTCCTTGTGTTTAAACTGTTGACTACAACCGCTCAGTAGTATCTGAAGATGGAGATTTTTAGATTAAGTGGAAGGAGCCAGTTGATTATAACATATTACATCCAATGCGCAATTTGTTTAAAGATAGACTTGGTATGAATATTATTTTGGTATTGACTGAATTATGTCAAAAACTGATATTGATATATTGTCTGCAATCACTTTGTATATATTGTGCCAGACAATAAAAAAAACATTTCCAAACCAAAAAATAGACGCTCTGGGGCCAATTGTCTGTCAATCAGGCTGCATAACTACACTTTTACGAACATTCCCATAGGCTGTCTCCAGACTCTTCCAAGTGACTGTCATGAAATAAACAAGTCAAAAACCTGTCTAAGTGACAAGGAAGCAGGTCAGGTGGACCTTATTAGCACGTTTTCTTATGCTACAAGCATAAGAGGAGAGGAGTTTTCTTATTCTTGGAGCGGTCTGGGGGGCTCCCCCATTCCCTCAGGGGAATGCTTCAGAAGAAAACAACCTGCTTACTATGAAAACACCATCTAGACTAGGCATATAGCTTCCCCCAGTGATTCTCCTGAGCACCCAGCCTCGCCTCCCCTTTCAAATTGAGGGAAGTTATGGATGGTGACACTTTCCTCTAATGCAAAAAGCTAATAGAATAAGGGAAGACCACTCCTCCTTTTTAGCCTAACTTGACCATGGCCGCTGAAGAGGGTTGTGTTACAGTTGTTACTCAAATCATACTGTAATGCCCCGCCATCTGGGATGGTGTCCCACTAAGGGATCAAAACAGTTAGGGTAGAGGAACCCTGAGTCGGGCAGACACCTTGAGGCTGACTGCAGGCTGACGGATCGACGACTGGGAGTTTACTCTGGGTAGACTGCCCACTGCTCATTAGTAGTCTACCCCAGGTAGACAAGTAATTGGACCAATCAGCTGCGAGCTTGCACTGTGCCTAAAGGGCAGATGCTACAGCTGCTGCACTTCCGTGCGGCGCTGTATTTTGGCGCCCGCATCGCCAGCAGAGTCGTATTTCACAACGTGGGTGACCTCCTAGGGCAGCAAAGGAATCTATAAGGCATCTAATGCTGAAATCATAATATATATATATCCTTTCTATAAACACAGAGTCCTTCTTCACCTGAGGTAGACAGGCAGAGTCTTTCTTTACCTGAGGGGTGATCCATTTAGTATGTCACGCTTTTTTTTGGCCATTTTGAAGACCCCCCCACCCCCATGTCACACTTCGTCACACATTTCCCAACACCCCCTAGAAAAGTATGTCACAAATCTGCCGGCACCCCCTGTCCCACACCCCCCCCTGTATAATAGTTATGTATCGTATCGTTTAAAAGGGCATACATATCTTGCGATTAAGCAAGTCCTTCTGGACAGGACAATAATAGATTTATCAAATAGAACCCTTTCAGATAATACAACAGTTCAAAGAGGCAGTAACAAAATTACATGAGCATTGACAGGAATAAAAAGTGTGCTAGTGCTACTATAGGGGAATGGGGCACTCAATTTTATTTCAACATGAGTGTGCAGTTGGCCCTCAGGCAAGCCTTTCTGTTAGTGAGGGGGATTTTGTGAAAAGTGACCCCAAGTGAGGGAGATTTTGTGAAAAGTGTTTAGGTTTAAGCAGATTCTCTGCAGATTGACCTTGGTGAAAGGGATTTTAACCAAGTATTCTGATGAGAAACTCCAAAGTGACCTTTTGTTGAAATCCCTTAATAAAAGTGACACTTGGTGAGGGTGGTTTTGGTGAAAAGAGGATTTTGATGAAAAGCAGACCCTTCATAAGGGGGATTTTGCTCAAAATGTAACCTTGCCAGCCACACACTTGTGTATACAAAATAAACAACCCCCCGGCACTGCTATCCTCTGCCCTGGTATTGGAAGATTTGTGGCATCCACATATTCCTCCTCTATCTAGGGCAGTTCTTCTTGGTTCATATTTCAGGCAGCACACATGAAATTACGATTCTGCTTAGTGGTAATGCATATGGATAAAAAACTAGCTTTACAAATATCACTGTCTTGATGCAGTGAATGTTCATCATTCTGTAATCAAATGAACTTCAAAAGTACAATCTTTTTCCTTAATGTGTCCTTCTTCTTAGAGAGTTACAGCATCACGTGTTACATTCTACAGTGATTGCATGGCACTGAAGTCGGTTAAGCAGTATTGAAGTATTGAAATTTTTATTGAACGCATCACCTCTGCGAGGTGTTTTTCAACGTACAATTCATGAGACAATATATAGCTGTTATTCAAATGGTATGAAAATCATGGAAGGTGTCATATAACTAGTTCACGCAGCTTCTCAAGTTCAATACATCAAACAGAGAGATGAAATGATAATACATTTAAGTATTTAGTAGAAATGATAATGAAGGGGGGAGGGGGTAGAAAAAGTGAGTTGAATGTTTGTTCATGTCGGTAGGTCAGTCCGGTGGCTTTGGTCAATTCACGGTGGCTTTTCAGTCCACTTTTCTCGTACTTTCATTTTGAATACATCTTTATCTGCTAGCTTCTGCGTCTCATGATCTAGTTGATTCCAGAGGTAGACACCTCTATAGTAGGGACCCTTCTGGTAGAATGCCGTCTTCGCTACTCTCTCCCGGAATTTCAATTTCCTGTCACCTCGGGTTCGCGCCCTGGGATTGGTGGTGGTCTTACCTCTTCTCGACAGTTTCCACATGTGCTGGGTTAGTTGACACTTCCTTCTGAAGTCTAGGAGGGGTACTTTGTTCTTCTTATGCAACTCTGCTATACCATTGCCACGTATTCTGGCTTTAGTGCATATACGTATGCCCTGGTTCTGCAATCTCTGGATTTTCTCTAGTTGGTATTGATGTGCACTGCCCAGGTAGAAACTGCAGTAGTCTGGTACTGGCATTATCATACTTTTGTAGATGATCAGGCAGATGTCTTCGGGTAGATACCCTCGCATGTTGCGTAACTTGTGTAGCCTGTTACCCATATTCTTTTTGGTTTTATTCACAAACGGGGTTACTGTCAGTGGTCCATCCAGGTCCACCCCTAAGTAAGGGTAGGTCTCTGCTACAGGTAGTGTCTGGTCTCCCATCTTGATTACAGGTTCTGCCATCCTACTCAGTTTTGATTTTGATCCAAAGGTCATAATGGTACTCTTGTCAGTGTTGACTGTCATGTGGTTTTCTGTGCACCAGTCGTGGATATTACTCACGTCTTCTTGTAGCAGCCTTGATGCTTCTAGCGGGTCTGTGTGGTTCACGTATATGATGACGTCATCTGCGTACATCGCTGATTTACAGTTCACTAGGACGTCAGACAGGTCGTTTATAAACAGCACAAACAGCAAAGGGCCGATGGTGGAACCCTGGGGTACCCCGAAGTTCACCTTTTGTTGATCTGAGCGCGTACCATTAGCCATGGTTGAGTGACTACGGTCGTGCAGATAGTCTACCAGCCAGCGCTTGATCATGATTGGGATTTTTAGACAATTAATCTTGGTAACCAGGGTAGGGTGGTCGACACAATCGAATGCCTTGGCATAGTCGACAAAACAGGCCATGGTGTATTCTTGGTCATCACGGTGTTCATATAGATCTTGCAGCACCGAGAAGACAGCGTCCCCTGTGCTGAGTCCGGGTCTGAAGCCGTATTGATTGTCAGACAGTATTTTGTTGGTTTCTAGGTGTTGGCTGAGGAAGTCATGCACTATTTTTTCAATGAGTTTCCCTGGTACGGGCAGTAGTGTGATCGGCCTCCAATTTTTGATCTGTGTCAGGTCACCTTTTTTGGGTATTGGGACCAGGTTTCCAGCCGACCAGGACTTGGGGAATTTGCTCAGTCTAATTGAGTTCCTGAACATAATCATTAGGTGTTCTGGTAGTAGCGTCAGGGTATCCTTCAATACGGTGCTATTGATTTCGTCCATCCCAGATGATTTGTCTTTGCTGATTTTTGAGATGAGTATCACAATTCGGTCCAGAGTTACCAACTCATCCACATCTAGATCGACTCCATCGTCTGTCAGGGGTATATCTTTAATGCCCACTCTAGGAGTATTGGCATTATTGCCCTTTTTGTCGTACAGTTTCTGTCCAATTGTGGCAAAATAGTCATTGACAAAGGTAGACACCGCGCAGCTGTCTATGTTTTCACCTTGCTCATTGTTCAGGTTGATCTGGGTGTGTCTGCTACCCGGGTTCAGGAGTTTGTTCAGCTCACGCCAGAACCTGCGATGATCCCCTCGATATGTATTCAGGTTATGGGTTACGCCCTCAGATAGTGAGGCCTTCAGTTGTCGTCTGATTAAGTGTGAAAGTCTCTTGGCTTCTATGTTTTCAGCATAATCACCAGTAATTTTGAATCTTTTCAGGCATTCCTGTCTGTCGTTGATGTGTTCTATAGTGTGCCTTGATACATGTTTCTCAGGGACTCTTTTCAAGGTTATTGTCCTAATTGGGCAGGTTTCGTCTAAGTAGGTCAATACATGTGCCAATAACAATTCCCACTGCTCTCCTGGGTCTTCTGCAGCGAAGAAGTCAGACCAGTCATGTGTGGCCAGGTGCTCATGTAGGTCATCAATGTGGTAGTGGCGGTATGACCTTCCTTCTCTAGTGATTGTGACCTTGGTTATACGATCCTTCTTTCTCTCTGCAAATATAGGGTAATGGTCACTCAGCATAATGTCAAGTGTTCCAGCGCTTTTAACAATGTCGCAATTGGTTAAGATGTGGTCTATTATGGTTCCACCATCAGCATTAGGCCTAGTGACCTCACTAATTTTCTGCCTCAGGCCCGTTTCACGACAGAAGTCAATCAGTTCTCGTCCTGGTGGCAGATTTCGTTTGCGCATGTCAATGTTCAGGTCACCGATGATCCAGATTTCCTCGTCTCGTTCCTGTAATATAGTTATAATATCACTCAGAGTGTTAAGGAAATAGGTGACATTGCCCCTTGGGGGTCTGTAGGTATTCAATAGGATCATAGCCTTATGTTTATCTCTTCGTATGCTTAGCGTCAGTAATTCAATATCTGGCTCCATTCTACAGTGTTCAAATAATATGATGCTACTTGCTCCATACTGCTCGTCAATATAAGTGACTAGGCCTCCGCCTTTATTAGCCTCTCTATCTAATCTGAAGATGCGCTTACCTTCAATATAGATCAATTCATCCCCTGAGCGGTCGTCCAACCAAGATTCGCATGCACAAAGTATGTTGAAGTTGCTCAGCAGGAGTGCTATCTCCAGTTTCTTTGGTTCAAGGCTACGACAGTTGATTCCACACAGGGTTAAGCCCTTGAGCTTATTTATCTCCTCCGCTATACGGATTTTGTCAGGGTAAGATAAAGGATGATCATGATGAAGGCTGACCTGTGTTTAGTGGAAGGGCTAGGGGTTGTAGGTCTACTACAGCAAAAAGCATGTTTTTAGCCTGCAAATATGACTAATTATACAGCATTCATTCAATACATAGTTTTAAAAAAAATCTGAAAGTGTGACGTCACACAATTCTAAACACCCCCCCACCCCCTTGTCACACTTTGTCACACAAAAAAAAAGACCCCCCCACCCCCTCGGGCGTGACATACTTAATGGATCACCCCTGAGGTAGACTAGAATGATTTAGTCCCAATACATACGTTTATATACAGTAGGGACCCTTCTGTACCTGAGGTAGACAGGCAGATTCCTTCTTTACCTGAGGTAGACAGGGCAGAGTCTTTCTTTACCTGAGGTAGACTAGAATCATTTCGTCATACATACATATAACTACAAATGCTTTTATAGATGCAGGCATGCAGTGATGTATGGAAAGTACTTACAAATCATGGGCCTGGCCGTCTTTTTAAAACCGCGCCAGACTAGACAGGTGCCGTACTATGCAGCACAGGGACCCAGTGTACCTGCAGCAGATGGCCAGGCAGCTGGCAGGATACAAGGGCTGCGATTGGCTGAAATGGTAGTCTACTCTAAGTAGCCTACTAATGAGCTCCGGCTAGTCTACCCTGAGTAAAGTCTGAGTCGTCCATTGGTCGGGCTGCAGTCTGCCTAACAAAGGGTATATATAACTTACTTCCTACATGGTTCTAGGTAATTTGAAGTGTATTAAATAAATGTGACTGAGTGTCCCCTTTGAATTGTAAATCTATGTTAAGAAAATTACCATGTGGAAAAAAACAAACCCAAAAGTACCTATGTACATATCAAGCACAAAAGTGTCATTCGTGGCTTGAGGTGTCTTTTGAAATCACCCTATCAGTGGGAGATTAAGTTATACTTAAATTATTTAAATTACTGCAATTCCTTACTGCAATTCCTTCTGAAATCACCATATCAGTGGGAGATTAAGTTATACTTAAATTATTTAAATTTATTCCTGAATGAATGCATCATCAAGAACACTGTCCCAAAGGGACTGCAAGGCAAAATAACACCACAAATACCCGAGAACAACTGGGAATTTCTACTACAATGGGAAGAAATACTACTAGAATGTGGCAAAAAACTAAGACTACAACTAAAAGACTACTACTAAACAAGACGAGAGACTCTAAAACAAGACTACATAAAAGCAACAACAGTACTAGAAACAAGATGCAACAAAGAAGAATACAGTCTACCCAAGCGCCTATATTTATAATTCTAGGCTACCCAAGCGCCTGTCATACATAAGTCTTGTCATGTCTATTTCAAATAGCAAAATGTTATATTATAATCTAATTATAAGCCTATAATGTAGACCACCACCTGTTGTGTTATATTCACCACTTGGATTCTCAAGAGAGTAATACGTTATCCTTGCACAAACTTTGAATGTACTTGTATGTATATATTTATTCATATTCATAAATGTTGTTGACATGCCAGTCACCATGGTTACAGTAATTTTTGTAGCAAAATGTGATCATTTATAGTACCTCAGTACCTGTTGAAACTCAAGTAAGCATCCTCTGCCTGATGAAGAGTTATTAGATAACTCGAAACGTAGCATTATGAGATCACTCCAAAAAAACACCAGAAAATGTCATCAAATACCTGAGACTTCAAATAAAAATCGGAAAAATAAAACTCTTGTGTTGGGTTTTGTGTGATAAAAATATTCTTCAAATTATTTAAATTACTGCAATTCCTTCTGAAATAGTTACTGCCAGACAATATGCATCCCATCGTGAAATCATTTTACAATTGGTATCCTTTAAGGATGCAAAACTGATCCCCTCTTGCTTGTCCAGGAGTGTATGGTGGCTTTACCCTATGCCATCGTCTTTGGGGAGGTTATCCGGATCCACTCACCCCTTTGCAACCATGCTAAACATTGTTTGTTAGTCAGACCAAAACACCCACCCGCTCACAGTGAAATATTTTTGAACGCTCCGTAAAACACATCGGACGGGGGGGGGCACTCCTCAACTTTTTCTATAGTAACTATGTATGGACATCAAATCAAATTCAGGACCCTTATTATGGGAGGTATTTCAATAAAAGGGGAACTGATGAAAATATATACTCCTATTTAGGGGGAGACTTGTAATACCCTTGTGGGGAGACTTGAAATACCCTTATGAAGTGTGTTTAAAGAAAGGTCGCATTTACTCTTACCCTTTTTCCTTGGAATCGTATTCACACCTAGTAACCAATACTAACGGAGTGCCCCCCCCCCCCCGGAAGTACACATTTTAGCAGGTCATGCCACTAAGTAGGGTGTGTTCTGCATGATAATGTCACAAATTATGTAGTGATGATAGCACATGCACACGTGACTATGACGTTTGTATTTCTTTGACAGGGGACATGGGAAGTATGGGGCTTGGTTACATGGGACAGGAGCATTTGTTAACATCAGAAAGGGTCACATCAATCCCCCCCCCCCAAAGTTACAGTATCTTTAAAAACAAAGAGTGCCCCCAGTCTCCACTGCATGCTCCCACCTTCACCAACCAAGATACACACAGACGAGGTGCAGAGGGGTCCCCCCCCCCTGAGGTCGGAAAGTCGCCAAAATTAAGACCTCCAGGTCGCAAGGTCGTTTTTATAGAACCTATATCCTATAATCAATTTTGTGCAAAGGTCACTAGGTCGCCTAAATTATTGCACCAGGTCAAAAAGTCACCTGGAAACCAGCCCAGGTCGCCGGGTCCCTGAAAACCCGTCTGCAGTCACCACGGAGAGCCTGGCCCAAAAGTTGACAGCAAGTTGCAACAGTTTGGGTGAAGAACCAGGCCTACACATAGGTCACATGCTGGATCATTTATTGACAGCTTTGCTTGGCCACCGGGCTTGCCGAGTACTAAATTATGCCTTGCAGATGGGGTGGTCGGCCACAAAGTAGGGCGAATTACTTGCGAGAGATGCCAACCGTCCAAAATCGTAATTTTCAGAATTGTAATTTTCAGAATTCAAGCCTGTGGAATTCGTAATTAAATTTGTAATATCATTCATAAGCAGATTCATATGAGACATCCCTATTTCCAGCTAAGTTTAACTGCCTTCCGCTGCCGCCACTGGTCGCTAGGCGACACGGTTACAATGTATTTTGACATACCTCTGAACAATATAATGCAACAATTTGTGCTAAACTGCTATATGGTTTGTCTTCAAGCACTGTGTCAACGCTACATGGGTGAAACTACGCAAAAAGGCCAGCCTTAATATACTAATTCATCATTGGTGGGTAGACTCGAGATGCATTCATGCATCATGATGACTGATGAATGATATCTACATGCACTATGCACAACCCACTTCAGCGGCCATGGTCACTCCACACCCAAAAAGCTGCACCTAAAGCTACTCCCAAGAAATATATATATATATATATATATATATATATATATATATATATATATATATATATATATATACATACATATATATATATATATATATATATATATACATACATATACATACACATACATATATATATATATATATATATATATATATATATATAGAGAGAGAGAGAGAGAGAGAGAGAGAGAGAGAGAGAGAGAGAGAGAGAGAGAGAGGTTTATTTAGGCCATGTTACAGCCCATATACACATTTTACTTTTGATAGGCAATCAATGAGTATGGAACTTTGAGCATGGAAGAGGTGGCCTAGCCTAGGCCTATGTCCGGACCAGATGGATTTGATGCAAAATCGGTTTAAGCATAAAGTCTCTTCAATGATAAGTCTGAATGCAATCCAATAACGGTACATTTTTTGGGACCAACAGGGTTAGCTAGCCTAGCCTAGCCCACATTTTATTCCCATAAAACGTTTTAAAATGTATAAATATTAAAGGATGTGAACTTGTATTTCATTTCCAGAACATCACATTCACAGTACAACAAATGGCCGAACCTAGTATTGAACCACCAACCTCCCGATCCATAGTCCCCGGCTTTAATGACTGAGCTAGCCAGTCTGTTGGGTTGAGATGGTCAAATTAGGTTAGACAACTATGTTTATAGTCGCCAGTTGGGTTGCTTTATCCAATCTGAACGTTTAGAAACCCACCATGGTTCATTGAACACGGTCATAGAATATCCTTCTAGCACTGTGGCAGCTGCATTTGAAGTGGCATATTATACGTGGGCTAGCATCCATCTTTTTTGATTGACATCTATAGACTAAGACCCGCCCAATTAGGCAGTTCGCTAGGACCTGGTCAAGCAACTATTAGTAGGCCCTACTCAATGACTTTGGACATTACCCAGCTAACAAAAAAACATTATTTTACGTCAAAATAACGTTTTAAACTTTACTTAAGGTTATGCCATAATAAAGAGCCTTCGAAAAACGTTGAAATATAACGTTATATAACGTTATAAAATGGTGTATAACACTATTTGTTTACTTGGTAGGCCTACACATGTACCTTATAAGTGGTCCGATTTTGTCACTACGCCAAAAAAAGAAAAAAGAAGGGTTGTCTCTGGTAACATGGGAAGAAAATGTAGGGTCGCAAGGTCCAATTTTTTTTAACATGAATGTATTAGCCAGCTTCTCCACCTAAAATAGAGCAAAAAAGGGTAAAAATACGAAGATTTCTTCAAAACTGCATTAGAAACGTAGGGTTGGCTGTCTTCGGATAGGGCAAATGGTTTTGATCTCTGCATTGTTGTATTCACATTGCAACTAATGCCCTTTAATAGTGAGTATTGAACCACCGGCCTACACTGAAAATCCATAGATTGAAAGGGTAAGTCAGTACAGACTATCCTAGGTTCGTCATATGCGTGTTAGTCATAATGGCAAAGTTATATTCAAAAATGACTGAGGGGTCAGTCAGTAGTGGCTAACCTAGGTTCATCATTGGTGTGTTGTATTTGTATACCACTAGTTGGGGCCACCTGTAAGATGCCTTGATCACCACTCGGTGGCTCCCCCTGTAAATTAAAAGACTAAGATGGGTTGGTCAGTACTGACCAACCTGACAATAATAACTTACCTAAGTAAGTTGTATAGGGAGCCCAAAAGGTGCACCATGACTAACTAAGTTAGGCACTAAGAGATTGGTTGTATGGGGAGCCTAGGAATATCAGTGTACTTGTTGATTGTTCCGGGCTCTACCAATTGAGCTATAATGCTGCAGCACTGGTAGTGCAGGGGCTTATGTCAGGATTATTGGCTTTGTGGGAATCGCATGTTAAAGTTTACCCATCATACATAAATATGTTCCCAGATTGTCCAGGTGTAAGAAAAAATATGATGGGAATTTTTTCGCCAATTTTTAGCTGCTATGGCAGCCATTTTTCTTGAAAACACTATAAAATTGAGAAAAAGGCTAAAAACAAGCTCATATATTTGTCAATAATTATACCTGACCACTCATACCCCCCAATATCATGCCTTAGCATTACATTTTGCCAATAACCTTGTTCCCAGGGCTAATGGTTGCCTAGCAACAGCCTATTTTGGTTGAATTTGCCTACACATATACAGGAGAGATTGGTTATCTTTGATATTGGGTTTGCTACTGGTATGTTGCATAGAAATCTGCCCAAAGGTTTACTCTAAAGAACCACATATATAAATTGTACACAATGTTTATAATGAAAGCTTTTTCTGAGTTTGTGATAACAATTTCAACGATGTTTATTTACAATTTTTGGTATACTCCTCATTTGCATTGATTGTCTGATCATCTACACGAGTACATATAGAAAGGTCAAATTCTCTATTATACTAACCACCATTGTGGTTTTATGCTCAATGATGCTCAGAGAATCCAAATCTGCTGAGAGCCATTCTGTAATTTGCATATTATGACCTGAATTCTGCATATTTAATTGGGTCAGGTAAATTAAACTGATTAGCATGGCAATGATGGCAAAAACACCCATATATATATTCAAAAAGGGTCAGTTCTTAAAGGAATACCTCCTGTGAATAGGATTACACCACAAATAGAGTTTCACTTTCACCTAATTAGCATAATTTATGCAAAACTGTAGATAACTAATTATATAACTATTTACACATTCATTCTTGTAAATTAGGAAAAAATATGAACACATGATACTAAATCAATGAGACTCAGTAGACATATGCTACATTACATATTAAGCCTCTATCAAAAATGGCAGCCATATTCCAAGATGGCTCCCAACGAAAACTAGAAAGAGCTGTATCTTTGCTTCTAATTAAGATAGAAACACAAATAAAAGTGATAATAGTACTATTTTGTGGACAGGGAATTCAACCATACCATTTTAGAGAGTCCATGTGGCAGCCATCTTGGATTCTGCGATACTTATCTATCCAAAAGCTTAAGAGAAATATGATTCCTACCCTAAATTCTATGCAAACTTATCATTCATATTATCTAACTGCTAATTTACTGCATCTTATGTACCAGAAATGTGTTTGAGGACATAATCATAGTATAGAGGATATATGTCTATCTTATATGGTATAGAAGAGAGCTATTTATACAGTTGCCGCTTCAGGATTTTCCTAAGGGGGGGGGGGCTCAACCTCTCTGACTGTTAACCTAGAGAAATTGGGCATTATCTCCGAGCACAGCAAGCAAAGTCTCATTGATTTACCTCAAGGAGGCTACAAGAGAAAGAAGAAAGAGATCTACCTCATCATACCATACAAATTCACAGACAATACCCCAATTGCAAAAGTGATGCTGAAAAAAAAACAAGTGAGGGCAAGGAGCAGGACATTGATGTCAGGTGACTGAATGTTGACCTGCTGTGCTTTGGGAGGTCTTATATAGTATAAACTATACTATTGACAGTGGTACGGCCCAGCTGCACCCGGCCTGGACCTCCCGGGCCTGTGAGCCATTAGGGCAGCCACCAGTAGTCAGTGGGTTGGTATTTAAGGTAGCCAACCACCAGGCACTGACAGTTCTGTCTGGGAGCTCTTGGGAAGCGCTGTCTTAATGAGACAGGCCCATTTGTGAACAGCAGAACGCCCCTGAGTACTGTTGATGAGACATAACTCCTGGGGTGAGTCTAATCATTACTGAATTTAGCAACATTGCACTGTAAACTACACATGTTTGGTTGCTAAGTTGACCATGATAAGTCGGAAGAAGGCAAAATGGGTTTTGAATGGTTGTTCTCATCAACACCATCTTTTTGAGCTATACCTCAACCAATTCCGACCAAATATAAGTATTCTTGAGCTATTTAGATGTTTGAAATGCTGCCAGGTTGGCAGCCATCTTGAATTTAGGAGCCTTACCTCCCCTTCTATATGGATCTATACCATCAGTTTGAGCTATTGCATGACCATGTCCATCCACAAACAATGATTACGGAGTTAAATGTTTAAAATCACGGTCTGTTTGGCGGCCATCTTGGATTTTGGGGGTTACAGTGAAATTCCCCTTGCCTCCCAATCTATATTGATTGCTCTCACCAATACCATCATTTTAAGCTATTACATGACCAATTCCATTTATAAAGAAGGATTTTAGTGTTGAATATTAAATATCGAGGCCCAATTGGTGGCCATCTTGGATTTAGGGGCGGTTCCAGTAAAAATCTGCCTTGTCCCACCTCCTATATTGATTGTTCTCACCAATACCATCATTCTAAGCTATTACATGACCAATTGCATTGATAAACAAGGATTTTAGAGTTGAATGTTAAAAATTGAGGCCCAATTGGTGGCCATCTTGGATTTAGGGGGTCCTAGCGAAAATACACCTTGCCTCCCCTCCCATATTGGTTGTTCTCGCCCATACCATCATTTTGAGCTATTATACGACCAATTCCATTGATAAACAAGGATTTTAGAGGTGAATGTTAAAAATTGAGGCCCAATTGGTGGCCATCTTGGATTTAGGGGGGTTCCAGTGAAAAATTGTGTTGCCTCCCCATCCAAAATGGTACAGGGGGTCAAAATGAACCTGCATGCCAACTTTCAAAGTTTTGTCTAGTAAATCCCCTGGGGACCCAAAATAGAAGTTAACAGCCCTCACTATAAGGAAATTTGATCAAAACAAACTGTTGCTAGGCAACCACCAGCCCTGGGAACAAGGTTATTGGCAAAATGGAATGCTAAGGTGTGATATTGGTTGGGTATCAGTGGTCAGGTATAAATTTAACACATATATGAGCTCCATATTACCCTTTTTCTCTATTTTATAGTGTTTTCAAGGAAAATGGCTGCCATAACAAATTGAAATTATCGAAAAAATTCCCATCATATTTTTTCTTACACCTGGACAATCTGGGAACATATTTATGTATGATGGGTAAACTTTAACATGCGATTCCCACGAAAATACATAAGCCCCTGCACTATGGGCTGCTACGGGCATTATTTCTGAGAAGAGTGGTCATAGAAAAAGATACCAGACACAAGGTATCGCTGGAAAGCTGTGAATATGTAGATTATAGACCTGGTGAGTGTAAAACTCTCTGTGGGGGACAAACTTGGTACTTCTACATTGAAAATAAAAAGTTGGAAATGAGGTTTTAATAGGAAAATATACATTTTGCTGCAATTCAACAGATTAATTATTGTTCATTGTGTCTTAGCATGATATCATATAATGCTAATACATGAATCTGACAAATAGTAGGTCAAAGGTCAAAGGTCTAAGGTCTAAGGTCAAAGGTCAAGTATCTGGTGTTTTGATATGATCTGAAATCATAACCTTCCATACAGAAAGGCAATATATATTATGATACAAGATTTTTATGTGACCTCTAGCATAAAGGTCAAGGTCATTATATCAATTTCACATTTGTCTGGGTCTACAATGGCACACCAGGTAGGCAGCTCTGCAATATAGAAGGAGAAGGCCTGCCTACTTTGGGTTCAAAAGCAATGAGGTGAAACCAACTGAGATATAAGGTCAAAACTATATACATGCCTTGTAAATTTAAAGGGGCATAATCACTGAGCATGTCCCATTCACATTTCTAGTACTGTTCTAGTTTCTAGTTTCCTATGTGGTTTAGTGTGAGTGGTGATATTGCCCCTGTAGGGAGTGATCATTTTTTTAACAAGGGGGATTGGGTGGGTGAGATGGTGTGTTTTTTCTAAGGAGCATGCAGAATTTTTTATTAACCCCTCCCCTATGGGTCATAAATCAGTGCATACAGGGCCACTGAAGCATATTAACAGGCAAAATTTTTAGCTCAAAACAGAGTGACATTTTTTTGAACCCCAAACAGGGGTCAAAGTCTTTTACACTCCCAAGTCCAGGGGTCAAGATATTTTGGTCCCCACCACTTTTCAATGCATGTACATCCAGAGATGATAAAGTTGGACATGACATCATCTGCCACAAGGAGGAAATATCCACTGGGAATCTCATAGTAAAGTACCTCATGAGTTGGAAGTCCTCCTATGTCAGTCATTTTAAAATTGATTATGTTTTGGAAAGAAAGTCTAGTACTTCATATATGTCTTGGTATGGTAGTTGGGGATGGAAATGATAGTTCGCCCAATACTAGATTGGCGTCAGGTGGAAGACAGTCCAGTACTACTAATGTTGGTATGGTAGTGGGGAATGGAAATAACAGTCTGCCCAATAATAGATCAATGTCAGGTGGAAGTGGTTATCCGGATGTATGTATGCAGGGGCACACACTAACGCTGGCCTGGGAGCCAATGGCCCGTAATTCTTGCTACGGCCCATAGTTTTCCAAAGAATTAGCTTCCTATGGGCCGGGGTGGCCCACAAGAAGGGGGGAAGGAAACCCATGGAAAATATCATGTTATCATTACAGGCATGTAATACCATTGGAAAGAATAAATCAACAGAAATATGTATGTTTTGATTACATTTTGATGTTCCTAATCAATAATAACTATGATTTTCTCTTTGAAAAAAGTAAATGCTTTTATTGGACCCGCAGATTTAGGTCCGGGCACATCGAGTTTTGAAGCTGCGGGCCTGGGTGGCCCATGGCTGATAAAGTTAGTGTCTTCCCCTGCTGTATTGGAGCAAAGATGTTGCAAGCAACCTCAACAACCTACACTGTTCCATGGCCTCATGTCAAAAGTCAAAAGTACCTGGAAAGAAACTACAATCAAACGAGGACAGCTTTCTTCTTCATGTCCATCGAGCAGCATTTCAGCTAAGGATCTGGAAGTTAGCTCACATTGGCTTTCAAGAGTTAGAAAATCCGGGTGTGCGGGGGGAGTCGCGTTGAAATTGTCCTAGACCCACACAACCCCTCCCGCCGGCTCAGGAAGCCCTTGGAGCGGGGGCTGTACAATCTTTTCTAAGGCTAAACCACGCCCTCAGAATGAGATGAAATCAACACACAGCCCAGAAAAATTCGTTATAAACGAATTTCCATCTTAAAGATTCGTTAAAACAGGATTATTTTACTATAGTAATGTATGAAAGGGGAATTTGGTACAGCAACTTGTTTGTTATATCCGAAAATTTGTTATAACCGAATTCGTTGTAGCGGAATTTTACTGTAGTACGAACAACATTGAGTTGAGTTTTGAGTTTTTCAAGATTTTTATTTGGCTCATGTAACGTCTCTCAAACGAGGCCAAAAAATAACAACATAATTATGTAGATATTTCAATCATCAATGATAACAATTTACACAAGTACCAAAACTCCAGCTGTTCAGTACACAAAAAACACAGACAGAAAAAATTCAGGCAGCGAAGTGAGCGTCGTTTGTTTGAAATACAATGGGGCAAGAATAATGACTTTCATATCACATTCAATTTCTCATATCAAGTACTATCTTGGCTGGTTTAGCATTGACACATGTTGAAACATGCACTCCATGCTACCAGAAACCATTGACTCTGAGGATTATTAATGTAAGAAAGGTAAAAAAGGTCAAGAATGCATACAAGACACAGCATCGAGTAAAATTAGGTGATTCTTGTTGTTCATAGTGTAAAAGAAAGATAAGTCACCTTCACCATCAGGCTATCATAAGATATGTTATGCATGTATTTTACATGTACTTTCAATGTAAGCAGGCCCCTTGCAATCACTTGTCTGCTGCTGGATGGAAACATATATGTATCATGAGGTCATGTCCTTGACATGACATCATGACCTTGATATGACCTCAACAGGAACCTATTTCATACACTCCGACATAACATTGTATTAGGTAATAAATGTCACACTCCACACATAAAGAGTTGTCACAACACATCTGATCATATACCAAATGGTCAACCTTTGACCTTGACCTTGGACCTCAAATCTCAGATTTCATTCATGGCAATGCTACTTAATCCCCATGTGGCAAAATATGCACTCAGTCTTTTTTTGCTTTTATTTGCTTTTTTTCTAATTAAAAGCTTATTTTCAACTTTATATTTTCAATGTACAACTGCCAAGTTTGTCCCCCACGTAGCTTTTTACACTCACCAGGGTTGTAATCTGCACATTCACAGCTTTCCAGTGGTACCCAGTGTACAGTATCTTTTTCCGTGACCACTGATGAGGTGATGAACACCTCCGTGCTGCAGCATTACTAGCCAGGCTGTTGGATTGAGGTGGTCAATGAAGCTAGTGTATCATGTTTGCCGTCTCATGCAAGTTTAAGTTTCTGGTAAAAGGGACATTTAGCAAGTATTGTATGTAGTGCAGTAACGTGATGAAACATGCATGTTGGCACTGGCTATATAGAGGTCTGGTTTGGCTCTGCTCTCACAACTCATCTTGTTCCCGGCAGTAAGGACCTTCAGCAAACCCAACATAGCTCATTGAATGTGGATGTTGGCCCTTATACATGCTTTGGTATACGTTTTATGAGCTACAGCGTGGTTGCTAAATGTCCCTAATATATGGTGTGTCTATATAGATCTATACCTACACTGGACATTGAACACTATTCTATTGTATATCAGCACTCAGGAAAACATGGGTTCGAATCCCACTCTCGGGTCAATTAGTAGTACTGTTGATATCAGCATAATGCACCTAAATTGAAATAATTTACATGATTTGTCCTCTGAATACAATATCAGTACAATGTTCATATCTCTTTTTTACATCTATATAAACACTTAAAAATGTTCCATGTTAGCCCATAATACAATGCAGTATTATTTATGTCATAGACTTTCCTTTATATTATGATTTGCCTGATTGGGAATCGAGCCAGGTACCTTCATATACATGGTCTATTGCTCTATGAGGTGAGCTAGCATGACATGCCTTGTCTGATGGACAATCATTTCTCTATTCGTAGTCACACTTTAACATCATCCTTAGACGTGTGAATCCCAACGTTGATAGACTACAATACTTGATTTACTTGACTAAGCTTAGGCAGTGCTCATATTTCTGTTATTGACAGTTCACACTGTCAACAGTGGAAATTATTCCTGTTATTGACAGTTCCATATGCGAACTGTCAATAGTGGAATATTTCTGTCTTATTGACAATTCCCACTGACATTGGAGTCAAAAAGTGTTTATTTTGGGCAAAAGTGTTTTTTTGGCAACAGTATTTTGCCCCTAAAATCGGTTCCGGACCCAAAAATCGATTTTGGACCTAAAAATCGGTTTTGTAGCTAAAATCGGTTTTGTAGCCAAAATCGGTTCTGTAGCTAAAATCGGTTTTTGCCCCCAAAATCGTTTTTTACCCCAAAAGCGGGTCTGCCCCCAAAATCGACCTTTCCACCAAAATCGACTTCTCCACCAAAATCGACTTTCCCACCAAATTCGACTTTCCCACCAAAATCAACTTTCTCACCAAAATCAATCTCAGGTTTATGGCAAGGTTAGGTAGGGGTAAAGGCCCACTAAATCATATATGGGTAAATATCGGGAAAACTGTTCACATATTATTCTGAGTATTTTTTATTTCAACTTATAAAAGGGTTCTAAATGATTATTTGTGCAATGATTTGTCAGCCTTATCCTGCAAGAAATGAGGAAAAAACTTGACCCAAATATTTTTTTTGAGAGTGGGCCTTTTACCCCTGCCCAGGGGTAAAAGGCCCACAAATTGTGCCTGCAGAGGGCCTATATTTGCAACCTTGTGACCATGGCCATTTTCAACCAGGGAAAATAATTTCACTGACTATTGTACATTTGGACATATTTGAAAATAGCTTTAAGGGTCTAAATACTAACTTTGTTGCCTGGGCTCCTTTTTTTGGGCAACTCTCCGATCACTGGGAAGCTGACCCCCCAGAAAAATTGTGGCCCCCACCCCCCTCCTGGGGTAAAAGGCCCACACAAGGGGTAAGAGGCCCATGGGCCTTTTACCCCAAAATCGAGATAGACCTTTTACATAAGGCTACACATTTTCTTCGAAGGTCACATGACAGATCTGCAACTAATAGTTACTTTTATATATTATTTATGCTTAAATTATACTTTTATATACTATCCGACTGCCCTTATATTATGGGCCTCTTACCCCCAAACCTAAGTAGGCCTTTTACCCAAAATGGGCCTTTTCAAACTGTTCAAACTGTCAATGCCAGGACAAAATTCCCCTATTGACAGTTCACACTGGCAATGAGAGATTATTTTAGCATATTGACAGTTCCTTTTTGGAACTGTCAATAAGAGAATCTTCTTCCCCTTATTGACAGTTTGAACTATCAATAAGGGAATTATATCCTGATGTTGACAGTTTGAACTGTAAATAAATTTTATTCTGTTATTGAAAGTTCGAACTGTCAATAGTCACGGCCGTAAAAAAAGCATGCCTCTCTGTAGCCCAAAAAAAACACCACCGCCTGCAATTTTAAACACTCCCTTATGGATTTACATATTTTATGATAAGCTAGGCCTATATATATCTTATATGGTCCGTTTTCTATTTACTAATAGACCCACAGTGTTTTTTGCCTTTGTAATGTCGGGAGTGTACATATATATGGGGGGGGGGGGGTAGATGGGGGGTGCCTATGTCACACGTCAATTTTTTTTAAATGGGCATGTCACATGTTACTAAGGAAAAAGCCATGTCACTAGTGTCACTAGGGGGAAAATGTAGGAGCACGATAAATAATACAATTGGGCTCATGAGGCCATAGGCCTCAGGAATCTTTTAAAATTTGACTGCCCACAAGGATGGGATTTGAAGGACTCAGCATGGGCAGCCAGATAGGGCCCAGGTGGGCTGAGCCCATGTACTGAACTTAGCTTTTAATGGATTTCTTGCATTGCACATATTTTAATTTATCCTCACTTGTCCCTTTTATCTAGAAAATGCAAGTTTAAATTATTTTTCTCATGCTATGTTGTCTACCTGGGTTTCACCTGGGCTAGAGCTGGGCTAAGTGGGCTGAGGTCTGCATGGGATTTCCATGGGCTTGGTGTGGGCTGCCAGGTGGGCCCCATGTAAGCCAACACACCAACTTTACTTTCTGGGCTAATTCTACCAACACAACTTTCATGATTATGTTTCAAAGACCTTTCCCCAGAAGAGTGGGGTTCACCTGGGCTAGACCTGGGCTAAGTGGGCAAGTATTGCTTCTGAGCTTACCACTAAATGTCATCATTGAGAGTACATGGGATTTGATATCCTATAGACATTTTCTTGTCTTTATTACAATGAGTCATAAATTCACAATTCCTTTAAAACCATTGAAATGATACAGTTTTCACATTACATTCATATTATACGAAATTGTCTACACTAGTTTGAATACGAATAGAGAAATGAAGAGTATTCTGATACTGACACCTTTCCCCGGGATATGATTATAGTACATAATCCCAGGGCTCCCTCAGGTATCACTATCAGACTCACAGGAACTCTGACTGTGTCACCCAATGTGATCAGAGTTGTAGTTAGTCGAAGGATGCATGTTGCTTCTCCTCCCTAAATTAAGAGAAGATATGACACTAAATGCAGATAAATCAATTGACCCACTTGAATACTTGTTGGTAACTACTCTTAACATGTATGGTCATCAACTACATACCAACTAAGCTTATAGCTAAAGAAAATGTTGGGTCTGTCCCCCCAGCCCCCAGTGCCCACCCCTCCACCCCCAATTACGTGTTCCCCAAATAAAGGAGCCCACCTGGGTCCCACTTAGATCTGAACAGGGCCAGCCCACTTCAAACCTGGGCAAGCTCTTCTGGGCCCCACCTGATAGCCCTGGTCAAAACAAAGCGGGCCCCAGATGGGCAGCCCATATGGGCCCCATAAGGCAGCCCATCTGTGACCCATCTAGGGCCCACTCGGGTGACGTCATAATATTTACACACATACGGAGCTAGGCTGGAGAGGGTATTACTAGGGTCCGTATGTTTGGGAATGTCAGGGAACAGACAGAAGAGGTCAGGGAAGAGACAGGAGAGGTTGGGAAATAGACAGGAGAGGTCAGGCAAGAGACAGGCGAGGGCAGGGAATAGACATGAGAGGTCGGGCAAGAGACAATGGGGGTCAGGGAAGAGACAGGATAGGTCGGGCAAGAGACAGGAGAGGTCAGGGAAGAGACAGGGAATAGACAGGAGAGGTTGGGGGATAGACAGGTGAGGTCGGGCAAGAGACAGGAGAGGTCGGGCAAGAGACAGTAGAGGTTGGGGAATAGACAGTAGAGGTTGGGGAATAGACAGGAGAGGTTGGGGAATAGACAGGAGAGGTCAGACAAGAGACATTAGAGGTTGGGGAATAGACAGGAGAGGTTGGGGAATAGACAGGAGAGGCCAGGCAAGAGACAGGATAGGTCGGACAAGTAACAGGAAAGGTCGGGGAAGGCACTGAGAATGTCATATACCTACGATGGCCTGTTTGGTCGATAGGTATGCGGCCATATATATATATAGAGAGAGAGAGAGAGCTTTAGGACAGGTCTGGCCATAAACACTCATGATAGAAAAGGTTAGTAAGATACAAGTACGATGGCTGGTTAGGTCAGTAGGCTAGTAGTTTTATAAGTCTTACATCTATATAAAGAATATGTCTATATAAAAAAATACTGTCTTCTCACGTCCAACACCATATCCTCACGTGCACTACCATCTCCTCACGTACACTACCATCTCCTCACGTACACTACCATCTCCTCACGTACACTACCATCTCCTCACGTTCACTACCAACTCCTTACGTCCACTATCAACTCCTTAGGTAGTGGTAGGGGTCGTGAGGAAGTGGTAGGGGTCGTGAGGAAGTGGTAGGGGTTGTGAGGAAGTGGTAGCGGTCGTGAGGAAGTGGTAGCGGTCGTGAGGAAGTGGTAGGGGTTGTGAGGAAGTGGTAGCGGTCGTGAGGAAGTGGTAGGGGTTGTGAGGAAGTGGTAGGGGTCGTGAGGAAGTGGTAGGGGTTGTGAGGAAGTGGTAGGGGTCGTGAGGAAGTGGTAGGGGTCGTGAGGAAGTGGTAGGGGTCATGAGGAAGTGGTAGGGGTCGTGAGGAAGTGGTAGGGGTCGTGAGGAAGTGGTAGGGGTTGTGAGGAGATGGTAGGAGCCACTACTACCATTTCGTCACCACTACAGCCAGCTCTGTACTCTGTTGTCTACCACCGTTTATACACAAGGAGTCTGTGGGCAAAGTTTCAGCTCTGTAGGGCCATTATTTACCGAGTTATGGAAGAAAAGACTCTTTTTAATGTAATTTCTCCCAAAATCCATATAATTTTTTATTTTATTTTTTATCATGAAGGTAGAAGTTGGACTGAACTTATTTACCCGTTAAAATAATTCTAGGGCCATGGTAGGGGCCGTGAGAAAATGGTAGGGGCCATGAGGAAATGGTAGGAGCCACTACTACCATTTCGTCACCACTACAGCCAGCTCTGTACTCTGTTGTCTACCACCATCTAGGGCTGTGATTATTGATACATCTTTCTGTTAGGATTTCTGAGCGAATATATATGCTTGGCTACCCGTATGTCTTGTATCTATGTTGTACTTTGTAGTAGTTGAAATGTTAGCACTCAAGAGGTTTTGCACCTGTGTGGATGGATATTCCGGGCTGTGTTGGTGCTGCCACCTAGAGGCTAAGTCAAGCTGGCCTCAACTCCTTTCATATATATATAAGGTAATGGAGATCGCAAGCCTTGTGTTGGAGGTCATGTGGATCTAAACCATTTTTCTGTAAGCTAGTACAGTCCCCCACCTCCCTTCTCCCTTTTTAAAGTGCACATATATATGTAAAAAAATGTCTCTATGATTGTTTTAATGAATAGATAAGTAAAGTCCAACTTCTACCTTTATAATTAAAAAAAGATAAATTAAAAAAATTGATTTTCAACGAAATTATACCCAAAAATGTCTTTTCTTCTGTAACTCGGTAAATAATGGCCCTACAGAGCTGAAACTTTGCCCACAGACTCCTTGTGTTTAAACAGGCAATAGCTATCAGAGTACAGAGGTGCCTTTCCCGACCTTTTCTATCTCTTCCCCGACCTATCCTGTCCCTTCCCAAGCCTCACCTCTCTGCCTCCCTTCCCAAACCTCTCCTGTCCCTCCCCTGTCTCTTCCCCTAACATACGGACCCTATATATACCCTCCCCAGCCTACCTCCGTATGTTGCTACATATTATGACGTCACAGAGGGAGTTCCCTAGGGGTTTCCCGGAATGTAGACTGGTTTTTGCATATTTTTGTAAAAGGGACAGGTGACAATGTCCGTATGTTGAGAGGGCCGTATGTTGGATGCCGTATGTTGATATTTTGTAAAAAAAGATACGGAGGGTATACGGAGGACCAACTGAAACAGAAAAAGTACTTTTGGTGTATAATTGCCGCATCTTGACCGCATCTTTCGGCCGTATCTTATATTTTATATCAACATACGGTGAAACGCCTTCCAGGCGACCTGGGCTGTTTTCCAGGCAACGTTTTGACCTGGTACCATAATTAAAGCGACCTGGTAACTTTTGAAAAAAATGTTGAACAGGGAGTATAACTATGTCAATATACTTTAAATGGTTATTGTGCCTATGTGGGATTCATACCCACAATCTATTGGAAAATGATCCAGGATTCCAGATCCTTTTTCTTTAGACTGAACTGCTCAATACCCTTGACTGCTCAATGCCATATCCATCCAGCATATCCGGTCGGCTGAATACACCTCTCTATGCTATTTCCCAACATTGAGAAACCGTCTACCGTTTATGTTTTTTGTTACCTCTCTGCCCAGTTTCCCACCATACTCCTCCCTTATCCTTCCTACACAAGCAGAATATAAATGCGTACATGATGTCATATAATATATGCACTGAGTTGACTGGTAAATTGACGTTTTGCTGAATAATATCACAAATCATAGAGCAGGTGAAAGCAATTGACAGGGACAGTCTTCACATCGCCTCAAGAGTATGAGGAGTCAGCACCTGTTCACTGGAATTGCGTAGGCACCTATGAGATTGCATGGGCACCAATGGACTTGCATGGGCAATCATGGAATTGCATAGACATTAACAGAATTGCATAGGCATAGGCACCTTGCAGCAGTAAGAGAGACAGTTTGGAGAGTGGCAGTGGTGAGAGTGGCAGAGCAGCAGAATGTAATTGCATAAGCATCAATGGAATTGCATAGGCACCTTTGGAATTACGTAGACACCAATGGAATTGTACAGGCAACAATGTATAGTGATGGAATTGCATAGGCACCCATGGAATTGCCAAATCACCCATGGAATTGCAGAGGCCTGTACATAAAACTTTTGCCTTTTGGATTTGCAGACCCTCATACTTCCATTCTGGCATTTGCAAGGTACCAACTAAAAGCAACTTTTGCCTGCCTCTGGCAGCACAGTCCAGAACATGGACTATCACAGGGCAGCATAGGGTGGCACAGGAAAGCAAGTGGAAGCACATGGTGCTACATGGCAGCACAGTCAAGTGGACACAGAACCTTGAATCAACATTGATAAATCATTGTCAATGGGGGTTCAATGTTGATTAAACTTTCAATGTTGAACAGAATTTTGTGCCCACTGGGAGCGTAATACAGGACAGCACAGGGCAGCACAGGGCAGCTTAAGGCAGGACAGGGCAGCAACGGGGTAGCTTAAGGCAGAACAGGGCAGTACAGGGCACTTTTAGGCAGGACAGGATGGCACAGGATACATACACCAGGTCAGTAGAGAGAGATCAGCGGAGATCAGGGGAACGTTCTCTACCTCACAGTGGTTGAAAAGGGGTGGGGGGGGGGGGGGGGGCAGGGACATAGAGCAAGGGGTAGGCTAAGTGTTGTAACAAAGATGATATACCAGAAATTATAATTTGTTTACACAATGAAGTCTTAGTTTATATAGCTGAGATACATGCAATTATTAGTTAAATGCTATTGGCCTGATTAAATGCAAACAATTAATTAGCCTAACTATGTACTCTAAAAATGGCTGCACAATTAGGCCTCGTATCCTAAGTCCCCATCTATATGATTATTCTTCCCACAGAAAACAAAGAAATATGGTAAAATTTGAAAAGCATACCTTTTCCTTAGAACTATGACCATGAAAAATGACCTTGACCTTGAATAAACCATCTAGCTCTATCAGGATCATTTGTAGGACATTGCAGCAATAGCCATGTGTCATCATATACAAATCAGTTTGATGTTAGCAAAGTAATATGGACAATTTGAAAAGCATACCTTTTCCTTAGAACTATGACCTTGAAAAATGACCTTGACCTTGGATAAACCATCTAGCTCTATCAGGATCATTAGTGGGGCATTGCAGCAATTGCTGTGTGTCATCATAGACAAATCTGTTTGATATTAACAAAGGTATGACCGTTCAAACCTGCATTGGATCTTCATCAAATTTTCAGAACTACAAATTTTTAAAAAGGGGCCCATGGCCCCTCATAGGCTAGATCCTAATTGCCTATTTCTTGCAAATGACTCCTTACATACTTGCCTACCTCTGTGCAAAGGATGGACATTTCTTGAGAAAATGCACAAGATCACACTATATGGCAGCTATGCCGCCCCACTAAATGCAATAAAACATTCCAGGGTAAGGGAAAATAGATTCTGTTTTATACCTCTCTAACCTATCTTTTTAATCACTAGCCAGTATTGGCCAGATACCATATAGTATACATACAATTTCATAAGCCATAAAGGGCAGCAAGACCCTCAGGCTTCATGTTGTTGTACCACTCTCCCAGCACAGTCTCAGATAAGACTCTGCCAAAACGCTCAGACTTCAGGAACTCTTTTGTGGAACAAGGGAGGAAACGGGTACTACTTATGTGCTCTTGCATCCCCATAACACACTACAGAATCCTTATATGGAAAATAATTCTCAAAAAATGTCCGAATTTCACCATGAAAACATGTCCAACACTTCTATAACTTTAAATAGTTTGCCATCAACTATCCCTTAACATATTTGAATCGAATCATAGGTGTATGTATTCATCTGCATATCTACAAAGCATGGTGTAGGTAAGTTTTTAGGGAAATCCGCCATGTTTTGGCAGGGAAGGAAGTAGTGCCGGTAGAAATATGGATGAGAGAATCTGCTGGGAGAATGGTTGTTACATTACCTCAAGACATTATCCCTTTACAGGCCACATTGTGTTTTACCGCATCATGCGCCTGGTCAACATGATGCATGAATGCAGCCCTGGTGAGTAATACCCAGTGCTGATTACAATCATGCATCATGCTGACCCTTTGAAAATGCATCAACCCTGTCCCAGTGGGCACAAAATTCAGTTCCATGTTGAATCAACATTGAATCAACATTGGATCAACATTGACAACCATCTATCAATGTTGATTCAATGTTCTGTGCCCACTGGGGTAGGGTAAGCATGATGCATTAATGTGACAAAAAGGCATATTGCATTATAGCAGCACTATGCGCCCATGAAAGGGCTAGAAAGAAGGGCTGAGTGAAGGTTCATTTGGTATAATAGAGATGGGATAAGGATTGTACTAGTAGGATAGCATCGGGTTAATATAGGTTACATTAGTGAGACCTATTATGAGGCCTACATGTTGGGGAGTCTGGGGACATTGTGTCACTCATTATAAACAGTAAAGGACAGATCTGTGCTTAATAATATATTTATTCCACCTTTTTCTATTGGCCTCAAAGTATCAAACTAGATAGATACAGTGATTCAAATCAAGTGCTGTCAGGAATGATTTTCAAATTCAACTTTGAATGACTCGACATTGGTGGAACACCGTGATCAATAGCAGTCACACGGATGGTTAGTTCTGGAGTTTCTTCATAATTAAAAACACCTTTGGCAAAGATTTGGCCCGTGAAACTGTCGATGGTCAGATAATCCCCAGCAGTGCCGCTTAACTTATACATGACACGAGCGTTATCCCTAACGCCCAACCCCTCATGGCCGTCCCGGTCCTCAGCCCGGACCTGCAGAATGAACACACCAGGGCTGTTGTTCTCCCTTATACTGGCTTCATACGTCCGGTTGGTGAATATCGGGGGGTTGTCGTTCACATCTCCTACAACCATTCTGAATTCCTCCCTGGCTACTTGTTTCTCCTCTCCTTTATCTTCACATGAAATCCTGATCTTGTGATTGTTCCTAGTCTCATGGTCTAGCCCTACGCTGGTCACAATCTTGTACCGTACATATTCATCGTACAATTTGACCATCTCAAATTTATCGTTATGAATCTGGCAGTCAAACTGGCCATTTAGACCATCATCTGGGTCATTTACTGCAACAAAAGCTACAAATTCTCCCACCCCGAGGTTCTCCATAACTTCTGGGTGCTTCACCCCATGTACATGGATGACAGGCGGGTGGTTACTCCCCTCTGATCTCAGCTCCAGCTCGATCCGATCCTCCAGGTAACGCTCAGATATACTGGACTGGAGATTGCTGCGCTCTCGCTGACTGATCTCCCTCAGTTCCGCTCCTGCAAGGAGGCAGCTGAGCAGGAAGACTGTTGGAAGGTGCCATGTAGTCACTAAGCATGCAGACATGACGGATTATCACGCTGTAGATGTGTTTGTGTAGGGGTGTTGTAGGGGTGTGGTATGGGTGGTGTACGGGTATGGTATGGGTGTTGTACAGGTGTGGTACAGGTGTTGTAAAGATGTTGTAAGGGTGTTGGTGTCAAGGTGACAGCGAGGTATGACAACCCGACGTGTCTAGTGTCTCACACTCATTAATGCTGCAAAAACAAAAACAGATGGTGGAGCTGGATATTTATCATGATATCTTGACAGCAGAGGAGGTAGGGGGGGAGGTAATGGTAGTGGAAGCAGGGGAGAAGCCTTTTAAAATAGGCTTCAAAACTTGGGGAGCTGTCATTAATTAAAAACAAAGGGGTTGGCATTTTGTGGAGAGGCACAATTTCCTTTAACTTATAGCATTGTGGTAGCTTTTTAATCTAAAAAGGGGCGCTCGGAATGTTTACGTTTCCCAAACGCAACACTCCATGTAATTAGAAAAAGGGGAGCATGAATTCATACATTATGTGGCTAACCATACATTACAATTCTTACTAGATCTGATTCAAGTGGGTATATCCGATTTTTCTTTAAATTCTAAATCTCACTTAAATGTATTCCAAACACTGTAAAAGTATAATATTTACAGAATAGAGGTCAATTAAATATCATTAATGGGTTGTAATAGGTCACAAAAGGATCCAATGTCCCCCAACCATGGGCTTTTTTAGTGCATTATCTATGGGGGGAATAAAGGAGTGCACGCTTTTATTCCAAAATGACCATATCTTGGTCAATAAAATGGAATTAGAGAAAAATCAGAGGGAATTATGGAGAATGGAGCAGATACAAAGTCAAATATATCATTTGTGAACATTCAGACTCATTTTTTGGGAAATCTATTTTTTTATCCCAAACATCGGATATACTAACTTTAACACAGTGAGAGAATTGTTGATCCTGCAGAGTTCAATTATCTCCAATACAGTAATTTCATTTTAACATAACCGTCCCACATGGGACAAAATCATTTTGAAACATCGATATGACTGCTAATCTAGCTAAATATGTCTAGAGGAAGAGCAAATATGAAATAAATCTTACCAGTCTCCTTCTTTACTGTTGGTGTTGGCCTGCTGCTTCCTACAGACTGACTGACGTGGGACAATCATTCTTGCAATCACTCTTACCACGTTTACACCATTATATGATGCCTATCTGCTAATATGTGTACTTATATAATGTATATTCCATCTCTGAGTTGTTGCTTTACCAGAGGCCAGAAACCCCCTCTCTTACACTCAGTGACAAGAGAACTATCAGAGCAAGTTATTATCACATCACAAATACTTATTGTATGTTATACCACCCTTCCCATTCACTTATAACAATCTTCATCATGATAGAAAATGCTAATTTACTCATCATAATTCTATCATGACCATAGTGACATATATATAGGTCACAATGGTGTAGGATGCATTTACGCCCCTGCCATCCAGGCTTTGAGTCCTGATCCTATATACCATCCCTATTAATGGTGGTGTCCCATGGCTATAATTATAGCTTACTAGTACTAGCCACCCATATTGAATGTCAAGGGTCGTCATATACACATATGGTACAAATTCTCCAGAGAGTCAGTTGTTATGGACCCATTATCTATCTAGCGTTTTACTCCCATGTCCTCACCTTTGTTTTTGCAGAAGTGAAGGAGTTCGAGAGTGGTCATTTATCAACAACTTGGGGCGACATAAAAAAAAGTTATCTGTTTTCAGCCAATAGCCAAAAGCCCAGGAAAAGAAATTCTTGGCATCTTTCAGGAAGAAAGTTAGACCCAAGGTCCCACTCATGGAGAAACCTGTCGTTCAGATGGATCATCATGTTGATAAGCCTCACCAACATCTGATAACATCTATGCTAAAAGTAGGGACCACAAGCTAATTTGAAAGAATATTAATATAAATATTATTATCAACATATCATTGCAAAGCTAAGAACGTGAGGATTTCAAAAATATCATTTTATATATCATAAGGTAAACTATGAAATTCCAGTTGCATTTTTCCAAGAAAAAAATTTCATATTCATCATGATTGCATATTGAATCCTATAAGCGGTGGTGTTCCAAATAGGTGCTCATCACAAATAAACGACACATGTTGCGACGTATTGAAAACGAGCCTTGACGAAAAACATATGTCCCTCCGAGGCTTAGTAAGCATATCCCTAGTAGTCTTACTGCTGAAAACAACAGAATAGAGATTGTGTGGCCATTTAGAGTAAGACTGGGATATGCTTAAAGTGGCATAGTCCGATGACTAGGACTCAAAAAAATGGATTTTGCTAAAATTGAGTCAGATTGTTCAATATGGTCATACATCATGCCCTATCTACTTTATTAAACATTATTCCCCAGAATTCAGCTTAGATTTCAGCTAATAATTTTTTTTTTGCTCAATTTAAGACTTTTGGAGTGCACGCTATAATTCCAACCATTGAAAATACACTGTAAAAAGCTATACCTGTGTTTATGGGATCATTTTACAGCCTCTTATTGCCCATGAATGATATCATATTGTATCCCATCCTCCAAATATGATATTGCACTGCCATTTTGAACATATTTAAATAAAAATTAAAATATGGGAAAAATCGGACCATGCCACTTTAAGACTACGAGGAATATGCTTTCCAAGACTACAAAGGATACAATTTTTGTCAAGGCTCGCTTTTCAGTTAGTCACGTATAAAAGGGTATGGGTATTGGGGAACTGAAATCAAAAAGTGCTTGGGTGCTCATAAGGGTCACTACGGTATGTCTTGTATGGCCGATGATATCCGCACGAGGAGCTTGTGCGTATAACGGCCGCTATACGCACGAGGAGCTCGTGCGTATAGGAGCCCTTATTCGCACGAGGAAACAAGAAGATAGGCGACGGCGAGAGAGGCGACCTGCACGAGGAACCGGCGAGAGAGGCGACCTGCACGAGGAATCGGCGAGAGAGGCGACCTGCACGACCCTGTCATACGTCCATTTCATTGTCTCTAACAAATGATTATGTGTCCCCCTCCTCACCCTCACGTCCACTACCTCACCCTCACGTCCACTACCTCACCCTCACGTCCACTACCTCACCCTCACGTCCACTACCTCCCCCTTACATCCACTACCTCACCCTCACATCCACTACCTCAACCTCACGTCCATTAATGGGGGTGTGGTGGACATGACGGAAGGGGTTGGACGAGAGGGAGCATTGGCGGATCCAGGGGGGGCGACGGGCCTTGGCCCCCCTCCCCAAAAAAAAGGGGAAAAAAAGAGGAAGAAAAGAAGAGAAAAGAGGGGGAAAAGGAGAGAAGGGGATAATACCATATAGACACAGACCTGAGTCTTAATATATTGTGTTCCAAAATGTGTGGGAAGGCCCCATTTGAAGTCTAGACCATCAGCATTTTCTTGGGGAGGAGGGGGAAATGCCCCCAACCCCCCTTTACTTGCACTTGCGCAAACCCCCCTTTGCTTGCACTGCGCTTCGCTTGCGCTGCGCACTAGGACAGACAGTCACTCCATGGTTGGCCAGGTTTGCCTCCCCCCCCTCTGAAAAATCCTGGATCCGCCACTGGGGAGGGCCTGTGTTCCGGGGGCCTATGTGGTGTGTGCCTACAGTGAGGGGGGCTTGTATTCCAGATACCCAGATAATGGGGGTGGATGGCTAAATTCGACACGGCGACATGGCCATTTCTTGAAATCGACATGCGACATGGGGCTTGGTGACATGAGGAAAAAAATAAGTGACATGACATGGGGTGTTTCTTAAAATCTACATGGGACATTAGAGGTTCTTAAGGGCGACATGGGACATGAGGATTTAAGGGACAGGCGACATGACCATTTCTTAAAATCGACATGCGACATGGGGAACCCCCATCTACACCCCCAGATACTCCAGATGATTATCGTGGGCACCCATGTAGTGGCACACAAATGGTGTTATACTGAATGGAGGGGGGGGGTACTATGTAGGCCATGTAGGCCTACCATGACAAAACATGAAATGAGGAGGAGGGGGTCGTCAGGTCGCCTCTCTCGTCGTCAGGTCGCCTCTCTCGTCGTCAGGTCGCCTCTCTCGTCGTCAGGTCGCCTCTCTCGTCGTCAGGTCGCCTCTCTCGTCGTCAGGTCGCCTCTCTCGTCGTCACATCGTAAAAATAAGATGCCACCGGGAATTGAACCCTGGCCCGCGGCACGGAAGGCAAGCATGATCACCATTATACCACAGCTTCACTTCGTTAAATGTATTAAAAGATATGCATCATATCCTAGTGCATTACGCCTCTCTCCTCGGGTCGCCTATCTCACCGTCGCCTATCTCACCCTATCCTCGTGTATGACGCCTATCTCACCGTCGCCTATCTCACCATCTCCTCGTGTATGTCGCCTATCTCACCGTCGCCTACCACCCTATCCTCGTGTATGACGCCTATCTCCCCGTCGCCTATCTCACCATTTCCTCGTGTGAATAGCGGACCTTATACGCACGAGGTCCTCGTGCGAATATCGCTGGCGGTCTTGTATCTGGGTATATATATATTATACATATACAAAGGTTGTTAGCCTGCTGTGATGGGTCTATATGTAATACATGTAATGACAAAGAGGGGCAGATAAAATAATAAGGCATGGCACTAGCCCTTCAAGGCCAGCAGAATGCTTTCATGTACATTCTGCATCAATACTTCAACGCAGCACTAATAAGTAGCTCACTGCTGCTGTATTTAAGTTTCAGAATGTTGTAATGCACGACTACTTAATGCAGCTCATTGGTGCTGCATTTATGCATCATGCTGATTCTAGGGAGTATTGGCATGATGCAAATATATATACTGAGCGGGAAACTCACCGTAAACATGAAGGTCAAGGTATCATGCCGTCCTTAAAGGGTTAAATTAGCCACACGAGTAGCCCTGTACCGCACCAGTGACTGCAGCATAGAGACAGCAGACTGAGCAGGTCCGGTAAATGGAGGAAAACCCTCCCCAGAGCCGTTATTTACACCAGTGTTAATTTTCACAACGCAGGTAGGTGTGAAAACACTTCATGGCTAGAATTAGCAATGGTTTTGCTTGTAGCATTAACACTACAGGGCTAAAATTAGCAACGATTTTCTTATAACCCATTTGCTGAATTTTCTATCAATTTGCTGTTAAATGTATATATCCCATAAGATAGATTAATGTATGCTCTTGAATCATACATGGGGAATAGTGAATCATACAGGTGATTGCCATGAAATAGGCTTTCCCTCTGTGCTCCTCCATTTCACCCAGTAGGCAGTGAGCCCTGCAGTGTTTTCACACCTAACTGCGTTGTGAAAATTAACACTGGTGTAAATAACGGCTCTGGGGAGGGTTTTCCTCCATTTACCGGACCTGCTGAGGAGGATGAAGGACGCCGGTCTCAGCGTACAAGGATTCAGGTAATTTATTCACCTTTTTGATCAAAAACCAATTTAGTTAAAAATGAGCCAGAATGTTCAATACAGCCATACTTCATGGCCTACCTAATTTTATTAAAGATTATTCCCTAGAATTCAGCTTAGAATTGAGTTGACTATCAGTTTGTGCTCAATTTAAGACTTTTGGAGTGCACACCATAAGTCTGCCTATTGAAAATACACGGTAAATGGCCATACTTGTGTTCATGGGATCCCCTAAATTGCCTCTTATTGCCCATCAAGGATATTTCATTGTGCCTCATCCTCCAAATATGATACTGCAATGATATTTGGAAGACATTTAAGTAGAATCTAAAATATCAGGAAATGAATACTATAAAAACTGTTGATCCAGTGGTGAGCAGCTTTCCAATTCTATACCTAACCCAAAAGTGGTTAGGGGCTTTCATTGTCTCTCTTGATATATGTTTCGATGTGAATATCTCTCGGTGGGAGTGAACATTTGCCTCTTGAGCAATTATAATTAGTTGTTAGATGTTTCGATCAGGCCTTAATAATACTGTAATTTAATGTTTCATGCAGAGGCTGCCTCCGGCCAGGCATGGTGTCAGTGTATCAGCTTTCATTATACTTCCAAACCCTTGGTAAACCAAGTAAAAGTTAGACTCTCATCATACTTACTCTGGCTTAGTCATGAGAAGCATTTGTCTTTTGGAGAGTTCTTACTTCCATGTCATTTATTTTAAAGTTTATAATGTATTGTAGTGGCGACGGAGGGGGGGGCTGTGGGTTCACAGACCCCCTCTGCCTCGCGGGAGTAACATTGTATACTAAAGCTGGCCCAAACTCCCGACTTATGCAGGTTTGGGGCTGAGGAAGGACAAATCAGAAAGTTCTTAATATGTTTAAGTTTATTCTATTGAAAGGTATATATCTTGGCTCCTTGGAACACTCTTTGATACATCTCTAACCCTAGCGGTTCAGTTTTTATTGTCTCACAAACTTGATTGTCTATTTTCGGGTGACTCCAGGACCGAAATAAGGTGATTTTGTACATTATGTCTTTAAGTACATCACAGCAACTAATCATTTTGTTTACAAACTGGGACAACATATATCCTAAGATATACCAAGAATGGATAACCTCCGAAAAATAGTTTTTGAGATACAGCTCGATGAATTTTGAAGATTTATTAAAATATGAAAGTTTTAACCACATACTCTCAACTTTATCCTAGTTCACTCAAAATGGTTCAAATAATTGTCAAAATCACTCTACAATGTCCTGGTGGTATGCACTTTAGAAAATATGGACCATTAGGATCCCTTGTTGAACCTACTTGGCACAGTACTGGCCTAAAAAATTTGCTATTTCACCTTATTTTGGTCCCGGAGTCACCCGGAGTCACAATCTGGGGTACAAGGGATACCGTTTGGATCTTCTTTATTTACTGTATAGGGGTATCCAAATGAAAGGACTTTTGAAAGTTTTGCAGACAATATACACTTAAATGTCTGTGGAGAAGAAAATACAGTATATATCAAGTGAAAGCCTCATGAATCGATTAATTATACCATAGGCCTAACAGAAAATGATATTTGGGATGGGCTGGTGTTTCCTCAGTAGAAATAGGAGACATATAAAAACATTTCATTTCTAGCCTTTTTGACATTTTTAGTTTTTTTTAGGGCTGTTGAGGGCCAGAAAATGAAAAGTTTTGGACCAATACACAAAAAAAAAAAAAAAATCCTAAAAGTATAGGATGTTTTGTCACATATACCAAAAATTTGAAAAAATTGATGCAAAGGTTGGTATTCTGTAGGGGTATAAGGCTGAAAAGGGCATTAGGAACCACATGCCTACATCATGACTGTCAGTTACAGAATGGCGAGGACATGAGAACACAGTGGCGGCCCCCTGTGGGTACTAGGGGAACCACCTATACTACAATGTAGGACTGTACTACAATCAGCTGACGTTCAAAATTAGAAGTTGTAAAAAGGATATTGTAGGCACGTGTTCTCCAATGTTCTCAATAGGATATTACTGTGCATCATAATCTATAGTGGAGCCGTCAGGATTCTTCTCTACATTTAACATGAACACTTCCTCACTACACTCCAGCTCGTAGTCCTGCACACCGTTTGGACCACTGTCTCTGACAGTGGCAGATCTAACCTGGTCCTGGGTAAAGCAGACTCAGATATCTCTAAGTTAAAGTGGCCTTCTCATCGAGCGTTTCCCACTCATAATTCTAGTACTGTTCTAGTCTGTTGTGTGGTAAGTGTGAGTGGTGAGAATGCCCCTTTAATTGTAGCAGTTAACCACACAAGACACCACCAGGAGACAAAGAAGAAATTCACTGCGGCATTAACCAGAGAGGAACTGGCGCCGCTACAACCCGAGCTAGTCTCAAGCATGAAAACAAACCCAAGCACACACACATATGATTGATCTGATGTACAGTTATGATTAATAATGTATAATTGTGTTTGTCAGAATATTTAATGTGATTGTTCATCGATTACTTGATGTACATGGTGATACGGGAAGAAATCTTCTAGTATTGAGAAGTATTTTTGCCTAATAAAACAATTAAACTCAACTCAAAACTCAGTTGGGAACACAGTGCTGTTGTCACTTCTGTCTTCAATCATGACATTTACGCTTGCAGTGCTTGTCCGGCGTGGTTCACCCTGGTCAGTAGCAAGCACCATGAAGCTGCGTTGGGTGAACTGTTCACGGTCTAAGACAGTGTTGGTGTATATGGTACCAGTGGTGGCATCTATCCTGAAGTCCCCGCCCCCCTGCAGGCTGAAGCTGAGTTCAGCATTACGACCTACATCAGCATCAGTAGCAGCTACCTGCAGGACTTCTGTACCTAGAGGTTCATTCTCATAGACAGCTGCAGTGTACGCACGCTGCTGAAACCATGGCATGTTATCGTTAACGTCTGTTATGGTGACTGTAAGCTGCTCTGTGGCTGTCCTCCCTGGCTGCCCATCATCCACACACCTGATGGTAACCTGGTACTCCGCCTGCATCTCTCTGTCAAACACGCGACGTGTCTTAAGCCGGTACTGAACTGCATTCCTGCGGTTCCTACGGTTCCTACGGGTCAGGCTGAAGTGAGGGTTGTCACCCAGTTCACAGTTGACATCACTACTTTCTGGGTCAGAGACAGAGATGGTTGCTATGAGCTGCCCCGGCATTGAGTTCTCTGTGACTTGTACCGTGTCCTGGCCGGGGGTCGTCTTAACCTTGATGACAGGAGGGAGGTTAGTCCCTCCAGCTGCCCCTGACCTCAACTCAAAGTCCACCAACTCAGCTAAATAACGGTTATAGACATCCTCCACTGGGGCATCCTCCCCATGCCTCTCCTGCAGTTTGACTGTCTCACGTTTCTCTGGCCTGAACCCTCGTGGTTGAACACCAAGGATGAGGCAGCCGAGTATGATGGCAGATATATAGCGCTGTGTGCTTCCCAAACACTGCGACATGTTACGTTGTTATGTGGTGTAGATGTGTCAACGTTCTGTGAGTTCCTGTAAGATGTGAAGGTTCAATTTTTAAAAATGTAATTCCAAAATGTGACATAAATATTATAATTTTGTTAAACTTGTATAGCTATTAAGTCATGAAAGCCATGTGTTATGGGGTCTAGCTCTATACAGGACCTGGAAATGTTTATATGAGTTTAGACACCTTCTGAAGAAGGAAAGGGTCTCCCGAGAAGATCCTCCACACACTTATAATAGGTGGGAGGAGGGAGACCTTTCTGGCCTGAGTTTCCTGAATCTTGATATCTCATGTTATATGGAAAAGGGATATTTCTGTTTATACAGGAGTGCACCCTACAGCACACTTACGATTAATATCTAGATGTAACCGTACATAAAACTCAGGAATAACGATAAATGTTTCAAAAAAAAAATCCTCGTAGACCACTAAGTGTAACACAAGGTGTCCCTTGTTGGCACGTTCACTGCTGAAATAATGACAAGAACCATATAATTGTCAGATAAGGTAAAAGCCAACACATTAACACTATTTTCAGAACTAATAAGACTTTATGTATTTCAAACCCTTGGATCCTTTATTGGCCACATTGATGTTTTAATAGGGCTAGATTATGATGGTGCTTAACTCTAAGAACTTAACGTATTCGACATAATAAATACACAGTGCACTTAAAAAAGTATTTAACAACAAAATACCAAAACTGAAATTTCATTCCATTAAGGGCACACCCCACATCCCATTTCCTTGATTTCTTTTTTCCTGTTAAAGTCCTGTATTTGCCGAAACAATGTGTTTAACAATTATCATATTGCACGTTCTTACTAGTTGACAGTACATTTTGGTTAACAAATTGATATATTTTTGTGGGTTTTACAATAGAATATTTGCCCTAAAGAGGGGGTGCGCACCTATAAATGGGTGTACGCTTACTACCTCGAATATGGTATACTGACAAAAGACACAATGTGTCAATAGGGAGGCTGGTACATTGTATAATCAATGAAAACTGAATTTGAGAGAATTGAACAAATAGAGAGCTTTTGAGTTCAGCTCTATATATATTTCAGGGTTTTCTCACCTCTGGAATGGCACTACCTATGCTTTAACATATAGATGCTTATATGTTATGTGAAACAAATGTTGATGGGAGGTAGGGAGGGAAAGAACAGAGGGTGTCGGCAGAGGACAGGACAGTTATCCACTCACATTGGTGGACATGCCTCTTATTCCATCCAGTGTTCATCCCAGAATTGATATGGGCCATTAACACTAATTGTACCATCAGACCCACGTATACCCCTTTAGTATAATTACAAGGCCCTCATTGATTCTGCCATTACATGCTCTACAACTTACTCATGCCATCATCTGTATCATTGCTACAATATGGTCCATATGACAATAAAAGTTCCCACGCATCTACCAAGTCAGCTCAAAAATGTTTGAAAATGTATTTGTCATGACTTTATGATTGGGTACCTATCTAGAAAATATAATGATAAATGATAACAAAATATTTTAATGGGTCTAAAATAAAGAAATATACTATCTAACATTGTAGTCCATAAGCTCATAGGGTAGATTCACAACTTTCTGATGCTCGTTGGCAGTGCAAATGTCTCTGAGCTATGGCTCTCTAGATATTCCATACAGAGCTGTTATCAGGATAGATATAGACAAAGGGGTATTGAAACATTACTTCCAGCCAATAACTGTTTGCATTATATATGTTTTCTTAGAAAATATCCTTCTCTAAAGTTGGGAAATTAAATGTCTCAATTTCACCTCAAGTTGGACACTTTGGGTTTCTATTGTTTTCTTCTGGTAATAGTGCCGGACTTGTCTCACTAGAATGGCACACATAACATAATGTATGCAGGTCTGGATGTCATCAAAGGTATAAGGCCTATCTACATTTTGAATATGTCCCATGTAGAACATGCCCCATGTAGAAAATCGATACAAATCCCCTTGATATGAGAATAACTTGATATATTGAAGCATATATAATTTGAGGAAGTACTTTGAATTATAAGGACCTCATAACATTTACTGGAGTAGTTTTAAATCTGCTGACTCTGTGTTTTCAGAAAAGAGGAAGTACCAGTGCATAGTGCTGTCCGACTCAAGGTGTAATTGTATCATAATTTTGAAAGGTCTCTTGATATGTTTTCTGGTAATTATAGTACACCTTTTTGCTATAATCTACTTTAAAATACATATATTTTATCATCTAAGTCCTGATATAGAGCCTGGATATAGATAGGGCTGCAGGACATGGCATGTAGTCACCCTGTAATACTCAGATATGTGGCACATGATTTACGATATATTACACTTTATAGTGCTGAAAGTGTCCGTATTTGTCGGCCTTTGGGTGAATCTACCCTATATGAAAAGAGATAAGCCAAAAAATCTGCTTATAGATGGTGTTTTACGGTATCTGTTTTTGTATTGAGAAAGGCAGTTATAAACCTACCAGTAGTGTCTGTGTGGCTGTCTGCCTCCTGTGTGTAGTGTGTTCAGATGTATGTGTGAGTGTGTGTGTGTGTGTGTGAGTGTGTGAGTGTGTGAGTGTGTGAGTGTGTGAGTGTGTGAGTGTGTGAGTGTGTGAGTGTGTGAGTGTGTGAGTGTGTGAGTGTGTGAGTGTGTGAGTGTGTGAGTGTGTGAGTGTGTGAGTGTGTGAGTGTGTGAGTGTGTGAGTGTGTGAGTGTGTGAGTGTGTGAGTGTGTGAGTGAGTGAGTGAGTGAGTGTGTGTGTGTGTGAGTGTGTGAGTGTGTGTGTGTGTGTGTGTGTGTGAGTGTGTGAGTGTGTCCTGTCTACTGGTACATGATGCTGACCTGTGTGTGAGTAGCTCACACTGCTATAGGCTGTCTCTGATGGTCCGGCAAGTTGTATCCTCAGTCAGGAATATATAGATACTCTGGCCTGGGGACCATTGCCTGTGAATTACACTGCAGGTCTGCACTTCCTATGGGCAGGTCTGCACTTCCTATGGGCCTGGCGGACCACTGTAGTAGGGACACATAAGTTTGTGGCTAGCTGCCAAGGCACTTCCAGAGTAAAGGACAATAGATTCTGCAGATAGAGCTGTTTTATCTCTCTCTCCTATTAATAACTAGCCAATACTGGAGGGATACACCTTGTTTCATGAGCTATAAAGGACAGCATGACTCTCAGGCTTTATGTTGTCACTAAGGGCAGCATGCTTCATGTCATTGACACTAAGGGCAGCATGCTTCATGTCATTGACACTAAGGGCAGCATGATTCATGGTGTTTGTTGTCACTAAGGGCAGCATGGTTCATGTTGTTTTGCTGTCACTAAGGCAGTATGATTCGTGTTGTTTTGTTGTCACTAAGGGCAGCATGGTTCATGTTGTTTTGTTGTCACTAAGGCAGCATGATTCGTGTTGTTTTGTTGTCACTAAGGGCAGCATGATTTGTGTTGTTTTGTTGTCACTAAGGGCAGCATGGTTCATGTTGTTTTATTGTCACTAAGGCAGCATGATTCATGTTGTTTGTTGTCACTGAGGGCAGCATGGTTCATGTTTTGTTGTCACTAAGGGCATCATGATTCATGCTGTTTTGTTGTCACTAAGGGCAGCATGATTCATGTTGTTTTGTTGTCACTATGGGCAGCATGATTCATGTCATTGACACTAAGGGCAGCATGATCCATGTTGTTTTGTTGTCACTATGGGCAGCATGGTTCATGTTGTTTTGTTGTCACTAAGGGCAGCATGATCCATATTGTTTTGTTGTCACTGAGGGTAGCATGATTCATGTTGTTTGTTGTCACTAAGGGCAGCATGATTCATGCTGTTGTCACTAAGGGCAGCATGATTCATGTTGTTTGTTGTCACTGAGGGCAGCATGATCCATATTGTTTTGTTGTCACTAAGGGCAGCATGGTTCATGTTTTGTAGCCACTAAGGGCACCATGTTCGTTGTCATTTTGAATTAATGCAGCATTGGAGGCACTCCTATACTACATGATGCTGGCCTCATAGGGTTAATTCCAATTTCACAGAGACTCATCAAACTCTATAATTGTGCGTAAAAGATCACATTAGTCAGTTGTCAGCTAGCTGGAACATGTTTGAGAGTGTAGAGCATTGCACCTTGACATCAACCCCTTACAGGCCACATAGTGCTTTATTACATCCTTGGTTGGCATGATACATGGATGCAGCCCTGGGGGGTAACCCACCAGTGGTGATGACAATCATGCTGACCTTTTGTAAATGTATGATACCCCCAGGGATGGCACTATGTGTGAATGTGGCAAATGGGATATTGCATTGTAGCACTAGATTAGAAAGGAGGACTGGGTGGAGCCTCATTTTGTATAATGGAGATGGGATAAGGATCGTGCTAATAGGATGGCACTGAATAAATATGGGCTACATTATAAGGAGTGCTCATTTATTTCCAACAGGGGGGGGGGGTGTGGAAATGGGAGTGTAAAGAATTGCGACCCCTTGTTTGGGGCAAACACTGTGCTTCCCAGTAAAGAAATAACGTTATACCCCATTTTATAACATTATATTACGTTATATGTCAAAGTTTTTCTAAGGCTCTTTAGTATGACATAACGTTATGTAAAATTTAAAACGTTATTTAAAATATGTATGTTTATTAAATATAAAATTATATTAAAGACATTAATTAAAATAACGTTTTTTTGATAGCTGGGTTGTTACTGTGGCTAAGAGGGCATACATGCACCCTGATAAAGCAAACAAAAATCAGTTCCTATTTATATACTTTAAATAGACATTTTACTATACATCAAACATGATTATCAGGCCTGGATAATCCCGGGAATTCTCCATTACAGGTAGAAAACCCTTCCAGGGGAGTTCTACCAGCAAGGGGAGATTCCCCTTTGGACGCTTGGCCCTTATCTCTACAGAGATAAGAGATAAGGGCCACTGCTAGTCCCCACCTCCAAGGGGGAATCTCCCAGTGCAGTATTAAGTACAGGCGGAGTGGTGAGGGAGGGGTGAAGGGGGGGAGGGAGTCCACATATAAATATACCTTATTTCAGCTTTATTTTGTCATTTAAATCAATGTATTTCATAAATACAGGGCTGCCCAGGTAGAAAAATAACATGATTTATCATGTTGAACGGTGATATATCATGATATATCATGATAATTCATGATAAATCATGTTTTCTGCTACCATAATTAATCATGATAAATCATACTTTATTATGATATTACCTATTGAGGGGGGAAATCATAATTAATTATGTTTTCTGCTATCATGATTAAACATATTAAATCATACTTTATTATGATATTACCTTTTGAGGGGTGAAATCGTAATTAATCATGTTTTCTCCTACCATGATTAATCATGATAAATCATACTTTATTATCAATCATGATTAATCATGTTTTTTCCTACCTTGATTAATCATGAGTAACCATACTTTATTATGATTTCACTACCCGAGAGGCAAAATTATGATAAATCATGTTTTCTTCTATTATGATAAATCATGATAAATCATACTTTATTATGGTATTACCTATTCAGAGGGGAAACATGATTTATCATTGTTTCACCTGACTATGATTAATCATAACTCGTCATGATTTTCCATGATCTTATCCATTGAGAGAGAAAACATGATGTATCACAACTTTACCTAATCATGATTAATCGTAATAAATTATGATTGGTCATGGTCTCATCTATTGAGAAGGAAAACATGATTTATCATGATTTTACCTAATTCTAATTAATCATAATATATCATGATTTATGATGATCTTATCTATTGAGAGAAAAAAACATGATTTATCATGATTTTACCTGACCATGATTAATTGTAATATATCATGTTTTATCATGATCTCACCTATTGAGAGGGAAAACATGATATACCATGATTTTACTCAACCATAATTAATCATAATATATAATGATGTATCATGATCTTGTGTATTGAGAGAAAAAGTATGATTTATTATGATTTTACCTAGTACAGAGGACAGCAGACTTTCTACTAGCCCACTCACATATATGCCTAGAGCTAACTTTATTGTCTACCTGTATATAGGTCAATCATTTTCAGCAAATTATGTTTAGATATCAGCAAATTTAATTTTCTGGTTGAACCTAGAATTACATGTATATTGACCCAAAATCAAGGGGAGAAAAGTCCTCACTGGACTTAACCCCTGCAATGGTTTAAAAGTCGGATTTTCCCAACCTGATTATGTATCCCATGGTTATCCACTTCAGGCACTCAAAACCAGTGGTTAAAGTGGATAACCAGTGTGTGTTAGATGCTATGCTATGATGTCACAAGAGGGCAACTTTTTGTTTACATCATAAATGACTGAGTTTACATTGTGTAAAAATTGTAAACAGCTGTATTTATATCTTATATCATAAACTGTCAGATGTTAAAACAGTGGTATAAACGGTATAATACCTGAATAAGCCTGCACTCAGGCTGGTTAACCATGACTAAGACAGAAGAGAGATCCCTCATTCTGGCTTATTCATGTGATAATCCCTTATTGCAGGAAGCATATCAACGAAATAACACAATGTTCACTGGAAATTGAGCAAAAGACATACCCACAGACAGCCTCATCAACAGCCAATTACTCCGCCAAATTCGGCCACTTACTACCCTTTATCATTAGGCTCTGCCATATACAACTACCAGCCTGAGTCAGTCCAATACCCTGACTGTATCAGCCCTTGATCATTGATACCAGTGTCATGAATGTATGTTGGACCGTGTAAGTTGTTGTGTTCCAAATAGGTGCTCATCATGAATAAACAGCAGGGTTCAGGATTATCGCAACAAAATAAATAGACAAAGGTTCACGAGTTTTGGTCTGTTGATGGGTTATTTCACGAGTTGACCCTTGGGCCGTATTTCACGAGGTCGTAGGCCGAGTGAAATGCGGCCCGAGGGTCAACAAGTGAAATAAACCACCAGCAGACTAAAAACGAGTGCACCTTTGCGTTTACTTTTTATGTTTTCCAATTCAAATTGTCAAAATTATGATAGAAAGGAGCCTAAAGTAGCCATTTCAAAACCGTTCAAATGCAAACAAACCACCATTTCTGATGACGTCATAGGCCATGAAATACGGCCATGGGTTATTCAATGGCTTGGTAAAATACGGATCCCCTTGGTAAAATCAATGAGGCTGCCGTATTCCATAAAAAATAAAACACCATATTCTGGCCTGGATTGCAAATTCTACAGCCTGCTGTGATATTGAGGCCAGAATATATATGGTGTTTTATTTTTTATATATGGAGGTCATATATATAGGGCAGTTGAAACCAATCCGTAATTATTATAGTATCTCTATTATCTGGGTATATATATACATGTACAGAAGAGGTCAGCCTGCTGTGATGGGGCAACATGTAATTGGCCTATATGTTATGACAAAGGAGGGCAGGCTTCTATAATAGGGCAAGCCTTTAAGGGCAGTATTGTGTTTTTATGCAGTATACATTTTTGTAGGCACAATGCATTTTTGAAGCACTGGTAAGTAGCTCACTGGTGCTGCATTTATGCATCATCAGGATTAATAAATATCCAAAGACTTGGCTTGATGCACAGATGCTCCACATGAAAGTCCCTTTTTTAGTTTATCCTAAACATGCACATTGAGGCATCATGCCGTCCTTAAAGGGTTAAAACCACATGAGTAGCCCTGTGCCACAGCAGTGACTGTATGGACGGCAGACCGAGGAGGAGGGAGGTGACATTCTGTGTCGAAGGATTCAGGTAGTTTATTCACTGTTTTGATTGCTCTTCCCCATGTACTTGATTTTAATATGGCAATGAATACTATGGTGAGCAGCTGATTCTATGCCTAACCCAAAAATTGTCACACGTTTTTATTGTCGCTCCTGATATATTGGTGTATGTAAATATTTCTGGATTGGACTGAACTTGTGCTCCTTGAGCACTTGTAATTAGTTGCTAGACGTTTCAGTGAGGCCAAGTGCCGCAGCGCCATCTGCATTGAGTGGCTATAGTGGAAACAACACACAGTCATTTTTAACCATATTTTAAGCAGTTATTACACAAAAGTTATTCAAGTTTAAATTCTGTTGTATTTTTTCCTGGGAAGATTTACCCTTTTCCAAGTTATATTACAATGTAGCATTATAAAGCTTCTATCGTTATCTCAATATGAGGGTTTCATTCATGCTCTCCCAATGCAATGCAGTCATTTTTAACCATATTTTAAGCAGTTATTACACAAAAGTTATTCAAGTTTAAATTCTGTTGTATTTTTTCCTGGGAAGATTTACCCCTTTCCAAGTTATATTTCAGTGTAGCATTATAAAGCTTCTATCGTTATCTCAATATGGGGGTTTCATTCATGCTCTCTCAATGCAATGCAAATGTACTGAGGGTACGCTATATGGCCATGGCCCTCCTACAGCCCAGTGGTGCCACCTCATGCCAATCATACATACTAGAGACCTTCCAACAGGTTTGGACCACACTGGACTGTACAGTGTTACCTCCTCCCTGCCCTGTTTGAGAGTGCCGCTACTAGGCCGATGCAGCTGCATATATGCTCCGCTGTATAGAGGGCGCCACGGCACTTGACTCCCCCCTGAGTGAGACCTTAATACGGCTGTTATGTAATTTTTCATGCAGTGGCTGCCTCTGCTCAGGCATGGTGTCAGTGTTTATGCAGTTAGCTGTCATTATACACTGACATAGTTAAAACACCATTTTTCTGATTCAGGATAGCCCTGTACAACCGGTCTCATGAACCCCTGATATACCAAGTAAAACTGAAATGAAGAACCACCCTCGTCATATTTCATACATGAATAGGAATATGGCGATTAAGATGCTTCATCTGAGTCTGATTTATATATCTGGCTACTACCGTTGTAATAGAATAAGTTATTTACTGCCAGCACTGTGAAACTTACGCATAGGCTGCGGCTAATATAGAATAAATATATGTGTGGCTAATATGTGAGGCTGATATAGAGTCAACTAGATATGTCATGGTCTATGTCTGGTTGTCTTTGCAGCTGTACCAGGTTCTCCCTGACCTGCCCTTCTCCAACAATCAAGTATCCAAATTCATCATTGTCCAGGCCTCATCAGTGACAAGGATTCTGTACATACTGTAAACGTATATATTTTCGCGCATGTATATTTTCCCGGATTGCCTATCAAGTACAAATTCGCGCTGATTTAAATTCACGAATTTAGCAATATAGTAGTTTCATGACTACATAGGATTAATATTCACGCTGGACATATTTTCGCCGATTTTATAATCCGCGAAATTCGCAAAAATAAATACAGCGCAAAATAACATACGTTTACAGTACACACTAACCTCTGGTACCTCTCACTGACACAGACACTGCACAGACTGACCTCACCATGGCTGCTACACCAGGTGCCTCTTGCTACCTGGTGTCAGGGATCCTTGTGGGCTGCCTCCTGGTCACTGTCCAACCAAGGCAGATTCAGCACACCGGGTATCCGGGTGCACGGGAGCAGCGGCACACCTCCGCGACACACCAGGCGCGTGGTCTCAACAACCGTTACCTAGCAGACCTAGCAGAGTTGGAGCTGAGATCGGCACTAGAGGTGGACAGCAATGACAGCCCGCCTGACATCCAGATCTACACGCTGACCGGTAGGAAAGATGCAGCCATCCCGCAGAATGCCACGATTGGTACGCTGGTTGCCTACATCTCAGTACATGACCCTGACAATGGTGCCAGCGGGCAGTTCACATGTGGCTTCAACGTGCCTCACTTTGAGCTGGTGGAGCTGGGCGGCACTGTGTTTGAGGTTCTGACTACCTCCAGGTTTGACGGTGAGGAGGGGGCTCGCTACAAGCTCACTGTGCAGTGTGAAGACCAGGGAGATGAGCCCAGGGTATCCAGCGAGAAGTTACTGGTGTATATTGTGTGAAGGTAAAGCAGAGGACAGCCAGCGAGAAGTTACTGGTGTATATTGTGTGAAGGTAAAGCAGAGGACAGCCAGCGAGCAGTTACTGGTGTATTTTGTGTGAATGTCCATATTTGAGCCAAGGATGGAAAGCTACCCAGAAAATTAGTTTGACTTAGTGTCTTGAATGTGCACCTTGTCTGACTGTTGTTCCATGTAACTGATTGGAACAACATCAAACAAAACACCATAGGACAAGAAGTGGCACATATTCACATATATTCAAACATATTCACACAATATCATGTACCAATCAATATTTTTTTTGATAAAATATAGATGATCTGTTGTATTACTCATTATATTGAATAGAAGTAGGCATAAGGCGTCCATGGCAGAAATCTGTTAGTGCATGCTCTGCTTTTGTGGACAGGCAAATAATTCACCAAGATTCCTACCATGGTAGTGTAGACCTGATGAAGTTGTGTGCAATTCAGGCCAATGAGGCCAATTCAGGCCAATCTAATGAAACTTGATAGAGTAAGAGGTGTATGGTCAGGTCTCAGATACATTAACAACATATTATTAGGTCAAAAGAGTTTCCAGCAATACCTGTATAAAGGAGTCAGAGGCGCAGCTGAGTAGAGATGCAGCCAACGTGCAAACATGGTGTAAACAAAATTGTATAACTGTCAACGTTAAAAAAAAACAGGTAATGAGAATCACTAGAAATAAGCTTGGCCAACATGTACCCAAGATGAACATTGTATTAGATGGACAAGTATTGGAGGAAGTCAAGGAGTATAAATATTTAGGAGCCATTTTTTATTGCAATATGAACTTCAGGCCCAACTCTATGAAAATGATAAAGACAGTTAGCCATAAACTTTACCTGTTAGCTAGAATCAGAAAATATTTAAATGAAGATAAATCAATATTGTTCTATAAAACCATGATTGTACCGTTCCTGGATTATGCCAGTTTTTTGGTAGATTGCACCACCAGTGATTTAAGTTTAAAAATTCAGCGCCTTCAAAACAGGGGGCTTCGTATAAGCAAGTATGGAAATATGTATGAGAGATGTTCAGCTACTGAGTTACGTGAACATTTCAAGGTCAAACAACTGCATGAACGAAAGTTAGGGCAACTGCTCAGTCAAATGTATAAGATATCGAGCAAAATTGGCTATCAAAAACCGATAGAGGAGAGGAGAACCAGAGCTGATGCAAAGGTCAAAATTCCTATTAAACGATACACATACAGTGCTATGAAAAAATGCTCATTGTGGCAGGGAATATGGGAATGGGATGACTTGCCACTTGAAACACAAAAGGTGGATAGTGTAAGCAAGTTCAAGAACCTGGTTAAGGGGAAGAAACACAAACCACATATTATATAGTATACCAGTAAAATAACATAACGTCTTGGACTGGTCACCCAGCCTTGTACGAGTATTAGTAGGACTGGTCAGTCAGCCTACCACATCCACATCTCCATCTCCGTCTCCAAATATAAATATCCGCATCTGCACATTGGCACATCCCCATTTCCATATCCTCATAGTCAGTTACACACATCTGGGAGTGATTTAATTTACTTTACTTTAATTTAATTTGAATTGGGTTATTGTAACTTAATTTGATTTCATATTAACTGCTACACATTCTGTGTCATGCACACATCGTATCAGCACTGGGTCCAAACACCCTCAGCATTACCTGTGTAGGTCAATAATATTGCTATGTTCTCACACTCTGACGAAGAGTACAAATCACATGTTGAGACTATACTAGTCTCAACTAATTTAAGATGACAAAAAGAAACGTTAGATGTCAGGTGGGGCTAGTAATGTATGTATTTATTTATATGTATCTGTATCAAGCAATATATATCTAAATAGAATTATGGAAATCAGGATATGGAAACACGGCGCAGCTCAGTGGCCACTGATATAGTGTATACCCGGTACCTAGTTTATGTAAGCCACAGCTAGTGTGGTAGGCCTTATATACTTATAGTAAGTAAGTGGTTGGGATTGTAATAACTGAAAAGACATACGGTCTAGTATTAAGCCAGACATCTGTAATTCGATATGCTTGAACATGAATGTAAACACTTAGGGACGAGCTAAAGTGAGAGCTACGTATAAAATGAAACGAGCAATTTCAATGTATATTATTATTATGAAAAACAAAGAACGAATGGTTGACCAATAATTCATTTTATTTGTCCATACGCTACATTCATGATTATTTGTATAAATCACTGTTATATTAACTAAACATTGAAGCTTACTCATATCAATGAGGGTATGTCGGCCCAATATTACAACTAAAAAACATGTATTTGAAGTTATGTAATAAAAACCCTTGAACTTGCACTTGAACTTATGGTTATACACATTGATAATGATTCCATTTTATATTAAGGGGCAACAAAGATGGCACCAGGTCTCAAGACCCTGTACTATTTCAACCTGACAAAGTGATACTAGTTATGTTTGAAGATGTGTGAGTGTTTGTCAGAAGGAGAACTAGGTGACACTGAATCACACAAATACCTACAATGTGTGACACCAGGTGTCATCAAAGTTGCTGGTACCCCTTTTCCTGGTGGAAGAGAATCTTCAGATATAAGTATCTAAAACAGGGTCCAAATGTATTATGAATCAGACAATGCACCTCTCCTTCTGTTAAGATCCCTTAGGTATATAGATACATGCCATATCATTTTAACTAAAGTAGCATTAAGAGGTCCAGATTATAGACACCTGTCCACTGGTCATCATATTTGGATAAAGGCCTGGCTATCTTCTGCTGCATATGTGTACCCTTATTTTGATGGTTGATATAGACCAGGAACATACACTAACTGGCCCTATGTTAAAATAGTAGGAACCGGGTTGAATTAGTATGCACAAACCAGCAGTACACATACCAATATAGTGTGCTGTGGGAACTTATGTCAATTACTGCCTATTCTACAAAGCATCACAATATTTCTTATATTTCAGCAATCCATGATAAAGCTGAAAATACATGACTAAACATTTTGGTCTAGGGCATTATATATTTTGTCATTTTGTGTGAAAAAAACTCTTTTAGAATTGTGTGAATCTGTTCCATGCAAAACAGTGTCATTGTGTGTGAGTATGTTACATGGTTTACATGTGACACAAAATGCACAGAATGAGCACACAGTTCCAGGGGTAAAACAAGGTGAAACAATCTGGAGCTAATTTGCGGGGTAGCAGTTGAACTAATTAGAACACATGGTTGGGACCCATATCCGGAATGTCTATGTTAACAAGCTTCTAAAACTGACTGGTTTGGAGGATTGTGTTTGAAAGATTTTTTAGGAAGCCAAAATACCTATCTTTCAATGTAAGGAAGAGATTTCAAGTCATGTCCACCATAATCCTTTTGTCCTCCTCAGCATAAAATGGCGGGTAAAAAACCTGGGTTTCAGGCCTAAACCTGCGTTTAGAAACCTTATACCAGGATGAACTCCCGGGGATGAACTCTCTTAACCAGGGTTTAGAGACCTTAATCCAGGTATAAGGCCCGAAACCCAGGTTCAGGGACCAAAACCTGAGTTAAGGTACTCTTAACCCTGTTTAAGGGAGTTAATCCTGGCTTTTGTCCCTTATACCAGGATTAACTAGAGAAGGTAGGGGTAGAGCAAAGGCTCGGTACATTAACTTAATCCTACTTAATCCTAGTATAAAGTACAATGCATAGGTACTGTGCCAGTACCCATGTTTTCTTCACAATGCATAGGTATAAGTACACTTATACCAGAATTAACACCCAAAAAACAGGGTTTTTTAAACAATGTCTGGGTATAATATGATATATGTAGTGGGACATATTATGTCCCACTACCCATGCTTATTGGTGCAGGGGTTTCACTCTACCCATGCATTCTTTGACCCCTACTTTGTGAACAATGCATTGGTAGAGTACCATTACCCATGCATTCTATACAAAGCAGGGGTATATGTACACCAGAATTCACTGTCAAATACAAGGTTTTAGTAACAATGTCTGGGTAGTCTCTACCCCTGCATTGTGACCAATGCATGCGTATTCCCTACAGTACTCGTGCATTGTGACCAATGCTTACTGAACTTAAGGAAGAGAATCTCCTGCCTTGCTCATTTAACCAATAAAAACACATTAGTTTTAACAAACAGATATGTATACAAATATTTTATCTAAAAAAGAAGGAAAATGAGGAAAAGAAATATAGGTAGCAATCGATATTTAAAAGTCCTCATGCTTCTCCTCATTGTTAAAGAACCCACTCAAGGTAACAAACACCACAGTTATAATACACCCAGCTACCTCCAGGGTGTTCCTCCTGCCATAAAGATAGTCAGTCATTATGGTGTACTGTAGAACCAGACTCATCACGGGGATCAGGTTAGAGATCATAGTGGCATGCATGGGGCTCAACATCTGGTACCCGGCAACCTCACACAAGAGAGCCACTCCTGTGCCCACCACATGGACTGACACCAGTAAGATGGTGTAGGGGTCGGTGATCCACACCGGCTGTTCTAGGTAGAAGCTGCAGGCCAGGCAGATTGGGAGAGCCACGCCTGAGGTGAGGAAGGTCAGGAAGGCCGGGTTTACGCTCTTTAGGTAGACCGCGCTTAGTATCGTATAGGAGGATTGGAATATAGCAGCACCGAATAAACTTAGATATCCAAGAACCAGCCACCAGGTGGGGCTTGATGCTACAGCTTGATGCATAGTGCTGGAGTTCTGTGACGTGATATTGAGGTTTTCTGTTGAGGGAATAAATCCTGGTATGAATCCATGAGTGAAATCCAGCCATGGCTATTCTAGTAAACAAAGTCCCAAGTACACAGCCGAGGATGCAGAAGGACATCACTATATTATGTGTCTGATAGAAGACCACTTTTGATATGGCAGTTAATATTATCATGATGAAGACGTATTCAAGGGAGACGTGACTCAGCGGTATGGTGGCCACCGCAAAGAAATGAAAACAGTTGAACACCATTGTGGTGACTCCCATCAGTAGTACATGCACATAGGACTCCCGCGGTACCACAAGGTCGGTTCTGTTAGTGCAGCACATGGGGACGGCAGCACACAGCATGGCACCGATATACCGCAGGACACCGAGCTGGAAGTCAGGTATAGTTCTGGTAAGGAGCTGTACAGCCGCCTCTGCCAGCACCTGTAACAAAAGGTGAATAATTTTATGAACCAGGTTCTTAATTTTCAATTTTTTTTAAAGATTTTCATTAGATTTAGATGCATTATGGGGGCAATATCCATGTATACCGGGTTATTGCTGTATATTCACCCGTTTGGCATTAGTTCCCAATTCCCACACCAGGGGGGGTGTGTGTGTGTAACGTGTGTGTGTAGTGTAAATCCACATACTATGGCGTGGTTGCGGGAGATATTTTGGGTCATTGCATTTTTTAATATTAATTTCCGGGCGGCCAGATTCAGTTCCATGGACAATATCCTGGCCGACTCCCTGTCCAGGTTGAATAATCCTGACTGTGTTACTATTTGTGCCTCCAAGTTATTTTCATTTTCTACATGTTGCAGAACTGGCTGTGCTTCGTGGGGAGTGGCAGGACGTCAGAGATCACTGCTGGTCTGAGAATACAACTCAGGCCAGGAAGAGCCAGTGGACTAAATATTTCAAGTTTTGTGTGGAATTCTACTTGGAACCCTTGCCAGCTTCACCTGAAGCTGTGTGCCTGTACATTACATTTCTAGCACAGACTTGTTGCTATGTGACTATCACAAATTATATTAGTGGTCTTTGGGCCCTGCATGACTTCTGGGGATATGTTCATGTCCAGACGTCTATGTTCATCATTAAATCTACTTTGATGGGCGCCAAGAGGCTACTGGATTGTGAGTCATTGCAAGCCCCGCCACTCTCCCCGCAGGACTTGAAAAAGATGTGGCTCAGGCTGGACATGTCTAAGTTCGCGGATTTACAGCTGTGGTGTGCCATTACCTTGGCATACAGGTGTCTACTTAGAGTTAGTCACGTGACCAAATCACCTCATTCTTTGAAAGTACAGGACTTGTCTTTCAACGATACCGGTATGGACTTACTGGTGCGATCATCTAAAACAGTGCAATTCAAAGAAAGGACAGATAGGATACCCATTATTCGGGCAGAAGAATGTGTGCTCTGCCCCTGCAGGTTCTTATGGACTTATCTACAGTGGGCAAAGTCGCCACCAACCTCTCAGCTGTTTCCTTACAGCTACTACAGGTTTTCAGTACTACTCAAGGAACTTTGTGTGTCAGCAGGTCTAGTGGGGGCCTACACATCCCACAGTCTGAGACGAGGGTCAGCTACTTTCCTCGCCTCATTCTTGCCTCTCCATGAAGTTAAGATATACAGGGACTGGCGTTCTTGGTCAGTGTTGTTGTATATTTCGGACTCGTATGCAACCAGGAAGGGGAAGGGCTATCTGGTAGCCCAGAGACTATCTGCTGTATAGGGCGAAAGTTGCTGTGTTTGGGGTTTGGCCTCCTGCTTCGCAGAACCTAAGGGCAAAAGTATATATGTCTCATGTCATTGTCATTGTTACTACCGTATGTCATAGGAAGGAATATGGTATGTTTTTTAACATAGAACCAGAATCTAGGCTACGGCTAAAAAGTTTGAATCCACTTTTTGTCAGATCAGGTGAACAATGTTAAACCAAATCTTGTCGGATCCGAAAAATTTACTTCAGTGGATTGACCCCTTAATCCTGATTCACCGCCCAGTCCTTTTCTTAGCCAGGTCAAAATTCTTAGCCAAGTACAACAAATGTCAGTGGCCTTCAGCTGACACCATACCAACTACTAAAAGATGTTCATACAGGGCCTGCTCTCTCCTTCCTCTCTGCTCTCCCAGCTCAGAGCAGCTAATCATACTGTCTCTGCCTGCAGACACAGAGGGAGGGACTTGTCATGCAGGTCCCAAAATGGTGGTACCTCTGCCCCGAGTGGTCCAACCCCAAACAATGTCAATGCCATTCACCAACTTTAACCCTCTCACCTACATCAGACCACAACCACCCCTGTCTGCAGCTAATTCCAATAACCTGAAGCCGGGAGGGTCATGCAGAGGTACACCACACAAACACACCAATTGATTATCCTTACCTGGAGTAAATACATGCACAATGAATAATAATAATATTAATAATAATGATAATGATAATAATGACGATGATGATGATAATAATAATAATGATATTAATTAAAACAAGTGTTTATAGATATCATGCAAAAAAGGTTTTAGTGATTTTATGCAACTCCTGTTCTTTAAATGGCATTGCCCCTTTCGTACAGAGCTAGAAAATATATATTTCTACCTATATGTTACTTTTTATTTATGCTGAATCCTCAAATACTAGTGTAGGGCACCTATTACAATCATTGCTGTGATGAAAATTTCATTAAAATCCTAAGATGATTGACAGGTGTGACCCCAGGTCAGCAGATGACCTGAGGTCACGCCTGTCAATCACCCAAAAGTACAAGTGCCCTAATAGGGCACAATCATTGGGAACAGAAAGCATTTGACCATACCTACCCCCAGTATACAGGCCCTGGGGATTCTATTGGAACTATTGTCATGTTGATAGGACCACTCTGTTACCTAGCAACAGCAATTCCAAACATTCCATGCCTAGCAACCGGCACAATAAGTGGGAATAGAAGGTATTTGACCATACCTACCCCCAGTATACAAGCCCTGGGGATTCTAATGGAACTAGTTTCATGTTGCCAGGACCACTCTGTTACCTAGCAACAGCAATTCCAAACATTCCATGCCTAGCAACTGGCACAATAAGTGGGAATAGAAGGTATTTGACCATACCTACCCCCAGTATACAAGCCCTGGGGATTCAAATGGAACTATTGTCATGTTGCTAGGACCACTCTGTTACCTAGCAACAACGACTCCAAACATTCAATGCCTAGCAACCGGCACAATAAGTGGGAATATAAGGTATTTGACCATACCTACCCCAGTATACAAGCCCTGGGGATTCTATTTGAACTTTTGTTATGTTCCTAGGACCACTCTGTTACCTAGCAACACCAATTCCAAACATTTCATGCCTAGCAACCGGCATAATAGGTGGGAATAGAAGGCACTGACCGTACCTACCCCTAGTATACAAGCCCTGGGGATTCTATTTGAACTTTTGTCATATTGCTAGGACCATTCTGCTACAACAGCAGTTCCAAAAATTCTATGCCTCGCAACTGGCATAATATCTGACCAACTGCCCTAAATTATTTGTCATCCCCCACTGCCATGGATGCCTTTAATTTCAGTTGATCACAATAATCTAAAGATTATATGGAGAGATCAAGCCAGAACCGAACACTTGTGTTCGGTTCTGACTTGTAAGTGTTTATAGATATAATGCAAATTTGGTTTTAGTTATATAACACACCTCCTGTTTTTAAAATTGCATTTCCCCTGATGTAGAGAGCTAGAATATATGTATATTTCTATCTATATGTTACTTTACATTTATTCTGAATACTCAAATACCTGTATAGGGCATCTATTGTAATCAATACTGTGATCAAAATGTTATCAAAATCCAAAGAGGATCGACAGGTGTGACCCCAGGTCACCAGATGACCTGGGGTCACGCCTGTCAATCACCCAAAAGTATAATTGCCCTAAAAAGGCACAATCATTGGGAATAGAAGGTATTTGACTATACCTACCCCCAGTATACAGACCCAGAAGATTCAGTTGGAACTGTTGTCATGTTGCTAGGACCGCTCTGTTACCTAGCAATAGCAATTCCAAACGTTCCATACCTAGCAACTGGCACAATATTTGCCCCACTGCCCCACCGTGGATGCCTTCAATTTCAGTTACTCACTAGAATCTAAACAATTTATTCAAAGCTCAAGCCAGAACTGAACACGTGTATTTCTGGCTTGAAATACTACTACTAATGATAATAATAGTAGAGGGTAAATATAGTTATATTGCACACCCAGCAGACATCCAGTAGAAGCAGCATGCCGGAACCAAGCACAAGCGTCTTCACAGTACTTGTCATCTTCCAGGTCATTCTGCTGAAATATGTAAATAAACCTGGTAAATATGGATGGAAGGGATTGTGGAATGGCTGTCGATTTGTACATGAGGGACTGGTTATTTCTTAACAGCAGGGAGGTGGGGGGTGGTGGGTTTTGGGGTGGTCTAAAAATGTTGGTTCTAAGGGGCACCCCTTTCGCGAGGGATGGGAAAGATTTTGGCATGCTCAGCTGAAGATTAACCGACCCGCCTGCTGTTTAAAAACGATAACTGGATTAAGGCTGGCGCGGAAAACCTTACATTAACACTGCACGAACTATGCCTTTTACATTGGATTTACATTTGGTGTAAAGGCTGATTTTTGCAGACCATTACAAACAATAACAGACATTTACAACAAAATTTACCACAAATGTAAAACTGATCAAAATCGATCTTTGCATGGCTTTACTGCCTCAATCAAAGCTTGTAATGGCTGTATTTACACTTTTTGTAGGTACTTGTAAATGTGAGTAATTTTGATCATTCAATAGTTATTATTGTAAAACTAATAAAGATCTACTTTTTAGGGATTGGACATATAACCGTTATGGGAACATTTTATTCATTTTCATCAATTGGAAAATTGTTTGGGGGACTTTCATGGGCCTCTAAGGCCCTGGGTTTTAAGGTCATTAGTTTGCCTCCAGAACCCTGAGTCCGCCCCAGAGCCCTGGGTCCTCCTCCGGGAGATTGATACATCCAGTGTTCTGATAATCATCCTATAAATAGGGGGTTCCATTGGAAATAGATAAATTATCATGCATACTATTTAAACGGTGGTCTTGATATAGAAGACATGTACTAACCCAAAGTAAAAAACAGAATGATGAAACATTGAGAAGTAAATACATGAAAGCCATTTGAAGTTCAAAAAGTCTCTCCACGTTTACCCCTGCTGGTCCTATAGCTCTCTAACTGGTGCAGACTTGTTCCCGCAACCACTCTGTGTACACTGACACTAGCAATCTCGTGAGACCTTGGCTCTGCTCTCGTGCTACAGCTTGTTGCCCGGATGCTATGGGGTGTGAGTGTCTGGTCACTGCCTAAGTCTCACGATACATTGCGAGCTCAGAACTAACATGGCCGTCCATAAGGAGAAATCCGAGACTTCGCCATATATAACCGTCAGACCAGCGGCACCAGTAGTTAGGCTATGGTGAGTACCTGTACACACAGTTGCATAGGGGGTAATCACCCTGCATGCAGTCACTGAGCTTAATAGGTGAAAATCCCTGATGTTTAAATTCCAATATATAAGTAACTGAATAGAATATACACCTGATAATTCTACCATATTGGAATTTGAACAGTGTCTTTTGGGGAATATATTTTTGAGTATTATCCTTCAATGGATTAATTGTTTTAGACCAACAATCACTATGCCTAATTTCCGGGAGAGATGGTAATAATTAGGTCAAATGTTATGCATGCATGCTATTCTAATATGTGTAGGCTATAAATGGATAAGACACCTGTTTTCATTTCATGGTCTTTCTCAGTTTTATGGCACAATTTAACTCTATTTTAACCATAATTTATCCACTAAAAATAATTTTCAAAACAGGTGTTTGATTTAAATGTAGCCCTGAGTGTGTAGGATACTGTCGTGCCTTTTGTTTGAATGGCGGGGAATACATAGTTTCTCCTGGATTTTACATTGAATAAGATGTGTAGGCTCCGTGCTTAGATATAGGTAAGGGCCATGGTGTACCAATACCTACAGTGGTAGCGGCAGGGACACGCTCTGCCAACTGAATGGGACTCCCTACTATAAATAATCAAAGAAACAATGTCAATGGTGAGAAAAGTATGTTATGTGTTTGTATACATATGGGAGTGAGGACAGACTTGAGGGAGTAAGTACGTGGAGTGAGGGAGACATGTATAGATTGAATGAGACGTGTATGGATTGAGGGAGACGTGTATAGAGTGAGGGAGACGTGTATAGAGTGAGGTAGACGTGTATAGAGTGAGGGATAATTCTGGGGATAATTGTATTATTTATAAATGTATACAGGTAGGTCATCCACTCTTTAGTTCAGGGTGGGTTAAAACGGACTTGCTTCCTGCTTGTTGATGTAGTTGAGGGGCTCTGTAAAATAACACATGCTAAGTGTCTGTATGTGGCTCACCCTGCCCGCCCTCTCGGCGGGAAATCCTCCAAAACACCCCTCTACTTTAGTCAAACAGTGGACTCACCCACCTACCGGCCACCCCTGTTTCCCACAGTCCATGCGCCCTCCTCGGCTCCGCGCTGTTTTCAAATCCCCACTCCGTCTTCACACACCGAGCAGTAAACATCTCTTTGCCCTCCACCAACCGTCTACTCCACCAAAAATCAATAGTTATATTATACAAATATCATTCCTCCCATAAGGGTCAATTTATGTTGTTCTAATTGTTCACCTATTATTGTAATAATGAAATTACAATCATACATCTACTGGCACCTTCATTATAGGGCCTATTTTATGTACAAATCATAAAATTCAATTTTTATATAATAAAATTTATGTTCCTCCATGTTCCTTGTCGTCTTCCCATTACGGGGGGGGGGGGCAGGGGATGTAGCTTCATACAGATTTATGATAAGCATTCAATCATATTAATCATTTGTTGCAAAATATTCAAAACTAATTTATTTTATATGCAATGTCCAAACTTCTACATACAAGCAGTGATTAATTGTGTATCTTTTGAATTATATGAATGCAAATATGATACATTATAAACTTCAATACATAGTATATTTTGGAATAAAAGGTTCTGAATTTACAGCGGCATATACTAACTCGTACTCACCATTTCCCTATAAGGGGTCAGGCTGGTCGTCCTGTGGACTGCTCCATTACTTAAGCCTGTACCGGCGAGACCAGCAATGATACAGCAATCACAATGGGTACAAGCTGTTACATAATGCACCCTAAGAATTCCGCAGTGAAGGCCAGGGAATAATCTCATCGGTTGATAATGCATCCAGCTACACGCCTATAGTATAGATCTACCACACATGCCTATGTCCGTATCCCTCTGTGTATGCGTTCAAACTGTCAAACTGCTGACACACTTCCTATTGGTTGTTATACGTATACAGGTCACATGAGAGCCATTGTTGACTGTGCACAGGTAGACAGGGTGCTAAGTGGCACCTCTATAGTTACCTGCTGCACTTGGGGTGCAGCATTCACTCACAGATGCGGGCAGAGTCACGACGGCCACCCATTACATAAGCGATGCAGGCAGTGCAGGGGATGGGAGGGGTGGAGCGTTAGGTCGGTGTACAACCACGTATAGTAGGGAGTTGGATAAATTTTCAAAATTGTGTCAAATATTATGGAATTAGTCAAGCCCAATAGAGCATTGTGACAGCTTTCCCGAACTGTTTTGATCATCTTCCTACTGCATCTAGTTCCTGTGTAATCTGGATAGGAACAATCAATAAGTCAGATCAATACTGTGGTCTAAAGTCATCAGAGCAGGCTAAAATAGCAGGTTGGTATTTTTGCATATTCTTGCTGTATATGCATATATTCACATGGAATTTAAGAAAGTGTCTAACTGACATTGAGTGGGACCTTGTGACCTCTAATTCTGTATGGGCCTGATGACCTTTGACCTAATTACAAATGGCATTTGACCTACGAATTTATCCTTAAGTGTCTCCAGGCAATAGTAGGCACGGGCCGACATACCTGGATTTCACATATATCATTAGTAATACAATAACCTGCATCCCCATGATACCAGTCTTAAACAGTCTCCATTCTTTTATTAAATTTTGACATAAATAAAATCAAACTTATGTTTTGATTAATACCAATCTGAAATTATTACCTCTTTCCCAAGATGAATATATTCATATTAACCACCTTTATTTTGTGAAAAAGAAGAGGCCTCTACCAATTTTGTAGTTCAGTTATTAAAGTCAGGAGAGGAATTTTAGTGAGAGGTGCCAAGTGAACCTCTCTCATGGGCAGTGAAAATCAGGTCACAGAAGCGGGCCCTTAGTGGGCGCTACTGCTGGGTTTATCCAACTCCCTACTCCCAGCCCGTTATTTTACATCTTTAAGGCCCCTGGTCTGAAAAGAAGTCATGTAGACCTTCTCATAGTCCTCCCCCTCCCCTTGTAGCAGTTGAACTAATTAGAATAGACGGTTGGGACCCATATCCGGAATGTCTATGTTGACAAGCTACTAAAACTGACTGGTTTGGAGGATTGTGTTTGAAAGATTTTTTAGGAAGCCAAGATACCTATCTTTCAACGTAAGGAAGAGATTTCAAGTTATGTCCACCATAATCCTTTTGTCCCCCTCAGCATAAAATGGCGGGTAAAAAACCTGGGTTTCGGGCCTACACCTGAGTTAAGAAACCTTATACCAGGATGAACTCCCAGGGATAAACTCTCTTAACCAGGGTTCAGAGGCCTTAATCCAGGTATAAGACCCAAAACCCAGGTTAAGGACGCATTTCACCCTAATTCAGATAAACACATTTATGGCCACTATTTTCCACAGATGTGTTGAAAATGTGCATATTACATATCATTTTGATTGTATTTAATACTTCTTTCAAATTTGTTACATTTTCCGAAGTTTTGAAACCTATGGAAGCTAAATGGAACAAAAACGTTCTTTTTTTGGTTCTTTTTCTGTAAAAAGCATTATGGGATGGAAATCAAACATAATGTCCATGTCTGGTAATTGGAATATAATCTGGGTGTAATTTCCGAGGACCATTTTTTCACGTTACTTGATATTCCAATTATTAAGGTCTACAGAGCTGTTCAAAGTTGCAAATCTGCCCAAAAAAAATGATTTTTGAGTAAAAAAAAAAGCGAAAACAGGGGAAAATCACCAATTTTCATCATTTTCTAGTGATTATGCAACTTTGAACAGCTTTGTAGACCTTAATAATTGGAATAACATCTAAAGAAAAGAAACGGTCCTGGAAAATGACATCAATATCATTCCCAACTCATTAGAAGTAAGAATTGCCTTCTTTCTCTATCCTATAACTTAATTGAGAGTAAACGGAGCTACGAAAAGAACGTTTTTGTTCCATTCACATTCCATGGCATTCAAAACCCCATGAAATGGAAGTAATTTGAAAGAGGCATCAAATATGATCAAAATGATATATAGGTTGCATACTTTCAACATGTCTGCAACAAATAGTGCCGGAAAACGTGTTCATCTGAATTAGGGTGAAGTGTGTCCTTAAGGGACCAAAACCTGAGTTAAGGTACTCTTAACCCTGTATAAGGGAGTTAATCCTGGCTTTTGTCCCTTATACCAGGATTAACTAGAGAAGGTAGGGTAGAGCATAGGCTGGGTACATGTACTACTTAATCCTAGGATAGAGTACAATGCAAGGGTACTGTGCCAGTACCCATGTTTTCTTCACAATGCATAGGTATAAGTACACTTATACCAGAATTAACACCCAAAAAACTGTTTTTTTTAACCATGTCTGGATATAATATGATATATGTGGTGGGACATATTATGTCCCACTACCCATGCTTATTGGAGCAGGGGTTTCACTCTACCCATGCATTCTCTTATCCCTACTTTGTGAACAATGCATGGGTAGTGTACCAGTACCCATGCATTCTATACAAAGCAGGGCTATATGTACCCTTATACCAGAATTCACTGTCAATTACCAGGTTTTAGTGACAATGTCTGGGTAGTCTCTACCCCTGCATTGTGACCAATGCATGAGTACTCCCTACAGTACTTGTGCATTGTGACCAATGCTTACTGAACTTAAGGAAGAGAATCACCTGCCTTCCTCATTTAACCCATAAAAACACATTAGTTTTAACAAACAGATATGTATACATGTATTTTATTTAAAAAAGAAGGAAAAGTAATATAGGTAGCAATCGATAATTAAAAGTCCTCATGCTTCTCCTCATTGTTAAAAAACCCACTCAATGAGACAAACACCACAGTTATAATACACCCAGCCACCTCCAGGGCATTCCTCCTGCCATACAGATGGTCAGTCATTACGGTGTACTGTAGAACCAGACTCATCACGGGGATCAGGTTAGAGATCATAGTGGCGTGCATGGGGCTCAACATCTGGTACCCGGCAACCTCACACAAGAGAGCCACTCCTGTGCCCACCACATGGACTAACACCAGTAAGATGGTGTAGGGGTCGGTGATCCACACCGGCTGTTCCAGGTAGAAGGTGCAGGCCAGGCAGATTGGGAGAGCCACGCCTGAGGTAAGGAAGGTCAGGAAGGCCGGGTTTACGCTCTTTAGGTAGACCCCGCTTAGTATCGCATAAGAGGATTGGAATATAGCAGCACCAAATAAACTTAGGTATCCAAGAACCAGCCACCAGGTGGGGCTTGATGCTACAGCTTGATGCATAGTGCTGGAGTTCTGTGACGTGATATTGAGGTTTTCTGTTGAGGGAATAAATCCTGGTATGAATCCATGAGTGAAATCAAGCCATGGCTGAACTAGAAACAAAGTCCCAAGTACACAGCCGAGGATGCAGAAGGACATCACTATATTATGTGTCTGAAAGAAGACCACTTTTGATATGACAGTTAATATTATCATGATGAAGACGTATTCAAGGGAGACGTGACTCAGCGGTATGGTGGCCACCGCAAAGAAATGAAAACAGTTACACGCCATTGTGGCGACTCCCATCAGTAGTACATGCACATAGGACTCCCGCGGTACCACAAGGTGGGTTCTGTTAGTGCAGCACATGGGAACGGCAGCACACAGCATGGTACCGATATACCGCAGGACACCAAGCTGGAAGTCAGGTATAGTTCTGGTAAGGAGCTGTACAGCGGCCTCTGCCAGCACCTGTAACAAAAGGAGAATGATTTTATAAACCAGGTTCTTAATTTTTATTTTTTTTAAAAGATTTTTATTAGATTTAGATGCAGTATGGTATGCTATTTAACATAGAACCAGAATCTAGGCTACGGCTAAACGGTTGAATGCATATTCTGTCGGATCAGGTGAACGTTCACAATGTTAAACCAAATCTTGTCCGATCCGACAGATTTACAAATGTCAGTGGCCTTCAGCTGACCCCATGCCATCTACTAAAAGATGTTCTCCCAGCTCAGAGCAGCTCATCATATTGTCTCTGCCTGCAGACACAGAGGGAAGGACTTGTCATGCAGGTCCCAAAATGGTGGTACCTCTGCCCCGAGTGGTCCAACCCCAAATGATGTCATAGCCATTCACTTTAACCCTGTCACCTACATCAGACCACAACCACCCCTGTCTGCAGCTAATTCCAAGAACCTGGAGCGGAGGGTCATGCAGAGGTACACCACACAAACACACCAATTAATTATCCAAACCTGAAGTAAATACATGCACAGTGAATTATAATTATGATGATGATAATAATAACAATAATGTAGAGTTCGTCTTTATGTGATTCGATTAAATAAGGACTCGAACTGCAGTTTTCATGTAGAGATGCAAGAAAACAGGGTTTATTTGTCGTTCGCCTGTACAACAATGCTAATCCTTGAAGTATATGAGGTTCGATCAATGTATGTCTTAGCTTTCAATAACTTTCTATATATCACACAGTCAGAGACCTGAGAAGGTCTGCCAGAGCAAGGGGGTGAGGACAGCTTATATACTGTCCGCTTCCGATAGGGGTGCCCCCTGGCTCTGGCCGCCCGAACTACCTTGTAGGCGTTCGACTATAATACTAATATTAGTGTCCCTACACCACCCCCCCCAGACATTACATACGCTTACTCTTTTAAATATATATACAATATAATATAAACTCATACAACTGAGTTTATTTTAGTAAAGCGTTATGTTACGTCGTGAACACAGTAGGGTGTATAAAGATATACAAAACTAATATTATTTACACAGGTGGTAATACATCCGAACGGCTAGACACATTTCGAATTATTAAGGACACATGTATAGTATACATACAAACATATATAGATTAGCGACTAGAACAACTTGACATCTCTCATGATTAAAAAAAACAGGAACAAAAAAAAAAATTGAAGATCCGGGCAGCCATCCTAACCTTTTTCAACATTGGTTAGGCACGAAGTACCATCCTTTCGGAAGGACTCGGGTGTGTGGTGCTCTCCTCTTCAACAGCCGTCCTGTCCCAAACTGGACAGGCACGTTCATTCGAACGGGTTAGTGGTGCTCTCCTCTTCATTTTTCGTACTGCTGTCTCTGTTCTGACTGAACAGACACGTTCTTCCGAACGGGTGATTGGTGCTCTCCTCTTCAGATGTCTGGTCACCGAATTCCTCCTGCGTACTCCCGTTACTGCTGTTCGATTGTTCAGTAGACGTTCATACCACACTAACTCATTCTCTTTCGAATATCAATTCACTCAAATTTTTTCACTCTCGAATCGTGGGCTCACCCTTCCTCACTCTGGTTCTTTAGTAGTTCCAGAGCGGATTCGCGGGTGCCATCCCACTCGTCCAGGAACACTCCAAATACCTGCTGGAACTTGACGTTCATAGCCTCGTTCCGGTCATTTGACTCCTGCAGACGTTTCTGAGCCAAAGCAGTCCGTGATGCGGCTAGCTTGGCTTCGTTCCGAATTTTGTTCGTTTCGGCGGCCAAAAGCACCTCGTTATCTTTCTCCAGGGACGTTCTTGTTTTGGCTTCCTGTTCAACCAGAGAGCGGGCGAATAAATTCGCCACCCCCTGATTGTATCGGACAGCCAATTCCCTCTGTGACTCTTGGAAGTCGTCCACTGCCTGCTGGGCTTGGGCACAAACCACTCTGTCACTCGGATCAAAATACAGATCCACCGGTCTGGTGCTCAGTCGGGGCCTATTGTCCGGAATCTGAGTCATTTCAGGTTCGGCACGTTGAGGAACCTTCTGTCCGCCTAATTCTGGGAAGTCACCCGACTCCGGCGCAGGGGTCGGATCTTTCCGGTCGAACCAAGCAGGTGGATGATCACTCTGCAAAGCTGACGCTGATGCCGATGATGCTGCCGAGGAAGGACGTGAGTCCGACCCCCCACTCATGGGCGACTGATACTCAGTCGAATCCTTCCGCTTCTGCTGCTTCGACCTGGAGTCACGAGCCACAGCCAGTGGCTTCTTAAACTCCGAGGTCTCGGGCGAATCGGACCGATGCTTCTTTCCTCTGCCACTCGCTGGACTGCGGCTAGCCCGCCTCTTCTCATCAATCTTTGCCTTGGGTGGATCACCCCTCCATTCACACACTCTCGAGAATAGTTCGTTCGTCATTTGAAATTTCCCTCGAGCTCTCACTAGTGCAATCCTCGCACATAGCTTGCCTTTCGTGGACTCATGCACATTACAGAATGATTCGGTCTTCACGTGGATATGTTTGAAGTCCGAAGGGATCATTCTGTTGTATTCCATCATTACTTTATCGTGCAGACTCATTACTTTCTCGCGTGCTGCACTCAGTCCGGGGCTGTGACAAAACTTCAGATGGCGAAGCATCACACCCCTTCTCGGAGTAACGCAACCATTACAGGTTGCGCTATCCCTCTGTCCTTTCGAATTGGCACATTCGTAGACCACAGTGTGGTGGAAGTGCCGTTCGCACAGATGTCGCAGGAACCGCATCGCTGTTGGATATGTCCTGTCCTTTCCTTTCTCTTCTATGCAAATGGTGAACGGGCAATACCGCTCACCGTCTTTCAGATACCAACATAAGTAGGCCCAGCGCAACTTTGACTTCTGGTCTCTTATGTAGTAACTTTCGGGATATTTCATTAATTGTTGAAACCATTCTTTATAAAAATCTGATGGCAAGGGATCGTCCTCGGTTTCCCGAATCCAATCCTCGTCATCACTTTCGCCATTCATATTTCGGGGTTCGGGGCAACCGTACGCTTTTTTGCCCTTTGCACACTCTTCGAACGAACCCGGAATGAAGTGTGCGAACTTCGCCTCACTATTCTTCCAGATCCGTTGTTCTCTTTCCTGCTCCTCCTCATCTTTCGACTCCTCTTTATCCTCTCCCTCTTCTTCCTCCTCTGGCCCTTCCGCATTCGGAACCTCCATCTTCTCCTCCGGATCCTGTGTAGTTGGATCCGGATCGGTTTCTGGAGGCTCGCCACCCGAGTCCGGTCCAGACTCGTCGTCCGGACTGTCTTCGGGTTCAGTCACTTTGATGGGCTTCTTAGTGGCTCATTTAATAATACTGCTGACCTTGGCGGTGGCAGCAGCCTGTATGGCAGCCATACGTCCTTTCAGTGGATTATCACTTGAAGGATCTTTCTTGCCTACTGCCTCTGTGACTTTAGCAATCACCTTCGGAGGCACAGTCATTTTTGTGTCTTTCTTTGATTCCTTCAACTTCTTTTTTTCTTTCGTTGACAGGACCGGTGTGAAGGCACCCTGGTCACTGTCAGATTCGGTGTCGGTCAGAGACTTTTTCTTTGCTCTTCCCTTCACGCCTTTAACTTTCGCTTTCTTTGTGTTTTCCTCTCCGTCGGTTTCGCTCTCCGTCGACAGACTGCCCTTTTTCTTGGCGGCCTTCAGGATCGCTTTCCCCTTTCGGATGGATGCCAGTCGTTCTTTATGTTGGGCAGAGCTCATCTCTTCCTCTAACCCGGGAACGTAGGCCCTAGTGGCGTAGGTCCCCTCCCGAATCATCGTACTGATGATTTCGTTCAGTTTCTCCTCCGGCTCCGAACACTCCTCCAGTCGACGCAGCAATTCGTCTCCATTCAGAGTGTAGAGCCTCGGGACGTCCGGATGCTCCGCTCGTTCAACCCAGTCTTCTGCAGTCCTGGGTTCTTTCTCCATGTCGGGTTCCCGGTACAGTACATCTCCTGCGATGTCCATTCCGGTAACCCCCATCCCCGTATGGTCAGTCAAGACATGCGGGACGTTCGGAAGGCGATTCTGTCGATATGCGATTTCGCAATCGAACATGGCCCTTCTGAACGACTGACTCACTTGCAGTCCAGCCTCAGTCCGGTTATAAAACAGCAGCCATTCGGATGGCAGTGCTGCATATTCAGTCGGTGATAAGAAGTGTCGAACGCAGTCTCTGGTGGCTGCGTCCCAACACTTTCGTTCTCCTTTTAAGATCCGGTCGTGAATATGGACTTCCCGACCGTCGTACCTTGATTTAAATCCGTCCAGATTCGGTTCGAGCAGCGGCTCGTCCGATCGTTCCAGGATTTCGTCAATCTCCATTCCCATGCTACCTTCTTCTGTTTCGGAATTATCCTCATTCAATGCACTTTCTTCGTTCTTGGTAACTGGCGACATCGCCTCAGTGTCCATAAATGCTTCGGACACCTCGTCGAGGGCCGATCGTTCGGAATGAGAGCCAGACGCCGAAGCCATCGTGACACTCAAAAGTTCTTTCACTCGATATAAAATGAATGACAGGTACCAGGACCCTCTCTATGGGATCCTGGCGACTTCACCCACCTGCTATACACCGAGTTCACTTTCAAACAGTCTTTATCTCCTCGCTTTTTGTGCTCTGATACGCTTCCTCTTGCTCTGTCCGGCGAACCGTAAACAAATATGGCGGATCGTTGACCCGCGTCGACCTTTGCGCACGCGCGTCGGTCTCGCGAGATACCGCGCATTCGGCGAGACTTCAGTTTTCCCGCGCTTGCAAAATATAAACAATCATTCACCCTTCCCGCGCGTCACGCATTACAATCAGGTAATTATAGCACTGATATCCTCACCGCCCTGTCGAATTCATCTCGAGTCATTATGGATCTAAATACGGATAGCAACTACTAATCCGCCAGATTATCCGTCCATTACCCACTGGCACATTCACAGGTAAGTTTGTTGGATTTCTGACTTTTATCGTGATCATTCCTACATAGAAGACGAATTACCCGCTTACCCCGGTAATTATGACAATATTTAACTGATTACATCGTTGTGTTTCAGGTTAGGTAACAGCACCCCTCACCCTCAACCTAGGGCTGCGACGAACCCCTACTGGATTCTCTTTACACCTGACATTCGGAGAGGTTCTCGCCCGTTCCCTCGTAGCCACAGAGGGGACAGTCCTTCTCTTCCTGTCTACACCTGCTGAGACATTCTTTGTTTTCTCCGATCTCTTTGGAGATGATTTAATTTGCACCGCTTCCTTCTTCACCTTCCTGGGCCTACCCGGACCCCTCTTCTCGATTACTCTATCTAAATCTCTTTTCATCTCTTCTTTCTCTTCTTGTCCCATTTTGAACATTTCCGAGGAGTACTCTCTCCCCTTCCATGGTTTCAACCGGGCCACATTCGATTTCTGATTCCTCCCGAACGTATCTCTCATCAGGACTGTATCATCACTTATTCTTTGGGTGATCCTCCACGGACCGTCCCAATTGTCTCTCAGCTTGATGCCAACCAGAGGTTCGTGGTATCTCGCTACTAAGTCCCCTATTGCAAACCGCCGAACCTTTAGGTTAGTATCATAGCCCACTTTCTGCCATTTAGCCGTCTTTCCTAACTCCTTTCTTACTAATTCATAAGCTTTCCTGAATTGTTCTTTCAACGCTTCTACAAACATGATCTGACACGGGACATCTGGGTTCATTCCCACTACTCCGAACACCAGGTCCGCTGGCATAATCAGATCCTCTCCGAATACTAACAGATTCGGAGAGCAGTTCGTACTCGCGTGTACCGTGCTATTATAAGCATGGCAAACAAAGTCACACTGCTCATCCCAATCATCCATTTCCTGATTTATCAAACTCTTTAGGACCTGTATTAGGGTACGATTGAATCTCTCCACCTGACCATCACTCTGTGGTCGATACGGATTGGTTCGGGTCTTGCAAATGGCCAATTGGTGACACATTTCCTGCCATAGATTCGATTCGAACTCTCTCCCTTGGTCGCTATGCAACATCAGAGGCACTCCCAAGTATAGTATCCATCCCTTCACCAACATTCTAGCACAAGTTGCTGCTTTGTGATCCTTCATTGGAAATACCTTCGTATACTTCGTATAGTAATCCGTTACTACCATCATACATGTATTCCCTTCTGGAGTTGTCACAAATCCTGTAATTATATCCACTGCCACTCTTGCGAACCTTACTCCAAACAATTCCTGGGTTAAGGGCATTTTACCCAGCCCAGGCCCGGGCTTGCTCGTACAACATTTCGGACAAGTGTCTATCCATCTCAACAGATCCGTACTCATACCTGGCCAGTAATACATTCTAGCCAGCCTTTCCAGAGACCGCTTTCTCCCAAAATGGCCACTGGTCCGATGCCCATGGCAAAAGAACATTATATCCCTTCGCATGGCAGTAGGAATAAAGATCTGTCTTGACTTATTTCCCAAAGCATTCGTCTTCCACCTATAGATCAGTCCATTTACCACCTCTAACTCTGTCCATTGAGCTATTAGTCGCCTCATCTCCCTATTCTCCAACGATATTGCTGGCCGAGTCGGGACCCTTCCTTCTTGAAGTAACATCTTCAGACGGATACTATTTGCATCTCTCTCCTGGAAGCTCTTAATGGAGTTCTCGTCCCATTCCAGTATCACTCTTTCGAGATCTCTAAGAGGCTTTCGGATTCCTGCCAACACGGCATTATGCTTCCCACAATCATCACATCCGTCATTCTGACACTTCCTCACCGGGATTCGCGACAACGCATCAGCGTTCACATGCTTAGCCCCCTTTCTATGCTGAATTTGGCTATGGTCCAATCCGAACTCTGATAGGTGTGCCAACCACCGTCCTATCATACCTTCTGCATCCTTAAAGTTTAATAGCCACCGCAGGAATGATCCGTACGTAACGTAAAATCAGATCCCCACAAGAATTGTTTATATTTCTTAGTATATACTACCACTGCCAATAATTTCCTCTTTGTCGTACAATAATTTCTTTGTGCCTTACTCATTGTATTGCTTGCAAATGCGCTTGGAACCTCCTTCCCATCTTGGACTTGTGACAAAGCTGCCCCTATACTTTCATTGCTCGCATCAGTGTCTAATATAAAATGACCATCCGCAGTGGGGTATTTCAAAACCGGTGTTTCCACGAACAACCGTTTAATCAGTTCGAATGATTCCCCTTGTTCTTTCCCCCATGGGAACTTCTCCTTACGTCTCCCTGGGGTCCAGTGCGACAGACATTGTATTGGATAACTTATCCGGGAATATCCTGGTAAGAAATCTCTATAATAAGAACAAAATCCTAGGAAGGATCTTACTTCCTTCGGTCCTTTAGGAATGCTCCAGTCCGTTACCGTCTTAACCTTCTCCGGATCAGCCTTCACCCCATCTGTAGAGATGATCCGTCCTAGATAGTTAATACTTTTCTGAAACATATTACACTTTTTAGCTTTCAGCTTTAATCCATTCGAGATTATTCGCTGCAACACTAACTTCAGGTTCCCCAGGCACTCATCAAATGTCTTTCCGAATATTATCACATCGTCCAGATACACTAGACATTTCTTCCACAATAAGTCACTCAGTAAAGTCTCCATCATTGCTTCAAACGTAGCCGGAGCATTACAGAGTCCGAATGGCATCACGTTATACTGGAACAACCCTACATGGCTCGAAAACTCAGTTTTCTCCTTGTCCTCTTCTTTCATTCCCACCTGCCAATAACCAGACTGCAAATCAATCGTGCAAAACCATTTATTTCCTCCGAGGGAATCAATGGTCTCATCTATCCGGGGGAGCGGATACGAATTCTTTTTAGTCAAGCCATTTAGTTTCCGGTAGTCTATACAGAATCGGATACTCCCATCCTTCTTTGTTACCATACATACTGGACTACTCCAAGGACTGGTGCTAGGAGTTATCACTCTTTCCGCCAACATCTTCGTAATCTCTTCCTCCCCCACCACTTTCTTTGCCAGCGGAAGACGCCTATGTGGTATCTTTACTGGATTCGCCCCTTCCGTGTTAATTGTGTGTAGGACTCGATCCGTTCGTCCCAACGGCTCTCCTGGCCGCGCAAAGGCTGAACTACACTCAGTTAACATCTCCCTCAGGGCATTCCACTGTTCCTCCGTCTCTACTCCGGATCCCTCTATTAACTTTGCCAATCCCTCCTCCATTACTTCACTGTTCGGGACTAGTCCACTTCCATTCCCAAAGCTACTGGTGACCGCTTCCGCGGATATCACTTCTCCCACTACAGTGCCTTTCTCTAGGTAGATGGTTTTCGAACCCGGGTTCGTTATAGGGGCTACACCCCATGCTATGTTTCCGATCAGGGTGTCGGCTGATTCCAAACCCTTCTTTCCCAACACTGTCACATTAGGTTCGAAAACCCCCGGAACGCCCCTCTTCATCCTACTGGAGGCTATTAACACATCACATGCCATTCCGGGAGGTATTTTTACCGTCTGTACCACACTCGCTACTCCACTAACTTCTCGTGCCAGGCATTGTATCCTGTCTTTGTAGGGATGATTTACTTTCAACATTCCAGTGACGGGGTCCAATTTTACCCCATATAAGGAAGCGAAATCCATCCCAATGATACCATCGTCCTCTATCCCAGCGACAGTAGGGGAAATGATATATTCCCTACCACCCACCAAGATGATCATACAAGTTCTACCAAACGTTCGTATCTTGCTCCCATCAGCCGCACATGCATTTACCCTCGTTGTGAGGTCATCATCCATGTTTGACACCAGATCGAAGAATCTTTTCGACATAGCGGAGTGGCTAGCTCCGGTATCCAACAAAAATTCCCCCATTCTGCCGTTTACAGATACGGACACATACCATCTCTTTCCTCCCATCATTGAGGGATTACTTGCGAACCGCTTGATGTCGTCTGCCATGTCAAAATTGAATCTGAATCCTTTCAAATACTCCAGACACGGATGACCTTGGGGAAGGCGGATCCCCCCGATCCTGGATAGCTCTTCTACCCAACCTTCCTCTCTATTGGTGATCGGTTTCCCTTCTTTGCTCTCCCTGGCAACTGTCTCACCAATACCCCCAGCCCCACATGTTTTCGGCTCATCAGCATTTCCCATGCTGCTGGGCGGATACATTACAGACTCCTCAATCGCGTTCGTATGGATTGTACCCTGGCATACTTTATTCGGGGTCGTCAGCTTGCCTTCACGGACAACCCCCTCTAATTTCCCGTCTCCTCTCTCTTCCTTTCTCTCCAAACTGGTTTCTCGGCCGTACATTCGGCTGCGAAATGTCCGGTCTCTTGGCACCTGAAACACTTCACCGTTGCTCGATCTAGCTTCGGTCGTTTCTGATAGTCCAACAATCCTTTCATTTCTTCCATCATGGCCATCAACCGTTTCTCATTCTCTGATGACGCTACCACCTGGGGGGTAGGGGTTGGCTTAGAGCTTGCCTCTACTGGCTTCTCCTTCTCGGGTGGCTTACTACCATTTTTCTTCCACCGATTCTTTCGATCCCACTTATCTCCCCCTATGGCTGCAATTCTTTCCTCATCCGAACCATCGTCCGAATCGCTCTCCTCTGGAGTGGCCGTATGTGCAGACGCCACTCTTTGGTTGGGTACGAACCCAGAAAGTAGTCGTTTCTTCTTCTCGTGCTGATCTATAGCCAAAAAGAAATCTACCATTGATGATCCTCGTCCCCATTCCTTCTGGACGAGTTCAGCATGGGACGGATCCCTCAGTCCTTTTATAAAGTGTGTGAATAGTTCATCTAAGAAATATTCATCATCCCGTCTCCAATATGGTCGAGCCTTTTGCAACAATCTTTGAAGTTCTAGTCCGAATACTTTCGGAGACTCTTTTGGTTTCTGTGTTCGTACCTGGAACTCCGACCAAGGATCATTCGCGGACAGCACACCAAAGATATGTGTGGCGGCTGCCACCAATTGGTCATAGTTTCCATCTTCCCCATACGTCTCTCGCCAATCATCTACAGCTATTCGTCCCGGACCCTCACTCAACCATTTAATGAGGGGACCTAAGGAAGCCTCCTTGTCCCACCCATGATAACGGTTATCGTCGCAAAAGTCTTGGTAGCTTTCCTTCCAATTCTCTCCATTGAACCGCCGGGGAGTTCGAACAGGCTTTCGGGCACTGTTATGACTCCATACCAGTCGATCAGACTGCCTCCGACTCCATTCCATAATTTCTGACTCATCCTCCCGGGTCCGACTGCAACAGTCTATCCCCATTCCTTGTATACAAGGATCGGATTCCACTATTGCAGCAACCCTCAGGCCCATAGATGATCGTTTTGTCAACCTTCTCGGGGCAGGGACCGGTTTTGGTGTCCCTCCTCTTGGATTGGGCTGGGTTCGATCAGGACTGGGGGGGTAACCTCCGTATGAACCAGGGTTCGGCACAGTCCCGGCTCCTCCGCCCGGATTAGTTCCGGGGTTCGGAGCACCACCTGTCCCCCTGCTCGGAATCGATCCACCCCCTTCATTATAGGACTGATGTCCTTCGTTCGATCCGGCTCCGGGTAATGGTGCCCGGTACTGGTAGGTTATGTTATATATCGGTGGTGGTGGTACCGTATAGTTATGTCCTGCCAGCGTGTCGTCCGCAAAGGGATGCAGAGAGCCGTAGCTATGGTTCATTCGCTTGGGTGGGGCTTCGCCCGTAATATCATGGGAGCTTGAGATCTCTTTCTCTTCGGTTCCCCCATATGTGACTTTACGGTCAGTCTCATTCGGGGCAGTTCTCCCCTGGGTTCGTTCATATTTTCCCTCCGAAACAATCCCTCGTGTTTCGATTGGATCCACCGTAGTTAATATCGGACTAGGCGTGGATGCAACGTGCTTAGGTAGCTTGGCTCCCTCATTCGTCGGTTCCCGGCTCCTAGTCTCTTCTTCTTTGCGGATCTCTTCTATCTGACTCTGATAGGCCAGGTAGGTGTCATTGATTTCGTCTTTCTTTTTCTGAATAAGTTCGAGGTCAGCCTTCATATCAATTCGAGCTTGCTTCAACGCCTCCCGTTCTTGCTCGAACTGTTCCCGCAGGGCCTGGCCGGATTTTTCTTCCTTCGAATAATCCGCCTTGATTTTCTTGACCCTTTTGGATTGTCGCTCGATCTCGCTTTCATAGGTATCCCGAAGATCACGACTTCGGCGAGCCTCTTCTTTTTCTTTCTGGAGTTGTGCTTGCTCCTCTGTCAGACTGTGTTGAGCGATCTTAACCTTCTGTTGGACCTTAGCCAATTGAGAGGTTTCGAGAGCCAGCTGTTCACTTATATATTTCCTATCCGCTTGGATTCTGGATTTCACTTCGCTCAATTCCTCAGCTTCTTTCTGGTTCTGGGCGATTACCCTTGCCTTTTCGTCGGCCAGTCGGATCAAATCCTCATTCATGGCTGAATGCCGATCCCTCATCTCCTCCTCCTCTGCTTTCAATTTTTCACAGTAGGCGTCATAGTCAGGGACCTGTCGACCTCTTCTAGACAAGTCTCGTTCCATGTGTCCGAGGTTCGGTTCGGAGGGAAGCATGTCTGCCCATGGGTTCCCTCTGAACGGATTGGTGTTCGGAATTGTTCTGATGGGAGGAAATTCTCCCGGAGTTCGAAAAATCAGACTCCTCTTTCGAGATCGTTTATTCTCTGGGGTATGCATTCGAGAGGCAATATCCCAGATTTCATTTATTTGGGCGACTGTGTAATCCAGTTCCCCATCCTCTAGTTCGGTCCCTGATCCTTCATCCCCCCCGTTCCTTGACTGAGCCTCTGCCAGGGTCAGTCCGCTATCTTCTACATAAAAATCCTGGTCACGGCACCAGTGTAGAGTTCGTCTTTATGTGATTCGATTAAATAAGGACTCGAACTGCAGTTTTCATGTAGAGATGCAAGAAAACAGGGTTTATTTGTTGTTCGCCTGTACAACAATGCTAATCCTTGAAGTATATGAGGTTCGATCAATGTATGTCTTAGCTTTCAATAACTTTCTATATATCACACAGTCAGAGACCTGAGAAGGTCTGCCAGAGCAAGGGGGTGAGGACAGCTTATATACTGTCCGCTTCCGATAGGGGTGCCCCCTGGCTCTGGCCGCCCGAACTACCTTGTAGGCGTTCGACTATAATACTAATATTAGTGTCCCTACAATAATAATAATTTCTACCTATATGTTACTTTACATTTATGCTGAATACTCAAATACCTGTATAGGACACCTATTGTAATCAATGCTGTGATCAAAATATTATCAAAATCCAAAGAGGATTGATAGGTGTGACCCCAGGTCACCAGATGACCTGAGGTCACGCCTGTTCATCACCCAGAAGTATAATTGCCCTAAAACGGCACAATCATTGGGAATAGAAGGTATTTGACCATACCTACCCCCAGTATACAGACCCTGAAGATTCTGTTGGAACTGTTGTCATATTGTCAGGACCACTCTCTTACCTAGCAACAGTAATTCCAAACATTCCATGCCTAGCAACTGGCACAATAAATGGGAATAGAAGGTATTTGTCATTTGCTATTCCAAACATTCCATACCTAGCAACTGGCACAATATCTGACCCACTGCCCCACCGTGGATGCCTTCAAGTTCAGTTACTCACTAGAATCTAAACAATTTATTTAGAGCTCAAGCCAGAACTGAACACGTGTATTTTTGGCTTGAGATACTACTACTAATGATAATGATAGTAAATATGGTTGTATTACACACCCAGCAGACATCCTGTAGAAGCAGCATGCCGGAACCAAGCACACGCGTCTTCACAGCACTTGTCATCTTTCTGGTCATTCTGCTGAAATATGTGAATAAACTTGGTAAATATGGATCGACGGGATTGTGGAATGGCTGTCGATTTGTATATGAGGGACTGGTTATTTCTTAACAACAGGGAGGTGGGGGGTGGTGGATTTTGGGATGGACTAAAAAATGTAGGGTCTAAGGGGCACCCCTTTCGCGAGGGATTGGAAAGATTTTGACACGCTCAGGTGAAGATTTTCCAACCCGCCTGCTGTTTAAAAACGACAACTCAGGCCTTGTATAATGAGCCATACTATTGATAAATGCTATTCTTATAGTCCCTTTAGGGGTCTGTATCAATCAATATGTTAGTAGTGGTCTTTCTTCTTTATTGAATAATTCTTTTAACCTGCGCCCTGTAAGCTTGGAAAAACAATATGAAGTAAAAACATTATAGGAAATGAACCTTATTGCATTAGAATGGGGGATTAAATCAATGTTAATTTAACGTTAATTCAATGTTGATTTGAGTCCACGAAATGGAGTTAGGCTAGATGCAAAAAACACGTTTTTCCACTCTTTAAATGACATTTAACCAACGTTAAACCAACCTGTTACCTGGGAAGGCACCTATTATGATAAGGGTGCACATTACAAAAGGGGTAAATGCATGCAAATGTCAACCAATGTAAATTCCAGGTAATCTTGCACAGATTTACAATGATAATTGCACACGTTTACATCAAATTTTACTTGGAAGTTACAGAGGGGTAAATCCATGTTAATATCAATAAATGTAAATGTCAGGTAAATTGGTATTACCGTTGACTACAGTTTAGGTTAAAGGTTAACGACGAGGGGCATTGGCGCTTAACCGTTTGTCACAACCGTGACCCGGCCTATTTATTAGAAATAACAAAAAGAAAAAAAAAAACCAAAGTCTCTGCTGGCCTGCTGCTGGCCTTGCTGCCTGCTTGCTTGCTGCTGGTACCTCCCCTCCCTTGGAGAAGAGTTCCACGGCTGGTGCCGGAGGGAGGCACTAGGTGGCACTGGTATGTACACTAATATGGGAATAACTTCCCCAATGGAAGTTATGCCCGACATTACCGTTGACTACAGTTTAGGTTAAAGGTTAACGACGAGGGGCATTGGCGCTTAACCGTTTGTCACAACCGTGACCCGGCACACCCAAACTGGAGTGAAGTTGTAAGAGAGGGGGGTAGGTGTATGTCTAAGTCTTAGTAGTTGCTTGCTGCGATAAGCGCATCTGTAATCTTCCTGTCCATAGCTATCCTCGCCGACATTGGCTTGGCGAGGTATATGAGTGCGGTTAGGGAGGCCCAGTCGCCCACCTGCCTTATGTCCTCCAGGGGGATGCCCGACTGGTGGAAGAAAGCCGCCCCCGCTCTCCGCATGCTGTGTACCCCCGCACGTTCCGGGTTCATCCCGATGCCCTCAATCAGTCCCTTGAGGAACTTGAGCAACGGGGGGTACGTCAGCGGTACTTGGTGGGAGCCTCTCCTAACCAGGAAGAGGGGAGCGGAGGGGTCAGCCGGAGAGTCCGAGAGGTGACGCCTTAACAAGGAGGCGGCGCACAGTGGAGAGTCGGCGGTGTAGGTGATGGGCACCAGGTGCTCCCGCTGGCCAAACTGTATAGTCTTTGAACTGCTAATGCGCAGCATCACCCCCCAGGGGTAAAACCTGACCGAGCTTCGTCGCATGAAGTGGCCGGTTATGTCCTTGAAGGTCGCTGGTACGAGGTTGCTCTTCCGCAGTAGTGAGCGAAAGCTGGTGACCAGACAAGCCCACATTACACAGTCATTATGATTTTTGAAGTTTACTAGGCGGTACATGGCGAGTAGATCGGACACCGTGACCGTCACCCTGGTCGGTGTCGGGTCGCCCAGCATCCGGCGGAGTCCCCTCAGCGTTGCACTAAAGGCAAAGTCCTGCCTAATAAATTGCACATCGTACCCAAAATATTTGTTCAGACTGATGACACCGCTAACATAGTTGTCTATAGTGCTAAATTTGAGGCTGTCCGAGAGAAACATTATGTAGCGTGACATGGTACGGCTATCCGTTGGTAGCACCTTGACCCCGAGCCAGGTGCAGAATGTTATGAAGCGCTTCCACTGCGATGCTTTGGTGCGCCAGGTGGCGGGGGACCAGACGTGGGCTCTCGCCTCTGCCGCCATCCGGTCCAGGAGCATGCATCTCTGGTTTGCCCCTGCAACACAGGGAATCAGGGAATTTGCTGTTATCGAATAATAATCTGGATAGGGCGTCTGCGACCACATTAACGTGGCCCGGAATATGAGTTGCTGTGATATGACAATTATAAATGACAGATAGCCAAAAGACCCTTCTAAGGATAACCATTGTTGTGTCATTCTCGCTACGGCCCGTGTTAATCGCGGCGACCACCTGTGTGTTATCTGAGAACACAACTACTCTGCTGTCTGTCATGGAGGGGCCCCACCTCCACAGAGCTTCTATAAGGGGGTAGAACTCCTGTATATTAATATTTGCGGGGATCTTCATGTCCGGCTCGGAACAAAAATGGCCGTGCCTGTCCTCCCTGCTACTAAGAGGACCTTCCCAGGCACCCGCGAGCCAGTCTTGTTCGAACACGACCCCATAGCCTCTGCCTGAGGCATCCATAGCTAGAGTTAACTCCTTCTTGCTATCTGGGTCGATGATGCGAGCCTCCCCGTTGAACCATCTGGAGAAGCCCTGCCACCATACCAAGTCTTTCTTGAAACCTTTACTTAGAGTTATGTACCTCTTGTTCGCTGGGAAACCACTCAGAAACCAAAGTCTCTGCTGGCCTGCTGCTGGCCTTGCTGCCTGCTTGCTTGCTGCTGGTACCTCCCCTCCCTTGGAGAAGAGTTCCACGGCTGGTGCCGGAGGGAGGCACTAGGTGGCACTGGTATGTACACTAATATGGGAATAACTTCCCCAATGGAAGTTATGCCCGACGTAAATTTTGAGCCCAATTTTTTTTGAAATAAAAATTACAAAGATTTACACATTTTTTACATGGATATTACTAGTGAAGAATCCATGTAAATATCAATCAATTTGAATGCCAGGTAGATCAGTGTTAATCTCAATCACCATCTTTGGACAGAATCTCAAGGAGATTTACACCTGTTTACTTGGACTATACATGTTGTAAAACCCAAATCTGGTGCAGTGATTGATGTTAAGCATACACCTGAAGCATCCCATTTTTAGCAAAAAGGCTAGTGCATTAACTATAGCTAAAAATGGTCAGCCACCATCGATTTGAAACTGCCTGGGAGGAGAGGTAAACAACAATTTGGACCTCTCTCAAGGGGGACAGCAAAACAGACTGCCAATGTTACTCTCTAATTATGCTGTTTTAAATGAAAATTATTCAAGTCTAGATCAAAGACCAATGGATATCACCATTCTTCGAGAGAAAACTATTCTGTGGATCTTAATATTTTCAGACTAATCATTATCCATTTCAGTAAACTATTTATGTAATTTAAGGTATTGATATATAGATTGTTCAATTTGTATATATTTGTAACCAGTCCCCTTGTTGTTGTACACTGGTAGAAATCCAACCTATTTTGTGACTTTTAACCATTCAAAGTTTAAAGAAACAAATGCCAACAGAAGGAGTCCTGCCCTTTATTGCCTCAGCTGAGAGTGTCATCTGTGGTGACACCAAACACTAGTATTCTGCACTGTTCACTCTGCTCGTGTTCCCAAATCCTTCTGAAGGAAGGCTCTGATAACAGCCACATGACCTTGAACTTGGAATTCTGCTGGGTTTGGGCAGTCCCTGCTGGTAGGGTGGCCGGAGGGTTTTTAGATATCTATCAAACATATACATACGTTATATGTACAGAAAGCCTCAATACTCGCATTTACCAAACTATCATTATTATGTTAAGGCAGTAACTAGGGAGCTGTTTGTAGCTGATTACAAATCCTTCACCTTGCAAACCATTCTGACAGATCTGAACATCTGTATAGGGTAGACATGCCATGCCTATATCTCACTCATAGCCCGGACCTGCTACAGTGTCTACTGAGTGAACTAAGATTTCCTATATAGCCATATGACAGGGGAGGCCCTCTAGTGTTATGTATATGATGTAAATGCTTGAGATTGGGGTCTCAGACCCTAATATGACCCCCAGGAGATGCCCTGACGCTGGCTGGCGGTAGGCTCTTTTATTTTCATTCCAAATGCATGATTTTCAGCTGATTTAGCTCTATTTTCAGTAGTCTACCGTAAACTACCAATTGAAGATTTCTAGAAAAATAATTGAGCTAAAAATACATAATTCTAGGAGGCCTATCTATATAAGATCAAATTGTCTAAACTAAGTATAGGACCCCCCATGACATGCCTGCATAGAAGACGCTTCAAACAAAAAAAGAATTTCATTGATACATGGATTTGCCATCAAACAGTGTCAATTCTCCCAGGGGATAGGTTCAAGAGATCACCCAGTTATAGAGCTCAAGACAGACTCAAAATCTGAAGGTCTGTCAAGATTGCTCTTAAATTACATTATGTAATACAATCTATTATGCTTATTCCAGCTCTTGTATGATGCATCCATTCAAGATCTCTTGATACCAAGCTACTAGAGGTCCCTATCTGCTCCCTAGTCAAAATGAGAGGCCATCATATAAGGGTCACTTAACATAGGATCAGATATAGATTGAGCGACCAGCTAGAGCCTCCGGCCACCCTACTGCTGGTAGGTTGAAACCAGTGGACAGGAACCAGAAAGTATGATGGTACTATTACCCTCTACTTTCTGGATCCATTTTCCCTTTCCTGTTTTTGGGAGTGAGAGTTTGTTCACTCCAGTATAGTTCAGTATAATCTCCAGTCTAGGTTTCAAGCAGCCCCCAACTCTTTAATAGTAGAGTCTGGGCAAATTCATTTTCACTAACTTGCCCTCAGGGGTTGACCAATCAACTCCTGTACACCGATTCTTATGCACAGCCTGACAGGAAGTAACAATCTAAATATAGCAGTTCCACCAGTCCCATTTGGAGCACTTGTGTGGGAAAAGGTACTGGTTGAGCGAGTCTTAGCCCAGGCGATATGTGAATAAATTGTGCAAAGGGCCGTAGAAGCATGAAATCGGACACGCTTGAAGTCCATGTGAATATGATGAACTTCAAAGTTAGAGCCAGCAGAAAAATGCATTATCATAGGCAGGGCGGCCATTTTGTTTTGGCATCATTAAATAACACATTTCCTACAATAATCCAAAATTTATGTGCATTACCTGATGAAATAGTTTAAAAGGACATGTCATGCTTAAAGTCCATGTGTATATAACAAAACTCAGATTTGGAGCCACCTGGTAAACCAATTATGAGAGCCATGGCAGCCATTTTAATCTGCCATCAACAAAAGAGAATCATATAATCATCACCTTCAACTGGCCTGAAAAAAGGTACATAACTGCCAGAAATAGGTCAGTCAGTGATGTCAAGCTTAAAGTCAATGTCCATATGACGAATTTCAGAAATGGAGCCAGTCAGAAAACTCAATATTTCAGGCATGGCCGCCATTTTATCATGCCATCACCAATAAAACACCAATATACGCATCACCTTCAATTTACCTCCAAAATGGTATATATTTGTGACAAATATGTCAATCTGTCATGTCATGCTCAAAGTACATGTCCGTATGATCAATATCAGAATTGGAGCCACTTGGAAAAAGTTATATTTCAGTCATGTCAGCCATTTTGTTTTGCCATCAACAAAAGCATATTTTTAGTCACATTTCCATCAATTGACGTCCAAAAAGGTATATGATTACCACAAATATGTTAATCAGTCATGTCATGCTCAAAGTCCATGTCCATATGACAAATCTCAGAAATGAAGCCAGTTGGAAAACTCAATATTTCAGCCATGGCAGCCATTTCAACATGCCATCACCAATAAAACGCCAATTTACACATCCCCTTCGACTTACCTCCAAAATGGTATATAATTGCGATAATTATGTCAATCAGTCATGTCATGCTCAAAGTACATGTCTATATGATCAATCTCAGAAATGGAGCCACTTGGAAAAAAGCTATATTTAAGCCATGTCAGCCATTTTGTTTTGCAATCAACAAAAGCATATTTCCCTTTAATTGACGTCCAAACAGGTATATATAATTACAACAAATATGTCATGAGATTGGTCACATGGACATTGACTTTAAGCATGACATGACTGACTGACCTATTTTCTCCAATGTTACACCATTTGTAAGTCAATTGATGGTTACATGTATATTGGATTGCATTTGTTAATGAAAAGACAAAATGGCTGCCATGGCTACAATATTGCTTTTTCTGACCTTCTGAGATATGTCACATGGGCATTATCTTCAAGCATGACATGTGAGTCTGACCCATTTGCCATAATGATATACCCATTTGTAGGTCAATTTGAGGTTATGTATATATATAGGAGTGTTTTTTGGTGAAGGAAGAAGAAAATGGCTGCCATGGAAGAGAAACATTGGGTTTTATGACTGGTTCCAATTTAGAAATTTGTCAGTAGGACATAGACTTTAAGCGTCACACGATTAATTGAACTTTTTGTCACAGTATCACACCTAAATTTTGGGTTATTCCAAGAAATGGAATGCTGAAACAAAATGGCTGCCATTACTCTAATAATGAATCTGTCGGGTCGCAATAGATGCCTAAGATTCATCCTGCTGCTATGGAGCTTAAGTATGATATGTCAAACCAACATATTTGTCCCAATGATAGTCCTAGAAGTTGCTGTCAATTAAGATAATGTGTTTTGGTAATAGCAGAACAAAATGGCTGCCATGGCTCAAATATTGTCCATTCTCCATTTCTGAGATTCATCATATGGACATGGACTTTGAGCATGACATGACTGACTGACCTGCTTTGGCAATTATACACCATTTTGTAGGTGGGTTAAAGGACATAAGCTTATTCCTCTGTTTTGCTGATATCAAAATAAAATGGCTGCCATGGCTCAAATAATGGGTTTTCCCAGCGGCTCCAAGTCAGAGATTCATCATATGGACATGGACTTTAAGCAGGACATGACTGACTGACCTATTTCACCTAGTAATACACCTAAAATTGGGGTTATTGCAGGAAATGTGTGATTTTGTGTTCCTTAAACAAAATGGCCACCCTGCCTGTAATAATCTATATTTTTGCTGGCTCCGACCCTGAGATTCATCCCATGAACATGTCCTTCAAGCGTACCCAATTTTATGCTTTCACGACAATGTGCACGATTCACCCCATATCTGGCGCATAACGCCTGGGCTATCTGGATTCAAGTAGAGGAGGCTGGAATTGCTACTCACCATGGTGTTAGATTGATTGATTTATAGATTTGTTTAACGTCCAGATGTACATAAAGTACCTCACAGGACATATCTCAAGTTGGCAAGGAGTCATCCACAAATAGTGGTAGTCTGACTCGCAGTAGTAAGACAGATACTTATATGCTGCGTGCCCCATACAGCAGTGAGCACATCTATGGGTGATCTTATATATAAAATGAGGTGAGAGAGAAAACCGCTACTGTGGCAGGTCCCCTACTCTTTCCTAAGGATAGCAAGTGTTCTTTTATTTGCCTGGTCGTACATACCTGGGTGTGTTAGACTCATGCTAGGCATGGCAGTGTAAAAATAATTATTGAAAAAAAACCTTTAAAAACGCACCAATATGTTGGTTTTGTACCCATTAAGGATGATCCAGTATCAACATTCCAAAATGAGTGTGTTTTCCTTAGGTGCTAATATGGTAAAGATATGTCAAAAGGGAGCTGCTTGTGTTAAAATGGTCCCAGCTGAATGAAACCATAATCTTTCACTGACGGGCCTCTCCCTACACCACAAGGACCCCTAGGGATAAATGCTTCATATGTTAACATTAGATCCAATGCAAAACAACAGCACAAGCATGCTTCCATCTGGTGTAAACATACATATCCACATAAGAAGTAGAAAGGGGAGTGATCACTGAATAGAACAGCCAGTGCACTCACCAAGCATATGCAGGCACCAGTTTGCTACAACTAGGGGACCGCTGGCTGGTTGGAGACTTGCAAATCCATTGAGTGGCACCCATCCTCTGATATATATTTTGGTGGGTATCTTGTCTATGACATATAAGGCCATGGGCCATTGGAAATAATTTCACTGCTGCATTTTACCTAAATGATAGCTGAAGGGATCCATTTGCATTTTCAAGTGGTATGCACAGTTTGGAATTTTTGGTGACTAGTTATAAATTTAAGAAGCTGATTACTTGTTTTTCCGGCCAGATAGGAAAATCACTTTACAACATACCAAAACTTCAATATTTTTAGGGAAACTTTTCTTTTTTGACCCATCATGAATTTCAATCAATTGAATGAGTTAGGTCACAGCCAAAGTCTGGTGTCCTTTGGGGCCATAATAGGCCGCCAATGGTGGCGCTGAAGTCAGGTACCCTGCCATGCCTACTCATGCATAACCTGGTCCAGTACAGGATCAGAATGTACATAGAGTAGTCAGATCCCAATGCAGTGGTGACATTTAACTCCCTATGCAGTGGTAATATCTTGTTTCAATAGTCATAATTGTCCACAAGATAAAAGAATAACTTGATAGCTTTAATTCAAGAAAGTGTGCGTCATCGCACACCATCTGCAGCAGAGTGATAACAATCTAAAGTGACGATGACCTTGCCAATTTATACAGCACATATCATTCTATTTATTTCTGCTTTAAGGTTCAGCGAAACCACCATTAGCAAGTCCCAGTAACTGTCAAATTTTAGGCTTTATGGACAACCCAATGTCAGGTCAACTAGCATGGATTTCTCTATTCTCAAACATCAGGTGGAGGACTCCCTAGACTAACAATACAGCCCGCATAACCCACCCAGCCCGTTTACACACCTCAACTTGGTTGTTTTTGGAAATATTCTTCATATGAATAACTTCGAGTCAATTTGATAAAGAAAAAAACTAACAAGAAAATGAGAAAATACCTTTGTATGCGTGTGATGTAGGGGATCTAGTAAGAGGTGTGTGCAATGTCCGACGTGGCTATGGTAAACCATAGATGTATACAGTATGCTACGTTGTACAATGTAGATATTTATACCTATCTATACCTTTTCTGGGCGGACATGGATGACCACATACAGAGGTAAATAGAGGGTAAATATAGCTACCCTAGAATGGCCCTTTAAACCCGCAGTTCTTACTGCACGTCCAGTAACAGTCAGACTGCAGTCGGGACAGGTACTCAGCCGTATATATAGGGGATATAATAGGAGCGCTGGGCCTTTAAGGGCGCAAGCCAGTTTACTGTGGTTATCTTTAGTAACCCTCTCATAGTCTATATATAGTTCGAGTCATATACAGGTCTGCGTCACAGTGTGGGCAAACAAAGGCTACACGTGATTAGGTAGCCTCACCATGATATACCCACAGCCTGGGTTATTAATCTAAACTATATTTTTTAATGTGTGTGTCTTTTCTGAATATCCTCATATCACAAGACAACATATATGACATATATGTGATAGTATTTGCCTCATTTAGGACACATTCGATAACCCACATATGACATAACTGACTGATTCATAGTGCATTTACCTAGGGGTCACAGTCGAGTGGTTTGTTTGCCCACCGAACCTGCCATATAGGTCGAGTTACATATACGGTTTTGCTACGTCATAGCGTACCTCATGGTACATGTATATCTATCTATATTTATAGATAACTGTCTGCCTAGTTACCCTACCTAGATATTACAGTCCAGTGGTTTGTTTGCCCACCGCACCTGCCATATAAATAGAAAATCCAAGTATATGTAACTCGACCTATAAATAGAAACAATCAAGTATATGTAACCTTCCCTTATACAGGTTTGCTACGTCATAGTGTGGGCAAACAAAGCCTACACGTGGTTAGGTAACCTCACCATGATAGCCACACACCAGAATAATTACTGTAAAGTTTATCTCTAATTGCCTTTAGGTTCTATTTATATGCAGATTTCGCTACACAACAGATGTGCCATACATATATGCGAGTATCTGCCTCCTTTATGACACATTTGGCTATTTATACATGACAAAACTGGCTGATTCAGGGTGCATATACCCGGGGGTCACACTCCAATATAAATAGAAACAATCAAGTATATGTGACCTTCCCTTATTGGCAACACTACCGCTGTGGTGGTGACTACCTGTAACAGCTACCCTCCTGAACCCTGGTTAGGGTGCAATCCAGGGGGGGCCCACGCCGCGGCTCCGACTGGTGTCAAACGCATGCGTAACTTTATCCACTTACCTGTTAGCACTTCAACTCAGCATGTCTGGTAAAATGCCATAATACCCAAATACTACTAAATGTGAGATGTGGTCAATGCTACATCCACACCAAAAAGACTTTCCCCTTTCAGTCTGATACATATTAGAGGCATGGCAATGTAGGAGAATAGAGAAATCTATGCTAGTTCACCTGACATTGGGCTGTCCATGAAGCCTAAAATCAGTCAACTTTGAACTGTTTCTGTAAGTATTTAAGGGATGTTCCACTGAAGCTAAAATTGGAAACAATTAGAATGATATATGATGTCTGAAAATATCCAGTGGAGCATATGGGAGCATTAGTGCTTGTGGTTGAAAAGAATATTTTAGATTGTGTCTAATCAGCACAGCATGCCACTATGAAGCATAGTAGCTAGTTCCTCTAAATGCCAGTGGTGTCACCACTTGATGGCTCTTTCACCACTGACCACCCACTTAGATACTGCAGTGGACAATATAACGCACGTGTTTGTCACCAGGGTGAGCCGCGGCGTTTCCCCCCCCCTGGGTGCAATCATTGAGTTTGAGTTTGAAATATTTTTATTTGGCAAATGATCGATTATCCAGTAATGTCTTTTGAACATAGCCAACCGCAGCAAATATACAAACATCTTCATATTTGACAAGAAATAATAATAATAATAAACATCTCTACCGGTAACATCAGAGAAAATTGCTTGCAGCTGTACCGTATTCAGTTACATATCTGAACTTACATGTAAGAATATACATTAAAGGATTAACATATAGGTCATGTATCAATCGGCAGGATATACAGAGGGCTTGGACATGTTGATTATTCTAGTATATGTGTCAATGCCCTCTCCTCTGGTTTGCTTATAATTAGGGCGAACTACTTTTCTGCCAGTGCAGTGGGCAGGGTAAATACAAGAATAATTATCACCATAGTATGCGGGTTCCTCTTTGTTCTGATGTATCAACCTCGCCAAATGATAATAATAATAATGCATGTTGATACCATGTTATAGTAGAAGGTAAATAGCTTAGAACAGGTTGGGAAATATGCTTACATAAACTTGGGGACCTTATCACATGGACAGACGATCTCCCCTGTAGGCACACGGACAGCCAGATGGTACTGAGCTCCAACTACAGGCTGGGCATTCACCCCGGGGGGTCTACTCCCTATCGTTTCTATAGTAACTGTGCGCATACATCACCTCATAACCAGGGGAAATTCTGAAAAATGTACCCCTTAAAATAGGATTTTTTTTGCTAGGAAAGAACACTTTGACCAGCCATTGCTTAAAACACCCAAATGTAGTCAGATTTTATGGGGGGAAATCCAGAATAATTTACATTTTTTTAAATGATATTATCAGAAAGAGCACCCCTTTAACTGCCAAAAGACGGCCTTGACGAAAAAAGAAGCACTTAAGATAATTATTATGACCTGGTGAAAACTCCAAATACCGTATTTCCCCGTTTATAAGCCCGGCCCCAATTATAAGCCTGCCCCGTTTACAAGCCGGGTCAAAAAGGGCATTAGGTTCAATATAAGCCGGGGCCCGAATATAAGCCGGGGAAGGAATAAAAATACATCAGGTTACACTTATCTGGTCATAACTTTGCTTCTAATTGGAGTATTGACATAATTCTTGCAGTTATACAAATTAGTTAAATTCATAAACAATAGACATCTTTTCTACGGTAACCAGCTTATATCTTTTTTGAGTTTTCGAGATCTAATCCAAGATATTATTGAAAAGTTATTTAGAAAATATGACAGAATGTCAGAGAGATTCCCCATGCAAAATATTATAAGCCGGCCCCGTTTATAAGCTGGGTCAGTATACCACTTGAAATCAATACAAGCCCGGGCTTATAAACGGGGATATACGGTATGTACTCTCAGGAGGTCCATTTGGCCCAAAATGACAAAACAAAAGTACTCCTGAAAAAAAGAAAAACCTGCATATACAGTTGGCAGGCCCAAAGATGGGCCCCTTTCCCTTTAGTTTGTGTGTACATTGTATCCGCACATAGGAACCAAAAGTCAAGGAGTGGACCCCCAGGGCAATGACATAGGGCTAACGGCTACATTCATCGCTATAGCGCAAGTTATAATTAGCAGGTGCCACCACGGGGTGTCTGAAGTACAGGGTGAATGATATAGCAGAGGTTAGAGTTGTAGATTGCACCCAGTAATAGAACAATGGGGGGCAAACAAAAGCCACGTGGGTGGAACCTTACAGGGTATATGAACCTTATCTCACACAGCAATGGTCACATAAATGCATTGTAAATTGTTATAAAATAAATATATATTTCGGGAAACTCTTATATATCATATATAAAACTATAGTAAAAACTACAGACTATGCTACAATCCAGGTAAGTAAATATAATACATTTTGGTTCAATGAATCTATCATGGTACAACTACCTAAACACGTGGAGGCTTTTCTTTGTCCCCCAGTCACCAACCTGTGACGTAGTCACAGAGGAAACTCTAACCTCTGCTATAGGACGAATGGGGGACTTAATATGGATGAATAATCTAACTTTATCAGTTGTTTATAGTGGAGTGGGAAGTAAGAAGCATTAATTTTCTTTCAAATAATACCATTGACATTTGGCACCACATATTACACATGTAGCCTTCAAATGGTGAACAACAAATATTTTACAGGATTCCACATTGTAATTCACCAGTTTAAATTCTGGTATTTTCACGTCAATTTTTGCTCACAGAATCGCAGAAAAAGCACGGGAATTTCTCATCATTTGCTGCCAGGGTAGTCTGCAAACAAATCAAGGACATTTTCAAAAGTACGCCAGTCATGCCATTGAATGTACGTTTGTGTATGCTTAATTGTATGTATAAAGGTTAGTTTATCGGGGGGGGGGGGGACTATGGATATTATGAATGTAATATGATTATAATTAGCCTCCTGCTGTTGGTATGTTTACCTCATCATGCCAGACCAGTCAGAGACGGCACCCGATCAGAGACGGCACCCGGTCAGAGACGGCACCCAGTCAGAGACGGCACCCGGTCAGAGACGGCACCCAGTCAGAGACGGCACCCGGTCAGAGACGGCACCCAGTCAGAGATGACACCCCGTTAGAGACGGCACCCCGTTAGAGATAAAAACATTGGCCTACGTTCGTGAGACACAGCCATGAGCTATGTATAGCATAATCCAAAAGTTACTGAGTATAAATGGCCACAACAGACTAGGGAACATACCAGTTAATTACCATTGTTAATTCAATATTCAACCTGCGTATATAAATCACGTTACAAATTTGAAACCTGCTAAGGGTACAGCTGGTGCCACAGTGTCAGTTTTGTGAACTGATTTGTATAAGAAACCTTTATGATTCAAACATAAAGGTTTTCAACTGATTCATTTTTCAATCAAAAACCAGATGATAAATCACTTCCGAATTGCATAACAACCCAGCCAGCATTGGTGTTTTACTTGGGTCAGCTGGGCTTGCCCATATCTGGGTTATGGTCATTTTTGTCCAGGGCTACCACTGGAATCCCAGATGGGCCAGCCCAGCTAAACTTTATTTCCCATAAATACATTGGAAATATTTTAAACATGCTGACATCTGATTTTCCTCCAGATATTACCATTTATTGTACATGTTTATAGTTCATATTCAATCTGGGCTCAAGTTGGGCACTTTGAATCTGGGCTGGCCCATCTGGATTCCTACTGGTGGGCCTGGACAAAAAGGACCATAACCCAGATATGGGCAAATCAGCTTGCCCACGTAAAAACACATATAGGTCCCACTAAGCAGTGATGGGGGGTCTCTATCCATACATACACCTCGGTTATTGCATTAGACATAAGGCCACTCTAAATAATATTTTTGTTTCTCATCACCAAGCCATGAGAAATATGATTTCCTTGTATCAACCCATTTCCGTGTATATGTGCACAGATTAGGGGTGGACATAGACCTATACCCAGATAACATTGGTCCCTGGGGCCCATTTGTGTTTTACTTGGGATGCTTAGGATTACAAAAGTTTATAGCTTCTCAATAATTCCAGAATGGTTGCGAATATAACAGATTTCATAATAGATTCTTGGAATGCCATGCTTTATAACCCCATTCTGAACATGAACAAGCAGCACCCTGATACAAACACCTGTTCCCTTGAAGACCACGTCCAGGGGTTTTGGTATGGGTGTTTTCTATTATAAACGTGTACCTAAACATATTGACTGACACTCTATGTAAAAATTACACTATATAGGGGTACGTTTATTTATTTATCCTTTGTTTTAGTGATGCATAACTGGTCCCATGCTCAGGTTCAAATATCATTGACTGTGGCGCCTCTGGAGTGAAACACAGGCAATACCGCTCCCATACCCAATGTGACCTCATATTGGGTGACAACCAACCTAGAGGGGATCCTATCATGGTACATCTACCTAACCACGTGAAGACCTCTGTTTGCCGCCCAATCACCACCCTGTGACGTAGTAGCAGAGGAAACTCTAACGTACCTCTGCTATAGGCACTTTACCACCCCCCCCCCCACACACACACACACAACTTGCAATATACATTGGTCTAAGTTTAGGTGTGTCCCTCCCCTTAGCAACGGCTATCATGTCTGAATGTACATTGCTATTCACTTGAATGCCCCCTTGTGAGAAGCCAACAAAACACACATTTTTATCTCATTTTTCGGGCAGGTTGAATAGTTTTGTTAAATATGACACTTTATCTGTATTTTTATGCAATCCCAATTAAAGTGCAATTTTAAACAAGATGTTAACAGTTATATATTCTGGTTTTTATCGTTTTGTTCAAAATCTCCGGATGTGGTCTTCAATGTAATAACAACATATAATCCCGCCACTGACTGAGCTCGGCTGCATCACACATGTTAAGAAATGTCCAGCCCAAAAGTAAGTCAGCTAAAGGATGCATTTCTCTACCCTCTAAATGGTAGAGAAAGAAATTCCTACCTATATGGAGGAATCAACTTAGTTGGAACGTGGGCCATAACATCGGAGAGTAGAGTTTACTACCCTATATCCCCCCCCCCCCCCAATAAGAAAAAAACACACAGGCCCACATTTAGCCCAGGACAAAAATGTGGTGGGCCCCATATGGACTAAGTGATGTGGGTCCCACCTAATGGCCCACCTTTAGACCCGTATGGGCCCCAGTAACCAATGCTGACTGTGTAATGTTCCTGATAACCACACTCTCGGTTTCCGATGTTCCTTATCTGTATTGAACCATCCTAATCTATAACATCATGTGTATGAGTCAACGGGAGTCCCCAGTAGTTTCTGTAAGTTCATTCTACATAACACGGTCTTGTTATACACACAAAGAGGAGACGTACGGTATATGGACGTTTATAAGAGACACCAAATACAGCTTGCTATATTAGTAGGTATTACACTGGTATTTTTCATAGATTGAGGGTGACCTACAGTCATAAGCAAAGGTTAACAAGTTTTGGTCTATTGACGGGGTTATTCACGAGTTGAAAGTGGGGCAAGTAAAATGACCATCGAATTGTATTGGTGTATACAATCTGGGTTCCAGCATCCGTGGAAAAGCCACAATAGTGTCATTCACGAGCTTGCAGCTCTCTTGTTGAATTCCAGATGACATCTATTAGATCGTCTGGGAAGTAGGATCATCAGTTGACACGGAAACCAATAAGAACTCCTGTGATATTTCAAAGGTAGGTTTGTGTAGCTATAAGCACATGTCTAGGGCTTCTTTCGATACTTTCTTGGGTATATTTAAAATCATAATTTATTTAGTCCTGATTCACCAATGTAAGTGGTGAGTACCTTGTCAATAAGTCTCATCAAGATGGGGCGCTACCCTCGGGTCAAAGTCACTGAAAATTAACAGAATCTCGGAAATATATTTTTTTACAAGCAGTTTAAATCATATAGAATCGGAAAATGCAAAAAGAAATAGGGGGCCCGAGCTACTTTCTTAAATAGAGAATTTTGACAGATTAATATTTTTTTTTTTTTTAATTCTGGAAATGAGAAAAAAGTTTGAAAATAATTTTACAATTGTGCCATGGCATTTTGGGTAAAAATATGTGTTTCGGGAAAGAGTAGGAACAAATCGTCATTATTTGTAGCCTTATTGATTAAAAGTAGCAATCAATATTAACAATATTTTTTTTACTTTTCCATTTGCTAACCTATAAAATCATTTTCGATAGGGGGTCCCCGGCATATTTTCAGGGTTATGGACCTTTGAAAATGAAAAATAATATAAAATTGTCATGATTCATACCCTTGGTAATTTTGAGCAATATCATAGCATCTATAATATTCTAAACATCAAATATCTCCAATGTACAAGCTCGTGTTTAAAAAATTACATTATCAGTTAATATATCAAATATTCAAAGGATTACAAAATGCACAATTTTGCTTGAAATGTTCCGAATCTTTTATACAGTTTAGGGAATGTATATATATATATATATATATATATATATATATATATATATATATATATATATATATATATATTATCCCTGCTCCCACGTATAACAAATAACAATGATAATAAACAACAAAGGAAGATAGTGGTAGTTTGTCACATAATTTGGCGTTGCCACCCCTTAACTTTATTATATAAAAAAAATAAAAATAAAATCCGTGGCGGTCAGGGGGTGAATAGGACCATACACCTGACCGGGACTGCCCAGGTAGGGATCCAACAGTGGCCCTCCTGGTAGCAGTGATGAGAACTAGGGATTGACCTGAGGCGCGACTCCAATATATATATATTTATAAACACGCGTCTTTATAAAGCACATATATATATATATATATATATATATATATATATATATATATATATATATATATATATATATATATATATATATATATATATATATGTAACTGGCTGTGCAGTATTAGCCCATTCTGATAGATTTAAGAATTTGAAGAAATCAAAGGGTAGTGACACATGTATAATATATATTGAGTAATTCGCTGTCAGTAAAAGTATGCATGTGTTACCATAATTATAGGGCGGCATGACGCATGAATCCAGTACCACTTATTTACCCGATTTGCCTTCATGCATCATCATTAAAGGGTTAAATTGATGCATTTAGTTCAAGTAATAAATATAATATCACACAGCCGAACCAGGAGAGTCGAGACGGTTATAGAAATTACCCTTAACAGTACCTTCACAATACATGTGCTTTACTCGCATCAGTTCACTCTTGCAGAAACCTGTTATCCTCACTAAGGGTTATTGTGGACACCTTTACAGACATCCCAGAAAACAAGTCCTCCGCATCCAGGACCTCCAGGCCGGTGACCAAGTGGCCTTCATGAGGGAACACTATGAACACCATGGTATTGTAGTCGGCGTTTTCCCTGAAGAAAACCCGCCAACCTTAAATGTGGTGGAGGTAACAGGAGGCAATATCAGTCTGAGAGGCACCCTGTCACCCATTGTAACCACAACACGTAGACTACCAGAGGATGGCTCCCTGTACGTGGTGCAGTATGCCCCCAGTGAGTGTCTGCCTGCATCACGGGTAACGCACACCGCCTCCCGACTCAGCGGCTCGGTCGTCCAGTACCATTTTCTAACAAGGAACTGTGAGCACTATGCAAGTGTGATGAAGACAAGATGTGGTGTATCTGAACAGGTCCAAGCGTTAGCTGGTTCCAGTTTCACCTCGGGATTATCTATGGGTATGATGGACTTGATCTTGCTCGAGGAACTGAATTTTGAAGTTGACAAATTGGAAGAAAAGCACTGCCATGGTAATGGTCGGTGTCAGAAAGGGGTCAATGTGGTGGCCGTATTGTTAGGTCTAGTCTTAGCCTTCCTTATTGGTATCTACATTAAGCTTTAATGCAATACTGTAAACGTAAATGTTTACATACTGTATATCTTTTCACAAATTCCATGGAAATGAATAATGCATGAAAATATGTACAGAGTGAATATTTATTCAAAGTAATTAAAGAACTATAATTCTCCAATAATCCACGCAAAATTGCACTGTTTAGCAAAATCGCGAAAGTTTGTATACGCAAAAATATCTACGTTTACAATAGGGGCACACAGACAGTTGTAGGGAGTAGCATGCCTCTGTTCCTACTATGCCACTCTAATTCCATTACAAATGAGGTAGATTATTATTAGTTTAGCTGGAATAAAATGGTTTTCAAATCCTCTAATACTTGGACTTGAATGTGGATTTTGCTGGGTTTGGGCAATCTCTGCTGGTAGCTTGGGATCAGTGAACAGGAACCGAAAAACATTATGGTAGTTTTCCCAGATTAGGACGCACAGGCAGACAGCCATCCCAGTATTCCCCTCGTGAACACATGTCAACCCCAGACCTGCCAGTTCCATGCTATACTGCACATCCACTTAAGGATCAGTCATTTATCATCGTTTTCCAAACCTCGGATCAAGTATCTGATACTTATCTTAACCCCCTCTCCTACGGTTTTAAAAAATGGCCCCATCCAAAGTTGCATACACTATCAGACGTGTGGCAAGCAGTTTCAAAAATGGGGGACTGAGGGGTATTTTGACCCTTTTTGACCCCTTTTTACTTAACCTTTTTGATTCAACCGTTTTGGGGGATTTGAGAGTATTTATAGACTTTTTTCAAAAAACTAAATCTGGAAAACCTGTATTACATTCAATAGGATGAATATTGTACGATACTCTTATACTATTGTCTGGTCATACACAAATGGATTCATGTATAGATACCCGATTATCACAATCGAAGGGCTACTGTAACTGTTTAAATATTTAAAGTGTCAAATAAAGTTGAATTGCAAAAAAACGGAACCAGTAGCTGGTTCAAGAGAGAGCCTAGTCTCAGGCCCTGACTCTATAATGGTAGAGTCTGGGCAAACTCATATAAAAAACTTGTTTCAATAACTTGCCCTCAGGAGTTGACCAATCAAATCCTGTACACCAATTTTTGTGCACAGCCTGACAGGAAGTAACAATGTAAATATAGCACTTCCACTAGTCCCATTTGCAGCCCTTGTGGCGGAAAAGGTACTGGTTGAGTGAGTCTCGAGAGAGCCTGGCAGAGTTGGAAAGAAACACAGGAAGAAACAGGGGGGGTAGATATAGAGTGAATATTATCCAAGTGGCTTTTGCCCTGAGAGGACCCTATTTGAAACTAAATTAATACATGTTACAAACAGAGACATCAGGATTGCTAAGTTTGAAGAACAAAGCGAGGCATACAAATATGAATTTAGGCCTTCGATCGCAAACACTAACCCTTATTTTCTGCTTAAATATAAAAAGAATCGTATTAGCTTAAGACTAGGTACCACAGGTATTTTGAAGATAAATGGCCTAGAGATTCAGCAATAGTATGGTTAAAAAGCTTGAAAAGAATGCGAAAGAAGGACATCAGTTATGTTGAGATCCTTTGAACGGTTGATTTATTATGAATTTTTTAAGAAAAAAAGTTTTACCTTACATTTGTCTTTTTTTTCCTAATGGGCCAATTGAGCATTTTTAGGTTGTTCATACATCAAATATAACACAGCCAGATTGTGCTTGATAGCAATTTCATGATAAACCATATGCTCCCTTTGGGAAATGATCTTGGTATAACATCTGTTTGCACACAACTTGACGTAATATGCCCCTCAAAATGCTACTTTGCACAGGAAAAGCTAGTGAGATTTAAAGACCTACTGGTGTTTAAAAATGACAAAATCACTTATTTACAGCCTTGTCCTAATCATAAGCCAGTGGTCACCTGCAGGCCCATTCTATAAAAAGGGCGATAGAATCATAACCAGTGGTCGGATTGTCTTGAAATTCGAAACAGAGTATATCTTGAGAAGAGATTTTGGGAGAGGACCCAAAAAAGATTCCGCCCCCCCCCCCAACCCCCCCCCCCCCCCCCCAAAAAAAAGAAAAATTTCCAAATTTCTCAGAGCCTATATATTTCTATGGATAAAGGAACACAAATACATTTTGCACTTTTGGGGGGCAGATCCCCCTTTTCAGGAAGGGGGGGTGGTTGTATTGAAATTCCTCCATCTGCTCTATTCCCCCACTCTACCATGGAAGTCAGCACACAATTATATCTTAGGAGTCTATTTGAGATCATAATGAAAGCAGGGTTGGTATCATAATGCTTAAACCATAGAAAATGATATAGATTACAAAGTGGTGTTTAGCTTGGTTTTATAGTAAACATATACACAGGTAGTGGGAGTGGAGTGGTGGTGGCTGCCAGCCCCACTCACCTGTCCTCTGCCATGCATGAGTGCACCTGGTCCCTGCAGTAAGTCCAGTAAATAAAGACACTACAGTCAAACTAATGGCAAGATAAGTTTGAATATTTGTTTTCACTTACTTCATATGAGTATGCGGCAAGAAAATTATACACCACATTCATCCCTAGGAGTGCCTCCAAAACCAATATGGCCACAACTAAACCAGGTCAAAGCGAGGGAATGATGCATGTATGGGATAAATCATAATCCCCAATTAATATATATATATATATATATATATATGAGAGAGAGAGAGAGAGAGAGAGAGAGAGAGAGAGAGAGAGAGGGAGAGAGAGAGAGAGAGAGAGAGAGAGAGAGAGAGAGAGAGAGAGAGAGAGATGAAAAGATCTGGGTTAAATGAGCTACGTTGGGTTTGCTGAAGGTCCCTATTAGGGAGCTGATGGTTACCACTTCTCCCAGTCAGATTAATCGAATTACTCTTTATTCCTGAAAAACTTAAGAATCCTGAAGGGTATAAGTATTATTATGCACCCCTATCCCCCTCATCCCTGGTTGCCATGCTGCCATTCATAGTGTTAGATTCTAACCATTTGAGTAGTATATTACAAACAGATGACAGTACATTCTGACAATGGTTCATTCAGGCAGTGGTACATATTGGCTAAGGTTCATCTAAACCCACCACTGACCTTCAAAAGGTACATTGGCCCCTTGGCCTCATTGTTAGCATGTCTGACTTCAGATCTGAGGGGAACACCATTGTAGGTTCGAATCCTGGTGGAGCTGACTGTGAGACAAAAAAGTTTGTTTGCTAAAAAGAAAAGAGTTTTACTTTTTTTAGCTCCCCTCCCCCCTCAAGAGGGGTCAGAATTTTACACACCGCCCCCCCCCCCTCAGGGGGGCTAAACTCTTTTACGCCCCCAACCCGCAATTCTCTCTATTACAATGAAAACAATGACAAGGTCTACAGACATTTCGAAAACATTTTTTTGCAAACGTTATTTTTGGTCAACGTTTTAACATTTTCCAAACATTGGGAAAATGTTTTACAAACATTTACAAACCTCCTGCAAATGTTTTCCAACCGTTAGGAAAATGTTATTTGTTAGCTGGGTAAGAACCATATGTGACCTTTTTCTTGCAATTTTGTTGACTCTAAGCTATATTCTTTCCCTTCACTTACTGGAATGTGGGTCTGTATTGAGGGCCTGTACCTAATTGTGCTCTCATACACTGACAGTGCATACACCTACCAAATGTAGGACATGGCCAGAGTGCGATCATAATTATTTTACAAAGATTATTTCCTAGATTTAGTCTCACATCGGCCCCATCCATCGAATTGCATAGCTGTTTCAACACGGGTATTCTGGATAATCTGAGCTTTATGGCATGGTGCGGCACAATCAATTCTTTTGAGAATTACTTGTCCATTTAAGATGTTTTATTATTATTATTGCAGCCATAATTTCAATAAAATTTATTCATAATTGTGCCGGGGATACAAATAAAGGTTTGAATCATAGCTATCCAAAGGTGCTCATATTGTATAGGTCCAACCCATGGTGACATCGCAAGACCACCGGAAAGGAAAGTTAGGAAAATAGCCTGGTAGAAAACAGGTGACAAAGTGTCTAAATGATAGGAAATGAGCTTTCAGCAAAGACCAATTTTCATAGACTAAGACTGCACAAAATTGAGAGCACTGATAATAGATGAGACCAGGTGATCCATATCTTTCCGATAAGTGGTCTGCTATTGCTGTATGATTATCGGTCTGGCTGTGAAGAGCATGTAAAGATTGCTCTTATGCTCTGAGATTTGGGCCTTTTCACGGGAGCGCAGCGCTCCTCTGGGGTACCTACTTATTAAGACTGTAGCTAGGTGTACAAGCAACTTTGAAATGACTTTAAGAATTTTCAAAGAGATTTTCTGAATAACTTACTGTCCCGAATATATGATCCAACTCGAGGGTATGATATTTGTGCAACCCGCAAACTCTTTAGTAATCATGGTAATATGGGTTACGAATTTTTCAAATGTATTCTGATTTTCGGATCAGAGGTCATCAATGACATAAATACTTTGATAAAGAAATCTACTATCATAGATAGATGTCAAACTCTATGATTTATAATCATATTAATTATTTGATGTACCTTCTTAGCTCTAGATGAGTGTTCCCTTAGTTGTGGAACATATATGTGTATACATGTTATATTATCAAAATTGATGTGAACATAAGTGCTTTGGTTATACATATAACGTAATTATCTGTCGTTGACAAATTGTAAAGATTTTGTTCGTTATTAAAGCATAACAAAATTCAGGTCATTTGTCAAATCATAATAATTATGCTACTGAATGTATGTATGTGTATGCATACATGTTTTTATTTAAAAAAAGGTACTTGCCAAACTTGCTAAATTTAATCATTTTTCAAATGTTTTTTTCCTAAGGGGGGCGTGATATTATGAAGACTTAACTGCTATTAATTTACATTTACATATCGGTGATACCACATATATCGGGGATTTCATGCATATGATTATCATCTACTACTACACATGCATATGTATAGACTTTTAGGCTGCTACTAACACTATTGTGTATATAAGAGCCCATACTTCAGTCCCCCATTACTCTGGTTGGTACTGCAGGGCTATTAACATCTATACTGTACATTTTTACCGACCTAATTGCCAACTACAAGTGGTTTGGCCTTCGTGGTTCTTTGCATTTGTCATTTCCTTTATCATGCCTCTGCACAGAAAATACTCCAGCACTTAGTCTGTAGTGGCTATCCCATGTTGGTTACACTTACAGGGATATTGGTCAGGCATGACAAAGGGCTACTCAAAAATGACTGAGGCAAAACAGCATATGACTAATGGCTTACTCAAAAGGACTTAGCCTGATACTCATTGAAATGGAGAAGACTAATGGGAGTTTGTCAGAACTGATCACCGTGACAGTATCAACTAACCTAGGTGTGTCGTATAGGGAGCAACAAAATGACTAACTAGGTTAGGTACCATTGACTGGTTTGTTAGCCTGTACTGACTAAGTTCTGGAGACTAAAGAGTATCAGTGTGCAACTCACCAAGTGTCATGTCTGTAAGTGTTCACCCTGCAAACTAGGGGACTGGGGGTTGGTGTGTCTTGTTTTGAATTTGAAATCAAGAAGCTCGGAAGCTTTTTAATTTACCTGCCCTGGTTTTGAGACCATGTCACCTGAGGCACACCCTATTCTGGCCTTGGTTTGTACAATTTATTTACTTTATTGGTCAATATTATTTACTTTTCTCTCTATGAGGTGGTGGTTAAACAAATTGGCATAGACCATTGCCTATTGGGGTTCCATAAATTACAAAATTGTTTATAATCAAACTACATACAGACTGAGCGGTGCATGCATGTGAAATGAGTTATATGAGTACAGTAGGAAATAGGAAGCAATCAACAGTTACTAATGACCTTGGCCATGACTCTACTCTACTCATCTCTGCTATTTCTCTGTTCCTCTAATATATATGGATCTGAGACTGTCAATTGCCAATTGTTCTATTATATACCTCCCTACTGTACCTTTACCTGTACCAATATCACGGTCTGAATATTTTTGCAGTCAAATGAGTATTGCTGTCTCACTGGAGACATCTATGTCTGGTAAGTTGACAATGAGGTTATAACCAACCAACCATAAGGCCATCCAAACCGTGGTAATTATGAGTTCTACTCGCTATAAGCTGAGTGAGAACATGTATGTCAGCATATTTCTGTGTCAAGGAAATATGAAACCTACCAAACTTGTTTCTGTGTACATAATATACAATTACTTGTATCAATTATCTTTTTTTTTGTTATAACTGACTGTATTGATTGTATGTAACCTATGTCACACCACTCATCACATATCTACCGCATAACCACAGCAAAGAGTTAGGCATTAGTCCCTATGTATTGTGACTATTTTGGATATAATACCATGTGGGTCACTTGTATTTTTTTGATTGTTGTATTTTGAAAATCATTTAATGAATAAATACGCATTACAAAATCAAAAATACACAGAGCTCCAAATGAGGTGGCTACATGCGTAGATGAGCATAATCACCAGGCCTGACTATTATACTTTAGATAATACTGTGCCACCACTGGGGATATCACAAAGCAGTCTATTAATCCTGGTCATGAGTTACAAAGACTTCCCACTGAGCTGTCATGGTCGACTGATCCTCAACCAATGATTCCCCACGTATGATCTGTTCTACGTAGCAGTTCAGTAGAGGCCACCTCCCCTGGATCACCTTCGTCATTGACTAACTTTTCTTGACACTGAGCGTCGGCTGCGGTTCAGGCAAGAACACTTCTAAACAGGTGGGTAGCATGTATAAAATCCAACAATCATACCATACGGTAATCAACTACATGTAATCGTCAGTGCTGCATTCCTGCATCGTGTTGACCCCACGGCGTTGACACACTCCCGATGGGTAGGTATGATGCACTAATGCAGCAACAGCGAGTTACTCACCAGGGCTGCATTTTTGTGTATCATGATAACATATGTCACATTTTAGAGACATGTCGTCCTTAAAGGGTTAATATCACATATCTTGTCATTTGTTGTACTATACTGGCAGGACTAACAGTAGAGTGTACAGTACCACAGGCTCCGAAGGCACCGGGAGAGGAAACCACTGGTGCAGCTATACCTCACAGGTAGGCACAGGGACACACATAGTATAATATTATGGCGTTATTATATAGTATCAGATCTAGTGTCAATGTGGTTAAGGGTGCTAAGAGGTATTGCCAATATCAAGGGCTCCAGGTCACAAAGTCACATTTTTACACAATTCTTACTGTGTGAAATTTGTCTGAAAGTTTCCAGGTCATTTAAATTATTGTAACATGTTGCTTTTGACCCCTTTGCAGCCACTTTATAGGGGAGAGGTGAGGTTCAGCCTGACCCTCCTAATGTCTCTAAAGAACTTAGATGTTTCCATTGTCACGATTTCGAGAGTTAGAAAATGCTGGACTCTTCTTAAAGTACATTGCATTCCAACATTGTAAGAGAGTTAGGCAATGCTGGACTCTTGTAGAGTCTCCCTGAAGCCCCTGATAGTCCAGACTCTCTTGTTATTTGGGCATGGTCCTTCGATCTGTTCCCATCCAGCCTCGGCCAGTGTCTATCCTACCAATTGGATAGCCTGGGAGCAGGTAGCCATCTCGTCCAATACATAGCGTTTAATTAACCCTTTCAAGTATAGGTGTTAATACATGGTAGTGTGGTGGTTCGTAGTTATACTAGTTTAAGGAACAACGATCACAGCAGTTTCCAGGTGCGAGAATATCAGTCTTTATTATAAAAACAACTTCGGTTCCTCCACAAGGGAACGATCAGTGTGCAATCAATACACACAGGTAATCAGGTTTCTCTATGAATATAGGAAACGGTCAGTATAGTCTTAGTATACAACGCTGTCCGCACGGTTGGACATAGTGAAGTCTATCGTCAGTCGGGCCTGCACTGACTGCCTTCCAGGTAAACACACGGGTCTTATATAATCACCGGCTCTTAGGGCACGTGGCCAGGTGGGTGGGTCGGCAGCCCACCTGAGAGCGGCACACGGTAACCTGGAGAGGACCTGCGCCCTCTCCCGGGAACTGTGTGCACTAGCTCCAGGTAGAGAAGCCGAGTAAACAGACGTTACCCGGAAATACCGTGTATGAGATTAATATGTAATATCATGCCCCTACACTACCCCCCCTAGACAACAAACAAGGTGGTAAAGAATATGTACGGTTTTCCTAACATATAGAAAACACTTTAGACACACGTTTTACAGTTATTGTCTATACAGTAACTACCCAGTAAACACACTGACGTTATTTAACGTTCAAAGAACATTTTCTCTAGGTGGGAATAACGTCATTTTGCTACGTAAAATAACGTTCAAATGTAAGGGTTTATTTCGGTTATTTCACCTAAAGGAACGTATATAAACGTTATTTGAACGTTCTGGGAACGTTCTTGAAGGTTTATTTAGGTAAATAACTTAAAATAACCTAACCTAAAATCAAAAACCCAAGATGCCCCATTGGGCTGAATATTTAGAAAAAAATATAAAAAAACTATATTAGAAAAAAGATAAAACTGTCTTTATTACAGATTCCCTCCCTGGTGATTAACAGGGACTTGAACTCACTTCGTTCACATTAGGAGACATCCACTCTAGTGACTGAGCTAGGAAGGCAGGTATAGGATAAGGATGGATAGCGACATCATGTGCACATAGCTCTCCATTCAAAGAATGTTATTTTCTACATTTTTACATAGGGGTCCTACTGCTGTATTGTACACATCAATTGTGCAGAAATTGTCACAATAACACGTTTTTGAAGGTAGACAACCACCACTGACCATAATTTGAAACTTTGCATTTAAATCATCACAAACGTATGTGGGTAGTTTACATGTTGACAGAAAAGACATTTGCAAAAGGTTTCATCCAAACGTTTTTTTAAATAGTTTTACCTTGAGCCTTGAACCCACACCCTCCTAACTACAAAGCCAGCGTCTTAGACAGAGTGGCCACAGAGGCAGATGGTATAGCCCACGCTGAAGGCTATACATGTATATAGTGTAGCTAGCATCTGTGTTTAATCCAACGTAGCTCATTAAAAAGGAAGATGTTTTATGAGCTTTTACGTTGTTGCTAAAGGTTCCTATTAACTCCCTTCTATCACCCTGTACGGATATGTCGGTTTCATGGCCATATGGGTTAGATGCCTGCCTTCAAATTATAGAGTATCACTATGGTACAGGTTCGAATCCTGGTGTGGAGTTTCGTAAATAGGTGCCAAAATCATATCCATTCTTCCTTGTTCATACTCCGCTCAGGTGTTCACCCTATTGTTCCTACTGTAGGTTTATTTCCATATTGCATCTTTCCAACTATGAGCGGAGATTTTTCAAGTGCTGTCCGGAGGTTTTGTGAGTGCTGTCCAGAGATTTTGTAATTGCTGTCCGGAGGTTTTGCCACATAATCTCCTGAGGAGGTTTTGTGGGTTATTCCTTATTTAAAACCCTGCTTTCAAAGGGATTCGAACCTAGATGGATAAATGTTCCAATTTAAAGTCCTACACCCTAACAGGTCGGCCACAGGGGATGACCTATGTGAGGCATGTTAGAAAACATCTTTATTTATTACACTCAGTGTTTGTCTCTGATGTGTGCTGGCAAGCCAAATACCGCACAGGTGGACAGGTGTTGTAGAGAATTAAAAACCTAAGGCTTCATGTGAAATGAGATTACTTTGCCAAAATAAAAACAAAAACAAAACGCTGTGACTGCATGCTGATTCGATCTCACTACCCTTAGTCTGAGAGTTCTGAATCATAACCACTATACCACAGAGGAAGACGCATTTGTACAACGAATCAGCCCCTCACTATAATGCCCTTTATACAGGGGATAGTAGGGACCTTAAGCAACCACGTAAAAGCTCATAAAACGTGGACGTAACGTAGGTCTTTACCATTGCTACCAATGCACGTAACAGTGCCTACGCCTGCGTTTATTGAGCTATGAATGGTTTGCTAAAGGTCCCTACTTAAAAAAAAAACTGTCTCTTTGTGAATCGATCACATAACCTTCTACTTGATTGCCATGTATCATAACCATTAGGCCACGGAGCTGTGTGTTGGCATGAACACATAATCGTATACTAGGGCCTGTTATTGGTCTGTAGTAGGGAAACTGGATGTAGCAGGTTCGAATCCCACACAAAACTCTGTACCGTTTTAACCAGTGAAATATGACTAATACATTAATAAAATCAACCACATTCGTATATATATCCTACAGATGGAGTATAAGCTAGAAAACCTCCTTGGAGGTGTAGTATTTGCTGTAAAACCACCTCGGCTACGCCTCGGAGGTTTTACAGCAAATACTACACCTCCGAGGAGGTTTTCCATCACAAAGAAATGGGGACATAAAAAAAACAATCTTAATATAATTATATCACTATTAAACTCTTATTTTATATAAAGCTGGTTTCTCAGATAGTGGTTTCAAGTCCTGTGACCGGTGTGATAATCATATTTCACTTACTAACCCCTTTCAACATGACATTATAACTCTATAACAGTTCTATTATCTCTGATATTTAAATGACAAAATCAATATGTTATTTATGAAATGTTCAGAGCACCATATAGCATTTTCTCCAAACAAAAGCAAATTGCTGGTAACAGGACTCGAACCCACAGAGAACCCACAGAACATCAGTAGGTAAAAACGTAATTGTATGTTAAACTACGTAAATATATTTACGTAAATAAACCTGCAAATTACGTGATATAAACGTGGTTTAAACGTTCATTTACGTTTTTCTAGGTCAAATAACCTAAATAAACCCTTACATTGGGACGTTATATTACGTAGCGAAATCACGTTCAAAGAACGTAGTTGTGTTTACTGGGTAGGGGCGTAACATATTATCACAACAAACTACACAAGCGAGATCATTGAACTCAATATAAATATGGCATTACACTGTACTAGCAACCATAATACATTTTCATACATACAATCGAACGGCTTGACACATTTCGATATGACTTCCTTATGAAGTTTTACTTGGTTATTAAAAAAATGCGCATGGGGTGTGTTTATATTTAAGTGTAACGGAAAAGTTAATAAAAATCAGTCCTGATAAGGACTCACAACCGCCAGTGTCTTACATTGGTATGTGTTTTTAATGAATACATTCACACAATGGATAATAGTAACCACAGCCTTTGTTTGAGCTGGGTAATCCGGTTATATAACCGGAGACCTTAATACCTCTCGCAACATATAACAGAGTCGACACACATGACAATACACAATGGTATATGTAATATTTACACATAGTCTTAACGACTTCACACAAACTTTTACGGGTAGCCACATTTCCTAGCTTATCAGATCATACAATCTTCATATATAGCATAATATTAAACCCGTTTCATATGGTAAGTATGAGAACACCATAGTGGAACACCTGAGGTGATATGTATCACAATACTTTAACTTATTTTATATATTAAATATGTTTTAATGAGTAACCTGGCAGTGTACCCGGAAACCCTCACAATTAAATATAGCTTACTGGTGATCTAGTTGTGGGCAAGGTGCTCTCCGCTTCTTATAGATGAATGAGTAAGGTGCTCTCCTCTTCTTATAGATGAATAAGTTAGGTGCTCTCCTTTTCTTAATACTGTTTCTTGGATAAATATCACCCGTAGGTAAGTTCATATATACATAGCTCGGTAAGTATCCCGTCCTCGTTCCAGGAATGTTCATTATATAGGTAAGTATAATCCGGCTGGAAACCACGAGCATAGTCTGTTTAGTGAGTAATCCATGGACGGGAACAGTTTATAAACACAGCATAATAATATCAGGAACAACATCATGGTAACGTATCCCAAAGGTTAGTTCAGGGATGTTGGGTTGATAGCTTCCTGGTGGAGTCCTGGTTCTCCATCATGTCAGCTTTAGTTGAGAGTTGAGTAGTTAGGTAAGTCCAGAGCTTCCACGGAAGGTCCCTCGTGTGTTAAAAATTGCATCTAAAAAGATGCTACTCATTCCCTACAGAAGAAGGGAAACCCGTCATAAAAAAATTAATTTATGACATCTGATTAAATGAAAGAACATTTAATCCACCGGGAACTTATAAAAGTCCCTTCCCCTATTTCTACAGAATAGAAATAGACTCTGAGCCCTCTTTAGGTTCTATCCTAAGGGCTCATCCTTTGCCCTTATTAAGGCAAGCGCGTGTTCAGACGTGCCATCCCATGTATCGAATGACATGCCAAACACCCCGTGAAATTTCACGTTTATATCCTGTAGCCTTCCGGCTAACTTCTCGTTCTCTTGGCGAACGAAAGCTGCTGCGGCCTCGGCTTTCCTTTGGCCTGCTCCAGCTTCCCTTGACTTTTTCGCCAAGTATTCAGCATTGCCAGCAGTGATCAATGCTTTCTCGTCCCGGTGGGCGATCTTTAGGCCATGAGTAAACAGACCTAACATCCTGGTGGAATATTCCACCGCCAACTGCCGTTGGGACTCCTGAAACTCGGTGACGACTTTCTGTCCAATCTTGCAGCTCGCCTTTTCCTCCCGGGAAAAGTAGTTCACTATCGGAACGTATTTTAGTTAAACGCCGCCGATAGTTTCTGCGCGGGACGTACCCGAGACTGGCTCGATGACAACTGGTTCCTGGGTTGCCGGAACCATTGGTTTAACATCCACTGTCGGCGCTTTAGCAACCGCCGACGGCTTTGGGATGGTAATACCCCGAGGAGCCACCACTGAGATCAAAGACTTGGCCTCAGTTTTAACTGTCAGGTTCTCCATCCCCCGGGTAGGAGTGGAAGGAGACCTGACATCCCTGGCTGGTGGTTTTGTGGCCACCCCCAAGTGATACGTCAAAGGTAGTGAAGCCTTTGATCTTGTTGCCGGGCTCTCCTTAGGCTGGGCACCACCGTGGTCGGGTTGACTACTGGCACTGTCTGAACTACTCAGACGTCGTGTACGGTATTCCATACTGGGGGAGGCGGTTGCATGTCCACCGGAGTCACGTTTCCGCTCCTTTCGGTCTACATACAACGGATCTGGATACTCGCGATAGTATTCGCGACCTTCGGGCGCCTGATAGTTCCCATAGTAGGAATTATCCAGTTCCTCCAAAGTGGAACCCGCGTTCCTCCTTTTCCGGCCCGGAGAGGAGGATCGGGAGCGGTCTCGGCCAGACCGGCTCCTCACTCGAGTACAACCCTGAGCTTCCGGCTTCCGGAAATTACCAGCACCCCTCCAGGAAGTATGGCTGCTACATAGCACGCCATACTCCTCGTCGTTCATGGCGAACTTATTGCGTCCGTCCACTCTAGCTATCCGCGCCTTGAACTTGCCATCTGCGACCTCGCAGAAGTATGGTGTCGCTGGCCGGATTTTAGCTTTCTGTTCCTCTGTCAGTGATTTGTACTGGTCACAGACAGCATCATGTAGCGCATTCACACGGTTGCAAGCTACACTGATTCCCATGTTATGGCAATCCTTCATGTGGCGCATGAGCTCATCTCTACGGGGTTCAAGACACCCGTTACATAACTGTGATTCATGACCTACTGTGATATCACAATGGTACACCACACAGTGGTGCATGTGATTTTCACAGAGGTGACGCAAGAACCATGGCTTTGTTACAAAGATGGTTCTCTCAGTGCCCATCTGGTTTACACAGAGCGCGAAGGGACACCAGTTCCTTTCCCGCTGATTATACCAGCGGGTACTTGCAAAAAGAAGTTTTTCTTTCTGCTCCCTACTGTAGTAGGATTCCGGCAAGACCCGTAATTGATCAAGCCACTGCTGGTAGAAAGCAGACGGAGGACGGTCCCGGGGTGTATTCCGGATCCAATCCTCATCATCACTCTGACCTTTGCAGTTGGTCGCGAGTGGACATCCAAAGTTCGTTGGACCTATTGGACACTGTTCCCAGGAATTGGGAATGAACACGCGAAATTTATTATTCGCGTTCGCCCAGATCCTTCGCATCAGGTCATTAGGCAGGATTGGATCTTCCTGGTTGTTTCCGGGTTCGTCAGCATTAGCCGGAACCTCTCCCTCTTCCTCGTCCGAGTGTGGTGGACTGGGGAGAGGGCTGATATGCGCTGGGTTTATTACCAGCGCGGCGGCAACCGCGGCAGCTGCCCCAGCCACGGCGGTTACATCAGCCAAAATGGCCAGTCCGGGCGTTGTAGTGCCCGTGGAAGGTGCTGAGGGAGTATTGGCCTCGGAAGTGTCCATAGCCTCATCCCCTGAACCAACAGCCCGAGTACTGACGGGTTGTTCCCCGGAAGGTAGCTCCGGTTCTCCCTCTGCTAACACAGAGTCAGGCAAGTTAGCAAGCCTTGCCTTTTCGTTTCGGCGAGATTATCGCCCTCTCTCCTGGACGAACTTGTCTGACTGATTGCTGTCAGCCGAGCTCGACCGGTTCGAGGCTCCCCTCTCACCTTTACTGCCGCGCCCCCTAGGTGTGGCTTTCAGCGCTTTAATACGCGCCTTCTCTTCCGTACTGGAAGATCTGGTTCGTACTGTACGAACCGCCTCGTCCACTATAGTAGCTATAGCTATATCCCGGGTGACGTTTTGGGCATCCATGTACTGCTCGATAGTAGTTACATCCAGAGTATATGAGACTATATGCTGTGCAGAGGCAGCAGCAATCTCATACTCCTTCCGAGTTTTCGGCTCGCAAAGTTTCCCGATACGGGCCCGGTACCTGTTGACACCCGTCAACATCATCCCGGCAACTCCACAACTCTGGTCCAGAGATAGAATTGGGAGTGCCGGCATTCTCTGCTGTATATCTGCAATATGCAGATCGAACACAGCTCGTCATAGGCAGTAGCATACGAGTAATCCCTTTTGAAGGGCCTCCCAGTAAACAAACCAGTCCGGGGGTAATTCTTCCTGCTCCTCCACTAACAGGAAGAGCAGGATCGCCTGCTTGACGAGCGGGTCAATTCGGCGGGGTGATCTAGTGTCAATGTGGTTAAGGGTGCTAAGAGGTATTGCCAATATCAAGGGCTCCAGGTCACAAAGTCACATTTTTACACAATTCTTACTGTGTGAAATTTGTCTGAAAGTTGCCAGGTCATTTAAATTATTGTAACATGTTGCTTTTGACCCCTTTGCAGCCACTATATAGGGGAGAGGTGAGGGTCAGCCTGACCCTCCTAATGTCTCTAAAGAACTTAGATGTTTCCATTGTCACGATTTCGAGAGTTAGAAAATGCTGGACTCTTCTTATAGTACATTGCATTCCAACATTGTAAGAGAGTCAGGCAATGCTGGACTCTTGTAGAGTCTCCCTGAAGCCCCTGATAGTCCAGACTCTCTTGTAATTTGGGCATGGTCCTTCGATCTGTTCCCATCCAGCCTCGGCCAGTGTCTATCCTACCAATTGGATAGCCTGGGAGCAGGTAGCCATCTCGTCCAATACATAGCGTTTAATTAACCATTTCAAGTATAGGTGTTAATACATGGTAGTGTGGTGGTTCGTAGTTACTCTAGTTTAAGGAACAACGATGACGGCAGTTTCCAGGTGCGAGAATATCAGTCTTTATTATAAAAACAACTTCGGTTCCTCCACAAGGGAACGATCAGTGTACAATCAATACACACAGGTAATCAGGTTTCTCTATGAATATAGGAAACGGTCAGTATAGTCTTAGTATACAACGCTGTCCGCACGGTTGGACATAGTGAAGTCTATCGTCAGTCAGGCCTGCACTGACTGCCTTCCAGGTAAACACACGGGTCTTATATAATCACCGGCTCTTAGGTCACGTGGCCAGGTGGGTGGGTCGGCAGCCAACCTGAGAGCGGCACACGGTAACCTGGAGAGGACCTGCGCCCTCTCCCGGGAACTGTGTGCACTAGCTCCAGGTAGAGAAGCCGAGTAAACAGACGTTACCCGGAAATACCGTGTATGAGATTAATATGTAATATCATGCCCCTACAGTAGCATTAATTACCCACTGTGATCTAGATAAGAATCTCTGTGTAGATGGGTGTGTATTCCCGGATGCACAGATTTTGCCACCAAACTGGCGCAAAAGTCAAGAGAAGGGTCTGCTCCCAGCCCGCTGTCATTATACCAGGATATGAAACTGGGATCGGCCTGAGGGTGTGTGTGTGTGTGGTGTGCGTGTGTGTGGGTGGGTGTTTGTTTGTTTGTAATTGGTTTATTTGACTGTCCAAATCATAGGCTTATAGCCTGTATTATTGAGAAGAACAGTATGGATGTACCTTGGAAGGGAACCTCATCTCTTATGGATGTAGGGTACCTCCCAAGGACATTTGTACCCAGAATATGGTACAGAAAATAAATGCCAGTGATGTTGATTAGCATTTGGGTGAATTTAGTATGCTTTTTATTGAAATTACTTGCTTAATTCTATGTTGTTTCATGAGATGGTAGGGTGATGGTGATAATACTTATGCAAGGGCCTTGAATATGTGATTTTTCAGAAGGTTACATAAGTTTTCAATCCCTAGATGGTTCCATTATATTATTTGTCACTTGACAAGGGGGGGGGGGGGTGTACTATCACTATGAACAATGATATCACGGTTCACCACAGTAAATTTGCCACTATATATCATGATTCATTATGCTTTATGAATTTAGTATGCTTTTTATTGAAATTACTTGCTTAATTCTATGTTGTTTGATGAGATGGTAGGGTGATGGTGATAATACTTATGCAAGGGCCTTGAATATGTGATTTTTCAGAAGGTTACATAAGTTTTCAATCCCTAGATGGTTCCATTATATTATTTGTCACTTGACAAGGGGGGGGGGTGTACTATCACTATGAACAATGATATCACGGTTCACCACAGTAAATTTGCCACTATATATCATGATTCATTATGCTTTATGATGATATATATTATGATATAATCATGGTTCATCCTAATCTCATCATGATATATCATGGTCTATAAAATCATGATTACCGTGAAAAAACTATGATTTGTTAACATGATATTCATCATGATTAATTATACTTTATCATCATGATATATATTATGATAATTATTATGATGCATCATGGTATGAAAATCATGATATCCGATTCATTTAACATGATTTATTCAAGATGATTTATCATAATTCATCATGATATATATTATGGTAATTATCTTGATAAATCATGGTTTAAAGATCATGATATATATCATGATTTACTTTGCTGTATCATGATACATATGATTTAACCATGATAAGTATCATGATAAATCTAGTTTAAATATCACAATTCATTCTTTTAATGTAGATGGACAATATTCTTATTGTCGGGGGGGGGGGATCAATGCATTCATTCATCAATTTCATCATTTGATAGTGGACAGTCAGTCCTGAAGGCTGAGACCGGCTCCTGGAGGCCCAGGGTCGGCTCCTGGAGGCCCAGGGTCGGCTCCTGGAGGCCCAGGGTCGGCTCTTGGAGGGCAGGGCCGAGTACTGGAGGCCCAGGGCCGGCTCCTGGGGTCTGATCTCTGGAAGGAAGAGTCGGCACCTACAGTATCTGCTGTAACTGCTGTTTCTGTGGGAAAAATATGTGTAAATTATTTGTAGGCCTACCATAAGTTATATGTACCATACAAACAATGAGAGAGAAAGGTAAATAATTACTGTTTATATAGTTATGTACTTACATCATTATCAAAGATAAATAGTGCTTAGACTTGAACAAAGATATCATGTATATAGGCCTACATACCTTCACATACCATATACATGTACATGTATATGTAAATGTATATGTAAGCGTAGCACAACATGCCCTGTCTGAGGCCACCAGGTGTGTGTGAGACTGCTGCTACTTGCTACTGTAGCTTGGTCAGTTGGGATACCAGAGTGTTGGTCTATTGTCTTAGGGGCCTATTGTTGTATGGTCGCACCTTCACACTTCACAATGGGCGTCATGGTGGCGTTTTCACAGCTAGCCTCAGACAGACCTGTTTCTACAAGGAGTGGTGGTGGTGGGGGGAGGGGGTGATAACCAACTAAAATAATACTTAAATAATAATTAATTGTCAAGGATGTTATTATCTAATTTTATACATTGTTAGCATCATGGACATATTTAATTTTTTTCTCTGTGACAATAAAAAGCAATTTAATTGGGCTCCAGGTAGGCCCAGGTTCTCCCCCCTCCAGAAGCCTTGAAACAATGCATAATAACAGGATGAGTCTCCCCATAGCTCCCCTGGTTAGTATCACGGGTTCTACCCCTCCAGAAGCCTTGAAATAATGTATAATAATGGGATGAGTCTCCCCATAGCTCTCCTGGTTAGTATCACGGGTTCTACCCCTCCAGAAGCCTTGAGACAATGCATAATAACAGGATGAGTCTCCCCATAGCTCCCCTGGTTAGTATCACGGGTTCTACCCCTCCAGAAGCCTTGAGACAATGCATAATAACAGGATGAGTCTCCCCATAGCTCCCCTGGTTAGTATCACGGGTTCTACCCCTCCAGAAGCCTTGAGACAATGCATAATAACAGGATGAGTCTCCCCATAGCTCTCCTGGTTAGTATCACGGGTTCTACCCCCCCAGAAGCCTTGAGACAATGCATAATAACAGGATGAGTCTCCCCATAGCTCCCCTGGTTAGTATCACGGGTTCTACCCCTCCAGAAGCCTTGAGACAATGCATAATAACAGGATGAGTCTCCCCATAGCTCCCCTGGTTAGTATCACGGGTTCTACCCCTCCAGAAGCCTTGAGACAATGCATAATAACAGGATGAGTCTCCCCATAGCTCCCCTGGTTAGTATCACGGGTGCTACCCCTCCAGAAGCCTTGAGACAATGCTTAATAACAGGATGAGTCTCCCCATAGCTCCCCTGGTTAGTATCACGGGTGCTACCCCTCCAGAAGCCTTGAGACAATGCATAATAACAGGATGAGTCTCCCCATAGCTCCCCTGGTTAGTATCACGGGTTCTACCCCTCCAGAAGCCTTGAGACAATGCATAATAACAGGATGAGTCTCCCCATAGCTCTCCTGGTTAGTATCACAGGTTCTACCCCCCCAGAAGCCTTGAGACAATGCATAATAACAGGATGAGTCTCCCCATAGCTCCCCTGGTTAGTATCACGGGTTCTACCCCTCCAGAAGCCTTGAGACAATGCATAATAACAGGATGAGTCTCCCCATAGCTCCCCTGGTTAGTATCACGGGTTCTACCCCTCCAGAAGCCTTGAGACAATGCATAATAACAGGATGAGTCTCCCCATAGCTCCCCTGGTTAGTATCACGGGTTCTACCCCTCCAGAAGCCTTGAGACAATGCATAATAACAGGATGAGTCTCCCCATAGCTCCCCTGGTTAGTATCACGGGTGCTACCCCTCCAGAAGCCTTGAGACAATGCATAATAACAGGATGAGTCTCCCCATAGCTCCACTGGTTAGTATCACGGGTGCTACCCCTCCAGAAGCCTTGAGACAATGCATAATAACAGGATGAGTCTCCCCATAGCTCCCCTGGTTAGTATCACGGGTTCTACCCCTCCAGAAGCCTTGAAATCACACCAGGTGGCGGTGGTTGTGTGTCCTCCCCACCCGGTCACCAGTCTTACTTCTTCCTCCTGCTTCGCCGTGATTTTGTTTTCTTTCATGGTTATTGTTGAATAAAGGCCTCCTGCTTATTCTCCGCAGATCTGGGCAAAAGTGATCATTATCTTGTTCATCTGTGTTAGGGGAATATATTGTGATTTAATATGATCTTTCACATTGATAGAAAAAACATTATTTATTATGATTTTACCTGATTATGATTAATTATGGTGTATGATGATCCCGTTATTATACATTATTCTAAAGGCTTCTTGAGGAGTACAACCTGGGATACTAACCAGGGGAGTTAGGGTAGACACTGATAAATCATGTTTACTCTCTCAATGTGTAAAATCATGATAAATCATGAAATGTTATGATTAACTGTGGTAAGGTAAAATCATGATAAATCATGTTTGCCTCTCAATGGGTAAGAGCATGACCAATCATAATGCAGTATGATTAGTCATAGTCAGCTAGAATCATGATAAATCATGTCTTCTCTCCCAATGGATAAAATCATGATAAGTTATGATTGAATAAGATCAAGTAAAATCATGATAAATCATATTTCCCCTCTCAGGAGATTAGAGTATGATGAAGTGTGGTTTACAATGACATATTATGAAAAAAGAAAACATAATTCATCGTGATTTCGCCTCTCAGGAGGTAAAATCATAATGTAGTATGATTAATCATGATGAATCATGGTAGGAGTAAACATGATAAGTCATGATTTTCCTTCCCAAGAGGTAATATCACAATAAATTAAGATTAATCATGATAGAAGAAAACATGACCTATCATGATTTTGACACTCAGGACGTAAGAGCATAATATAGTACGATTAAACATATTGAATCATAGTGGGAGAAAATGTGATTAATCATGCTTTCCTCTCCCAAGAGGTAATATATAATAAAGTATGATTTATCACGATTAATCACGGTAGAAGAAAACATGCTTAATTATGATTCATCATGATAGAACATGATAGGTCATAGTTTAACATGATAAATCATGATATTTATCATGATATTTTTCTACCTGGGAGCTTGTGTTAATGTATTAGTATTAGGGGGGGTGGGGGGGGGGCAGTGTAATCACTGAGTCCAGTTGTGCCCTCTACCCGGTGTCATGCACGGCTGGCATAGTTCACAGTGGATCAGTTACTGATTATGTGGTTTCTAGTTGGTATAAATAGGACGTGATAATTGGCTTGTTAGTCTATAGTCTATCATAAATGACTTTACTGAAACAAAGGACACAAATAAGGCAATAAGAAATTAAATCATTTATATATCAATAATTAATTAATGAACATACATTTATGATGATAAACTAGTCTGTAATGTCAGTGTTCCTAATATATATTAGGTTGGCGTCCTATGTGATGTTCTACCCTTAGCTTTTATGAGCAGAAGGGAATAATAGATTTATGGGTGCCTAACACCTTGGGATCGTCCGTGTATACAGCGCCGCTATGTGGCCGAGTTCTTACGCCAGAAGGGTGTAACCTAACCGCCCATCGTAGGAGAATATATCGACCTGGCTGGCCATAGTATCAGTAATGTCTCTCGAGTAGCTATTATAAGTGAGGTACATGGTAGAATGTATACATTATTATGCAATATGCTAAGTGCAATGTAGAATGTGGGTATTTTAATGGTATTTGGGGGGGTTCTACTGCATAATAGGATAAATTACGTTTAATTTAATATGTATATAGGTAGAGTAGGCTTCCCTCACGATCATGTGTTCCCTGGTGATGAAGAGTTGTTATTCATTCCATCTCCAAGGACAACTGTTGGAAACATGCCTTAATACTATAATACAATGGTTGCATATATAATGCTCGGTGTCATGCAAGGCCAGCCTATAAATGCAACAATGCCTATCTTCCATAATAAACTCGGTGGCATGCCCAGCTAGCCATGGTATGGTTTCAAGACATGTAATTTATTATTATGGTGGTAATCATCGATTGTCAAACTTATTTCCATGCCAGATTGACTATGAGGGTACAACATACTCAAGCGTCGAGCAGGCCTTTCAACATCTCAAGGCACGCACCTGTAAAGACGAGAGGCAAGCACAGATAATAATGTCCATACACAACCTGTATCACATTATGAGTGAAGGCAACAAGATCCGTGGAAACCAGGAATGGAACAAAATAGCCGAGCAGACCCTATATAAACTCAATGCCATCAAGTTTAATGATGCTTCAAACAAGGACTACCTACTGTCGACTGGAGCAAACTTCCTATACGAAGCCAGCTTCCACCCCGTCTGGGGTGTTGGTCTACATTTGGGACAGAAGGGTCGGTGTTCAAATGGCAACCATCCAGGGCAGAACCTACACGGAAAACTGCTATGCACTCTACGAGACAACATCCGCAAACAAGCACCTCCACCTGGCACCTAGAATCAAAACTGAAGTCAAGACGATATATGTAATCATAAAATATTATCTGCTAAAACAAATAATCAATATTAAAATTGAAATCAAATACAATATTGACAATAGCCCTCACTGTATAGAAATCTAAATCTAGTCCTATCAAATGTAAGCTATGTTAAAAAATGTATTTGTTCTTAATCCATTCTGCTTTTTACATGTTGAACGCCCTACCGGTAATGCCCACATATGACCTGTAGACAGCTATCAATCTAGTCCATTTAGTAGAGTTGTATGGACTGCAAGTATGAAAAGATTGTTATAATTGAAATATCCTGTTTTATATACATGTTAAAGCTCAACTTACCGGTAGTACATATAGGTCTACTTGGTATCTTAATTAGAGTCATACACAGTTAATCTACCCCTACACATTCAATCTAATTATTTTTTGTTTAATATTAGCTACCTACAATATATTTAATATACTTTCTGGCTGTAATTATTTTGAACTTCTCATAAAACAAATGGTTATAATACTAAGTACCAGTATACGCTATGCTACAGTGGTCGAATACACAATGTCTGGTGGAGCCACATGTCGTCTCAAATCTGAACTATGCATATTGCTTGACGTGTTAAACTGCTCCTCATCATGATACTGAATGATTGTAAAATGCTACAGCCCTATTGGTACTTGATTTATCTTGGCATATTGAAGTTAATACGTGTTAATTGTATCTTTTTGGCGCTGGGACGGGTAGCCAACCTCAGCCTTATAAGGTATGATAGAGACGGCAGGCCATCAGAGCCGATTGCCTACTCAGGGTAGGGGGGGGGTTTACAATTTGTAATTTTGTACCAAATTTGTTTGTAAGAAAATTTGTACTATTTAAGATGGTTTACAGTCAAACTCACATATTTGTTAGATAATGGGTGAATGTCCTAATTTTGGTAGGGGTTTCTCTATTGTACATTTAAATGCTAGAAGCATCAGAAACAAAAAGGCTGGTATTAAAACAGAACTTAGTAATTAACAAATTGATGTTCTTCTCTCCTCAGAAACATTTTTAAACAAATCAGATAATGATTTTGACTATTTATTGCCCCACTACAGCCTGTATCGTCATGACAGGGTCAGCATACATAGAGGTGGTGGGTTAGTGGCTCACATAGCTGATACGCTTACGTGTTCATCAGAAATGTTTCGTTATCTGAATCGTGGCTCAGTAGATATAGAAGTGCAATGGCTCTTTGTACAGAAAGGCAAATCAAAAAATACAATCATATGTAATGTTTATAGACCTCCTAATGGATCTTTAATTAATTTCTGTAATATTATGAAAGCCTTGTTACTACAAATTCATGCAGCAGACTCATATGATATTATAGCAATTGGTGATTTTAATGTGGATGCGTTGGTAGATGACGATGAAAGGTCTTTATTGTATGAGACTATGTCAGATTTCCATATGGAACAACTTATTAATAGTGTAACTACAACTGCAGGTTTCAATACTGGAATAGATCTGATTTTTACAAATTGTAGAAATATATTGTCATATGGACCACTAAACATACATCTGAGTGATCACCTCCCAATCTTTATGCTAAGAAAACATGATAGTGTTAAACTAGGCTACCGTATTTTCACAGGACGTTCTTATAAAAATCTGAATGTTGATGAATTTTTACGTAATCTTGATACATTAGACTGGCATGCTTTTGATCAATCAGAAAATGTCGACGTATGTTGGGAAATTTTTGAAAATGCTATGTATAATGAATTAGATAAGTCTTGCCCTATTAGGGAATTCCGGATCAAGGATCAAAGTGACCCATGGATGTCAAACTACCTCCTCGAACGAGCCAATGATAAGAATATGGCTCTGGCTAATGCTCGCAAATCAGGTTCTATTGTTGACTGGCACCATGCTAGAAATTTAAGGAATAATGTCAATGTTGAACGAGAAGAGGCCAGACATACATATTTTGAATCTGAGTGTGAGGATTCTGTAAAAGATAGCAAAAAAAATTGGAAAATTGTCAGGCAAATTATCCCCTTAAAAAAAAACCCACAGTTGGTATAAATTTAATGGACGATGATGGCACCCCCATTCCCCTAGAAAATACAGCGGAATTTATTAACAATTTTTTTGCCGAGATAGGCCCAAAACTAGCAGCCTCACACACAAATGAATGGTCCTTCCAAGGGTCTGTCTGTGATCATATTATGCCTGATTTTGATGTTACTAACGATGAGATTGTAAAATGTTTACAGGATCTTGATATAACCAAGTCTTCTTCCTTGAATTATATACCGACTAAAATCTTTAAGATTACATGTCTACATTATATAGAAAGATTTATAAAAATAATACGCCTGTGTTTTACCTACAATAAAATTCCTGATACCTGGAAGATAGCTATAGTTACTCCTCTGCCAAAGAGTGGCGACATGAGTAAGGTTACTAATTTCCGTCCTATAAGTGTATTACCGGTACCAGGTAAAATTCTTGAACGTCTGATGCATAATAAGTTATCTGATCACCTGTCTTTACATAGTATTTTAGCCCCCTAGCAAGGTGGCTATCAGCAAGGGAAGTCTACTGTTGATACCATTAGTTCATTTGTTGACGATATACTAAAAAACAGAAATAATGGAAACATTACAATGGCTGCCTTTATAGATATCAAAAAGGCTTTTGATTCCGTAAATTTCCAAATTTTACTAGAAAAATTGGGATTTTACGGAATCCGAGGCAAAAATTTGGACTTAGTAAAAAATTATCTGAATAATAGAAAACAAGTCACAAATGCTAATAATGTCAAGTCTAATGAGGTTAGCTTATCTTGCGGAGTCCCTCAGGGTTCTATATTGGGCCCGTTGTTCTTTTTATTATACATAAATGATTGTATTTTACCCACTGATCAGCATAAGACTATGTTATATGCGGATGATTCTGTCTTGTATGTACCAGGTAAAGATTTTAAGCTTCTAGAACAGGATCTAAACAGGGCCTTAAGTCTATTTGCTAGCTGGTCAAGCAAAAATAAATTATCTGTTAATGAATCGAAAACAAAGGTAATGGTTTTTGCAGCAGCGCCCACACTCAAGCGTCTGCCCAAGCCTATGGTTAAGTTGAAAGATACTACACTCAAACAGGTCATTTCATATATTTATCTAGGCATTATTCTTGATCAGGAGCTTAATTTTTCCTTGCATATCAAGGATTTATTAAAAGATATCAAGTTTAAGTCATTAATGTTGTATTATCTAAGTAAAATGATGTCCAGTAAAATCCTATTAAGGGTTTATATTGCGTATGTACTGCCTCTTATAGATTATGCTGACATATTATATGGAGCTGCAAACACAGACTTATTAGCCTTGTTACAAAGGAAACAGAATAAATGTTTAAAAACATGTCTGGGTTTGAATATATTAACCCCTTCAGTCGATGTTCATGGTCTTGCGAATTTACCTATACTAAGCGAGCGTAGAATTTACCACACTAAGTTGTTAGCTTTTAAGAGAGTCCATAGTGGTGGTCTGTACTTGCAGAATATAGTAAGGCCGACTTGTGCGAATGTTGCACCCTTGTTAAATTATGAAAAATGCCCTGAGGTAGTATGCGCTAGGCTTTGGAATGAGCAAACTGCTGATCTTAGGTCATTAAACATCCAATGTGACTACAAAGACAAAGTCAAAGAGGTGATGCTCAATACCATCCCTAAGTAATTTAATATCTCTTCTGTACCTTCATGTATATCAATTAATTTATTTATTTTGGGGTGACGCAAGACTTAAAACATGTTATCTTTGTCGCATATTTTGTCCTATCGTTACTAAAGAAAACGTGTCCTTTATACATGAATCTAGCCCATGGTAAGGGCATAATATTATCTGTTGATAAGCCCTTCCCATAACTTTATTTCTCAATCCAGTCATTGAGTACCGGTATATATGCGTATGTAATATACACTCCTTATATTGAGTCACCAGTATGGAGGAGCACATGTATGTCATACATTGTAATACTTCACTCGGACCATATGTGAGAAATAAAGTTGAAATGTTTAAAAAGAAATATCTTGATAGGGCCTACTCTATTATATTAGTACTATTGCCATTATAAAAGATAAAATATATATTTCTAGGGTGGAATTTGGAATTCTTTACGATTAAAATTATTAGTATGGTGCACTCTCACCCAGCTGGGCTCCGCTGTCCTCCAGGACCCTCTTGTTTTTCTTAATGGCGTACGCCATGAGTCTTGCCCATGATGTCTTCGTGGTGGGGAGACCATGGAGGCCATTGTAGAGTTTCCCATACTTGTGCTGGTAACTGCCATGTTGTTTGTGGTGGACTGTGTTGCCAAGCCATGGTTCCACCAAACAATGGTCATCGTTCATGGACACTATGGCATTATTTATGGCCACCATGCCATCGTCCACAGCCTTCTGTTGTTCGAGGTACATCCCACTGGTGTGGTTATGCTTATTGAAACTCAGACCTATCATTTGACTATATACCATCCTCTGGCCTCTGTCTACATTGATATGTCTTTTGAGCATTTCAAGCCTGTCCACAAAAGTGTCCACTAGTGACTCCATGGTGTTAAAGATGGCTGTGACTGTTCCGTCATCTTCCTTCCGTGATAAATCATTTACACCTCCGAAGATGATCATCAAGTCATACCTTCTCACTTTAAGTAGGCGAGTTGCCTCAAGGTGAAGGTCTCTGAGTGTAGCACCTGAGTTGGGCTCCGCTGTAATTGCTACATCAATGATGTCCATTGCCTTTAGTGCTGTGAGTATTCTGCATTTCATACCAAAGCCCCTACTGTCTGCTAATAGAAGTACGTCGAACATTTTAAATCCTGTACACGTATAATACAATACAATGCACCAGTGTGTGTCAACTGTACTAGGCCGCAGAAGTTCTTAGTGTGGCACGTGTCGGTAATAAGTGGGTGCTATCAGCTGACTGGCCAGTCCACTATAGTCTATCTCCCACTAGTCGGTCAGGTCCCTTAGATGGCTCCACACTTTCATCAGGCTGTTTCCACATAGGTTTTGGCCAGGCTTATTTTCATCAGCATTTTTCTCTCCATCTGATAAATTATAGCCCGTTCCAAACTCATTGTCTTTAACCGCCTCGTATAGCTCAGCCTCCCCTGTATTCAATAGGTACTTAGCATGGGGTGGGTTTTGCTCAAACCTGGCCAGTTGCAGTTCCTCCAGCACCTTGATTTTGTCTGTCTCCCAAATGATACTCCCACCTGCTTGTTTGGAGAGCCTCTTCGCTTCATATGGGCAGTCTGTGGCTAGAATGTCGTTTGCCAGTTGGTTGTTGCCGCTGTATAGTGCATACCGATGCTGGAAGGCCTGCTCTACGCTTACATAGAAATCACCCATGTACTTGAACTCTGCCTCGTGCAACATGGCGTATTTGGATTGGAAGGCTATACCCCCTCCCTCCAGCTTGAGTGTTTTCGCGTCGGCTAGCTTTAACCCTTTGGGGGCAGCATCTAGGTTATCCCTGTCAATTGCTTTCCCGTCAATTACAACCCCTCTGCCTATAATTGACACTTTGTGCTTCTTTCCCTTGGCAAAGGATGCAATTACTCGCAAGTCCCTCTGTTTGTTTGACTCCACAGGGGTCAGATCATCACCTATCGATATATGTTCCCATTGGGGAAGATCACTTAGCCCCCTCACCTTGCCATACACCATGCCCTTGCTGGCGGGGTGTTTGAGAACCACTATGATGGGGCGTGGCCACGTATGTACCTTTCTACCAAGCCTATATATGGCGACACACTCCTCCACCCCCAACGCCAATCCCATATCAGTGAACAGCGTAGTTATAGCCTGTTTAGGGTCTGGGTGCTGCGTTTCATCTATGCCTTGTATGATCAGGTTTGGCCTTTTTTTCTCAATTAAATCTTTTTCTTGCTCAGATTGTAATTTTTTGATAATTAGGCTCTGCCTGGCACACTTTAGGGTGAGGGTTTCCATTTCATCCTTAAGCTTGGTGATGCGGGTTTGCTGCACTTTTATTCTTGCAGTATTGGCATCGATTTTGCTGCCTTGAATCTGTACTCTAACAATTGTTTAAATTGGTCCTGATTGGCATTTGTTGCCCCTGCAATCAGATTTGTAGTGCCTATAAGGTCATTCAGCTTACCTGTGACCGCGTTCATTTTCACTAAAAATTCCTCCTGCAGGTCTGCAACCGATACCCTTTTGGATTTGGGTTTTTCAGTGTCTCCTTCATCCTCCTCCAGGGTCGATACATCTTTGATAGGTGATCTCAGGTTTTGACTCAATGCAGCCAGGCGCCCGAACAAGGTTTTGCTCGGTGATTGTGCTTTGGCCTGCCCCTCCAATGGTGGCGTGTGTTCGTCGATTTCCTCCTCCACACCGGCAGCCAGCAACCCTTCCACTACTTGTTCCTCAGCCATGATACACTCCTCTTGATACACTCCTAGGTAGCACTGAATGTTTATAGATCCTATTGCATGATTAATCCTAATCTGGCGGTGGAATTTCCCTGTTTTAAGTTAAAATATTGTCGGAGCAACTACCCCCGGCAGTTTACTTGGTGGCGGCCATCTTGCATTTCAATGTGTGTGTGTGTGGTGGATGGGGGGTGTGAGGCTGGTGTCACTACTGTCAAGTACTACATGCATCAGACCACCAACACATTTGTCTTTATCATTTAATGTACATGTTGCAATCACGAACCAATCCAAATGAAATTTCTCATTCCAACTACTCCAACCCACAGAGAGAGAAAGAATAAACCAAGTCCGGCTACTTATATTTTTAAAACATTTTTAGGATAGACCAATCAGGCCCACCAAGTCCTGAATCTGTACACATCCACACAGAGAGAAATATGACTAACTGTGGCACTTACATTTCTTAGCGTGAACATATTACAGGAAATGACGTCAACAATGGTGGTTCGAGACTTACATTTATTATCACCAGTACTTGCTGTACCTCCCCTGCTTCTCCCCTCACTGTTTTAAATGGGTAAAAGTTGTATTTCTATTTCAAGTACGTGACTATGAATCTTAACCCTCTATGGGTCGCATAGTGCTTTAATGTGCTACGCCCTTTGTTATCACGATAAATGAATGCAGCCTGTAGTCATCCGGACTGCATTCATGCATCATGCTAACCCTTCGAGAGTGCATCATGTTGGATTAGCATGATGCTTGAATGCAATGCCAGCACTGCATTGGTGAATCATGACAACAATGTGATAAACTACTCTCGAATAACAGTTGGAGTTATAATCGTGAACCTCTGCATTGAAATAATATATGTTTTTTCAAATAGATATTTGGAGCAATCATAATACTCCCAAAGAAGTCTCATACAATGGGAAGCAGTATCGGATTCCCAGCCCAGGCCGCGAGGGAGGGCCAGACACACCGGCTACAGCAGGCCCAGCACAGTGAGTACTTAGGGGTGTGAGGGGGGCGGGGGCAGAGGCAAATTTCAGATTTGTAGAAAAACTATATGAAGTGAGACAGTTAAGGGTGTTCACTGCAAAGTTCAATCTTCTTTTTATATTAAAACAGTTTTTCCCACAAGAGCTGGTTCGGTTCAGAAGTAGTTCCTGACCATCAGAGGCAGAGTGGGTGTTTGTGTTGGTAAACATATTTGGCTAATCGATTTTAATTTGGCTTATCAAAATCCATAAAAATTTGCCAAATTTGCCAACAAAAATAGATGTGCTAGCAATATCTGAGGCTTAGCATGTATGCCCGGAGAGTACCTCCAATACAGGAGTACACTGAAAATCCATAGATTGAAAGGGTTAGTCAGTACAGACTATCCTAGGTTAGTCATATGAGTGTTAGTCATAATGGCAAAGTTATATTAAAAAATTACCGAGGGGTCAGTCAGTAGTGGCTAACCTAGGTTTATCATTGGTGTGTTTTATTTGTTTACCACTAGTTGTGATCACCTGCCATGACCACTCAGTGGCTCCCCCTGGAAATAAAAAAGACTAAGGTGGGTTGGTCAGTACTGACCAACCTGACAATAATAACTGACCTAGGTATGTCGTATAGGGAGCCAAAAAATGACTAACTAGGCTATGCACTAGTGACTGAGAGGTTGGGTGTATAGGGAGCCTAGGAATATCAGTGTAGGATTCCGAAATGTTTCTGATACTAACCCGTCTTTAAACTATGACCAGGAGCCTCGCTGCTGTCGATACTTTGGGCCTAAAAAAAGAAGTTGTGTTCCGGTATCCCAACTGGAATTCCGTTTTTGGGGCCGACCCTAATTCTTTAAGGCATTTTTTAAATTTTTGGTTAGATTTGTGACATTTTTAGCGATTTTACCATAGACATTAACATTTTTAACAAAAAATAATTTCAAAATGGCCAAAGTGTAGACAAATGCGGGCAAAGATTGTCCTAGAGTCTTAAATTACTTATACGCTGTTCATATTTATAGATGGAAACAGGGGTACTCAAAACTGTCGGGACTATAGGTATGTGCCTGGAATAAATAGCATTTAGAAAGTCTCTTTTGGTCACTATACATGCTGGGCCCAAGTTGCATAATAAAGATAGTTAGAGCACTAATATGGTATCCAGACAATTCATCCACCTACCAAGTCGCCCTTGTCTTTATTTGTGTGGTTTAATGTCCCACTTACTAGTGCAATTGAGACTTTCTCAAGTTTTTCAAAAATTATTTGCCCCAACTTGCCCATAAAAAAGGCCTAAATGTAAACTTGGGTCAAATTGTAATGTAATCCCTCTCAACTAGTGGTTGAGAAATATACACAAGCCTTATGTAAGACCCCCATGGCCGTGTCCTTGCTTAAAAACTCTCCGAAACACATACTCTTAGAAATGATGTCCTATCCATACTATTTGGAGTATTGCATATGTAAAATATGCTACTAAAAGGTCTAATGTAGGCGTATCACCATCAGGATAGGCATATCATGATTCTAAATGCCCCTCTTGATGCTGTGAAGTTCTCTAAAAATTGGAAAACGGGACCTTTGATCAGTGAGTAGCCATGCAGCAATGGAGGTAATACTGTCTATATATAGCTTTACCTCAATATGATGGAGTTAAGTATAATGTATCAAATGCAAATGGGACAGAAAAATACGCTCTTTATAAATTGCTCCTCCTTATATCATAATTTATTATCGCCAAGTTTTACCGTAATGTATTTGGTGGTTCCACATCTGGTAACATTTTTCAGGTAACATGGGATGAAACTCTAGGGTCGGTAGGTCAGATTTTTTTTTTACATAGCCCAAACTTGCCCCCAAAAGTGTGAAAATGGGGGAAAAAAATTCAAAACTTTCGTAAACCTAAAATTGACCCCAAAAATGTGTAAAAATATAAAAATTTGCATAAAAACATGCAGGGTCGGCCTTGTTTACATAGGGTCGGTCGGGTGACCTGAAACAAACCTTTTTTTATTTTGGCCTTAGATTGAATTCCCTGTTTTGAGTGCTTTTCTTTCCATGTGTGTTGCCAGCTGCCCCCCGCACCCTGAAGCAGCACCTGGAGGACTGCCTGCAGGACAATGACTACAGCCAGCTGCTGGAGACGGTACAGACCGGCCTGCCACCCGTCCACACATCTCCGCATGTTGCCATAGTGGGAGCCGGCATGGCTGGTTTGACAGCGGCCAAGCTGCTGCAGGACGCAGGATATAAGGTACAGGCAACAGGCTGTGTCTCACGAACTTGGGCCATTGTGTTGATCTATGATCGGATGCAGTCTATGACTGGGTGCCGTCTATGACTGGGTGCCGTCTTTGACCGGGTGCCGTCTATGACCGGCTATCTAAAAAAGTTGTTTGGAGGAATAAAAAAAAAATTAATTTAAAAGAAAAGAAACAAAAAGTTTTGTTCCTCCAAACAACTTTTTTAGATAGCCGGTCATAGACGGCACCCAGTCATAGACGGCACCCGGTCATAGACGGCACCCGGTCATAGACGGCACCCGGCCATAGACCAACACATTGGCCCAAATTTGTGAGACACAGCCAACACGTGCTATGCATCACATTATAAAGAAAAAACAGCATAGTTAAGCCACTCAGAAAAATAACTGGTTTCTCAACACAGCGCACATCTTGATAATCTGGGGGGAAAACTTCTTTTTTCTTAACATTTTTGATGAGAAATATGTTGCGAATGGAAAAATACTGGCAGATTTTGTATCAAATCAAAGCTTATGCTGTCAGCAATGCAGTCAGCTAGGAATAACTTGCATCATAACAAATCTTGCAGATCAATAAACTCCAAATTACTGAAATGTGAAAATTTATTGCGAAAAGTCTAAAAGACGTCCACTGAGGAGCTGGAACTAATGTTTATTGTGACATTTAATTATAAGACATTTTAACATTTATGAGGTTACCTGGCAGTATCAGTGGTCATTGTGGTAATAGCATCTCAGTCATAACAGTAGCAGCATTGACTTTAGTAGATATTTTGGCAGTAGTAGTAGTAATAGATTTTTAAGGTTATACTATTATGGCCCCTATAGCCATAGTAGGAGATGTACTAACAGCAGTGGGAAAAGAAAGCGCAGTGATATTAGACCACAATGCACAATGCGCTGCCCTAACATGTGAAGTTGAACTGGACATGTTTTAAGACCATGATGTTATGTAAGTTTCTTACATGACTTCCTCAGTTCCCCAAAAAAAGTTCTTGGCGGGGTGGTACGGCCTCGTTTGCCCCTAATGGCCGTTTCCATGGCAACCACCTCAAAATAGTGGATATGGCTGTAAAAAGTGCACATTGGCTGTCCATAGGGCTATTTGGGTTTTACCTACCCCTGCTAAATCAATGTTGAGCTTTTATCTGGTCTCATCATGCTGTTGTCTAGCAACAAACATTCTATGTGAGAATTCCCTAGAAACCAGAGGAAATATAAATGAGAGAGCTAATCTATCCATATCAAAACTGACCCCCAAGAAACAATGGTGTTATTCCCTTGTTGCCATGGTCAATGGTTGCCACAGCAGATATGTGTACCATACTTGGTTATATAAAGTATGGGTATATATTGTGTACCCCACCAAATGCTAAACTAATGTTACGTGGTAGTTCCACCCATAAAAAGTTGACCCAACCCCACTAAATGAAATTCAACGTTTCTGGTGGCCTTAATGCCTTGTTGCTAGGGTGAGTGGTTGCCTAGCAACAGCCATTTTATTTTATAATTCCCTAAGTACCACAGATAATATCTATGGGTGAGATTATTTGCTTTTTTTGGGGGAACTGAGGAAAATTACATAATTTTCTCGCCAAATCGGCCATTTTCGCTAAAATCATCATTTTTCCGATTTTGAACCATTTTTTCGCCAAATTAGGCATCTTCCTGAAAATCGTCAATTTTCCGATTTTGAACCATTTTTACCAAATCTGCCATTTTCCTGAAAATCATATATTTTCCGATATTGAAGCATTTTCACGCCAAATCGGCCATTTTTCCTAAAATCAACATTTTTCCGATTTTGAACTTTTTTCTCGCCAAATCGGCCATCTTCCTGAAAATCTACATTTTTCCGGTTTTGAACCATTTTCTCGCCAACTTGGCCATTTTCCTGAAAATCAGCATTTTTCCGGTTTTGAATTTTTTTCTCGCCCAGTCGGCCATTTTCCCGGAAATGATTAAAAAAAAACAAAAAAACTTCAGTAAATGAAAAAAAAACTTTTTACAAAAGTGAAAAAAACATCTTTTACGGAAATGAAAAAAAAAAACTTTAATGGAAATGAAAAAAAACGTTTAACAAGAGTGAAAAAAAAAAACTTTTGCAAAAGTGAAAAAAATTATTACAAAAAAACGTAAAAAAAGCTTTTCTTGTTTGAATAAAAAAAAAAATTCTGACCCTTCTGGGCTTCTTTACTTGCCATACAGGTGACCATCCTGGAAACTAGCGGGCGTGTTGGGGGACGCGTGGAGACCCACAGGAATGAGAAGGACGGCTGGTATGCTGATCTGGGAGCCATGAGGATACCAAGTTTTCACCAGTGAGTGCATATAATATCATTTAATTTAGCATTTAACACATAAACATGTACATGAATCCCTATCCCCTTTTAAGCGCTTTTGAACACTACATATTGTTAACCCAGTACTGCACGTAGCTTGGTAATTGCAGTTACATGGCCCTAGACCACGAAATTTGATATGGTGACATGGGCATTTCTTAAATTTAACATGGGCCATTGGGCTTAGTGACATGAATATTAACAGCAAAATGTTGCACCAGAATGCACCATTTTAAGTCTAAAACACCCCTAAACCCCCTTCAATAGAAATACTTACAAGAGGCGCAAAACTCCCTCCCTGATTGGTATATAGGTCTATATGTGACCTATGACAAGGGCATTTCTTAAAATCGACATGCGACATGGAGACCCCCCATTAGGGGGCCCAGTTGCAAGCTAATAATCCACCATTACCTCCTCTGTTAACAGCATTGTCCGCTGGTTTGCCAAAGAGCTTGGGGTCGAGCTTAACGAGTTCAGGATGTCTGACCCGAACACCTTTTACTTGGTTAACGGAATTAAGGAGAAGACCTACACAGTAGAAGCAAACCCAGACGTCTTGATGTACAATGTGTCCCCAAGTGAGAAGGGGAAGTCAGCCGACCAGCTGGTACAGCAAGCTTTGCAACAGGTATGTGAATAAAGGAAAGAAGTGAGGAATGGAATCAGGCCCTAAACACATAGTGAGCTTTTATTTCAAGACCTTGAGGTGGAAATTGTGACTGATGATATTGTGACTAAATGATGATATTTATTGTGACAGTGTATACCTACACTACCCCCATCATGGAACGGTCCAGGCTCAGTCTCATGACTTTGTAACAATTGGATAGTCTTTGACCGGGTGACGTCTTTGACTGGGTGACATCTATGACCGGGTGACGTCTTTGACCGGGTAGCTAGAAAAGGCAAATTATTTTTTTTGTGTGTGTTTTTCCATATCTCTACTATAGGAAAAAGTTTATGCTGATGCTTATTTCATAATACTTTGCACAATGCAGCTCTTCAAACTCCATTTTATATGTGAACTAACACTCGCCAGCAGGGGGTGTGTTGGTAATATTAGACCGGATTACACCCTCCCCCCTGCTGCCACCTGCTGGTGGTCATCGACACCACACAGGTGTGCTACCCGGTAGTGGCTCTATTCATCCCCACACCTGGCAGCGAGCGGACGTGCAGACATACACACGTCAGACTTTCAAGAAGGACCTCCCCGAGGCAAAGAATTGTGTCTCCGGGTGTGGGATGAGGCACCTACCACCATTTGGGAAGTACTGCAAGTACCCCTCCCAAGAGGTGAACCCGCAACTGGAGGAGGCACTGGAGGACAATGAGGCGGAGGTCATATCTTTGGAGCGCGCGGTCCAGGAGGAAAGGTTAAAAACCGCCCTTCTCCAGCAGAAGGAACACGCGCAGTCCCTCCAGGAGGAGTTAAGAGCGCTCAGACTGTCCAACAAAAAGACTGAGGACGAGCTGGATAAAAGATGGCTTTATATAGAAAGTGATGTCTTTGACCGGGCAGAGGAAAAACTTGATAATGCTACGATTCATGCAATGGGGTCTACATTTAAACATAACTAACTTCGAAATAAATTTCTTTTTCATATGGGCGGAAAATATGCTTTGACTTTTTCCAACCTTTTCTTGCTATATAGGCCTAATTTATGCTATAATGACGTGCCCCGTCAAAGATGTCACCCAGTCAATGACGTCACCCGGTCAAAGACATCATCCGGTCAAAGACTTCACCCGGTCAAAGATGTCACCCGGTCAAAGACGTCACCAGGTCAACGACGATCCAATTGTTACAAAGTCGTGAGAATGAGCCTTCGGTTTATCCTTGTTATCCTACTAAACATGTGACAACATGTGATCATGCTTGTATTTGTCTCTTCTACTGTATCCTGGTAATAATCTATGTATTCATAAGATTGGCATATATTAAAAACTAATGGTAATTTGAATATATTGAGCCAATAAAAACATTGACAAACTGAAAACTGAAAATAACAATTAACTTGCTGCTTGGACATTCGGAAACTGAACATCTAGTAGTCCAGGGAAAGTTGCACAAATTGACACTTGAGCCAACCAGATGATAATTTAACACAAATCCAGCATCGGTATTTGACTCAGTAACTCAACAGTTGAGTTACAGAATTTTGGTTCAGTACATATAGATGTAGATAGCAATTTACTATACCTCCTCAAAGACTACAAACCCGGCCCAGTTAAACCTATAACCCAGACCGGCTTGTACCACCCGGGTTCTAACAACCCAGCCCAGATTGCATAAACCGGTCTAGGTGGCTAGATGTCACCACCGTCGGCAGCCTGCATATATAAGGCATGCCATCGCTGGTCACTGGCAGTTCCCACTGGGAGCTCCTGATTGTGGGTCCATCCATTGAGTTTAACCTACACTCAATCAGCTACCCCAGCTCACCTGACAGAACCTGGAACCAGCCTGCTGCCCACATAGACCACCCTCCAAACAGAACTCAGGAATTGAACGTTCGCAACTGGGTAGAATCCGGGTAGGTCACAATGACACAAAAAAGGCACGGGAATTGAACGTTCGCAACTGGGTAGAATCCGGGTAGGTTACAGTGACACAAGAAAGGCACAAGATATTCTCAAGAATTGTGAACATATCCTTATTACAATCAGAACTTGGGAATTGAACTTTCGCAACTGGGTAGAATTCTACCCAGTTGCAAATGTTGAATTCCTGTACCTTTCTTGTGTCATTGTGACCTACCTGGATTCTACCCAGTTGCAAACGTTCAATTCCCAAGTTCTGTTAAATATAAATAGCATGGAATTCCATAGAATGTGACACAGTCAAAAGATGTTCACATATTCTCGTGCCAGATACATGCACAATTCTGGCAGGGATCCCGAGTTGTGACTCAAGAACCGCACGAGTTCTGCCCGAGATCTTGTTTGCAGGGCATCCACCAAGATATCAAAGTTCCTCCAGAGGTTGCTTTTTACTCTTCTTTTTGTAGGTAAAGGATGAAGTGAGGACTAATGGTTGTGAGGCTGCGCTGAAGAAATACGACCATTATTCTGTGCAGGTAAAACACATTCCCCATATTTTGCAATGTAATCTTTGATATATACATAAAGTTTGATATTTCAAAAAATTTCAAGAAATCAGAATTGTGAAAGAACAGCCCTGGAATGCAACGCCCATCAGGTGTTGGGATACATAACTCATAACTACCTGACAACATAACTCCCAATATGTGATACATGTTGCTTGAACACCTGCCTTGTTTTAATGAATTTTAAGCCTTCTTTCTGAGCTGGGCATACAGTACAACTTTGTCTGTTGAACAGGAGTACCTAAAAGAAGTAGGAGGTTTGAGCTCAGAAGCACTGAGGATGGTTGGAGACCTCAACAATGAAGCCAGCCTCATGTACACCGCGCTGACTGAGATGATCTATGACACGGCTGACATCAATGACGCGGTCACGTAAGGGAGTGGGCATTTGTTAAAGGGTATTTCTACAGGAGTCCGTGCTGGAACCCGGTGTATGTCAGAAAAACGACTTTACATTATGTAGCTTGTGCCGCCCTCTTGTGGAATAGGTCAAAAAAAGATATGTACCGTAATAAAACCTCGCATATAAGCCTAACTTGCGTATAAGCCGCACCCCGAGTTTGGTGCGATCCTATAAGCCGCAGAGGCCATCTAAGAATTGTTAATTTGGTACTGTAGTATACTTATAAAAACTCTCGTATAAGCCGTACCCCATATAGGCATGTTTGGTATCAAAAGAAAGCTGAGTCTGATTACACGCAAGGTTTTACGGAATGAACCATTACCTTACCAGCTCCGCACAGAGACACCGGAGATGGTAGTATGATGGTTATTAAGTCTGCTTTCAAATCTGAAAGTTGGGTGTTCGATCCCAAGACATTTTCTCTGATAGAAAGAAGCAGGGGTAGACACTAACGCTGGCCCGGGAGCCAATGGCCCGTAGTTTTGGGCCCGGGCCCGTAGTTTTCAGACTATTAGCTTTGCTAGGGGCCCGGGTGGCCCGTATAGCAAGGCCCTAATTCTGCTCTACATGCCAGTTTTTACGGCTTGTGAATCGGACCATTATTGAGGTTTCTAGAGAGTAAAACATTTGACTGTACTACCCTAATAAATATCCGGGCTCACAGCTTTAATCCCTGGCCCACAACTTTCAGAAGCTGCGGGCCTGGGTGGCCCATGGTCTAAAATGTTAGTATCTACCCCTGATAGGCTTACATTATAACATAGGACTAACAAATTTTTTGTGCCAGCTTAAATTGCATGGGTTAAATGTAGAGAATATCTATAGCAAAAGAAGATTTTTTCTTAAAAGGAGTATTCCAGAAAAATGAACACTGTAACATGTGATCTTTTTTCCATTTGCTATTTGATTGTGTTTTGAACTATGATAATCCAAAGTAATTTGCAGATAGCAATAGAACAACATGTTCATCTGACCACCAAACAGAAATTCTCGTATAGCCATAGTTAAGAGTTAGTTTTTAAGTAGCTTTCCCATATTTTCTACATGCCAATATATTGAACTATTTCTATGCACAGTTATTTGCAGATATCAATAGAAAATCTAGATTAACAGGTAGAAATTCCCTTTAAGTACCAATAAGAACCATTATATCAAAAGTGAAATCCATTGACCAACTTTTTCTTTGGTGTGGCACATATTTTCACAGTTTCTGTTTCCACATTATCTGTATATCACCTGATACAAATCCAAAAACAGCAAAAACCTAATCTAGAAAGATATGAATGACTGTCGGTTGGTCTCACAGTCTGGATCTTTTGGCATAACATCATCTAAACATCTTTAAACCAGAGCATATGGACACCATTTAAAATGTACACCCTCTCTCTACAAGAAGGCATTATATAACAGCGTATATTTGTCTTTGTGTTTTTAAGGTATGATGAGGTGACTGGTGGATCGGACCTTCTCCCGACAGCTTTCCTCAAGGTCCTTGACGTCCCTCCTCTTCTCAATGCCAAGGTCAAACGCATCAGTCAGTCAGATAAGGGCGTAACTGTGTCATATCAGACAGACCAACAGTCCTCCCTCACAGACCTCGATGCCAACTTTGTCCTGGTGACCACCACAGCCAAAGCAGCCCTCTTCATGGACTTTGCTCCACCACTCTCCATCATGAAGATGGAGGCCCTGAGGGAAGTCCACTATGACAGCTCCACTAAAATCATCCTCACCTTCAGGGAGAAGTTCTGGGAGAAAGACGACATCCAAGGAGGAAAGAGCATCACTGACGGGCCCTCTCGTTTCATCTACTACCCCAGCCACAGCTTCCCCCAGAATGAGGCCATTGGCGTCCTCCTAGCCTCCTATACCTGGTCGGATGACTCCCTGCTCTTTGCAGGTGCGAGCGATGAAGACCTGAAAGAGCTGGCTCTGAGAGATTTGGTGAAGATCCATGGTGAGGGTGTGAGGGAGCTCTGTACAGGGGTGGTGGTGAAGAGGTGGAGTTTAGATCCCTACAGCCTGGGTGCCTTCGCTCTCTTCACACCCTACCAGCATTTAGAGTTCTCGCAGGAGCTCTTCAGTAGTGAAGGCAGGGTTTACTTTGCTGGAGAACACACTGCCTTGCCCCACGCTTGGATGGAGACAGCTATGAAGTCTGCCGTCAGGGCTGCTACCAATATTAACAATGTGGTGCATAAGCAGTCAGAGCCTGCTAGAGCTCCAGTCTGTGGTGAACTCTAGGGTCCAGGCAATCACGTAGCATGGAATTGACCCTTTAAGGAAGGATGACGCTAAAGATGACATTTGTCGTCATGATACACCAATGCAGTCCTGGCGAGTCACTTCGGAGTGTCTCAACCCCAAACAGTCGGCATGATGCTTGAATGCAGCTCTGGTGAGTTACTCACCTTGGCTGCATTCATGCACATGTTATTGCAGATGGGTGAAAAGTGACCCGGTGACCTGGCGACATGGGCTGTTTTGAAGGCGACTTTCGACCTAAGTCAACAATAATGCAGCCTGGCGCATGACTCGCCAGTGTTACATTGGTGCATCATGCCAACTGTATGTGAGTGTATCAACCCAGTAGGGTCAGCATGGTGCTTGAATGCAGCACTGGTGAGTTACTGTCCTAGGCTGCATTCATGCATCAAGAGGACCTAGGCCATGATGCATTAATGCATTACGCCACTATTAAAGGGTTAATAAAGATAATACAGGCGCAATATGTCTAACTAATGCCACAGAAATGTTTAACTGCATCTGTCAGAAAATATAATATAATACAAATACATGTAAAACCTGTATGGCACTCATTTCGGAATTAGCTTAGGCTATATATGTACTAGTAATATTTTGAACACTGCTTATATAACTTTCAATGTTTCTCTGTGCTTGTCCATTAAAAATGAATCGATAATCTATAATTTTTTTAAAACTATGACTGTGTTCCATTGGTGCATCATGCTGACTCTATGGGAGTGTATCAACACCATAGGGTCATCAGCATGGTACTTGAATGCAGCCCTGGCGAGTTACTTGCTAGGGCTTCATTCATGCATCATCATGACCTAGGACATGATGCATTAATGCAGTATGCCGTTCCTAAAGAGTCAATAAAGAGAATACAGTCGCAAAATGTCTAGCTAATGCTACAGAAATACATGTTTAAATGCATCTGTCAGAAAATGTTATATACTACAAATAAAACCTGCATGGCACTGGTTTCGGAAATTAGCTTGGGCTACATATGTACTACTAATATATTTAACACTGCTTAATATGTAACTTTCAATGTTTCTCTGTGCTTGAATTAATAAACTTTAATTATAAAAACAATGACATTTTTTCTTTCATTGTGATTTAGGTGAACACAAAAAGTATTTCAAGAAGATTTAAGAGTCAGCACCTAAAATAACCAGCACATTTTTAGCATATGACAAACATAATACAATAATGCAACAAAGACGGATATTTGGACGGTTTCTCTTTTTTTATTATAATCAATAATTTTCTCATATATATATTTTATTTTGAACTGACTTTAGGTACACAGTTATACTTGTGTGGGTTTGTGCTCATTAAGAGTTTGTTATTTCAACAATTATTCAACAACCTGGCGGTTATTGTATATCGAGCAGGGTACAAAAATAATATACAGGGTCATACAACTGTGATACGGCATTCTAGTTGTGACAGCACAGACACACTGAATAACCCTTTAAGGACGGCACAATGCATTAATGCATCATGCCATTGGTCATCATGATGCATGAATGCAGCCCTGGTAAGTAACTCGCTAGAGCTGCAATCAAGCATCATGCTGACCCTATGGGGTTGAGACACTCCTTCTTCTTGCTTTTCACTCCGGTCCCGAAGGGACCGGCAGGCGTATTTCGCCGCTAAGGCTACGCCAAGAGACACTCCCGAAGATGATGCTCCTATGTAGCACTGGCAAGTTACCCACCGGGTCTGCATTGGTGCATTATGACGACAAATGTTATTTTTTAGTGACAGCTATCCTTAGACTTTAAGAGTTAATATAGAAACCACCTGCACATGACAACCGTTTTACCTGCACTGGGTTAACAAAAACCGATTTACTGCTTTAAACTACTTTTTTTAAACAATCAAAATACTGGTTTAACAAATGGTATATAATGGTTAGTAAACTGGTTTAACAAAAGTCTAACTATAGCAGAAACAACGTAACAAACATAACTGTACACTGACTGACAGACAACAAGTGCACTCTATAAACATTTTCAGGACGACATGATGCCTTAATGCATCATGCCCTTGGTCATCATGATGCATGAATGCATCCCTCACGAGTAACTCGCCAGTGGTGAAGTCGAGACTCCTGAAGGGTCGGCATGATGCACCAATGCAGCACCAGCAAGTTACTCACCAGGGCAGCATTGGTGCATCGTGCTGACAAATATCATGTTTTAGCGACATGATGTCTTTAAAATGTTACTCACTATAGGCAGGCATTTCACACTCTGACTACCATATTTGACATCATAAGCGCACAACCCCTAACAAATGCACACACCCCTTTTTGGCCCGATTTGGGATATAAAACATCTCAAATATATCAGATCCTGAGCCCAAATTAACTCTTTACTACCGTAAAACCCTGCCTATAAGCCGAATTTATTTTGGCGTTTTTATTTCCTATAAGCCGAATTTTCCCCTTCAAACTCACATTCGGCTTATAGGCGGGGTTTTGGCAAAGAATATTTGAAAAAATACTACAGAAAGGTATGAAAACTTAGTCACTAATTTGACTGTATCTGAAGGCCTTATTAATCATTTTCACATGAAGTATACATGTGTAGTGGTTCGTGGTTATTCTAGGCTAAGGAACAACGATCACGGCAGTTTCCAGGTGCGAGAATATCAGTCTTTATTCATAAGAACAACTCCAGTTCCTTTACTAGGGAACGATCAGTGTAGAATCAATACACACAGGTAAATCAGGTTTCTCTATAGATAGAGGAAACAGTCAGTATACAACTCTTAGTATACAACTCTGTCCGCACGGTTGGACATGTGAAGTCTATCGTCAGTCGGGCCTGCACTGACTGCCTTCCAGGTAAACACACGGGTCTTATATAACACCGGCTCTTAGGTCACGTGGCCAGGTGGGTGGGTCGGCAGCCCACCTGTGAGCGGCACACGGTTACCTGGAGAGGACCTGCGCCCTCTCCCGGGAACTGTGTGCACTAGCTCCAGGTAGAGAAGCCGAGTAAACAGACGTTACCCGGAAATACCGTGTATGAGATAAATATGTAATATCATTAGGGGGGGTGTTAAATGGCTAATTTTGTCGCACGGTTTCAGGGACAGGCTCAAATTATGCATTCGGGACCCAAAACTCGGGAAATCACAAAAATATTTTTTTTGGACCCCTGTGACCCCCCCGTACATGGGGTCCGAAGATTGGCCAAATAGTGAGAAAACAGCCCAAATTCAGGCTTTAAGATTCCTACTCAAACCTCACCATGCCTTCATGAAAATGGTCAGAAACCTTCATTTGGGACCCAAAGAGAGCATTTAAAGTCATATTGTTGTGATTATAGGGGTGTTTCCCCCTCTGGAGAGGGGGTGCGTCCATGGTAAAATGCCGATAAATCAGCTTTTTTGAAGGCATTTGCTCCTATACAATCAGGTCCCTATACTGCCATAAAACATCATCATGAACCATTCTAGAGGGCCCCCTGTTTCTGTTAACTACCCCCTATGACCCCTAACCCCCCCCCCCCCCCCCCCCATAGCATGCACCAATAGCCATCAGATAACTCCCTTCCCCCCTCCGCCCTCGCCTCTATATTACACTGTACTCAGATTGTCAGGATCTTTGAACATCAATAGTCATCCAAAGACACCTTAGCCTGTCTTGGGAGTAAGACAGTGGTGTGTTTAAAAGAGGGGTGGGGGATATGGAAGGGGCCCAGACCTCCTCCCTTACCCTATCAGACATGAGAGGAGGCCTACCTCAGTCCATCTAAGAACTCCAACCATCAGACCTCTTATAATCTATTTATCATACATGCATGAATGGCTTCTTCACCTCAACAGAAAACTGATAAGGGACCCAAAGAGACTATTACAGGTTATATTCTTGTGATTGCATGAATATAACCCAAATTTTGGAGGGCCTTTGCTTCAATACATTTGAATTGTCAACATATTAAAATGAGTTTAGATCAGATAGATAATACCCTTTTCAAAGGTCTCTATATTCATTTTGAGTTACCCTACCAATGATTACAGCCCCCCCCCCTCCATTCTATGCCTAGTACCTCACCCCATGTGTATTCATGGTCAAGATGACTGCTTCATGTTTTCACACTTATTATATATAGTAATTCTATAATAGTTATAGCAGAGATCTAATGTTAACATCACTAATCACCTGATACTACAATAAATAAAAACCCTGACTCTCCTCCTTAACCAAGTGGTTAAATGCATAGAATGATGGATGGTAGAGGGGTGATGGGGGGAGGGAGCCTGCAAATGACTCCAAATAAGGACTGGTGTCCATATCTCTTAGTCTACACCTTGCATGGTTAGTATCCTAGACATAAGACAAGAGATAATTATTTCATTCAATTCTCTGAGGTGTTGAATAAATACTCTGAACCCTAAATATTATTGGAGCCAATACCAAACCCTGCAATTATATTATGGGGAGGGGTGGGTAACCCTGATACCTCATTTGCAATGCTAAAGATCAGATTTTGTCAAAGACGGGCATACATGCAACATCTGAGGGTGCTGCTATAATATTCAGATATATGAAAATATAACATAGGCATGGTGCTTGGTAGATCTATGCCATCCCCTATATGGGGTAAAGGGTAGGTTGGTAGAACCTAATATCAAACTTTGAGGACAGATGAATACATATCTTGATATTAACACAAATATTGAACCCAAATTTGACTTGAAGTACAGTATCCCTCTACTAGCCGTAGTAGATACACCTACCAGGGTGATCTCAAGGACCCAGCTCACTCATTCTTTTTTTTGGGGGGGTGGGGGCTCTTTTAACCACACCACTGTCCCACATGGAGGGAGGGTTGGGCTGATGGTTGTACTGAGTATTAGCGAGCCTAGGTGGGGGGGGGGGGGGGGTTATTTCATGCCTGTTAGTTTGGGGTGAGGGTGGGGATGGGGTGGAGGGGTGTCATAGGGGGGTGGTTAACAGGAACAGGGAGCCCTCAAGAAAGGTCCAAACTATCAGACAGGTCTTATGTTAATACATTATTTCAGTGTAGGGTAATATAGAGGCGAAGGGGGGGGGGAGAGTTATCTGATGGCTATTGGTGCATGCTGGGGGGGGGGGGGGTCATAGAGGGGAGTTAACAGAAAGAAGGGACCCTCCAGAAGGGTTTAATCTGCCTGATTAGGTGTCCTGATGATGTTTTATGGCAGTATAGGGATGTGATTGTAAGGGAGCAAATGCCTTCAAAAAAGCTGATAGCGGTATTTTACCGAGGACGAACCACCACCCCAGAGGGGGAAATACCCCTATAATCACAACAATATGACTTTAGATGGTCTCTTTGGGTCCCATATGAAGGTTTCTGACCATTTTCATGAAGTCATGATTTGAATTTAGAAGGAATCTGAAAGCCTGAATTTGGGCTGTTTTCTCACTATTTGGCCGATCTTCGGACCCTATGTACGGGGGGGTCACGGGGGTCCGAAAAAAATATTTTTGTGATTTCCCGTGTTTTTGGACCCAAATGCATAGTTTGAGCCTGTCCCCGAGAAAAGTAGATTTATCACCCCCCCCTAATATCATGCCCCTACACTACCCCCCCTAGACAAAACTAGGTGGTAACGAATATATACGGTTTTCCTTACATATAGAAAACACTTTAGACAAACGTCTTACAGTTATTGTCTATACAGTAACTAGGGGCGTAACATATTATCACGACAAACTACACAAGCGAGATCATTGAACTCAAAATAAATATGGCATTACACTGTACTAGCAACCATAATACATTTTCATACACACAATCGAACGGCTTGACACATTTCGATATGACTTCCTTATGAAGTTTTACTTGGTTATGAAAAAAATGTGCATGGGGTGTGTTTATATTTAAGTGTAACGGAAAAGTTAATAAAAACCAGTCCTGATAAGGACTCACAACCGCCAGCGTCTTACATTGATATGTGTTTTTAATGAATACATTCACACAATGGATAATAGTAACCACAGCCTTTGTTTGAGCTGGGTAATCCGATTATATAACCGGAGACCTTAATACCTCTCGCAACATGTAACAGAGTCGACACACACGACAATACACAATGGTATATCCTTAGCACAACCATAGCGGGCCAATGCGTACAGTAAAAAGGGCCCCCTGAAAGCCAAGATTTTGCGTTTGCATTGGAAACAATACGCTATGGCAGTGCACCTCCAGAAAGTACTGGCAGTCCTAAGGATATGTAACATTTACACGTAGTCTTAACGACTTCACACACAGACTTTTACGGGTAGCCATATCTCCTAGCTTATCAGATCATACAATCTTCATATATAGCATAATATTAAACCCGTTTCATATGGTAAATATGAGAACACCATAGTGGAACACCTGGGGTGATATGTATCACAATACGATTACTTATTATATATATTAAATATGTTTTAATGAGTAACCTGGGAGTGTACCCGGAAACCCTCACAAAAATATAGCTTACTGGTGATCTAGTTGTGGGCACGGTGCTCTCCGCTTCTAATAGACGAATGAGTAAGGTGCTCTCCTCTTCTTATAGATGAATAAGTCAGGTGCTCTCCTCTTCTTAATACTGTTTCTTGGATAAATATCACCCGTAGGTAAGTTCATATGTACACAGCTCGATAAGTATCCCGTCCTCGCTCCAGTAATGTTCATGATATAAGTAAGTATCATCCGGCTGGAAACCACGAGTACTGTCCGTTTAACACGTAATCCTAGCTCCAGGAATGTTCATGATATAGATAAGTATAACTGGAACCACGAGCATTGTCTGTTTGACACGTAATCCTTGGACGGGAACAGTTTATAACACAGTGTAATAGTATCAGGAACACATCATGGTAACGTATCCCAAAAGTTAGTTTCAGGGACGTTAGTTTGGTAGCTTCCTGGTGGAGTCCTGATTCCCCATCAGGTCGGCTAGAGTTGAGAGTTGAGTAGTTAGGTAAGTCCAGAGCTTCCACGGAAGGTTCCCGCGATGTTCCAAATGCATCTAAAAAGATGCCCCTCTTTCCCTCGAGAAGGGAAACCCCGTCATAAAAAAATTATGACATCCGATTAACTGAAAGAACAATTAATCGATCGGGAAACTATTATAGTCCCTTCCTCTATTTCTAAAAAAATCAGAAATAGACTCTGAACCTTCTATTAGGTATTACCCCAATGGTTCATCCCTTGCCCTTATTAAGGCAAGCGCGTGCTCAGACGTGCCATCCCATGTGTCGATAGTCACACCAAACACCCCTTAAAACTTTACGTTCATTTCCTGTAGCCGTTTGGATAACTTCTCGTTCTCTTGGCGAACGAAATCTGCTGCGGCCTCGGCATTCCGTTGGCCCGCAGCAGCTTCCCTTGACTTTTTAGCCAAGTGTTCAGCATTGCCAGCGGTTATCAATGCTTTCTCTTCCCGGTGGGCAATCTTTAGGCCATGCGTGAACAGGCCTAACATTCTGGTAGAATACTCCACCGCTAGCTGTCGTTGGGACTCCTGAAACTCAGTTACGATTTTCTGTCCCACTTCACAGCTCGCCTTCTCCTCCCGGGAGAAGTAGTTCACTATCGGAACGTATTTAAGTTTAACACCTCGGATAGTTTCCACGCGGGAAGTACCCGCGACTGGCTGAATGACAACCGGTTCCTGACTTGTAGGAACCATGGGTTTGACATCCACTTGCGGCGCTTTGGAAGTCGCCGCTGCAGGCTTCGGGATGGTGATCCCCCGAGGAGCTACCACTGAGATCAAAGATTTGGCCTCAGTTTTGATGGTCAGATTCTCCATCCCCCGGGTTGGGGTGGAAGGAGACCGGACATCCCTGGTTGGGGGTTTTGTGGTTACCCCAAATGGTACGTCAAAGGCAGTGAAGACTTTGATCTCGTGGCCGGGCTGTGTTTAGGCCGGGCACCGCCGTGGTCAGATTGACTGTTGGCGCTGTCTGAACTGCTCAGACGTCGGGTACGATATTCCGTACTGCTGGAAGCCGCCGTATGTCCCCCGGAGTCACGTTTCCGATCCTTCCGGTCTACATACAGTGGGTCTGGATACTCGCGATAATAATCACGACCTTCCGGGGCCTGATAATTCCCATAGTAGGAATTATCTAGTTCTTCCAATGTAGAACCAGCGTGTCTCCTTTTCGGTCCGGGAGAGACCCCAGGAGATCTGGAGCGGTCTCGGCCAGACCGGCTCTTCCCTCGGGTACCACCCCGAGCTTCCGGCTGGCGGAAACTACCGCCGCCTCTCCGAGAAGTACGGCTGGTGCATAACACCGTGTATTCCTCGTCGTTCATGGCAAACTTGTTACGTCCGTCCACTCTAGCTATCCGAGCCTTAAACTTCCCATCTGCGACTTCACAGAAGTAGGGAGTTGCCGGCCGGATCTTAGCTTTCTGCTCTTCCGTCAGTGATTTGTACTGATCACAGACAGCATCATGTAGCGCATTCACACGATTGCGGGCTACACTGATTCCCATGTTATGGCAATCCTTCATGTGACGCATAAGCTCACCTCTACGGGGTTCAAGACACCCGTTACACAATTGTGATTCTCTACCTACTGTGATATCACAATGGTACACCACGCAGTGGTGCATGTGATTCTCACAGAGGTGTCTCAAGAACCGCGGCTTCGTTACGAAGATGGTTCTCTCAGTGCCTATAGTGTTTACACAGAGTGCAAACGGGCACCAGTTCCTTTCCCGCTGATTATACCAGCGGGTGCTTGCAAAAAGAAGCTTTTCTTTCTGCTCTTTACTATAGTATGTTTCCGGCAAGATCCGTAGCTGATCAAGCCACTGCTGGTAGAAAGCAGACGGAGGACGGTCCCGGGGTGTATTCCGGATCCAATCCTCATCATCGCTCTGACCTTTACAATTGGTCGCGAGCGGACATCCAAAGTTGGTCGGACCAATTGGACACTGTTCCCATGAGTTGGGAATAAACACACGGGACTTATTGTTCGCGTTCTGCCAGATTCTCCGCATCACGTCATTTGGCGGGATGGGATCTTCCGGGTCGTTTCCAGGTTCATCGGCATTAGCCGGAACCTCCCCCTCTTCCTCGTCCGAGTGGGCCGGACTGCGGAGAGGGCTGATATGCGCTGGATTGATAACCAACGCAGCAGCAACCGCGGCAGCTGCCCCAGCTGCGGCGGTTACATCTGCCACAAGGGCCGGCACGGGAGCTGTAACGCCCGTGGGAGGTGCGGTAGGAATATTGGCTTCGTTGGTATCCATAGCCTCATCCGTATTGTCTACAGCCCGGGTAACGACGGCCTGTCCCCCGGAAGGTAATTCCGGTGTTCCTTCTGCTAGTACAGAATCGGGCAAGTTAGCGAGTCTTGCCTTCTCGTTCCGGCGAGACTGACGCCCTCTCTCCTGGACAAACTCGTCTGACTGATTACTATCAGCCGAGCTTGACCGGTTTGAGGCTCCTCTCTCACCTTTACCGCCGCGCCCCCTAGGTGTGGCTTTCAGCGCTTTTATACGCGCCCTCTCTTCCGCGCTGGAAGATCTGGTTCGTACTGTACAAACCGCCTCATCCACCAGACAGGATATAGCTATATCCCGTGTGACATCATGTGCATCCATGTACTCCTCTGTGGGGGCTACATCCAGAGTATATGAAACTACTTGCTGGGCGGTGGCAGCAGCAATTTCGTACTCCTTCCGGGTTTTCGGCTCACGGAGCTTCCCGATACGGGCCCGGTACCTGTTGACACTAGTCAACAACATCCCGGCAACTCCACAATTCGGATCCAGGGATAGAATCGGGAGTGCCAGCATTAGCCGCTGTATATCTGCTATATGCAGATCGAATACAGCTCTTCGTAAGCAGTAGCATACGAGTAATCCTTTTTGAAGTGCCTCCCAGTACACAAACCAGTCCGGGGGCAACTCATCCTGCTCTTCCACTAACAGGAAGAGCAATATCGCCTGCCTAATGAGCGGGTCAATCCGGCGGGGAGCTCCCTCCGCCGTCAGACGTAACACGTCCTCGTGCAGGTCCACTTCACGTCCATCGTAGTTGGACATGAACCCTGCTAGCTGTGGCGCGGCCGGGCGGGGTTTTTCAACATCCACCGGCGGCTCTCCATGGTACACAGTACCTGCTTCCTGATACTCAGTTTCACTGGTATCCGCTTGCCCGTCAGCTGGACTGATGGCCTCTATATCTAAGCCTTCCAAGTAATTGGCGGCTATGTTCGCTGGACGCAACAATGACTGAGGGTCAAGGTCCAAGTCCATGATCTCCCCTTGGCCCAGGAAATCCATAGATTCCTGGTCCTCGAGGTCGGGTTGAGTATCAACCAAGTTTCCTCCGCTAGCGGAGTCGCCCCCCTGAGGAGGGTCCACCGGCTGGTGGTCTGTCGCTGAGGACATGGTTCACACTCAAGAAAAGTGTCCGATGGATAATTATAGGGGGTCCACCTCCCCTTCAGTACGTTATACGTGTCCGAGCCCTCACGGTCTGCTCTGGACCTTCACCCAATCTCAACTGGCGACTCCCGCCGAGCCGCGCGCCTTATATAAGGTACGCCACCGCGCATGCGCAACCCCGCGCGCCCCGTGACCTAGTTCCTTGGAACCAGGTCACCAACGCGTCTAATTGTAAACAGGCACCCTCATTCCACGTGTTAATCCTTACGCTCTGTCAACTCGTCGAGAGTATCAATGAAATATATATGAATGGCATAATAAAGCACATTCACCGGATTATCCGTCCATCACCCATGGGATCCTTGACAGGGGGACTATCACGATCATTCCGACCGTACTTACTTCCACACATAACTGATTACAACATGAAAAATATTTAACAAGATTACAGGACACCACACTCGTTGTGTACCGGCTTAGGTTATACCGTCCCTAGCTAGTAACCGGGGACTGCGTCTTATGTTTTTAGGCATAACATAAGCCCTGGTTCGAGGACACGCCTTTTCCAGAGTGGATTTAGCCTTAACCACACTCTTCCGGGTCCTTTTCCCTTCAGCCAGCGAGACTTTATTGTCCGCCTTCTTCCCCGATCTTTTTGGGGTGGCGGGTTTATGCACCATTAGTTTCCGGGAAACCTCTTTCCGCGGCCTTCCGCGTTTCCGGGGAGGTTCCTTCACTAATTTCCGCTGTTCACTTTCCTCTATCAAAGTATCAACTTCCAACTCATATGAGTCCAGGGACAAATCTCTCCCCTTCCATTCTCTTAGTTGAGCTACATTAGATTTATACATCTTCCCCTGTAATGAACGTATCACTACAGTACTGTCACTTACTATGTGGGTAACCACAAAGGGCCCATCCTAACTACTAGCAAGTTTCAGAGTCGATAACGGCTCATGTAATCTCACCACCTGATCGCCAACTTTGAATCGTCAAGGCTTGAGGCCTAGATCATAGCCGGTTTTCTGCCAGGTGGCATTCTTATGTAATTCAGTTCTCACCAATTCATAAGCATATTTGAATTGATCTCTTAATGACTCCACAAACATAACATGGCAGGGGGTTTCCGGGTTCATTCCTACCACCCCAAATACCAGATCAGCGGGCATTATTAAATCCTTCCCGAAAACTAACAGATTCGGGGAACAGGAGGTACTAGAATGGACAGTGCTATTATATGCATGACATACATAATCACACTGCTCATCCCAGTCGTCCATTTTATCATTTACCAGGGATTTTAACACCTGAATCAATGTACGATTGAATCTCTCCATCACTTTGTGGCCGGTAGGGATTTGTTCTCGTTTTACAAATCGCCAATCGGTGACACATTTCCTGCCAAAGATCAGATTCAAATTCCCGACCTTGGTCACTATGCATCATTAGGGGAACCCCAAGATACAATACCCAACCTTTAACAAAAGCTCTTGCACAGGTTGCCGCGTTGTGATCCGCTAATGGAAACACTCTCGTATACTTGGTATAATAATCGGTGACGACCATCATACAAGTATTACCCTCAGGGGTAGTTTTAAACCCACTGATAATATCTATTGCGACTCGCGCAAATCTTACACCAAACAACTCCTGGGACAAGGGCATTTTACCCATCCCAGGCCCAGGTTTGTTTTTACAACAATCCGGGCAAGTAGCAATCCATCTCAATAGATCACTACTCATCCCTGGCCAGTAATACCTCCTTTTCAGACGTTCCAGGGAACGCTTCTTTCCGAAATGTCCACTGGTCAGGTGTCCATGGCAATAATACATAACATCCCTCCTCATTCCCGAGGGTATTACCACTTGCCGGACTCTCCTACCTGATGAATTAATCTTCCACCGGTAGACGATTCCGCTCTGGACCTCTAACTCTGCCCATTGAGCTATTAGCCTTCTCATCTCCCGGTTTTCCAGGGAAATCTCAGGCCGCGGGGGCCGTATCTTCCTAGGTAACAATACCAACAACCGGCTAAGGTTAGGATCCTTTTCCTGGAACTTCCGGATGGTTCCCATGGACCACTCCAGAACCCCAAGTCCCTTGATCTCAAAGGGAATCCTTGCTCCAGCTATGACAGCCTGGTGCTGACCACAGTCATCACAGTTGGTGTTCTCACACTTCCTGATAGGACGTCGAGAAAGTGCATCAGCATTTATATGCTTTACGCAAGCTCTATGCTGGATCTGACTTTGCTCCAAACCGAACTCGGAAAGGTGTGCTAGCCAACGTCCAATCATTCCTTCCACATCTTTGAAATTCAATAACCATCTCAAAGAGGAATGATCTGTTCTCAGTGTAAAATCTGACCCCCAAAGGAAATGTTTGAACTTTTTAGTATAAACTATCACAGCCAACAATTCCCTTTTGGTTGTACAATAATTTCGCTGGGTCTTACTCATAGTATTACTAGCAAAGGCAATGGGAACCTCCACTCCGCCTTGGACTTGACTGAGGGCTGCCCCAATGCTCTCATTACTAGCAGCTGTATCCAATACAAAATGACCATCCGGGGTGGGATACCTTAACACCGGTGTCTCTACAAACAGCTTTTTTATTGCTAAAAAAGCTGCGTCCTGTTCCATCCCCCATGGGAACTCTTCCTTCCTATTTCCGGGAGTCCAGTGCGACAAACACTGGATCGGATAGGCTACCCTGGAATACCCCGGCAGGAAATCCCTATAATATGAGCAAAATCCTAGGAAGGATCGCACATCTTTAGGACCCCTGGGCACTTCCCATTCAGTCACACTCCTGATCTTTTCTGGATCTGCCTTAACCCCCTCGGTGGAAATAATCCGTCCTAGGTAGTTAATATCTTTCTTACACAGATTACATTTCTTCGGTTTCAATTTGAGACCGTTAGACATGATTCGGTTTAAGACTTCCTCCAGATTACTTAGACAGCCCGCAAAGGTCTTTCCAAACACGATTACGTCATCTAAGTAAACCAGACATTTCCTCCATAATAAATCACTTAACAGCGTCTCCATCATGGCTTCAAAGGTGGCTGGCGCATTACATAACCCGAATGGCATCACCTTATATTCAAACAAACCGATATGGCTAGAAAACGCAGTTTTCTCCATATCTTCAGGCTTCATGCCTACCTGCCAATACCCGGACTGTAAGTCCAGTGTACAGAACCACTCATTCCCTCCCAGGAAATCAATCGTCTCATCTATCCTGGGAAGAGGATAGGAGTTTTTCTTGGTCAACCCATTCAGTTTTCGGTAATCAATACAGAATTGTATGCTACCATCCTTCTTGGTTACCATACACACAGGGGAGGACCAAGGACTCATGCTGGGAACAATAACATTATCCTTCAGCATTTTCGCTATCTCTTCCTCAGCTACAATCTTCTTTTTGAGGGGTAGCCTCCTATAAGGAATCTTAAAAGCGGGGTTATCCCCGGTTTTAATTTCGTGCAATACCTTATTAGTTCTCCCCAGGGGTTCACCTGGGGCCGCAAAAGCTTGCCTGCATCTCTTCAGCATAGCCCTCAGGGCTTCCTGATCATTCTCATCCGTTATGGATGATCCCGTTAACAACTTAGTTAACTCCTCATGCAATTCCTCCTCCCCTCCTTCTTCTAACCTCAGGTCTTGGTGGCTACCGGTGACTGCCTCCGCAAGTATCACTTTCCCAACTTCAGTGCCTTTTTCAAGATATACTGTGGAGTTTCCGGGGTTGGAAATGGGTGTCACTGTCCATCTGGAATTCCCTACCAGGGTATCCGCAGATTCCAATCCCTTCCGGGATAATACAGCCATATCGGGCTCGATTACCGCTAGTCCTCTTTGGATTAGCCTCCCTGAACTGACTAACACGTCACAGGTCATTCCCGGGGGAATCTTCACGGTCTGTGCCACACTAGCAACACTACTTATCACTCTCAACTTACAGAGTATGGTCATATCATACGGGTATTCAATTTTCAACTTCCCACTTTTCGGATTCAAAGTCGCAACGAAAAGCGCTGCAAAATCCAAACCAAGAATACCATCATCTTCAATCTCAGCTATGGTCGGGGCCCAAACAAATTCTTTCCCGGCCACAGAGATTATCAGAAAAGTCCGTCCAAATGTCCTCATTCTGGTACCATCGGCCGTACATGCGTTTACCCTCATTGTGAGGTTCTCACACATATTCGGCAATAAGCTGATGAATCTCTTAGAGATCATGGAGTGGCTAGCTCCAGTATCCATAAGAAACTCCCCAGTCTTTCCTTGTACAGAACAGGAAACGTACCACCTCTTCCCATCAGTTACTGAGGGATTCCTAGTAAACCGGTGAAGGTCACTATCAGTGCCCAGGTCGAATCCACATCCTTTCAGGTGTTCCAGACAAGGATGACCCGGGGGAAGCCTGGTTCCTCCAACCTTAACCAACTCTTTGGTTATTGACTCCTCTAAACTGGCACTAGGTTTCCCATACGCGCACCCCTGGGCGCCTGTTGCACCAGCCTCCCCACTGCTAATGAATCTTCACCGCCAACGTCGGTGATAATCTGGCTTATTTCCTCAGGGGTTACCGTCCTGCCATCCTCGGTAACCCCCTCTAATTTCCCGAAACCTCACTTCTCAGAACAGGTTTCTCAGCTTTGCATTCAGACGCAAAGTGCCCCTTTACTTGACACCTGTAACACTGGACAGTGTTACGATCGACCCTAGGGCGGCGCCTGGTTTGATTATCAAACACTTCGTTCATGCGTTTAATCATGGACTCCATTAAGGTATTTAACGAGTTCCCTGACGCATTTGTTTTATCCGGAGTGGTCTTCTCCGGGGTCTGGGTTTTCTGACTGGTATCAGTCTGTGGTTCCCGAGTGTCGGGTTTCCGGGGGGTTTCCGAATAACTTTTGTTACTAGGAGGCTTCCCGGAAGCTGGGGTAGAGCTAGATTTCTGACGTCCTTTGAATTTCAGCGCGTCTACTCTCTCCTCCCCTTCAGATTCTTCCCCGGAAGAATCGTCTCCATCTAAGGAATGTTCAATTCCAGAGACGTGCTGTCCCCTATTAGCAGGTATCATACCAGCTAATAGAATTTTCTTTTTGTCATGTTGATCAATCGCCATGAACAAATCCGCTAGGGAAGACCCAGCTTCCCAAGCTCGACTACAAACCTTAGCGTGATCCGGATCACTCAACCCACTAATGAACCTTACAAATAGGGATTCTATATAATATTCAGCATCCCTACTCCACTCTGGTCTAGCTTGCCGCAACAATCGCTGCAATTCCAGTCCATAAATCTTGGCAGATTCCTTCGGTTTCTGCGTCCTCCTCTGAAACAGAGTCCAGTGATCTACTGTCACCATTTTCCCAAATGTATAACAAGCTAATACTTCCAGTTGGTCGTATGTAGCTTCCGGCCCATAAGTATCCCTCCATTCTTCAACCACTATCTTCCCCGGGCCATCACTCAACCATATCACAAAAGCTCCCAAGGATTCTACCTTGTTCCAGCAATTGTACTTATAATCATCTAATAGTGATTGATATTCCTCCTTCCAGGGTCGTAAACCCCTGTAAGGCTTAGTGACATGTGCAGTTCTTTTAGCGGCATAATTAGAATGCACTAATTGACCCGACATGCGTCTACTCCAAGCCAGCAGGTCTGTACCGTCTTGACCTCGGCTAGAGCAATCTAACCCCAAATTGCCTATGGCAGGGTCTCGATTATGTAATCGATGTTCCGCCGGGGTCATGGTGACCCTCTGGTTCAAAGAAACCTTTGTCTTGGGTATATCGTCAGAAGATTTATCTGATTCCGATTCTGTACCCTCATCAAAGCGTGGGCCTTGATAGCCGGACAATCCCTGAGTGTTTTTATGCTCTGGATTAGACCTTCCCTTTGTTCCCTGTTGGGACCCCTTATTCAAACTACCCCTCGGCCTATTCTCAGGGTCTTTATTGACTCCCGAGTGTGTTTTTGTGGTCGGAGGTGGATATGAATAAGTTGCATCCGGGCAATATCTATAATTACCCTTGCTATCATAATCCCCCGGGTTCCCATATCGAGCCGGGTCATATCCCGAAAAGGGATTCAATGAGCCATAACTGTGGTTCACCACTTCATCTCGAAATTTATTTTTATAATGTCGAGACACTTCCTCCTCTGGAGACATTTCCCTGTTAACATGGCCAATACTGGCATGATTAACTGGTTCCCGTTCAAGAGAGCGCCCGGTGACATTCACTCTCCTTGAATCCTTCCCTCTGTTTTTATACACAGAGTCCTCCATATTCCTCAATCCATTATCATTAATAAATGGATCAAACTGATGTAATGCTTCCACCTTACTAGCAGTAAGAGTGCTGTCCAGAACAGTTTCCGGCATGACCGCTGGAATCTGTTCCTTCTCAACTTCCTCCCCCTGCTGCTCTATCGCCTTCGACAATTCAACCCGCAGGAGAGTTTTCCTGGCTTTCAGGGAACAGACAGCTTCCACCTCAGCTTTCCGCTTCCTTTCTAATTGTTCCGTTTCTTCCAGGATATAAAATCCTGGTAGATTCGTTATCCTTGACCAACTGGTCTCTGTCCTTCTCGAGCTCCTTTGTCCCTTGTTTCAGGACATACCATTCCCTAGAGTATTGTTTCAACTCCTTCTCATACCTCTCCTTAAGAGACTCGGAGTGTTCATTCTCCTTCCGGTTCTCAGCAATTCGTGCTTGAATCTTTTGAAATTCATGCGATTCCTGAGCTACCTTCTTTTTCATATACCGGTTGTCTTCTATCAACCATTCCCTCTCCTCTATCAGAGCTCCCTTTGTTCTCTGATTCTCAGAGAGAATCTCATCCCTTTCTTTTACTAGGGATGACAATTCATCAGTCAATGCAGCATATTGATCCTCCATTGACTGTTTGTCAAATCGAACGTTTTCCCAGTAGAGGTCATCCTCTTCCCGAGCCAATCGCTCGTCATATTCCCTCTGGAATTTTTCGTCCCCTACATAGGGTTCCACCCAGGAAAGATCTTGCACTTTCCTCTTCTTCTGCTCTGGCTTCAAGCCTTCCACAGGGTCCACCCCTGCCACTTCCAGGCGAGTTGATTCCAACTCCCCCTCACTCAGCTCTGTGCCTGAGCCCCCCAGGCTACCACCGGTAGCCATTGTCCGTCCACCTGTTCCTGTTCAGTTTAACCCGAACATATTCCCAAACAATTACCTTGTTCTGCTACCTTCACTGCTACTGGTCACGGCACCAGTGTGGTGGTTCGTGGTTATTCTAGGCTAAGGAACAACGATCACGGCAGTTTCCAGGTGCGAGAATATCAGTCTTTATTCATAAGAACAACTCCAGTTCCTTTACTAGGGAACGATCAGTGTAGAATCAATACACACAGGTAAATCAGGTTTCTCTATAGATAGAGGAAACGGTCAGTATACAACTCTTAGTATACAACTCTGTCCGCACGGTTGGACATGTGAAGTCTATCGTCAGTCGGGCCTGCACTGACTGCCTTCCAGGTAAACACATGGGTCTTATATAACACCGGCTCTTAGGTCACGTGGCCAGGTGGGTGGGTCGGCAGCCCACCTGAGAGCAGCACACGGTTACCTGGAGAGGACCTGCGCCCTCTCCCGGGAACTGTGTGCACTAGCTCCAGGTAGAGAAGCCAAGTAAACAGACGTTACCCGGAAATACCATGTATGAGATAAATATGTAATATCATGCCCCTACACATGTTAAACAAATGACACGTGGTATTTCAATGAAATTAAATGATTAGAATCTTTTTTTAAATGCTTTTTGGTTAGGCCAAAGTGGGGGTCAGGGGGACCCTAAGACCCCAAAAGTCACATTTGGCTTATAGGGGGGGCTCTCCTGAATGTCAATATGATTTCATATAAGCCGATTTCTTGTCCTTAAACTCACTTTCGGCTGCTAGGCGGGGTCGGCTCATAGGCAGTGTTTTACGGTACTAGAAACATGGGGAAGATGAATGAGTTTCTTTCTGTTTTTCTAGATTGAATTTTTTATAAAGTCACACCGTGTGCTTTTTATGTTGAATATGGTAATGGTGGTCTCCAAGGTACAATTAAGTGACCTTGACTTTACAAGTGACTTTCGGCTTTACTAGTGACTAGTATACTGTAAACGTAGTATTTTCGAGCAAATATATTTTCGCGAAAATCGCAAAAAAAAAGTACAGCGCGAAAAAAAAAAGTTTACAGTATATGAGGTAAATGAATTACATGACAGTAGTATTGTTTGTATCGGAACGGGCCTATAGACAGTACTAGGTTTTACTCACTGGACATGCAGCCAATCAGAGAGCTCCCTTTTGGCGGGAAATTCAAATGGGTCACTTCCGGTCTACCAGCCAATCAGAGGCCTCCATTTGACCGGGAGTGACCCCCTCATTTGCATAATGGGTCACTTCCGGTGTACCAGGCAAATAGAGGCCTCCATTTGACCGGAAGTGACCCCCCTCATTTGCATAATAGACCACACACCCCCCTCATTTGCATAATAGACTACACCCTCTTTTGGTCACGTGACCTGTACCAGCCAGTCAGAGACCTCCATTGGATCATGCGACCCTCTCATTTGCATAATAGACCATGCCCCCTTTTGGTCACGTGACCGGAAGCACTCCTTGTTTGGAAAATAGGCCACACCCCTTTGGTCACATGACCTATAGATCAACCAATCAGAGACTTCCATTTTTGATAGGGGGGAGGGGAAGGGGGGGGGGGGAGGGGGTGCATGCATGCATAGGGGGGCACTCTGGGGAGGGGGGTGGGTGGGGGGGAGGGGGTGCATGCATGCATAGGGGGGGCACTCTGGGGGGGGCTGGGTGGGGGGGAGGGGGGCACTCTGGGGGAGGGGGGAGGGGGGCACTCTCGGGGGTAGGGGGCGGCGGCGGCGATCTCTTGTAGTGCTAGTAGGGTGCTAGTAGTAATTTTGATTTTAGAGAACCACCTCCCCCCTTGTGTTTGTAAACATGTTATTTCTTGCAGGTCTGATTTTTTAGCTTAGGTTTATCAGGGCTGTTTATTCTTTTTTCAAATTTTTGTCCAAATCAAAAGAGGAATAGGACTTTCTGTAGCACAAGCTAGGTGTAGGGTGTAGAGAGCCCTGTCTGGTACTGCCTTTGGTACAATTGGTCCGACTGGCAAGCTGTGGTCTGTCTTGAACGCTTGAAAAAGTCAGAGTAGTGGTGTGGATGATACAAGTGAGAGGTCCTGCCATGTACCGGCTTGCTTTTTGTGTGCTGTCAGTTACAGAATACCCTCATTGATTTTTTTCATTCATAAAATTGTGCTATTTTGTACAAACAACTGTAAAATTCTAACATTTGGTGCTGAAAATATACCCCATCACACAGACAAGTACCGCCACCAACTTGACTACATATGGCCGCCTAGCGAAGAACAACAGAACTATTCGTGGTTCACTGCTTTGCCACGAGGTGGCGTCACAATCCGGTGTCAGCATACACTCGTCACTAATAAGAGACTGCCATAATGATGCAGGATTTAAAGTCGGTATCTATGGTAATGCGTAGTGGTGTATAGTAAAGAAAAGAACATCGTGTACCTTTATTTTTTACTAATTCCGCTAATTCAAAAACCAAATGCGACCAAACACCACGAGATGTAGCAAATATAGCACCTACTTAGTGACATGGGACATGAGGAGAAAATAGATAGTGACATGAGACATGGGTAATTTCTTAAGATCGATGTGGCGACATGAGCATTTCTTAAGATCGACACGGGACATGGGGACCATCCCGTCCTCCCATCAAGGACCTTTAGGGTAGGAGCATGACGTGGGGTGGTTATCTCTTAGTGCTGGGGTAAATCTTCTCTGTATGGTTTCTAGTTGGTAGGGTAGGGATGTCAGTGGTATGGTGTGGATGTTCATACTACAGTGATGGAAGGGGTTAGTCTGTTGGTGATCTTACTGTGCTCAAAGTGTTTTTTGGTTTCCCCCTTCCATCAGGTCCAGGCAACAGCCGGGAGAATGGGACGCCTGGATTGAAAAGTCCGCCCTCATTCCCGAGCACGGTTTTACACCCCCTACCCCCCCCCTCCCTCCACGCCCCCTTACCACCAACCATCTCCCAGATAGACTATGGTTATGAAAGGGTTTTAGGATTGACCACAGCTTGCTGGTAGGGCGACTTGGGCTTTGCCCTCGTCTGGCCCCAGCAGCAACCTGTGGTTAATTCTACATACCCTTTCATAACCATAGTCTATCTATTACGTACTATGTATATAATGTAGACCACTGCTTTTCACCATATGTAAGCCTAAAAACGTGACTGGTAGTTAAACCCACAGCGCCCCTATATATAGAGCTGAGTACCTGTCCCGACTCAGCTCCGACTGTCGCTGAAGGGGTACCGAGATCTATGCCTTTAAAGTTTGTGAGAATGCTAATGAAACCACTCCCTTCCACCCTAAAGCCCTATAGGTGAGTGGGGCGTTACTGGGTTACCCCTCCCCCCTCCCCCCACCCTCACCCCACCCTCACCCCACCCGTACCCTACCTGTCCACCGCTTTCTCACAGCTTTCTGACGGCCTATGTCTCTGCATGTTGGGGGTGGAGGGGGGGGGCGTCATATATGTAGTTAGGAGCAAACATACCCGGTCCTTATAGCTCTGTGTTATATTATGTATATGATTATGTGATTTAATTATGAAATGTACATTTGCATGAAATTGCAGACAATGTAAATCACTATGGTAGGTAGTGAGGGGGGGGGGCATCGAGTGGCAACAATAGTGAGGGGCCAGGGGTGACTGCCGCTCCTGTGCATCTAGATGTATAGCTTCATTAAACTCAATATTTCTCAGTTGCTCCGGTAAAGATACGTTAGATCTTCTGGATTCACCTTGAGGAGATACGTATCTATCTTTTCATGTGAGTTAAGTCTTTCTAAAACTTGGCAAAAAATCACATTTGAGTTTTAATTCCACATTTCATGAATTTCCAATTAATCTGGTCAGATGAAGACATTTTACTCATTTTTGATGCGATTTAAATGCTTTAAAAACACAGCAGCTTATAAAGTAAATAGTTTGCTTTGCATTGCATGTGTTTTTTACCATCATAAGCGACAATAAATTTGTTAAAATCCAAGTTTTCTAGAATTTCTTTGGGTGGCAGTGAAATATGAGGATGCTGCTATGACTCACACCCTGGGCGTCCTCCGTGATGAGGGGGCCCCTACATGTAGCAATGTCCCAAGAAGCAAGAGTTGCCGGGACCTGTCCATTATAAGACATCACCCTCTCAAGGGGGTCCCAGTCTGGGACGTGGAACCTGACATCGAGAGCGTCTGTGGTGAGCAGGTCACTGAGACAAGGAGAGGTATAGGAGTGTACCCCGTGTAGGTTATATAATAGATCGATGTAAGAGATAGGTTAGCTAGCTCGGGGTGGTGCCTTGGACTATCTTGACTGCTGCATAAATTAGGAGAGCTAGCACTATTATTGTTATGACGACGAGTTGGAATTTTCTAAGCAAAAAAGTGGATGTTTAGGATGGGGCAATAGTAAGGAAGGGGTAGTGACAGGTTGTCCAAGGCTGGCGTTTCACTCTCAGGTAAGTGTTCTTTTTTTTTATTAGGCGGTCTCTTAAAAGAGACCAACCAACCCCTACTAGGGCTTGCTCGGCTTATGTTGTCCAACACAAGTGTAATATATTACACGTGTGTTACAGAGCGTAGCCTACACGGCTAAGGTTTCATCCATCGGAACCTACTAGGGCTACGAGGACGGACCCACCAACATGCCTTATCTCAGACAACAGACGTGTGGTAGTGTTCATCCTATGTAATTTTTTTAAACCCCTAGCTAAGGTGTGCTACCTTAATCTCGGCTTAATCTTACTCCAGCTTAGTTTCTACCTCTTAAGGGTTGGGAGTTGAGCTCTTACAGGCGCAAGATAGAGTGACTATGTTGTAGCTAGACAATGGTCACGACTGTGTGCGCTCCTTAAAGCTTGACCGTCATGGTTGAAGTGAGGTCAATAGCACTTTTGGATATAGTTAAGTTTTCCTTCACAAGAGGATTCTTAAGGGTTGGGAGCTGAGCTCTTACATTACCTGACTGTGTGCGCTCCTTAAAGTTTGACCGTCATGGTTGAGGTGAGGTCGGACCTCTTAAGGGTTGGGAGTTGAGTTCTTACAGGCACAAGATAGCGTGACTTTGTTGTAGCTAGACCATGGACGCGACTGTGTGCGCTCCTTAAAGCTTGACCGTCATGGTTGAAGTGAGGTCAATAGCACTTTTTGGATATAGTTAAGTTTTCCTTCACAAGAGGCCTCTTAAGGGTTGAGAGCTGAGCTCTTACAGACACAAGATAGTGCAAATATTTTGTAGCTGGACCATGCTCACAGACCCCTATCCAAACACTACTACCCTCTGGTGAAACTGTTATTTTAGTCCATGTATGGCAAATGCTGAACTTATTCCGCGACGGTCTAGCTTTTTTTTAACAAGTGCAGTAAGTAGGTGGACAAACAGCGGTCAAGCAAGTCTTTCCAAGGGCTGTAAGATTAGGAGGGCTTGTGATAAGACACTGCCCTGGTGTTGGAGATCAAGACTATGAAGTAGACTTCACAGGAATAATAATAATAATAATAATAATAGAAGGGTTCCAGACGAGGGGTAGCTGTGTCACTTGTCAATCCTAAGAAAAGGTCAATGTCCCTTGTCGATCCTAAGAAAATGGGTCTTGTCCCTTGTCAATTTGAAGAAGTAGGTTTGTCCCTTGCCCTCAACCCCAAGCATTCCCTTGTGCCTAGTCCATAATGGATTCAACAGGGTCTTGTCGCCTTGTTGAATTTACCCGTCTAGGAGCCTAATAGAGCCACGGTTTCATTTCCATGTCTTGAATCAAATGTCATAGCTCATGTACATGTATAGTAACTAGAACCTGTTTACTGATATAACCATAAGAAGTCGCCACAAATGTACAAGGTGCCCCTGTATTATTCATATCTCCATAGGTACACAGCATATAAGACCTCTAATCCCTCGCCCGTTCCTGTATTGTTAGGACTATAACCACAGTCACTGCCGTTCATCATAAATCACCCTACCCCGGAGCGTGGTGAGGCCGTCATAATGACGTCACAGCCATCGGGGAAACCCCCGGCGGCCGCGTCCGAACGTAGATAAACTAGCAGCGCAGTGCTATCAAAACACCAGTCCCAAATATACAAAGTTCCTTACACCCCACAGCGCGGCAGCGACAAATCCGGGCGCTCCGACTAACTACAGCACGGCGCCTCCCACCAGTAGCCAATCAGCGCGCCAAGCGTCGGACACACCCCCACCGTGTGAGCCTCCAAGTAGGTCACACGGATCATACTAAGATGCCGAGAGCTTCAAGAGGCCCGGCCCCGATAGCTGCGAGCGATTGCCCGCTATCAAAATTCACTGCCTTAATTGGCAAGGAGGGTGCGATTACCCCTCAATGGCTGAATTGGAGTCGGAGCCATAATCAATTTTTTGCTGTTTTAGATAAAAAGAGATCCAGAGCTATCCGCTCATCCAAGAATTATTTTTCTAGCAGCCTCGGATCATCCCCAAATTAAGGCCTAAAGTCCGAAAACCCAAAATTTCTTCCCTATGGGGTTTCATGCCTGAAGCGTCTTTCGTGTCCCCAAGGAACACCCCGCAGGTATGAACCCTATAAAAAAAACTGACGCGTTTTCGTTGCCTTAGGCAGCGCGGACGGGTGTTTTGCCTAAACTTAGTGAGGGTTCGAACCCGGAACGCCCCTATTAGACGCCTGATTTCTACTAGCCCCGAAAACAAGAGTACCATATCTGTATAGGTCACCCATGTTAACCTTAGTTTAAGAGTGTGCAAAACTGTGTATTATGCATTTATGCAGCATACAGATACGGAGACATACTATAGTGTCAAAATTGATCGACATTGTATGTAACTGGACATGTAGAAGGATATTTTTACTTAGTTTTTTAAAAGCGTAGATCTCGGTACCCTCCAGCAGTAGTCGGGTCGGGTCAGGTACTTAGTCGTATTTATAGGGGTGATGGGGGTTTGAGACGCTTGTGTATTGTCATGAAATTCTTGCTGTCTTTTTATATAAGAAAAGAGGGTCGTGACAGAATTTAAATTTGTACTTATTGTTATGTAACCCTTTGCGGGTGGGTCTGCACGTGGACGTCATTGGAGGGGGGAGGTGTAGCAAGACAAGGGGGTTTTCAGTGTAAAGACTATTAGGGGTTTTCTGATGTGGATTTTAAAAAAAATATTGCATATATTATATTGAGATCGAATAAACTTTTGTGAAAAGTGATTGGTCCTGAAAAGGACCGTTAGTAGAGTGGAGGGAGTTCACGCGGGTAGTCGTCGATCATCCGAAGGACTTTAGGCGGTAAGCCCTCCTCCAGACACACCTCGACTTTGGTGTTCTCGACGGTCTCCCTGATGAGTGGATCCGTCAGTTCCCAAATCAACTCATCCACCATCTCCTGCACCTGTTGTTGTGCCTCCTCCTCCTCTCGCTGCTGATCTTCTGCAAACACCTTCTCCACCATGTCGATGATCTTTGCTCGAGAAACGGTAACGTAACCTATCCCCGCCATTTTAACAAGTTGCCTGACTCACCGGGTGAGATCAGCTGACATCACACCAATTTCGATGACGCTGTGACGTTGATTACACGTCAGCAGCCTAGGTTATTATCTGGGTCAGTAAGACAACGTCATTTTACATCTATAGACCTATTTGAGGGATGAGAACTAGGCCATACTGGACCCCATCCGACCAAGACCCTGCTTAACACACCTTTTATGTGGGTACTGCCTCACGCATTAGTATATAAAGAGAGTCGCGTCAGAGTAGTAGCGGGGTGTCTCTGTTTCTATAGTAGGAACACGCTTGTTGACCAAGGTGATATCGCAGTCTTCACACAGATATACCTCAGACCACCTGGCACCCTACTTGTCTCATCTCATTACACCACCATCATGCATCATCAGTCATTTTGTTTTTAATATTAAATAATATTAGTCAACCATTAAGAGACCTTAAATTAAAATTACTACTAGCACCCTAAGAGATTGCCGCCGCCCCTCTCCTCCCCAAGTGCCCCCCTCACCCCCCTCCCCAGAGTGCCCCCCTGCCAGAGTGCCCCCCTCCCCAGAGTGCCCCCCTCCCCCCCTATGAACCCCCTCCCCAGAGCCCCCCCCCCCTCCCCTCCCCACCCCCCCTATGCATGCACCCACCCCCTCCCCCCTATCAAAAATGGAGGTCTCTGATTGGTTGATCTATAGGTCATGTGACCAAAGAGGTGTGGCCTATTTTCCAAATAAGGAGTGCTTCCGGTCACCTGACCAAAAGGGGGCGTGGTCTATTATGCAAATGAGGGGATTACGTGACCCAATGGAGGTCTTTGATTGGCTGGTACAGGTCACGTGACCAAAAGGGGGTGTGGTCTATGATGCAAATGAGGGGGGTGTGGTCTATTATGCAAATGAGGGGGTCACTTCCGGTCAAATGGAGGCCTCTGATTGGTTGGTACACCATGTGACCTCTAAGTAGGTCAAGGTCACGTGACCTAACTTCCGGTATGCCCTAATAAGGTCATGTGACGTCACTTCCGGTCAAATGGAGGCCTCTGATTGGCTGCAGGTCCAATGAGTAATAAACAGTACTCAAGCATTGTCCCGTTCCGATACAATATATACTACTACCATTGTTGTATAGATTAACATTATAGAGGACATCGTTGTTATGAAAGTGTACAGGTAAAGTAGAATTCTAAAACATTTTAGTCTGCCTTGTAGACATATATATGTGTGTGACCTTTACCCTAGCCTGTTACCCGTCCCTTTCCCTCTTTGCCCCTCCCGTTCCCCCTCAAATCTTCCATGCCTGCCTGCTTACCTCCTCCCTGCCTGCCTCCATCCCTGCCTCATTAACGAGTATCTGGTTGAGGGGTCACCTTGAAGCGCATGATCATCCTAAATAGTTTGCATCGAGGGATATTAAGTATTGATATAGATATTTGAGGAACGGTAAACTGTACAGCTACTGCATTGATATATTCGTCTGAAGGTAATACTGCATTTGGGAGTAGACAATGTATGTGTAGTGTATGTATGAGTGGGAGCAGTTGTTAACTTGGAGTCACTGGGCTGTATCCCCTTATGGGCGGGAGTTGACAAGCTGCCATTCAGTAGCTGTAGATTCTACTGTTACCCTAATAGCAATCTGCCAGGTTCTATTAAATATCAATCACAATGTAAGTTCTGTCTTGGCAGGCCAACCAGGGAGGGCGGGAAGGAGGGAGGGAGGGAGGGAGGGGGGAAGGGAGTGAGGCAAGCAGGCAGGCAGGCAGGTAGGCATGGAGGGACTGACTGAAGCAAGGAGCTAAGTTGGGAGCGAGACGGAGAGGGAATCGGGGGGAAGGCAATATTCATGATTATTGCAAACTTGTTGACTAAAGAGACACAGAAAAAACATAAGCAAACTCAGAATGAAATGTGATTTAGGCGTACCATAAACATAGATATTAGAAACGTGAATAAGCACAACAAAAACGTAAATAGACTCACCCAAAAACGTGATTTAACATTAAAATGTCTTTGAATGGATGGATGTCCGCTATTTTTAATTGATTCTTCACTGCTACTAGTGGTATAGCTATTCATATAGTCTACAGTGTCTATCCACTTACCCCACAGTAGCTAAGAACGTGTATACAACCTTGGATGGGGCCATTTTTCAAAATCGTAGGGGAAGGGGTTGCTTTCAGATACTTGGTTCAAGGTTTTAAAAAATGATAATAAATTACTGATCCTTAAGCGTATGGTCAATAGCGCTAATCACGGATTCTCTTACAATGAGGGAGCAGCTCTGCTTAAAATGTGTTGACTAAATCGTAGCAACTCGTGTTATAATGTAATCTAATCTGCCTTGTTCCTGCAGATATATGTACGTGTAACATTTACCTGTCTGTCACCATGTCTGGTTTGTCATAACCCATACATACTTGAGTTAAACCAGACAACAAAAGCCTCCATGGCAGTATCAAGATAATTCAAAGCCAAGGTAGCGTTACTCCCCTGTGACGTGTCGTCGATAAACAGGTCTCTACCTGCACTGTCTTGTTGTCATGACAATCCCCACCTGACTATAACTGTGCAGTCAGTAGGCCTAGTGAGTAATTCTGTGTTTAATGTGACTTCCAGATGGCTGATTCCCGGGATCTGCAAAAGGAGTGGGAAAAGCTGCTTGTACAGACAAAACCAGAGCTACTTCTCAGAACTAAACTGACACCAGTGTTCTGGGCCTCCTTATGTAAACATGGAGTCATCACCACATGGGAAGGTGGGGAAATCCAGGTAACACTCAGTTTTACTTAGATGAATTTATTGCCATTTTCTCTTCAGGGTTTCTGTTCGAAAGTATTACAGCTAGCATAGATATGAATACTGTATGTCTTTCAGCTATATATATAATTACAACTATATATATATATATATATATATATATATATATATATATATATATATATATATATATATATATATAGTAGTTAAACTACTGCCAGACCCCTTTACTGAGGATAATGTGACAGTCAAGGCTGATCATGAGTCGCAAACGAGTGTGGTCACCCATGACTGTCGCATTATCTTCAGTAAAGGGGTCTGGAGTGGTTTAACTAACTTATGCCACATACTGTCGACATTGTTTTTCACAGCTTTTGTATGTCATATACAGTCAGGCAGTTTCTTTTGTCTTTCCACCCAAGTGTGGTATGAATATGTATATTTCTATGAGTGAAGATATGAATTCATGCATCTCTCTACCTCAAAGGTTTTGGTACAACCTTATATAGGGGTTCGTGTTTATTTTGCTCTCTACTCTTAGCTGTGGTGTTTCACAATACATAGATAGGCTGATGTTTGTAGTACTTCATGTGCTGTACCTTTACAGAGAGCAGGAACACCACACATCCAGATAGACAAAGTCATCAACCACGTGCTGCGGGCCATTGACCAGAGATACACAGGCTTGTTGAGGGCCTTAGTTGAATCTGGGCAGAGACACATTGTGACACAGCTTTTAAAGGAGGATGTTCCAGAAAGTTGGGCTACCCTGGATACTTCTACTGAGGTAGTTATCAGATTATTTCCTTTGTGATTGTGGTCATCCCTATAATTGGGGTGGTACGCTAGGACTAGGGACTGTCGGGGAACCGTCCAAGTATCTGTTTACTGGTAACTGTAAGGATTGTATGACTTTCAGCTACTCTCCCAAGGAACATACACAGGTGGTTGTACAGTTAAAGAGCCATCTTTATCAGGGTGTTTGAAGTAGACAGGTCCAGTCGATCATGGCTACACTCAGTGTACATAGACTTCTTCTAGATAGTCTGGCAGGAGTCCTGTCAGTGCAGCAAGACCTAAGAGGTCCTCATTGAGTTTCCTCATAGGTCTAAGGTCCCAGTGGAAACTGCCAGTGACCGGCAGGCCACCAATGGAGGTGACCCCTGGTTGTCCAGGCTGGATGTGGTTCATCCGGGCCGGGTAATCAGGTGAAACTGTGCAGTTAGTATTGCAGCCAGGCCGGGAAGGTAACTGGGCTGGGTAAGTTAACCAAGCCGGAAGTTGCAGTTCAGAAACGGCAACTGGGTAATACCAGACGGTTCGAGCCTCAGCCAGGCTGGGCTGGTAGTACTAGAAGAGGGTATAGTATAATGCTGTATTATGGAGCATCTCCCCAGAGCTCATATTTATGATAATTGCAAAGGTTAATTACAGTTCCCTAGATAACTAGCAAGTATTATAGCCAGTGCACTGTAAAAATATTCCGTTGAATATGTGGAGAATCAATGTTAAACTTTACGGTGGATCATCGTAAATGTGATTACGGTGAGGCAATGTTAAGTCAACCAATTTTACTGTGAATATCTGTAATCCAGTACGGTGAAACACAGTTTATTCATTAACGGTGAAGCTATGTCTTGTAAAAATATTCCATTGAATATACAGAGAATCAATGTAAAATTTTACATGGATCATCATTATATATTATTACAGTGGGGCAATGTAAAATCAATCAATTTTACTTTGAATATCCGTAATTCAGAACAGTGAAACAGTTTATTTTACAGTGAAACACAGTTTATCTATTTTACGGTGAAGCTTCGTTTAATTGATGTTTAGTTTTATCACACCAGGTGGCAGTTTGGTTCATAAGGAGATTTTGATGGATGCTTAGAACACCATTTTGGTGGTAATAAGAAAAATATATAGATAAACAGCTGCAAGGTTTGCTCTGTAGCCATCCTAGAGTGACTTCGTCTCACGGACTGGCATTACAAAGTGTCATGAAGCATTTTATAAGGCTCTCATAGACTGTTTCGTAATGATTAGGCCTGAAGTCTTGACACTAAGATGGTATTGCTGGTTGGACATGGTACCAAATTTGGCATGCAACCATATTGAGCATAGACTTAGGTATTGGTGGATAAATGGATGGAAAAATACTGGGATAAATGAGTTAAATATTGTTAAAACTATTGTTTAGGCACTGTATTAAAATAACAGTGATGTTCCCTATTTTGTTAGATTAACGATGATTCACTGGCACCACTGGATGCCGGAATTTCACCATTATAATAACGGAGAATTTGAAACGACGGTGACCATTATTTTTACGGTGAAAGTCCGGCACCCAGTGTTGCCAGTGAATCTCCGTTATTTTAAAGGATTTTTTTTTACAGTGTGCCTAAAATCACATTTAACCTTTTGAATATCCTCATTTTCATCCAAATATTTAAATTGGATTCATAGAAAACGTGTTGCAATACCATAAAACATAAGGGCCATTAGTGGGGTTTTGATTTGTAGGATATCGGATATTTGCATAGATTTTACCTCAGACCGGCTCAATAAACTTTTAGTACCCTAGTTCCCTAGTAGCGACCCCGCAAGGGGCCAATATGATTTTAGCTCGGATTGGCTGTTTGAAGTTGGGCAAAACTCAGCTAGGTTTCATGTTGGGCATATGGCGGGCCTGAGGTGTGGCCCTGACCAGGCTGCCCGCTTTGGGCTTAGATCAGTTTCAAAGTGGGCTGCCCATTTTGGTTTTCATGTTGGGCAGATGGCTGGGCTGAAGTGTGGCCCCAATCGGGCTTCCTGTTTTGGGTCAGATCAGTTTCAAAGTGGGCTGCCTGATTTTGGCTCAGATCAGTTTCAAAGGGGGCTGCCCGTTTTGGTTTCACGTTGGGCAGATGGCTGGGCTTAAGTGTGGCCCCGATTGGGCTCCCCATATCAGGCTCAGACCAGTTTCAAAATGGATTGTCTGCTGTGGACTGAGGTTGGGTTTGGACCGGGCAAACTGGCCTAGTGGTTCTGATCAGTTACACCAGATGTCACTACTATACAATGTATAGAGTTTTCCAGCAAAGACCGATGAAATTGATTTATACAATAATACAAAAAAAGTTTAAAGTGCTGTAGAATAGGAAACAATAAACAGATGTTCTCACAGTTTGGAAAAAAGGTAGACTATATATTTGAATGATGAAAAGAAGGTTCTCTAAGCAGCTATGCAGTGTAGACACTATTTCTGTGGTATTATAATTTGCTTAACACAGTCTCATGTGCTCCATGTAGGTATGAACTATGGATTTGAAGGCCAAAGTACACCCTAGACACTTGTCTATGCTGAAAAAAAAACGATCTGAGCCCGCTTTCAACTCATCTAAAGCCACTTTCAGCCTGTCCAAAACCCATCTGAGCTTTCAGACCAACTAAATACTGATCTGAGCCCAAAGTGGACAGCCCAGCCAAAACCCTATCTGTGCCAAACATTGGCAGCTCACACAGGGCCAGACCAAAGCCCAGTGCCCTACACCAACGGGAGCCCGTCGGTTAGCCCACTCCGGGCCACATTTGCAAACGCAGTCTGGCCCTGTCCGGGGCCACAGTGTGTTTGCTACTAGGGTTGCTATATTGTATCAAAAAAACGTTGGTGCCTTTACCTCATATTTAGGATGCCTGTTCATGTAATATGTGATGGATCTTCTTTAAACTGAATTATTTCCATGGATGTGATCTCAATCTTTATAACTCAGTTTCATTTTTGTGTTAGGGACAGCCATCATCAACTGAGGGAGTAGGTGAACCCCTAAAGCTACTGTCTAGAGATGTCCTCCGAGGTAAGTGTTATTAATGTGATATATATATATTAGCTTCCCTTCCTCCCCAAAATTAATGTCCACACATTCTGAGCTTACAGTCATAAACACTCAATGATGTTGCTGTAGATTACTGTTGATTTATATGAGAATGGTAAAAACAGATTTCCATAAGAATCATGTCTTAATATTCTAGAAAACATCAGTCTCTAGCCAAATATATCATGTTAAAATGTTGAAAATATTTCTTTTTATAATTCTAGTCATCAGAGAGCACTGCCAGTCCTACCAAACCAGCCTGATGAGGCGCCATGTGTTTGACTTCCCGGGTGATGCGGGGGATGATGTTATAGACATCTCCAGCTGCATCATAAAAGTTGACCCCTGCATGAAGGATCATACTCAGTAAGTAATCTATGATTATGCCTCTATATATCATCTTTCAAAGTTTTATGTATAGTATAAGACAATATGAGATATTGCCTTTGGACAATGATATAATAATTGTATAATACAGATCTCTAGCTATTTATTTATGTCCTCAAAAGTTTTGAATTAAACTGTGGCGGGCTCAGAAGCATCCCTAACAATGACCCCAGGAGGGTGGAATGCGAACTACCACGACCTTTGCGTCAGAGTGTCCGCCAAAACAATAAATTTTTTGGGGCATAAAACTGCCCAAATTGCAGATTTCTTCAAATTTGCATTCATAAAACATAGGGTTGGCCCCGTTTTCCCAGGCATAGTCAGTGGACTGACATTTTTTTACTAACTCTGAACTGAACTAATCTGTCCTAAATTACAATGAAAATAAAATAAAAACTTAACTTTATGCCTTTTTCAGAAAAATGTCTCCTATCCAGATGGAAGACATCCTTGAGCAGCTTGCTGACAAGTTCCCTCCCCAAGTAATCCGTCTTTATGGGGATCCCGGTGATGGTAAAACGAGTCTGATGAGGCACATTGCACATCGTTGGAGCATTGAATTCCCAAAGCTATTAGACAACGACCAGTACCTCACATCAAGTCTCTGATAAAATCTAGGGTGTGATCCTAATCACAAAAGACTCAGGGCAGGTGTCTGTAGTGTGCTGTCTGTAGTGTGCTGGCTGTAGTGTGCTGGCTGTAGTGTGGTGTCTATATTGTGCATGCCTGTAGTGTGCTGTCTGTAGTGTGCTGTCTGTAGTGTGCTGGCTGTAGTGTGCTACCTACCCAGAATTCTGATTTCCCATACAGTACTTTGATGTTTGTCTACAGTTACGAAAAAATTACCTTTTTTGGACAGGTCTACTTTGAGATAGAATTTCAGATAGAACCAATGGACAGAAACTGTTGGGGTTTGTTGCATTGGAACAGAAAACAGTTCAATTGTATCTGTGCATCACAGCAATATCGAATTTTTTTTTTCTGTGAGAAATATTGATTTACTCACAGAGGCGTCGCATAAGACTCTGGGAGCAGTAGCTCCCTGAGTCAATAACAACCACAGTAGAGGATGCTATATTGGATGCACTTGGATGTAAGGATTCACAGATCCTCATGACTCACATTAGGAGTGGTGACAGGATAGGCTTATTGATGGATGCGATGGATGAGCTTTGGGATCCAGCAGCAATTAAAGAAGTCCAAAGGTTTGTGCATCATTGCAAGATGAAAGGTGACCCAACCATATTAATATCAGCCCGTACAGACATATGTCCGATTGATGCAAAGGACATTGATCGATTTCTGACCCTGAAGGGATTTTCAGAAGAGCAGGGTTCAGAATACGTTCAGCGCTACACAGAAATGCATCAAAGAACATCATCAAAGCAAAAGGTGTCCAAGGAAACCCTCATCAGTTATGTGACTAAACACAGACAGGAACTTCAACCTGTACTAAGTAATCCTCTCCGCCTGTACATATTTTGTGGACTAGCTGTTAGAGGGGGAATCAGGCTGGAAGACGATGACCAGTTCAACATTCCCAAACTCTTCCATCGCCTGGAGAGATATCTCCTCAGAAGGTCTGGAGTTCAAGTCACAGACCAAGAATTAAGTGACTTCTACCGGATGTGCCTTTGGGGGCTATTGACAGGTGTGAGGGAGTTTCCTGAGACTATCCTTAAACATTTCAACATCTCACCAGCCTTCCACCTGTTCTTACAGAGGTCAGACAGGAGGAGGAGTGAAGATGGAGAACTTGTTCCCTTCTACACCTTTTCACACCAAATGTTGTGGGAATACTTTGCAGCCTGCTATATCCACACTTTGACAAGAGAGCAGAAGGGGGCATTCCTCGTAGCCATCTGCAGAAGTCTATACCTGAGGAATCTGCAGAAACTAGTTTTCCAGATACTTCAGGAAGATCGGAGGGCCCATAGCGAATTGATACAGCTGATGGTTTGTTGTATCCTTGAACTACAAGATGCAGTAAGTGATTTGTCAGAAGGTACACATCTGTGTGGTTTGGTCAGACTGCCAGCAGAATCAGAACCATCCTTTGAGGACAGGCTGTATTCTAATGTGCAGGAAGTCAGTTTTACAAATACATCAGTCTGTCGACAAGTTAATGATGCATTTGACGACCATTCCCAGCTGCTTGGAGAGGAAGCCGTCTTCCAACACATGAAATGGAATGGCACCATTGAGCATGTGGTAGACTGCTTACAGATCTGTTCTGATGAACAAAGGAAGGAGATGCTCCACGAAACCATCTTCCACTTGTTGCCATGCAGATACATAGGCATGGAAATGGACAGAGTGTAAGTATCAGTACCGTATGTATTGTGTGTGCTTATGTTGGTATACAGGGGGAAGTATACATTGTCTATGATGAATGAAATGTAGGTTGCAAGAAAGCGGTGAATTCCCTCCTCAAATATAATACTAGGACAGATTCTAATTATTGTGTATTCCCCTAATCCAGGGGGAGGGTATTTTGTTTTGTATTGATGTGGATCTTTAGTTGGACTTTTTTTAAATGGATATTGGTGAACAGTGTCCCTTTTCAAATGAACTTTTGCATAAAAGTGCCACCTACCTTGATTAAAATTACCTTTGTTAGCTGGACAAAGACAACATACATCCAGTGGGAGTGGATGCAGAACAATAAACCCTTGATGGTATGAGTAATGGGGAAGGGTTATGTCATATCAGGGGAGAGGGTAATTCTAGGGGTTTAAATTATTTCAACCCCCATTTGACAGGTGCTACATAAGGCCAAAAAATGTTTTCCCATAATTCTGTTTGGCCAGCTGATTATACACCTTTTGATTATTCTATAAAAATGATCCAACATGAATTTTATATTTGCTCTGAAGATGATCACATGCATGTGTTGCAGGGGCTACCTACAGACTGGTGCCGTTCAGTGGGGTGAGGTGGAGGATGAAGGTCACACCCTCACAGTGAGGACCTGCACACCTGTAGACGCTGCAGAACTGCTGACTCAGTATGTGGCAGTATGTGGTATGTGAGACTATCCCAGCAGCACCTCACACCCCACATGGTTGTGTGCCAACGTCTACTTACAGCATGAGTACTACACCCTGTGGGGAGAGCCCCCTGACTGTCGCTGGTCTCAGGAGGAGTGGGGACTGCTGTTCAACAAGCTGGGGGAGCTGCAGGAGCAGGATCTCTATGTGTGGCTGGGTGACAGCACACCACTACCTGGACTGTTGACATACCTCTCCGACCAAGCTGCAGCCTCACACAAGATGCAGATCCGGGTGATCTATGGCAGGATACAGCTCAGTGACCTGGTGACCCTGCTGCCTGCTTGTCTAAAGGCAGGACTGGACTTGGTATTAGAACGTACACAAGTTGAGGTTCCCAGTGATGTGGAAGAGTCCACCCTGAGGCTGCAGAGGGACATGTTGTGTCAGCTTAGAACCTCACATACAGACAGGTCTAACATGTATGCCGAGGATCCAACCCTACAGGACACAAGATGGGGGAGTGAGGTAGTTACGGCTTGTAACTCTCAGTAGGGCGCCGGGGGCTGTCTGAGAGTTACGGAGAGAAGGGTCAGTTTTCTACTGGTTTTGCCTATCCCTAACAATCATGTAGATTTCTACACCCAATCAAGACCGGCTATGAGTGGCTGTTATGCTACTTAGGGCCTTAATTGGATGAAGTGAAATGTACAAACTGGTAATTATAGTTATGTCTAGACCAATCAAAGGGTGGCATCCATGCTGTAAAGAGTTTATACCTGCACAGACTACCCTCTCCAAAGTGATCTAATGTGTAGAAATGAATAACAAATTGCAAATTCTAAAAACATAGCAACCTAGAGGACAGTTATAAAAATCCCTCCGTGTAATTGCAGCCCAGAAATCCATTTTTTAAGCCAAGGGGAATGCAAATCAAACCAACCTTGCATTTCGGCTTAATTTCCAGTGAATTTTGAACACTAAACTTCTATACCTACAGCAGTGAGCTGCGGCCTGGGTATTGCGGGCTATACTAGGAGTGAGGGTGAACAGCAGTATGTGTGGTGAGACTGACATGTAATGTAAATACATGCCATGGCCTTGTGCGCAATGACCTAATGATGTTCTGCTACTTTGATGGTCCGACCTGAATAATGTTCTAGTGATGTAGGAAAGGGGGGGGGGGTTGAATATGTTTGGGCTCCCCAAAATTTTCCAAGGTCGTATAATATTATACACAAAATCCCCAAACTTACCTCTACCCAAACGACGATTTGCTTCCTACGCCTCTGTGTTCTAAGTATGTTTGATAAAACACTTGAAGTCACTTGATTTAAAAATTAAAAGTAAATGTCTTAACAGAAACTACATCCTGATATGACTGACCTAGGACTTATTAGTGTGCGTATTTGTGAAATTGTGGCCTTTATTTATTTATCAATGATTTTCAATATACATTACAATTCAATAATCTAATAGATAGACAACATGTGAGCAGAGTCAGTGTTCATCAGTTCATGATCATATAAGATCAGAGGGAGGCTATTGTTCTGTATGGTGCTTTACTTAATGGCCATCTTTGACCACAAAAGATGACCGGCTGGCCCTCAAATGGACCGGGGTTTAACAACTGGACAATGCCCCCTGGTGAGTTGGGGTGTAACTAGAGTCATTGAATGGTGTATCTATAAGTTTCCCAATATACCCTGATATCGTGACTGTATCAGATCCATATATTCCTATGAATCTTATTACGTAAAGCATTATGTAGCGTATTCTGTTTTACCTGGGTGCAGTAGTTGTCACTGCGGACTACAGGTAACATATCTATCAGTCAGGGATATATATAGACAGAGCTTCACGCTAAAGTGACTGTGTCAGTCGTTATTGCACAAGCAGTGCCTGGGCCGTATTGCACGCTGGCCGTAGGCACAAGGAATTGGATGTGTTGGTGTGATATATGGCATGTAATAAAGTTGGGTAAGCTCTTCTGACTATGTTTCCTCTTGATAATTGATTTTTACTAATCAATATGATATGACAGAAGATGACATGAAATTGACTGCCAGTCGGTTACAATGCTTGGTGTGTAGGTTCACTGCAGGTCAGCCGCACACCTAAATTCGGCCAACCCGACCATGGATAAAAATCAATATGATGTTAAACTAACAGTACCAACTAGTTGAAAAAATGTTTCAACACAGAATTAACCTATTTTCCTTATGATATGTAAGTCTTCGCCTAAAGATTAAGCAGATTGAGGTCAAGTGATCAGGGCTCTATGAAAGTCATCAGTGGGAAGAAGCAGTTGGTTTTAGTTCTCTGTTTTGGTGACTTTGAGCACAAACAGAAGGCCATCATGGATGTGGTAGATATTAGGTATGACTGCCCTCTCCAACATCTGCCATTCTCCTTCCATCTCGAGTTGTTTCATCAGGGGCTCCAGAAGGTCCTTGTACTCTGCCACATCAGTGAGATACTTCTCTGTGACAGATATCACTACAAGGCCACCTGTGAGAATACATAGTAAGGCACAATTAGTATGTATGTATCTATCTATCTATCTATCTATCTATCTATCTATCTCTATATCTATCTATAGATACATATATCTTTACATCTATAGATCTTTTAGCTGGCGATGTTACCAACTGTCAATCTATGTATCTTTCAAGCGATCCATCTCTCTATCTCTCCAGATAACATTCCAATTGTACCAGCAGGGACTGCCAAAACTTAACAAAACCCAAGTTCAAGGACATGTGGTTGCTAACAGAGCCTTCCTTTGGAAGGGTTTGGACACGAGAGTACCACAGTGTCTGCTTCTCCACGTTAGTTACTTCACCACCTACCAGGGGACCTCATGTAGTTCTTATGAGATCGCACCTGGCTTCTTAACAATTTGGATGTTGCTATTCTAGCCAAAAACAGCGAGAACAGAGTTCAGCTTGAGTTGTATGCAGAGGTATGAAAAAGGTGTACTTTTGCAGTTAAAAATGGTTGATGTGTTGGAACAAAGCCACACTTAATAAGTTCATAATGAATATAGAATGGTACATTTCCAGAACGGCTCGGATCGATACTACATGTACTACTAGCACTTGGTGGGCCTAATCCAGAGTGCTCTAGTCGGGGACAATAAGGGTGTGACTCACAGTCAGAGACTTGTCCTTTGTATAGTTTGTATAGAAAAGCAGTGGTTTCCCAAACAGCAAACAGTGGTCAACAACCCCTGTCCTTAGCTTGAGATCCCAACCTGCCAATTACACAATATAAAACAAATGAAGGCATTAAAAGCGCAAATCATCACAAACCCAAATACTATGTTCGCTGTTATTGTTATTAAAACAGTAGCTTATGGCTGTTAATCCAATTATCTATATTGAAAATGTCTTGATACCCTCACCTGTTTTAACACAGCGCACCATCTCAGGGAGACAGTCACATGTCATGTGGCCCTCGCCCATACCACCAGACACCACCAGGACATCATAGCTACTTGGAGTTGGTGAATGCACACATCACATGTCAAATATGGTGATTTCCTGCTTTAGTAAGCAATAACAGGCTTGGAATACTAAGTAAATATCATGAAGAAACTTTGTATTGCTGTTTCCCATATATATACATGTGGGAAATGTTAAGTAAATATAGCTTTTAAATTAGACAAAATTACAAATTGAGACTTGTAGAGAAACTTGCACATACTTGTTTTCACTGATGGCTTCTCACATGGAAAGAATTCTTGAATGTAATTTCTGTAGACATTTTTCTGTGTTGCAACATTGAGCATTCCCTCAGAGGGGTCCAATGCATCAATGTTCTTGAAGCCATGAGAAAGAAGAAGATTTTCACCCATTCATAAATTGATCCTTATTCTTTCAAGTAGGCAAACGTTAAAGGCCAAATATGCGTGTGTGATATATAAAAGTCATAGTATTTTTTAGATACCTGAGGCATTCCATAGCGGAACATTGTTATCCAAGAATATATGATTATAGTCAATCATGCAAGAGTACTGGTTGCTCTATAGTAAGGAGTGACCCCAAGTTACCTTTTTCCCGACAAGCCCTGTTCCGGCGGCCACGTCCAACACTCTGACATCCCGTCTGTCTGACAGGTGCCTCACCACGGCAGCACCCACCTCTGTAGGACCTTTGTACTTTAAAACAACTCTCATCTGTAAACATAATTTAGAAACTACTATTCAGCATTCCATACAAAATCAAATTATCTATATTTGATTTGATTCATGCACATCTTCTTTTGAAGTAATGAGATATTATCTGTTTATGTACAGTTTGATGTATGATTATGAGATATTACCTCTTCATAAGTTGAGTAGTTGTTGTTATACATTTGGATAAGTTCCGCAGGTGTTTCATATGGACCTAGGATCCTTTCCTGGTCCAGAAGAGCCTTTTCTAAAAGGTCAACCCCATTGTCAATATTCATGGTGAACTTATTTCTGAAATAAAGCAAAATTTATTGTGTCAAGGGTCATACGTCAAAATCAAGACTAGGAAAGGAAGGCTGTAGTCATGGTAATACCGTAAAAACTCACGTATAAGCCGCGGCTAGTACGCAAATCAGATCGCTGGTGCGGCTTATAGGATCGGCACAGAGTCCAGGTGCGGCTTATACGCGAGTTTTTGCTCCTATAGTACAGAACTAAAGCCACCCAATTCAGATTGCTGGTGCGGCTTATAGGATCGGCCCAAAGTCGGGGTGCGGCTTATACGCGAGTTAGGCTTATACGTGAGGTTTTACGGTAGGTTAAGATGATCAGGTTTCTGGTGTATTGGTTTCGGGTTATAACAGCATTTTTGACACAAGTTTTGTGAGACGTGTATGCAATGGTGTCCAAATAATGCAAGGAGCACTAACTGTACCGTCTTCCTATATTGGGGAGCCGCCACTCCTTAATTGTGCAATTTGACTTATCAGATATGCATTGGTGACATGATCATGTTTGCAGAGTATTGAGACGATCAATGAACAAGTTAGAGTAAATGGTTTCAGTCACAGAGACTACATTTTTATCCTCAGTGAGGGTTGATAGGTATCTATAACAATACTCGATATATTAACATACTTCAGATCCATGATTATACAGAATGCAACATGAATGTTTATCTAACACTTACCGCACAGCTCAAGTCAATGCAGCAATTGGTGAGAAATCCAGTGTATGAATCCTGAGCAGAGCGATGTTCCCTATATATCAGGTGGAAGACTGCCCGGATTTACAGTACAGACTGGAAAACCCACCCAGCCTGTTTATACAGGTCGCTCAGCCTAGTATTCAGGGCTGTTTTGTTACATCACTGTCTAGCATTCATATAATCATGTTTGCGATTTTTATGTGATATTTGCTAAGAGTAAACTCATATGGAGGATGTAGATCAGTACATCACCTTCCAACTTATGGATGCATTATGTGCCTGGTCAACTGCATTTCTGAGTAATTACATGTTAAAATTGGTATTTAATCTGATGCAACAACCATAAGGGCAGGCATAACAGCTGCCCCTGCTTGGAGAAGGTGTGAAAGCCTGACCTCCAGCTTATTATACCAGGCTGGTGTGCTGGGAGAGTGTGAGTAACCTGACCTAACACCCTGCCTGCAAAGACTCCCGGCCTGCTAAACCAGGCTGGGCAGCCTGCAGTAACAGGCTGCCTGTAAAAACGGGTCAGCCTGTATCACTAGTCTAGTCCTCCACCTGTATATAGCTAGAACACTGCTTTTTGTTCTGTATACAAACTACATGGGGGTGTAAATCAAACCAGAGGTGAGCTGTGACCACAGGCACCAACTGGTGGTTTGTGTCAGAGTTAGTCAGTATATATATTACAACACTTTTTGTTCATAGGAAATTAACTAAAGCAGAGCAGAGCTGTCACATGAGGCTAGTCTGAGGCATAGGACGCCAGTGTAGGTTGTGCGCCCGGGCCGGTGACCATGCACCATCAAAACATGGCTGCTACTCCCAGTCTCTAGTATAGTGACCGGACCCCAGTCTGGCAGTCCGTAGTCATCCATTATTGAGGTACCCTGGTTGACGTGACTGAGACCTGCAGTTTCCAACTACAGCCCTAGAGGTCAGGTCATTTCACCCTGGTGCCTATGGGTGGAACTACAGGTTTAACAGCCCGTAATAGCTAATATAATAGTTACTGCTAGCTCTGGAAGAGGCCACCAGTTGATGCCTGTGGCTGTGGCGAATATCTGCACAGCTGTGGGTATAGTCCCTGCATAACTGATATCTATGCTCATTTCTTCCTCTTAAGAACACTCTCTGTCCCACATTTCTTCTGCGTACAATGGCCCCTTTTCGTGAGAAAAAACGCCTACTTTCCAGGTCAAATAACAGCCAGTTTCAAGACTGACTTTTTCCTAACAGTGTCTATTTTTCTATTATTGAAAGTCGTAATCTTGAAATGATGTTTTACATTTTGCAAACTATATCTATGTAAAATACCCTTTATATAATATGAATTACTTTATATTAGAGATCCCCTTTTTTTACAACACCATAGGAACACCCCTTTTATCTTGAATCCAGGGACATTGAAAGAGACATTGAAGAACAAGTATGGGTGTCACTTTTGTCTGAGAGTGTATACATAAATAATCCTTATACTACCCCGCCATCGTTCTCTTTCATCATTTCACCACCCCCCTCCTCCACAACTAGCTGCCTATCTATGAAAAGACTGTGATACCTGTTAGCATTAATCAACCTTTAAATTCATCACCACATTTTCTCAAATTCAGAGTATATCCTCTGTTAGGATTGGCAGATCGAGTAGATTTGAACCCTGCAGTAATAGTTTGCCATGCACTAGATACTACTGAGTTCATAGAATATCAATACTATTTATCATACTATTTATAGGGTAAATTTCATTTTACTTGCTTATAGAGGCTGCTTATTCCCATTATGAGTATACACCTCCTCAATTATATCAACCATGACAAAGAGATCTAGGCCAGGCCTTAGCCTAGCCAACAGGGCATGGTGAAGGTCAGGTGAGAATATATAGACAGAGGTCCACGATAATCTGTCTGAATGACAGGTTTCTGCACGAGTAGGACCTTGGGACGTATCACACGAGGCCCAGCCGAGTGTGATGCGACCCAAGCTCTCACGAGTGGAGAAACCAGGAGTTCAGACTGATTTGAGTGGATCTTTGTGTTTATTTCATGTGAATGTTGATCAATTCCATTTTAAAACACCATTTAAAGATTGGTTTTACAATTATATCATGGAGAATGGAGCTGTAGAGAATGAGATTCAGTTTCTCCACGGGGGTGTGGAGAACGGCCCTTCCCACACAAAACAATGGTAAATTTGTTTCTCCAAATGAAATAAATACCCAAGTCCTCATATCAGGACACATCCAGTATACAAACACACTGTCATATAACATCATCGAGTAAATAAGTTTTAGTTCTCTAAACTACAGACGCCCAGGAGGGCATTGACACCAATATGGAGACCATTTCTAAAGGGCAAACTGTAAACACTGTCCTTCTACTTGATTTAAGTGGCTACTTTTTCCCAACATCTAGTGCACAGTCCTACATCCAGTACACTGTCCTACATCCAGTACACAGTCCTACATCCAGTACACAGTCCTACATGAGTATACACCTCCTCAATTATATCAACCATGACAAAGAGATCTAGGCCAGGCCTTAGCCTAGCCAACAGGACATGGCGAAGGTCAGGTGACAATATATACCCAAGTCCTCATATCAGGACACATCAAGTGAACAAACACACTGATATATAACATCATCAAGTAAATAAGTTTTAGTTCTCTAAACTCCAGACGCCCAGGAGGGCATTGACACCAATATGGAGACTAGATACTGTATGCTTTCTTTATTAAATCTACAAAGTACTAATCCTTATCATCTTTTATCAAATATTCCACACAACGGGCAATCAATATCTAATATTTAGTTCTCTGTTTTGGTTACTTTGAGCACAAAGAGAAGGCCATCGTGGATGTGGTAGATATTAGGTATGACCGCCCTCTCCAACATCTGCCATTCTCCTTCCATCTCAAGTTGTTTCATCAGGGGCTCCAGACGGTCCTTGTACTCGGCCACGTCAGTGAGATACTTCTCTGTGACAGATATCACTATGATGCCACCTGTGAGAATACATAGTAAGGCACAATTAGTATGTATGTATCTATCTATCTATCTATCTCTATATCTATATCTATCTGTAGATACATATATCTTTACATCTATAGACCTATTTAGCTGGAGATGTTACCAACTGTCAATCTATGTATCTTTCAAGCGATCCATCTCTCTATCTCTCCAGATAACATTCCAATCGTAAGCTACCAGCAGGGACTGCCAAAATGAGATTGCACCTGGCTTATCAAAAATTTGGATGTTGCTATTCTAGCCAAAAAACAGTGAGAACAGAGTTCAGCTTGAGTTGTATGCAGAGGTATGGAAAATGTGTACTTTTGCAGATAAAAGTGGTTGATGTGTTGGAACAAACTCACACTTCATAAGTTCATGATGAATATATCTGAGTGGTACATTTCCAGAACGGCTCCGATCGATACTACATGTACAACTAGCGCTTGGTGGGCCTGATCCAGAGTGCTCTAGTCGGGAAAATAAGGGTGTGACTCACAGTCAGAGACTTGTCCTTTGTATAGTTTGTATAGAAAAGCAGTGGTTTCCAAAACAGTGAACAGTGGTCAAGGACCCCTGTCCTTACTGTTGAAAACGAGGATGTGTGTGTCCATGAACCACAACTACGAAAGTGCCCTACAAACCTGCTGTCCTTAGTTTGAGATACCAACCTAAACATTACACAATATCTAACAAATGAAGGCATTAGAAGCACCAATCATCACAAACCCAAATACTATGTTCACTGTTATTGTTATTAAAACAGTAGCTTATGGCTGGTAATCCAATTATCTATATTGAAAATGTCTTGATACCCTCACCTGTTTTAACACAGCGCACCATCTCAGGGAGACAGTCACATGTCATGTGGCCCTCTCCCATACCACCAGACACCACCAGGACATCATAGCTATCTGCAGTTGATAAATATCAAGTAAATATCATGAAGAAACTTTGTATTACTGTTTCCCATGTGGGAAATGTTAGGTAAATTTAGTTTTTAAATTACAAATTGAAACTTGTAGAGAAACTTGCACATACTTGTTTTCACTGATGGCTTCTCACATGGAAAGAATTCTTGAATGTAATTTCTGTAGACATTTTTCTGTCTTGCAATTTTCAGCATTCCCTCAGAGGGGTCCAATGCATCAATGTTCTTGAAGCCATGAGTGTTTAACTATTGAACAAGAAAGTAGAGGATTTTAACCCATTTGTAAATTGATCCTTAGTCTTTCAAATAGGCAAACGTTAAAAGCTAAATATACGTGTGTGATATACAAAAGTCATAGTATTTTTTTAGATACCTGAGGCATTCAATAACATTTTTATCCAAGAATATATGATTATAGTCAATCATGCAAGAGTACTGGTTGCTCTATAGTAAGAAGTGACCCCTAGTTACCTGTTCCCCCACCTGGCCTGTTCCGGCAGCCACGTCCAACACTCTGACATCACGTCTGTCTGACAGGTACCTCACCACGGCAGCACCCACCTCTGTAGGACCTTTGTACTTTAAAACAACTCCCATCTGTAAATATGTAACTAAAATTCAGTGTTCCAGAGCAAGTCAAATGTCTGTATTTGATTTGATTCATACATATCTTCTTTTAAAATACTGGGATATGGTCTGTTTATCTAAGGTTTGAGACTCAACATACTCAACGTAATAAGCGCCCTGGGCACTTAAAAATCATTTTGAGTGTAAAAATCAAATATCCATTCATACATACTTTTGCCCCCCCCCTTTGTAGCCTACACAGGGCTTCTATTCACCCCCTTGCCTTCATACTGCGCTTGGCTTTAACAGCTGCACAGGTGTGAAGTGCTTTACACTGTAAAAAGTTGTTGTTCGTGAACAGCAATATGTGCAGAACTATACAGTACTTTAGCTGTAAAAGATAATACAGCAACGTTTGCTGTACATGTACAATTCTGTTACTGGGAGAGAGAGTAGAGAGGTTGGATGGAGTTCCACACTCCACAGCTCCAAGGACGTTTTTTCACTTATACTCCATCCGCTATCAACACATAGAATGAGAAAATGGTATATAGCTGTCTCTTGATGAGAAATTTATATAATTTATGATGTTCATTTGTCATTGGCATCAGCAGCTCTACACATATGACCTGATCATTTCAAAAGCCTATTGATACAGGTTACATATAAGTGGTTGTCCCACTAGCTCAGTCGGTAGAGCAGGAGATGTTGTAGTCTAACGGGTTACAGGTTCGAGTCCCGACAGGGAATACTGAAAGAAACTACATTTCTCCTGATACAGTTTTTAAAGTAAAACTTTTTGGCACACCAAAATGTTACTTTTGAAAATATGCTGATAAAACCAGTGCATCTTTATAATCTTCAGCAAAGATGGTCAGAAAAACATAGGCCATCAAGATTACACTCCAACTAATGGCAGTTCAGTACTTATAATAAAGTACATTACTGCAATAGGGTAATTTTTATATCAACCCTGAAACCCACAGATCCTACTGCACGTCCAGAAATAGTCAGAGTGCAGTCAGGACAGGTACTCAGCCCTATATATAGGGGCGCTAAGGGTTTAAGACATGTACAGACTGGTTCTAAAACCGACCTCTTTACCATTCACACCTAAGTAGGAGGTGTTTCAATGCACCTGACATGCAGGATTCACTGGTGTAGTGGTCATGGTTCGGGACTATGGATAGGAAGCTGGGGGTTCAAATTGCCAAGATGCCCAATGTTAAATAAACATGAACCTGCTTTAGAACTCTCATTTTCTATAAACATTTTAAAACATTAGATCTGGTTGTAGCCTATTTGTAAATAGTTCTTTTCCTTGAGGCAATGTTTATATGTAACATTTTGTAGTGTTTTTGGGTATAGAACCTGAATGACTAGAAATGGTTCAGGTTCAGGTCTAAAGTAGATTCTGCCGTAGGTATACAGCAGAATTTTCTGGAAACAAAGATGCCCCCAATATTTGCTGTACAGGAACACTACTTACTTTTAACAGTGTATGTCACACAAAGGTGTGTTAAGAAGTAACAAAATATGAGGAGCACATTTTTAAAAAATATCTGAAAAGGGGGACACTTATTAGGGGGAGGGCGCCTTTTACGTCAAACAAGGTGGTATGATTATGTGACATTACCTCGTCATAAGTGGAGTAGTTGTCGTTATACATTTGGATAAGTTCCGCAGGTGATTCATATGGAACTAGGATCTTTTCCTGGTTCAGAAGAGCCCTTTCTAAAAGGTGCACCCCATTGTCAGTATTCATTGTGGACTTATTTCTGAAATGAAGCAAAATTTAAACATGAAATATAGATAAAGATCATAAGTGAAAAGCAAAACTAGGAAGAGGATGGTGTGAACAGTTGAAATTTGAGAAGCCAATCTCATCTTATATATAAGGGCATCTGACCCTCAATGTGCATGTCCCACACATTGATGCACACAGCAAACATGAATGAACAATTTGTCACCTAGCAGTAGCAGTATGCATGTTATGGACATAATAAACCAACATGTTTTAGCAAATGGTTCTGGTCACAGGGACTACCTATACAGGTAGGGGACGGGAATAGGTTGTTGGTATGTACTATTTTATTGGTACAGTCTATAGAAATAGAGTGTATCAGTGTAGTAGTACGGTGCATGGTTCTGGCGTGTACGATTAATCTGGTACACATTGTGTGACCATTAGACCATGACAACCTAGCTAAGCTAGGTAACTGACCCCCTAGCATGGGTTTGCAGTACTCATAGAACAATGGGTCTAATCTATACCAACACTGGGGGGAATGAGTGGGGGAGAAACCCCCACTTTTCTCATGATTTTTAGCTTTTTATGACTTTACCATCCTATAAAAAAATAAAACCAAAACGTAGAGTGATATATCAGTATCTATTCTATTACCCTGTATGTTTAGTTTTATCAGCAAATGTAACACAAAATTCGGAAATTGATTTTACTGGGTCTATATGAGACCATTTAATGACTGTGTCCTGTTCGTGGCATGGTATTTGTTTATATTTAAACTATTTTAGTTTGTAAATTGGTCGGTACATAGATTGAGATGTCCTCTTTCTAATGGTACCAAACATGATATTTAGTAAATTGGACCTATAAGAGAAATAAAATGTGAATGCTTAGATATACTGCTGCTGGTGGGAAGGCCATTATACTGGTACGCCCTAGTTGGTGAGTACAGGTACAGCTCATTTAGGCCGTACTAGAATAGTGGGTATGTCCTCAACCTGCTATATGGTGAGGGTTGATAGGTGTCCATAACAATAATCTATGGATTAACATACTTAGGATCCATAATTATATAGAAGCAAAATGAATGTTCATCTAACACTTACCGCTCAGCTCAAGTTAATGTATTAGATGCAGTCATTGGTGTAAATTCCAGTGTATGACTCCTTAACAGGGCGATGATCCCTATATACAGCTAGAACACAGCTTTTTGTTATCTATACAGCTATAGTTTGTATAGAGAACAGTGTTCTAGCACTGGGATGTATATCAAACCAGCCCTCAGCTGTTGTCATAACCGGCAACTGGTCAGTCAGTAGCTAATAGGGTAAATGTCTGTAGTGCATAGACCACCATAATGTATGAGCCCCACCTGCTTGAGACCTGCAGTTCCAACTGTAGCCACTTGAAGTAAGGGAGTGTTCATTTATTAGTTACAGGGGGGGGGGTGGTGGGTTTTGAGGGGGGGGGGGAAATTTCTGACCCCTCCTGAGGGGGGGGCATAAAGAGTTCTGACCCCTCTTGAGGAGGGGTGTAAAAATGTAAGCCCCTTTTCAGCAAAAAAGCCAGCGCGTTACTATAGTTCAAAGAGGGGGCGCGAAAGGTTCCACGCGCTCTCGAGGGGGGGCCCAAAGAATTTTCACGCCTCCGTGCGAAAGCTTACCACCCATCCTGTAATTAATAAATGAACACTCCCTAAGGTCATTTCACCCTGTTACTACAGCCATAGTACGTAGATAAACCTATGCTTGATAGTTACTGACAAACTCTGGAAGAAGCCACCAGTTGGTGCCTGTGGCAGAAATCTCCGCAGCTGTGAATATGGCAGGTTCATGGAGTAGTTGGGTAGGAAGCAGGGGGTGTACAACCGTGATGTGTATCAAGTAACGTGATGTGTAGTACTACACATCAGGGCTGACCATGCAAACGTGATCTGTATCAAAACAACGTGATCTGTATCAAAACAACATAATCTGTATCAAAATGACGTGATCTGTATCAACGTGATCTGTATCAGGGTATTTCATAAGTCCCCTGACCATATCTGTATCAAACGTGTTTCCTTCCTGGAACTTAGGGAGTGATAATTTTTTAAACAACAGGGGGGAGGGGTTTGGGGGTTGGGGGCCAAAAAAATTCTTTTTCATTCTTTTTCTTTTTCACAAGTTCATGAAAAGAAGGCATTATTCTAGTTTATAACAAAGTTTATAACAAATGTACAATAATTGACATAATGAGTATATATATATATAGTATGAATGAATGTCGCTGAAATAAAAAGGAGAAATGTGCATGCTAGGTAGCCCCCAAAAAGGTGAAGTAAGGTGTAGGAGTACAGTACAGTTGATACACATCACGTTCATTGATACACATAACGGTTGGAGGTGCCTTAATTCAGGTACCTTTAAGTTACTACACATCACGTTAGCTACTACACATCACGTTTGGATGGTTACTACACATCACGTTCATTTGATACACAGCTGGTCAGCCATGATGTGTAGTAACTGTGCAGTTACTACACATCACGTTTTTGATACACATCACGGTTGTACAGGGGGTCCCATGCACCCGAAGACTATATTTTTTAACCTACCTTTTTGGAATCCTGAATATCTCTACTTACGGAATATCTTTGTACCCGAGGTGAAATCCTGTCCCATCAGGGTCATTGGCGGCCATCTTGTCGGCCATCTTGGCTTTTTCATGAATTATTAGTAAAACCTAACTTTCTCTATAGATTTCCAACCGTTTGAGCTACATGCATGAAATTTTCATATGAGGCACATAACTAAGGCCACTATGTACACAAACAACCATTTTGACCTTGACCAAGGTCAAGGTCACGGGAATTGACCTTGAACTTGAAAATTGACCAAATTACGTCATTTGACCATGTATCAACTGCTGTCAACACTTTATTAATAGCAATTTCTCCATCTTAGGTTTCTTGTATGAAGAAGATATCAATATCAAGCTATTCAGTTCATTGGAATTGAGATTAGATTTTGCCATAGTAACAATGCATTTTCAATTATCAGTAAATTTCAGGATTTAGCCGTAAACACATGTTATTGGCTCTGGTATGCCAGCTACTCATGTTCCATAGATTATTTTGGGCACTTATATCCATCTCAATAGTAACTGTGAGAATTAGCTGCAACTATGACCTTGACCAAGGTCAAGGTCACTTAATTGACCTAGATTTTGGATAAATCATCAAATGAGCACCTAAAGAACTCTCAAAGCAATGTTAGAGTGTTGAATATATCACAATATGTTCTTTTATTCATTTCTCTTCATTAGACACATTACATGAACATATCTATGTCATTAAAACATAGTTTAGATACATTTTTGCCATGACAACCATCTGTTGCCATCATAATTCTGCATGGTAAAAACAGCTTTCCATTATTGGGCATATTGCAATATTGCCACAATATAGCATGTTTTCAATAATTTCTCAAAGATAGTGGATTCCCATTGCTTATTATTGTTTATCTATTTGAATAATAAATGCTCTGGTATATATGACCTTTATCAAGGTCAAGGTCACTTGAAATGACAGTAACGGTTGGGAAATCAATGATTGAGTGCTTATCGCCCTGTGAGAAGGAGCCAAAATATGACCCACACTGCTCCACTCCAGCAGGTGCTCTACTGCACTCACAGCACATGGTTTAGTGATGCAGTGTGAAGCCTCTAGTCACTGTGTGCCCTGATTAGGGATCCATTGGTCCCTGGATGGGTGAGGGGTGCTCCCCTCTATCTACACAGACTGTGGGTGGGGGTGCATTCTGTGGAGGAGTGTTGCGATGGGCTACAGATACAAAAAGGAGTATGTATAGTTTTACAGCATTGACATTGCTGAATGGTATGAAATCCCCATGTTCAATGCCTTTCAAGTGTAAAATGCAATTTCTAGGTGGAAGCTTTTTTGACTCTAGTTTTTTTGACCAACCACCATTGTCACTCTTATATCTCTTTGAATTCTGCATGACTATAAACCACCATGACACTATTGCTATGTTATAATTTGTCAATTATCTTGACTATCACCAAGGCACTGTTATAGATTGGTCTACAATAAGGACTTCGCCTGAATATTAGAGAATGCATTCATTTCCAAATCTGTATGGACAGAGGAATATCAATATTGTCAAGCTTTTTGTTTTATTAAAGGACACAAAGTGCTTTATTGTGCTATGCCCTTAGTTGTCATAATGCATGAATGAAGCCCTGGCAATGTTGCTAGGGCTGTATTCATAGACAACCCTTTAGGAGTTGATGACCCTGTGGGGTTGGCATGATACTTGAATGCAGCACTGGGGAGTTACTCCCCAAAGCTGGAATCATGCATCATGATGACAAAGGGAATAATGCATTAAAACACCCCAGGTTTTTGCATAGGAAAATCCCTGATTAGACAACCATAACTATAAGATATATATCTTTCATGTTCCTAGCAAATGATTAAGGATGATGTAGAACTATAAATACTGTCCTTCTGGGAGTTGAAAGGTTGGTCAACCACTGCCCTAGGACTTGCGGCTGGCATCCCCCGGAGACGGCCCAAGTGTTGTCTTCCCTTCTGCAACCAGGACCCCCTGTGTAAGGGGTACCTGCCCTACCACCTTTTCCCGGAGATGACGGTTGGTGGCTCGGGCTCATCACGCCCTGATCCACCCCCATGGAGTGGGGTACCCGTCCGGCCATGGGCCCTGTGTGGCCATCAGATCCTCCGTCAGGCCCCCTGAGAGTGGGGTGGCTGAGTTACTACCTCCGCTGGGTCGGGGCTTCCAACTCCCCCTCTGACTGCACATCCATTTGTTTGTGTTGTCCAACGTCCGTGGACTCTGCAACTGGGAGCAGGGCGATTTGCTCCCCTGTACCTCAACCCTGAGGGGAGCAGTGTCTGTCCGCTGTGCGGACGCCTCTAGCAGCGATGCTGCCAATCCCTCGTGCCTCGACCCTGAGTAGAGAGGGGTTCATTCACTGCTTGGATTCCGCACTGGTAACCTGCTTCCAAGAGGCTGTCGTGACATACCACGACCTGTCCCAGGAGTGCAATAGAGTGGTCCCCAAAGGAAAAGACCTGTTCCTCATCCAAAAACACTTGGACCTCAGGCTCCTTGTCCTCCTGTGAATCACCTTCTCCCTCTGGAAAGAGCACAGAGGTCACCCTTGTCTTTTCCCACGAATCACTGAGGTGGCGAAGCGGGCAGGACTCTCCCTTCCAGGGACTTGGCCACCAGTACAACACGGGGCATAAGGGGTTCTGTCCTCTCCTCCTTCACCAGAGAGGTGTGAGCAACCGCTTACAGCTTCACGGGGGAAAGGAAGACGTGGGATCGCGTTGGGGGCCAGCTGGCAGTTTCCCCCACTCCACACACCACTTTGCAGAAGTAGAGGGAGACAACTGCCATTGCAGCCTATCCCCACTATCGTCAGGGAGTGACTCCCTGGACCCAATGCCTAAGGGTCGGACGGCAGCAGACTGTTCCGCAGTGGACTGTCCCTCCCCTTCTTCTATGTGTGGGGCGGAGAGCAGAGTCTCTGTCTCCCTGTCAGTGGGATCCGGGAGAGGGGGAGGTCCACTTTGTTAGCGTCTGTCTTACACTCGGAGGAGCCGGGTGACACGACCACCGACGTCACTTCCTCTGGCGGTTCAGGTAGCGGACATGTGTGTGGTTCAGGACTCCAGTCACCAGAGGGTGGGCAACAAAGTCCTGAGCGCCCTCCTGTGGCAGCTGCTGGATAGGCGGGGGCAGGGGTGTGGAACTGGTGCCACCACCAATTACGGGAGGCTGTGCTGGCCAAGAGGATGGACCTGCAAGGGGGGGGGGGGGGGGTCACCCCCTTCCGCCGGACAGTCTTACCACTGTGCTTCTTCCCTCTGGCCCCCGTCTTCCTCTTGGACCCTGTTGGGGTTGGGTTTGCCCGCACGTCCCTACGTTAGCCCTCATCCACTGAGGGGACTCCTTCTTAGATCACGTCCCCTGCGACCTGTAGGCCATGCCTGGCCCCATCAGGTGTGGTTGTGCTGGAGCCGTGGCCATGGCCACAGTGCCACTGACTCCCCACTGGTCCTCGAGGGGTTTCCACCGGGTGGCGTCCCACCCACCAGAGCCCTACTGGACACCGAGGCTCCACCGGCAGCTGCAACCCACTTATTGGGAGTGATAAGGATATGCTCACAGGATAACTAAAGGCTCTCCCTCCAATATACTAGGACATATACTTGCAGCAATGATGTATACAGGTGGATTCATCTCTTTATGGAGCTCATTTAAGGTGAAAAGTTCAATCTCTTAACTTAGCAGGCTACGTTTTGGCTCCTTCTCACAGGGCGATAAGCACTCAATCATTGATTTCCCAACCGTTACTGTCATTTTAAGTGACCTTGACCTTGATAAAGGTCATATATATCAGAGCATTTATTATCCAAATAGATAAACAACAATAAGCAATGGGAATCCACTATCTTTGAGAAATTATTGAAAACCTGCTATATCGTGGGAAAATTGCAATATGTCCAATTATGGAAAGCTGTTTTTACCATGCAGAATTATGATGGCAACAGATGGTTGTCATGGCAAAAATGTATCTAAACTATGTTTTAATGACATAGATATGTTCATGTAATGTGTCTAATGAAGAGAAATGAATAAAAGAACATATTGTGATATATTCAACACTCTAACATTGCTTTGAGAGTTCTTTATGTGCTCATTTGATGATTTATCCAAAATCTAGGTCAATTAATTGACCTTGACCTTGGTCAAGGTCATAGTTGCAGCTAATTCTCACAGTTACTATTGAGATGGATATAAGTGCCCAAAATAATCTATGGAACATGAGTAGCTGGCATACCAGAGCCAATAACATGTGTTTACGGCTAAATCCTGAAATTTACTGATAATTGAAAATGCATTGTTACTATGGCAAAATCTCATCTAATCTCAATTCCAATGAACTGAATAGCTTGATATTGATGTCTTCTTCATACAAGAAACCTAAGATGGAGAAATTGCTATTAATAAAGTGTTGACAGCAGTTGATACATGGTCAAATGACGTAATTTGGTCAATTTTCAAGTTCAAGGTCAATTCCCGTGACCTTGACCTTGGTCAAGGTCAAAATGGTTGTTTGTGTACATAGTGGCCTTAGTTATGTGCCTCATATGAAAATTTCATGCATGTAGCTCAAACGGTTGGAAATCTATAGAGAAAGTTAGGTTTTACTAATAATTCATGAAAAAGCCAAGATGGCCGACAAGATGGCCGCCAATGACCCTGATGGGACAGGATTTCACCTTGGGTACCCTTGCGGACCCTGCGTGCGCCCCCCCCCCCTATTTTTCTGTACATTTTAATGTGACAATTTCCAATACCCCCAGTACATTGCCTATTTCACGCCCCCCCCCCCCCCTTTTCCAAAATCCTGGATCCGCCCCTGGCACTTTTGCTTGTGTCCTCTGTCCCACGTCGTTTTTTAGGTACAAAATGACCCATTTTTCTGGAGAAATGCATGTATACTTTTCCAGGTCAATTTTTTCTATTATTGAAAGTGATAATCTTGAAATAATGTGTTACTTTTCAACAGCCTATATCTATGTAAAATACCCTTTATATAATTTAAATGCCTACATGAAATAGATCCCATTTTTCACAGTATCCTTTATTTAACACCCCTTTTATTTTGTTTCCAAAGACATTTGAAGAGAGGGGAAAACACCCTAACTACTTGTTTTGAAGAACGAGCATAGTGTCACTTTTGTCTGAAAGTGCGTACATACGTAATCCTCTTACTATCCCCCCCCTTGTTCTACCTCATTATTTCACCTTTTCCCTCCTCCACCCCCAGCAAGAAGAGAGTGATAGCATTAATTGACTCTGAAATTCATCACCATATTTTCTCAAATGCAGAGTATACACTCAGTTAGTATTAGCAGATTGAGTAGATTCACCCAACCCCTCCGCCCTATAGATTTGTTGTCATGCTCTAGATACTTCAGTGGATATCATGACCGTTTCTAAAGGGCAAACTGTAAACACCGTCCTCCCAACATCTAGTACACAGTCCTACATCTGATACACTGTCCTACATCTGATACACTGTCCTACATCTGATACACTGTCCTACATCCAGTACACTGTCCTACATCCAGTACACTGTCCTACATCCAGTACACTGTCCTACATCCAGTACACAGTCCTACATCCAGTACACTGTCCTACATCCAGTACACAGTCCTACATCTGATACACTGTCCTACATGAGCATGCACCTCCTTAGTTATACCCACCATGACAAAGGGATATAGGCCAGGCCCTGGTCTAGGTGACGGGGCATGGTGGAGGTCAGGTGAGAATATATCATTCTGCCCACAGCAGAAAATAGTACAGTAACTTTAGACCAAGTTGTAGTCAGAACATTGAATAAATTCAAAGAAAGCTGGATTTTGCAGGAATGGTAGGTTTACATATGAGGATTAACCTGTCAAAAGTGCTCATGTCTCCTGGGCTTGGCTTTTTTTCTACATGGGTTTTCGTATGACATGTCAAAATACCAACAAACTGCAGATTATGTGATATCAATCACAAAATACCATCTTAATAATGAAGCATTATTATTGTCCAATTAGGTATAATTAGGCAATCCAGTAGACAATCAGCCACAGGGCATTGACAACATTTTTAAACTATGGAAGGCCATTTGGACACAAAGTTATAAATTGATTGAAATGTAGTATAAATATGGCCCTTGACCCATAAATTCGACATGGCAATATGGCTTTTTCTTAAATCCGAGATGGTGACATGGCCATTTCTTAAAATTGACATGGGACATGGCCATATAAGTGACATGGGACATGGGGCATTTCTTAAATGTGACATGTGACATGGGCCTTAGTGACATGAGAAAAAGTGTTGGAGAGTCCATCAGAATGCACTATTTCAAGTCTAGACATTCCAAATTCTCTTAGAGGGTGCCCCCGAACCCCCCTTATCTTCACTGCTTACATTTCCCGGAGCTCAGGGTCTAAAATGCATCAGAATGCACCAATTTGGTTCTAAGGATTTCAAAATTTTCTTGGTGGTGGCCTAATTAACTATATCTCTTAGTGACACTAATGACATTGGTTTTTCCTTAGTGACATATGACATGGACCTTTCTTAAATTTGACATGCGACACGGGGACCCCCCCATCAAGGACCCCATAAATGTCAACTAACCGAATCTGCGATTTCATTACACTATGGATGGCCATTTGAAACAGTTTAGGGTATGGGGCTATGGGGTGGGAAATGGTCTGACACGACAACAGGACAGGTCCTCATGTGGTCATTGAAATCCTCTAGAGATTGACCCATGGTAGGGGAGTCGCAGAAAATACACTTGCCAGATGGGTCTTAACAATTCCACTTAGTGTGCACGTAAGTAATGCAATGGAGAAGATCTGTGGTGAAACATCTGGAAATTCAGAACAACATGGAGAGCTTCCTGGTTCATGACCTGGTCTAATTTATTGCATGGTTTCAGACGCACTCTCCTAATTGCCCTTGGATGCTGATGAACTGATTGTGGCAACTGCCTTAGCCATATCTGCAGACAGGACAGACAGTGGTAGTGGTTGGATCCGACACTGACCTTCTTGTCATGCTGACTGCTCATGCGAAACCTTCTGACGCTGTATTCTTTCTTCATCCTGGTAAAGGTAATGTCCAGAAACTGTATGATATACAACAGCTTCAAGATGCCTTAGGTGACCTTAAAGACCACCTCCTGCCCCGTTTGGAAAAGGAAAGAAAACTGTATTCAAACTCCTGAGAAAAAACATTGATCTGAGAAAAGAAATGGAGATCTTCAATGATCCAAATGCAAGTCATGATGAGGTAGCTCAAGCTGATGAAAGGTTCTTCCTCTGTTTATATAGTGGTGAGAAATCAGAGAATATTGACCAGGTTAGGTACAATAATTACAAGAAGACTATAGCATGCCAGTCAATCAAAATGTCGTTTGAACCGGCTACTTTGCCCCCCACAAGTGCTGCCGCAAAACAACATTCTTTCCAAACCTACCATCAAGTTCAAGCCTGGATGGGAAATAAACTGCTGCCTACAGACTGGGGCTGGAAGTTAAAAAATGGTACCTTGTTACCTGTCCCCACAGATCTACCAGCAGCACCTGACAAGATCCTCAACATGATTAGTTGCAACTGTAAGAAGGGGTGTCAGCGGCAGTGTGGGTGCAGAAAGCTAGGAGTGCCATGTTCCACAATGTGTGGTATTTGTGCTGGTGTGGACTGTCTGAATGCTGCTCCAATAGAGCAAGATGAAGTAGACTGACTGTCACACAGAGATAGTAGTCAGTACTACGCAGGGAGTAGTTTTTGATTGATTGAGAAATACTTGTCGCAAAATGCATATTTGACACTTATTATGCAATATAATGGTACTCTGACATAATTTGCTGTAATAAAATGTTCATATGCTTACTTTCTGATCATCTGCCAGACTTTTTTTTCATATATTGTTATTCAGTTATGCTTTTTAATTTGAATTAAATGAATTTTTGAGCCTTCAGCGACAAAAAACAAAGAATTTCACCTAAAAAAAAAGCCAAGCCCAGGACAACTGAGGACTTTTAGTATGTTCATACTAGTACTAAACCCAACCAATCCTGAAGTTTTCAGCTTTCTTTGAATTTATTCAATGTTGAAATCTAAAATTACTGTACTAAAACTTATCAGGGCACGTCTAGTGAAAATCTTTTGAAGATCACACCGGAGAAATAGTTTATAAACTGAAATATAACTCCTTTTTTTTTTTAATCAAATACGGCTGTCCCATTGACATATTGCCATATTGCACACCCCCCGTGAAATAACCCATGGCCGTATTTCACGGCCCTGTGACGTTATCAAAACGGTGGTTTGTTTACATTTGAACGACATAGAAAGAAGCCGATTTAGCCCTTTTAAGCTCCCCCCACAATAATTTCGGTATTTTGAGTCGAAAAAGAAAAAAAATAAACACAAAGGTACACTCATTTAAGTCTGTTGAGTGGGTTATTTCACTTTTTGACCCTTGGGCTGCATTTCACTCGGCCTACGGCCTCGTGAATTACGGCCCAAGGTCAACTCGTGAAATAACCCAGTTAACAGACTGAAACTCGTGCACCTTTGACTATGTAGTAGATAACCTTTTATTGCCTGAACTCCAGTTGCCCAGGCAAGCATTGACCCCCAAGTGGAGGACAGGTAGTGTAGACGTGTGTAGTTGGAAGCATCAATCATCATTACAATCAGAAACCATGAGACTATACTCTGTGTATGCTTTATTAAATCTGCAAAATACTAATCCTTATAATCTTTCATCTGATATTCCACACAACGGGCAATCAGTATCTAATATTTAGTTCTCTGTCTTGGTGACTTTTAGCACAAACAGAAGGCCATCATGTGTGTGGTAGACATTGGGTATGATGGTCCTCTCCAACATCTGCCATTCTCATTCCATCTCAAGTTGTTTCATCAGGGGCTCCAGACGGTCCTTGTACTCTGCCACGTCAGTGAGATACTTCTCTGTGACAGATATCACTACAAGGCCACCTGTGTGAATACATAGTAAGGCACAATTAGTATGCATGTATTTATGTATATATGTATGTATGTATTTATCTATCTATATATCTATCTATAGATACATATATCTTTACATATGTCTATTTAGCTGACAATGTTACTAACTGTCAATAGATGTTATTCTTAGGCGGTCCATCTCTTTACCTGTAGATAACATTTAGGACGGAGTCATTTATTGCCAGCTTGTGGGGGGGGGGGCTTGGTGAATATAGGGGGGATCATAATAGAAAACTGGCACTCAGTGGGGGGGGGGCCAAAATTAGAAAACCCTCCATGCTGACAGGGGGGGGTCATAATAAAAAATGGTCCATTAAGATACTCGTGATTTAGAATGGTTCAGATAGATACTACATGTACTACTAGCACTCGATGGGCCTAATTCAAAGTGCCCCAGTCGGGAGCAGTAAGGTTATGACTCACAGTCAGAGACTTGTCCTTTGTATAGTTTGTGTAGAAGAGCAGTGGTTTCCCAAACAGCAAACAGTGGTCAATGACCCCTGTCCTTGGCTTGAGAAACCAACCTAAACATTGCACAATATATAACAAATGAAGGCATTAAATGCACCAATCACCAAATACTATATTCGCTGTTATTGTTATTAAGACAGTAGCTTATGGCTGGTAATCCCATTATCTATATTGAAAATGTCTTGATACCCTCACCTGTTTTAACACAGCGCACCATCTCAGGGAGACAGTCACATGTCATGTGGCCCTCTCCCATACTACCAGACACCACCAGAACATCATAGCTACCTGGAGTTGGTGAATGCACACATCACATGTCAAATATCGTGATTTCCTGCTTTAGTAAGGCATTAAGAGGCTTGGAATACCAAGTAAATATCATGAAGAAACTTTGTATTGCTGTTTCCCATGTGGGAAATGTTAAGTTAATATAGCTTTTAAATTAGACAAAATTACAAATTGAAACTTGTAGAGAAACTTGCACATACTTGTTTTCACTGATGGCTTCTCACATGGAAAGAATTCTTGAATGTAATTTCTGTAGACATTTTTCTGTCTTGCAACATTGAGCATTCCCTCAGAGGGGTCCAATGCATCAATGTTCTTGAAGCCATGAGTGTTTAACTATTGAACAAGAAAGTAGAAGATTTTCACCCATTCATAAATTGATCCTTATTCTTTCAAGTAGGCAAACGTTAAAGGCCAAATATGCGTGTGTGATATATAAAAGTCATAGTATTTTTTAGATACCTGAGGCATTCCATAGCGGAACATTGTTATCCAAGAATATATGATTATAGTCAATCATGCAAGAGTACTGGTTGCTCTATAGTAAGGAGTGACCCCAAGTTACCTTTTTCCCCACGAGCCCTGTTCCGGCAGCCACGTCCAACACTCTGACATCCCGTCTGTCTGACAGGTGCCTCACCACAGCAGCACCAACCTCTGTAGGACCTTTGTACTTTAAAACAACTCTCATCTGTAAACACAATTTAGAAACTACTATTCAGCATTCCATACAAAATCAAGTTATCTATATTTGATTTGATTCGTGCACATCTTCTTTTGAAATACTGAGATATGATCTGTTTATGTACAGTTTGATGTATGATTATGAGATATTACCTCTTCATAAGTTGAGTAGTTGTTGTTATACATTTGGATAAGTTCCACAGGTGATTCATATGGACCTAGGATCCTTTCCTGGTCCAGAAGAGCCTTTTTCTAAAAGGTCAACCCCATTGTCAATATTCATTGTGAACTTATTTCTGAAATAAAGTAAAGCTTTAATGTGACAAGGATCATAAGTCAAAACTAAGACTTGGAAGAGAATGGTGCAGTCATGATAATAGGTTAGGATGATCAGGTTTCTGCTGTAATGGCTTCGGGTTATGATGGCATTTCTGACACAAGTTTTGTAAGACGTGTATGCAATGGTGTCCAAAAAATGTGAGGAGCTCTAACTGTACTGTCTTCTTACATTGGGTAGCCGCAACTTCTTGCTTGTGAAATTCGACTTATCAAATATTCATTGCTGACATGATCATGTTTGCAGATTATTGAGGCGATCAATGAACAAGTTAGAGTAAACGATTTCAGTCACAGAGACTACCTTTTTATCCTCAGTGAGGGTTGATAGGTGTCTATAACAACACTCTATAAATATTAACATACTTCATATCCATGATTATACAGGATGCAACATAAATGTTTATCTAACACTTACCGCACAGCTCAAGTCAATGCAGCAATTGGTGAGAAATCCAGTGTATGAATCCTGAGCAGAGCGATGATCCCTATACATAGCTAGAACACTACTTTTTGTTCTGTATACAAACTTCATGGGGGTGTAAATCAAACCAGAGGTGAGCTGTGACCACGGGCACCAACTGGTGGTTTGTGTCAGAGTTAGTCAGTATATATATTACAACACTTTTTGTTCATAGGAAATTAACTAAAGCAGAGCAGAGCTGTCACATGAGGCTAGTCTGAGGCATAGGATACCAGTGTAGGTTGTGCACCCGGGCCGGTGACCGTGCACCATCAAAACATGGCTGCTACTCCCAGTCTCTAGTATAGTGACCAGGCCCCAGTCTGGCAGTCCGTAGTCATCCATTATTGAGGTACCCTGGTTGACGTGCCTGAGACCTACAGTTTCCAACTACAGCCCTAGAGGTCAGGTCATTTCACCATGGTGCCTATGGGTGGAACTACAGGTCTAAGAGCCTGTAATAGCTAATATAATAGTTACTACTAGCTCTGGAAGAGGCCACCAGTTGATGCCTGTGGCTGTGGCGAATATCTGCACAGCTGTGGGTATAGTTCCTGCAAAACTGATATCTATGCTTGTTTCTTCCTCTTAAGAACACTCTCTGTCCCATATTTCTTCTGCGTAAAATGGCCCTTTTTGTGAAAAAAACGCCTACTTTCCAGGTCAAATAACAGCCAGTTTCAACACTGACTTTTTCCTAACAGTGTCTATTATTGAAAGTCGTAATCTTGAAATGATGTTTTACATTTTGCAAACTATATCTATGTAAAATACCCTTTATATAATATAAATTACTTTATATTAGAGATCCCCTTTTTTTACAACACCATAGGAACACCCCCTTTATCTTGATTCCAGGGACATTGAAAGAGACATTGAAAGAGACATTGAAGAACAAGCATGGGTGTCACTTTTGTCTGAGAGTGTATACGTAAATAATCCTTATACTACCCCGCCATTGTTCTCTTTCATCATTTCACCACCCCCCTCCTCCACAACTAGCTGCCTATCTATGAAAAGACTGTGATACCTGTTAGCATTAATCGACCTTTAAATTCATCACCACATTTTCTCAAATTCAGAGTATATTCTCTGTTAGGATTGGCAGATCGAGTAGATTTGAACCCTGCAGTAATAGTTTGCCATGCACTAGATACTACTGAGTTCATAGGATATCAATACTATTTATCATACTATAAATAGGGTAAATTTCATTTTACTTGCTTATAGAGGCTGCTTATTCCAATTATGAGTATACACCTCCTCAATTATATCAACCATGACAAAGAGATCTAGGCCAGGCCTTAGCCTAGCCAACAGGGCATGGTGAAGGTCAGGTGAGAATATATAGACAGAGGTCCACGATAATCTGTCTGAACGACAGGTTTCTGCACGAGTAGGACCTTGGGACGTATCACACGAGGCCCAGCCGAGTGTGATGCGACCCAAGGTCTCACGAGTGGAGAAACCAGGAGTTCAGACTGATTTGAGTGGATCTTTGTGTTTATTTCATGTGAATGTTGATCAATTCCATTTTAAAACACCATTTAAAGATTGGTTTCACAATTATATCATGGAGAATGGAGCTGTCGAGAATGAGATTCAGTTTCTCCACGGGGGTGTGGAGAACGGCCCTTCCCATACAAAACAATGGTAAATTTGTTTCTCCACATGAAATGGATACCCAAGAGTAGTATAGTATGTATCGGAACGGGACTATAGTTAACTACTGTTTATTACTCAATCGACCTGCAGCCAATCAGAGGCCTCCATTTGGTCACGTGACCGGAAGTGACCTACTTAGGGGATTAGTGGTGACGTCACGTGACCTAGTTAGCCAATCAGAGGCCGCCATTTGGTCACGTGACCGGAAGTGACGTCATATGACCTACTTATGGACCGGAAGTGACGTCATATGACCTACTTAGGGGACCGGAAGTGACGTCATATGACCTAATTTAGGATCACGTGACCGGAAGTGACCTGATGAGTCACGTGACCGGAAGTGACGTCACATGACCTAATGGCCAACCGGAAGTGAGTGACCTCATTGAGGATCACGTGACCGGAAGTGACCTGATTGACCACGTGATCGGAAGAAGAAGAAGAAGAAGAAGAAGAAGAAGTTTTTTGTTTAGGAAGTGAGGGTCTTTAGGATCACGTGACTGGAAGTGACGTCGTCACATGAGTGACGCTTTAAGAGACTGCGCGACTTACTAGTGAAAGAAGACGTATGAAAATAAAAACACAACAATAATTTATTTTATTTTTTTTATTTATTTTTTTTCAATCTTGATAAATACTCTATTTTTTGAAAAGATGCACTCAATCAAGCAATAACACGCTTATTATTTTTTTTCATATCTCTAAAGGACTCGTTGTCACACCGTCAGAATGCACGCGACGCTTATAATACAAGTAGCGCACGCCGTCTTTCTCTATGGTGTAGGTGACCATTTTGTTTCGCACCACTTTGAAATTTCTATTTACAGCAATGAGAGTTTTTCGTTGGAGAAGAACATCCAAGAAGTCGTCTGGTTCCTTAGGGTTTTGTTTCTTCTGTACGCCTTTTGCACTCCATTTTTTGGATTTTCTTTCACCGGTGTCGCTGACTCGATCGTAGCAAATGTAAGTCTTAGGGTTGAGACTTAGGATCCCGTCACCTTCCCACTCCGCTTTCATAAGCCCCGAAGTTCTCAGATCGTGAAGGTACCGTCTCTCACAACATCCGCCGGGCGGCGGACACCATTCTCGCACTCTTTCCGTTTTTGTCTTCACGAAAAGCTCTAAGTGATCGTCGCACACCGCTGTCGGAAGCCACTTTCGTTTCTCTCTGAAGTATGTCTCTCTCAGGCGAGGTTTGACTAGGTCATCCAACGTGTCACCGCTGAGAGCCATGTAAAGACTGTTGGTGTCCATTTGACAAAGGGCATAATCGCGCCGATCGACGAATCTATCCAAGAAGTCGTATGTGAACTCTAACATTTTCAACTTCGCGTACTGGTATACCATGAACCCTATTTGAATAGGGAGGTTGTTCTTGACTGTTTTCGGTTGTAGTTCGACTTCAAACAGATCGGAACTCAACTCGGACGCCTTTTTGAAGCGCCACGAATTGGCCAATAGTTCGAACTTCCGACTGTCAGTGTATCTCACCGCCGTGTGTTTTTCTTTGTTGCAGATTGTTTTACCGTACGTAGCGTTTCCCATTAACTTGTAACAGTCTGACAGAATTTTCTCGTTCTCGTTCACGTCGCCACGTCTTCGCGCCGCCGTTACTTCGTCCGCGAAACCGGCAAAGGAGCGTTTAGGTAGGTATTCTACGACCAGCTGCACTTTGGTGACTATCAAACCGTGCTCTAAATACCACTTGAGAAGCGGCGTTCCCAAGAGAATATTTTTTCCGTGGTAACTCCCTATCAGACATCTCTGAGGCGTGTTCAACAGCTTTTCTTCCTGCGCAAAGTCTGACATGTGAGGTCCTATGTCCGATTTTGAAACGGTCACGTTCTTGAAAACGGGGGTCATTTCTTCGAAGTAGTCTCGTAGGTGAGGGGGCGTAGTGATGTCCACTTGAACTAAACCGAACATTTTCCCGTCTTTCACAGCGGAAAGGATGTCGCTCTCGCTCATCGCGTTTCGAGACACTTTCAAAGCGTCAACCTTCCAGCGTTGTTGGGAGGCCTTAACCCGCTCATCTCGACGCTTCATCTCTCTCCATTCGCACTCCCACACGACGGCCAGCTTGTAACCTAGCGCTTTCAAGTACGCGCTTACTCTAGTTGTTCTGTCGCGTCTCTCCTCCCTCAGTGAAGCGCACTGATATCGGTGCGACGGTATGCACTCGTGAGCGTGGAACCAACACCCGTGAAACTGGAAAACCGTATTAGAGGCCGCGTGAAACCCGTCCACGCGAATTCTCCGACAGCCTACAACCATCTCGCCGCCGTTCAAAGCGTGGCGCAGTTTCACGTCGCGGTCGTGCTCTACGAAGCGTAACCACTCCAAAGCGCTGTGAGAGTTTCTTTGCCTAATTTCGGGCTTGAACTTGGTCTCAGGTCGTCTCACCGCGTAATAGCCCGTGCAGTGCGCTTCGCTCATGCAGCGCAAGTACAGAGAGTTAGCGTCTAGTCCTAGGATGTGTTGGCACGGTCTCGCTTCTTCGCCGTACTTGTGCTCCCTTATCCGCGTGGTGCCCTTCTCGTGAAATCTATGGAAGATGATGGAAGGACTGCCGACTAGATTTTCTTTGATCAGAGCGTGGAGGACGGCGTCGAACTGGGGGAACGTTGTGAACGCGTCTTCTAGGTTTTGGAAGAGGAACCGTAAAGTCAAACCGGCGAGAGAAACTCCGTCTTTCAACATGTCAATGCCGCGATCTTGGAAAAATTTAGCGTGATTTTTCAGAGCTTCTATGAAAGGTTTGACGTCTTTGTTGTTGTAGTGGATCAAGTAATCTTCCATAGTTTGCATCTTCTCGTCGGACCAAACTTTCTGACATGCGGCGTAGTCGGATTCGGACATTTTGACGCCCGTCAGTTCGCTGTCAAAAGCCGATCTAGGTGGCAGCGTTCTGTTTGCCAGTTTCCTGGTAGACGTCATCCATTCGTAAGGAAAGTGACCTTTCTCTTCGTTCCTGGTGAAAGCTCGCAAATAGGTCGCGTAGTTGTAACCGGGTGCCAAATAGTTGACTACGTCCAAGAAAACCGTGTGCTGTGTGTAAACCGCCAAGTATTGATTGCTTCTCTTTATGACGCTGAATTCTTGGTTTCTTCGGTCTCAGGAGGCAAAGAACGAGTGAAGGCGTATTTTGATCAGGTTCAAGTCGTAACGCCCCGAGTTGAAGCCCACGACTGGAGCTTGACGGATGTATCTCAGAAGACGCTTCTTCAGTTGAACTAACGGGTGTCTGGTCTGAGCCGCAGCGAAGCCGCCTGGAGAAGGGGTGAATGTCGCCTCCTCCAGCAGGAGAGCTTCACCTATCGCCGCATCTAACTTCGCTAACGTCGGTCGGTAAAGTTCTAGCACAGCTTCCCCGATGACTTTGGCGTTCTCGTTTATGTGATTTAAAACTCGGTCCAACAAGGGGTCGGAATCTGCGTCGGATTCTCTGACGAAGCAGACGGGCCCCTCCCACCCCGGAAAGTCAGATGCGACGCTAGCCGACAAAGGGACGTGATCCCACAGCAGGGACACGTGTTCCGTCGACGGTTCTTTGCACGGTCTGAAGAAAGCCTCGAAATCGAAGGCGATCTTGTAAGGGTAGATTCCGGAATGTCCGTCGGGGGGAAAAATGGAGAAGTCTGCTAGCGCTTCGAAAATCGTTCTCGAATTTTGGTAGATGCCACCTACGTAGCGCAACTTGACTTGTCGGCAAGAGGAAAGCTGGTTCCTGTGTCTCTTCAGCAAGAACTCGTTGGTGAACGCCGCCTTACACTTGCAACATTCGTATATGCCCGCGTACGCGTTGAAGTCCGTGACGAGAGAGACGTGCAAACCGCCTTTCGCCGTCAGGTGTAGGTTGACTTTACCTCGGGCGGCCAGAGTTCTGGAAGGCGGTCTGATCAGAGTAACGCGTCTTCTCAACTTCCGCCCCGGCACTTGACGCGACGCGGTGTAGACCGCTATTTGTACGTCAAACAAGTTCTCTAACGCGGGTAAGTCGCGGATGTTCAGACCCGGAAAGGATTCAGGTGTGGCAGCGGGACAGAACTGACGTAACAAATCTGAAGCACGCTTGCTGGTGTTGTATAAGTGAAAGGAAATGCAGCGGAAGATGCAGAGGTTGTCCTTGTTGGGAAAATCTAACACGCCGCTTCTCTTTCCAACTCGACCGGCCTGAGTGATCCTACCGCCTATGGGGAATTCCCCCGGTCCCATGTAAACGCAAATGTTCAAATTGGTAGGAAAAAGAACGTGCCACTTGGTGTCAGCGTCGCAAAGTTTCCGTACTTCCTCGCAAGCGACGGTGTTTTCCATCTTTGAGAGGAGCTCTTCCAAAGTTTCTGAATTAGTTATAGTAGGGAGCGGTTGTATGAGAGTTGCGTTGTTCTGGGAGGCGTGAAAGAAGCGCAGTTTGCTCTTGTCTTCTCTGTGTTGTAAGAGTAAGCCTACCGAGAAACCCACTTTGTATCTGAATCTTTGTGTCAAGTGAATGCGAGGCATAGTATCTACAGCGTCACTCAACTCGCCGGTTGGTAGCCTGAAGTTTGTTACACTCACGCGAGTCCCGTGCATCCTGACGCCCGTTTGTATCGCAGGCCAATTCGCCGTGAACGTTTCCTCCCCGTTCGGTACAGCACGTATGCGCGGAGGGATGGTCACCCCGTCCAGAGATTCGCGTCGACAGGCGATCTTTCGGCAATCGCCTTCGCCGCATAGAGGGCAAAACTTAGGTATTACTCTACAACTTTCTACGTGTCTCTCGTGGTTGTACGGTCTTTTAAAAATTTTGAAACACTTTTCGCATACGTACTGCGTCATGTTTTTTCACTCAGTTACCAACTACTTAGCCGTCTAACTATCTATCTATCTATCAATCTATCTGTCTATCTATCTATCTATCAATCTATCTGTCTATCTATCTATCTATCTGTCTGCTGTCTGTGTATCCGTCTGTCTGTCTCATACAGCGTACGTCAAACGCTGTGTGTGTGCGCGCGTGAGCGTTGAGCGTCTCTCATTCCGAATCTATACCGAGATATTTGAGAATAATCTCTGTTTTGTCATCCAACTCTTTGAGCGCTCTGGCAGACAGCGTCACCCCCTGCTGTGTGGGTTTTTTGTCAGGACCTTCGTACTTGCGCACGTGGACGAGGTTCTTACCGCTGTAGTAGCTCACAGCTGCGTACACTTCGCCCTCCTCATCCAGCACTGCGAACCAGGGGGTGTGATTAGGTCTTCCTTGCGCGGCCGCTGTGTCGCGTATGCGCACCACTGCGCGGATATCGGCGATGCGTGATATTAGCTCGCGCAGCGCGTCGGCAGTGAAGTGCACTCGCTTGCTTCTGGTCAGAGACGCCTCTTTCACCTGGCCGTCTTTTGTGTAGCGCGGCCTCCTAGACAGTCTAGCCACGTCCTCCCAGATCTCCAGCGTCAAAGCCCCGTCTAAGCAGAACTCTAACCCGAGAAGACGGGAGAAGGGTTTCTCTGCTTCTTCTCGTCCATCTCGTTCTTTTTCTTGTATTTTTCTCTTCTTAGTAGGCCTTGTTGTTCTGGAACTCACCTTAGAACGTTTCAGACCCGCAAGAAGAGTAACACCATCAGCGTGAGCTGAATCAGCAGCAGAACCGATAACAGGAGCAGCGTCAGCACTGGTGGTATCCGAGACCTCGTTGTTGGAACAGAGCAGCCACACGCCGTCGGTGCTGAGTGTAGCGGTAGAAGATGAAGCGCCGCCGCCCTCGTAAGGTGGCGGTGAGGGCAGTCGACACGGACCGGACGCGCTACCAGTGGAAGTGAGGTCGAAAGCTGGGGAAGAGGGGAGCCGAAAAAACGTACCGTCCGCCCCTTTCCCTTCAGGTTCTTCGTACGCCTCGTCGTCAGCGTCGTTCTCTGTCTCACCCTGTTGCTGCTGCTCCTCCTCCTCCTCTTCTTCTTGGTTTAGGGGCTGAGTGTCCGAATAGCTGTAACTCTCAGCGCGAGCGGCGTCGAGGGCGTCGGTCGGTAGTGGTGGAGGAGAGGGGCTGTGCAACGTGCGGCAGGTCATCAAAATCATCAACAGTAGTGGGGAGGTAAAAACCCGGTTGCCAGTACTGCGCTGTGCCAGGAGCGTTGTCGTCAGTAGTAGTAGCGGTAGCAGCAGGTGCAGCAGAAGCAGCAGCAGCAGCAGCAGCAGCAGACGCAACAGTAGCAGGCGCAGCAGCCTCAGCAGGCGCAGCCGTAGCAGGCGCAGCAGTAGCAGGTGCAGCAGCAGCAGCAGCAGCAGCCGCAGCCCGAGGATCACCAGCAGCAGCAGCAGCAGCAAGCGGAGCGGCAGTAGCAGCGGCAGCACGCTTAGCAGCAACGTGTACCGTCGCGTACACTCTAAAGAACGCTTCTACCTAGTTCAATAAGTCACTTCCAGTCGCTCGTAAAACAATAAAAATGAAAAAAAAACTTATATCGTAGTGTTTTTTATTAGTTTACCGAAACCTCCTCCTTCTCCTCCTCCTCTCCATCTCCTCCTCCTCCTCCTCTCCTTATCCTCCTCCTCCTCCTCCTCCTCCTCCTCCTCCAAAAAAAAAAAAATGACATTTTAAAGCGCGTGACCCCTTAAAGACGCTCATCTCTTCATTAAGTCGCATGACGTCACTTCTTCTTCTTCTTCTTCTATTTCTTCTTCTTCAATGAGGTCACTCACTTCCGGTTGGCCATTAGGTCATGTGACGTCACTTCCGGTCACGTGACTCATCAGGTCACTTCCGGTCACGTGATCCTAAATTAGGTCATATGACGTCACTTCCGGTCCCCTAAGTAGGTCATATGACGTCACTTCCGGTCCATAAGTAGGTCATATGACGTCACTTCCGGTCACGTGACCAAATGGCGGCCTCTGATTGGCTAACTAGGTCACGTGACGTCACCACTAATCCCCTAAGTAGGTCACTTCCGGTCACGTGACCAAATAGAGGCCTCTGATTGGCTGCAGGTCGATTGAGTAATAAACAGTAGTTAACCATAGTCCCGTTCCGATACATACAATACTACTCCCAAGTCCTCATATCAGGACACATCCAGTGAACAAACACACTGTCGTATAACATCATCGAGTAAATAAGTTTTAGTTCTCTAAACTACAGACGCCCAGGAGGGCATTGACACCAATATGGAGACTATATACTGTATGCTTTCTTTATTAAATCTACAATTTACTAATCCTTATCATCTTTTATCAAATATTCCACACAACGGGCAATCAATATCTAATATTTAGTTCTCTGTTTTGGTTACTTTGAGGACAAACAGAAGGCCATCATGGGTGTGGTAGACATTGGGTATGATGGCCCTCTCCAAGATCTGCCATTCTCCTTCCATCTCGAGTTGTTTCATCAGCGGCTCCAGACGGTCCTTGTAATCTGCCACATCAGTGAGATACTTCTCTGTCACAGATATCACTACAAGGCCACCTGTGAGAATACATAGTAAGGCACAATTAGTATGTATGTATGTATGTATGTATGTATGTATGTATCTATCTATCTATCTATCTCTATATCTATCTATAGATACATATATCTTTACATCTATAGATCTATTTAGCTGGCGATGTTACCAACTGCCAATCTATGTATCTTTCAAGCGATCCATCTCTCTATCTCTCCAGATAACATTCCAAATGTAAGCTACCAGCAGGGACTGGCAAAACTTAACAAAACCCAAGTTCAAGGACATGTGGTTGCTACCAGAGCCTTCCTTTTGAAGGGTTTGGACAGGAGAGTACCACAGTGTCTGCTTTTCCACGTTAGTTACTCCACCACATACCAGGGGACCTCATGTACTTCTTATGAGATCGCACCTGGCTTATTAACAATTTGGATGTTGCTATTCTAGCCAAAAACAGCGAGAACAGAGTTCAGCTTGAGTTGTATGCAGAGGTATGAAAAAGGTGTACTTTTGCAGATAAAAGTGGTTGATGTGTTGGAACGAAGCCACACTTCATAAGTTCATAATGAATACCTAGAATGGTACATTTCCAGAACGGCTTGGATCGATACTACATGTACTACTAGCACTTGGTGAGCCTGATCCCGAGTACTCTAGTCGGGGACAATAAGGGTGTGACTCACAGTCAGAGACTTGTCCTTTGTATAGTTTGTATAGAAAAGCAGTGGTTTCCCAAACAGCAAACAGTGGTCAACGACCCCTGTCCTTAGCTTGAGAAACCAACCTAAACATTACACAATATATAACAAATGAAGGCATTAAAAGCGCCAATCATCACAAACTCAAATACTATCTTCGCTGTTATTGTTATTAAGACAGTAGCTTATGGCTGGTAATCCAATTATCTATATTGAAAATGTCTTGATACCCTCACCTGTTTTAACACAGCGCACCATCTCAGGGAGACAGTCACATGTCATGTGGCCCTCTCCCATACCACCAGACACCACCAGGACATCATAGCTGCCTGGAGTTGGTGAATGCACACATCACATGTCAAATATGGTGATTTCCTGCTTTAGTTAGGCATAAAGAGGCTTGGAATACCAAGTAAATATCATGAAGAAACTTTGCATTGCTGTTTTCCATCTGGGAAATGTTAAGTAAATATAGCTTTTAAGTTAGACAAAATTACAAATTGAAACTTGTAGAAAAACTTGCACATACTTGTTTTCACTGATGGCTTCTCACATGGAAAGAATTCTTGAATGTAATTTCTGTAGACATTTTTCTGTGTTGCAATTTTCAGCATTCCCTCAGAGGGGTCAAGTGCATCAACGTTCTTGAAGCCATGAGTGTTTAACTATTGAACAAGAAAATAGAAGATTTTAACCCATTTGTAAATTGATCCTTAGTCTTTCAAATAGGCAAACGTTAAAAGCTAAATATGCATGTGTGATATATAAAAGTCATAGTATTTTTTAGATACCTGAGGCATTCAATAGCGGAACATTTTTATCCAAGAATATATGATTATAGTCAATCATGCAAGAGTACTGGTTGCTCTATAGTAAGAAGTGACCCCTAGTTACCTGTTCCCCCACCTGGCCTGTTCCGGCAGCCACATCCAACACTCTGACATCCCGTCTGTCTGCCAGGTACCTCACAACGGCAGCACCCACCTCTGTAGGACCTTTGTACTTTAAAACAACTCCCATCTGTAAACATGTAACTAAAATTCAGTGTTCCCGAGCAAGTCAAATGTCTGTATTTGATTTGATTCATACATATCTTCTTTTAAAATACTGGGATATCGTCTGTTTATCTAAGGTTTGAGACTCAACATACTCAACGTAATAAGCGCCACTCATTTTGAGTGTAAATAGGATAGGCGATTTAAAATGGTTCGGATCGATACTACATGTACTACTAGCACTCGATGGGCCTAATTCAAAGTGCCCCAGTCGGGAGCAGTAAGGTTATGACTCACAGTCAGAGACCAGAGCAGTGGTTTCCCAAACAGCGAACAGTGGTCAATGACCCCTGTCCATAGCTTGAGAAACCAACCTAAACATTACACAATGTATAACAAATGAAGGCATTAAAAGCACCAACCATCACAAACCTAAATACTATCTAGGATAGTACCACATTGTTACATAATAGCATATATGGAAACTATACTTAGATGATTGGCCCTATTCATAGATTTTGATACATTGTACCATTATGACCATCCCTCCTCCAGGGTTCCCTATCTCTCCTCCAGGGTCCCCCACCCCTCCTCCAGTGTCCCCTATCCCTCTTCCAGGGTCCCCTACTCCTCCTCTGGGGTCCCCTATCCCTCCTCCAGTGTCCCCATCCCTCCTCCAGGGTCCCCCACCCCTCCTCCATCTCAACCTTTCCCCTCCTGCAGGTCCCCTATTTCTCCCCTATTTGTACCTCCAAGTTCCTCATCCCTCCTCCAGGGTCCCCCATCCCTCCTCCAGTGTCCCACATCCCCATGTATTACAAACCCAACTGATGGTATCAGATGCTACCTCCAGGGTGACTCCTTTATTTAGGCTGACCATCAGTCCCAGGTCTTCCTATCCAACTTATATCCTGCTTGATCATCTCTTTGTCTCTCTATCTCTTCTAAATGTTTCAAACTGAGTATTTTCCATACCGATTGTGCATGTTTTAATGTTACCTCCAGGGTCTTATGCATTCCTCCAGGCATCCCAATTTTACCACATGGTCTTAATCCTTCTTCCATTATGCCACATACCTACCCATTCAAATGTAGTTTTCCACTTTTGGCATCACTAAATGTGCTAAGACACCCTACTTTGTGGTAGTCTGTCTGTCAGCAGAGAGCCAGTCCCAAATCACAGTTTCATATGCCAGATGCACTCCCCATATTGAACATTTCAAATCCATTTTTCTCAGCTTCTAATCAAGTTAGAAACAAAAATAAAACTGATTTGGAATACCTATAGCATACTGCAACAGATATAACGGGAGTAAAAATTGTTTTAGGGTTTAATCTTTTTTTGGCCTGTCCCTACCATAGTACGTAGATAAACCTATGCTTGATAGTTACTGACAAACTCTGGAAGAAGCCACCAGTTGGTGCCTGTGGCAGAAATCTCCGCAGCTGTGAATATGGCAGGTTCATGGAGGCAGGCCTGCCTGGTCCCTGCACTAGGGGGGAGATTTAGGGGGGGGCGGACCCCGCGTGCGCCCCCCACCCCTATTTTTTGGTACATTTTAATGTGACAATTTCCAATACCCCCAGTACATTGCCTATTTCACGCCCCCCCCCCCCTTTTCCAAAATCCTGGATACGCCCCTGGCACTTATGCTTGTGTACTCTGTTTAAAACACCCTCTGTCCCACGTCGTTTTTTAGGTACAAAATGACCTATTTTTCTGGAAAAATGCATGTATACTTTTCCAGGTCAATTTTTTCTATTATTGAAAGTGATAATCTTGAAATGATGTGTTACTTTGTAACAGCCTATATCTATGTAAAATACCCTTTATATAATTTTAATGACTATATGAAATAGATCCCCTTTTTCACAGTATCCTATATTTAACACCCCTTTTATCTTGTTTCCAAAGACATTTGAAAAGAGGGGAAAACACCCTAACTACTTGTTTTGAAGAACGAGCATAGTGTCACTTTTGTCTGAAAGTGTGTACATACGTAATCCTCTTACTATCCCCCCCTTGTTCTACCTCATTATTTCATCTTTTCCCTCTTCCACCCCCAGCGAGAAGAGAGTGATAGTATTAATTGACTCTGGAATTCATCACCATATGTTCTCAAATGCAGAGTATACACTCAGTTAGTATTAGCAGATTGAGTAGATTCACCCAACCCCTCCGCCCTATAAATTTGTTGTCATGCTCTAGATACTTCAGTGGATATCATTACCATTTCTAAAGGGCAAACTGTAAACACTGTCCTCCAAACATCTAGTACACAGTCCCACATCTAGTACACAGTCCTACATCCAGTACACAGTCCTACATGAGTATACACCTCCTCAATTATATCAACCATGACAAAGAGATCTAGGCCAGGCCTTAGCCTAGCCAACAGGACATGGTGAAGGTCAGGTGAGAATATATACCCAAGTCCTCATATCAGGATACATCCAGTGAACAAACACACTGATATATAACATCATCGAGTAAATAAGTTTTAGTTCTCTAAACTACAGACGCCCAGGAGAGCATTGACACCAATATGGAGACTATATATACTGTATGCTTTCTTTATTAAATCTACAAAGTACTAATCCTTATCATCTTTTATTAAATATTCCACACAACAGGCAATCAATATCTAATATTTAGTTTTCTGTTTTGGTTACTTTGAGCACAAAGAGAAGGCCATCATGGGTGTGGTAGACATTAGGTATGACCGCCCTCTCCAACATCTGCCATTCTCCTTCCTCCTCAAGTTGTTTCATCAGGGGCTCCAGACGGTCCTTGTACTCTGCCACATCAGTGAGATACTTCTCTGTCACAGATATCACTACAAGGCCACCTGTGTGAATACATAGTAAGGCACAATTAGTATGTATGTATGTATGTATGTATGTATGTATGTATTTAGCTATCTATATATCTATCTATAGATACATATCTCTTTACATATATCTATTTAGCTGACAATGTTACTAACTGTCAATAGATGTATTTCTTAAGCGGCCCATCTCTTTACCTGTAGATAACATTTAGGACGGAGTCATTTATTGCCAGCTTGTGGGGGCGGGGCTTGGTGAATGTAGGGGGGATCATACTAGAAAACAGGCACTCAGTGGGGGGGGGCAGAATTAAAAAACCCTCCATGCTGACGGGGGGGGGGTCATAATAAAAAATGGTCCATTTAGATACTCGCGATTTAGAATGGTTCGGATAGATACTACATGTACTACTAGCACTCGATGGGCCTAATTCAAAGTGCCCCAGTCGGGAGCAGCAAGGTTATGACTCACAGTCAGAGACTTGTCCTTTATATAGTTTGTATAGAAAAGCAGTGGTTTCCCAAACAGCAAACAGTGGTCAACAACCCCTGTCCTTAGCTTGAGATACCAACCTGCCAATTACACAATATAAAACAAATGAAGGCATTAAAAGCACCAATCATCACAAACCCAAATACTATGTTCGCTGTTATTGTTATTAAGACGGTAGCTTATGGCTGGTAATCCAATTATCTATATTGAAAATGTCTTGATACCCTCACCTGTTTTAACACAGCGCACCATCTCAGGGAGACAGTCACATGTCAAGTGGCCCTCTCCCATACCACCAGACACCACCAGAACATCATAGCTACCTGGAGTTGGTGAATGCACACATCACATGTCTAATATGGTGTTTTCCTGCTTTAGTAAGCAATAAGAGGCTTGGAATATCAAGTAAATATCATGAAGAAACTTTGTATTGTATTGCTTTTTCCCATGTGGGAAATGTTAAGTAAATATAGCTTTTAAATTAGACAAAATTACAAATTGAGACTTGTAGAAAAACTTGCACATACTTGTTTTCACTGATGGCTTCTCACATGGAAAGAATTCTTGAATGTAATTTCTGTAGACATTTTTCTGTCTTGCAACATTGAGCATTCCCTCAGAGGGGTCCAATGCATCAATGTTCTTGAAGCCATGAGTGTTTAACTATTGAACAAGAAAGTAGAAGTTTTTCACCCATTCATAAATTGATCCTTAGTCTTTCAAGTAGGCAAACGTTAAAGGCCAAATATGCGTGTGTGATATATAAAAGTCATAGTATTTTTTAGATACCTGAGGCATTCCATAGCGGAACATTGTTATCCAAGAATATATGATTATAGTCAATCATGCAAGGGTTGCTCTATAGTAAGCAGTGACCCCAAGTTACCTGTTCCCCCACGAGCCCTGTTCCGGCGGCCACGTCCAACACTCTGACATCCCGTCTGTCTGACAGGTGCCTCACCACAGCAGCACCAACCTCTGCAGGACCTTTGTACTTTAAAACAACTCTCATCTGTAAACATAATTTAGAAACTACTATTCAGCATTCCATACTAAATCAAATTATCTATATTTGATTTGATTCATGCACATCTTCTTTTGAAGTACTGAGATATTATCTGTTTATGTACAGTTTGATGTATGATTATGAGATATTACCTCTTCATAAGTTGAGTAGTTGTTGTTATACATTTGGATCAGTTCCGCAGGTGATTCATATGGACCTAGGATCCTTGTGATCCATGTGATGTGACAAGGATCAACAAGTCAAAACTAAGACTTGGAAGAGAATGGTGCAGTCATGATAATAGGTTAGGATGATCAGGTTTCTGCTGTAATGGTTTCGGGTTATGATGACATTTCTAACACAAGTTTTGTAAGACGTGTATGCAATGGTGTCCAAAAAATGTACCGTCTTCCTATCTTGGGGAGCCGCCACTTCTTAATTGTGCAATTTGACTCATCAGATATGCATTGGTGACATGATCATGTTTGCAGAGTATTGAGACGATCAATAACCAAGTTAGAGTAAATGGTTTCAGTCACAGAGACTACCATTTTATCCTCAGTGAGGGTTGATAGGTATCTATAACAATACTCGATATATTAACATACTTCAGATCCATGATTATACAGAATGCAACATGAATGTTTATCTAACACTTACAGCACAGCTCAAGTCAATGCAGCAATTGGTGAGAAATCCAGTGTATGAACCCTGAGCAGAGCGATGATCCCTATATATAGCTAGAACACTGCTTTTTGTTCTCTATACAAACTACATGGGGGTGTAAATCAAACCAGACGTGAACTGTGACCACAGGCACCAACTGCTGGTTTGTGTCAGAGTTAGTGAGAAACTATTAGGAATAGGGTAAATGTCAGACAGTCCATTAGACTAAGGGCGGTATATTGAAGACAGGGGGTTGCAGAATTGGCTGACCTTGCCCTCTGGTCGCAACTGCTCATTTGCATATACTTTTACACTTTTTGTTCTAAAGGAAATGTACTATCAGGAAAGCGAAAATCGCCAAAATATGTACAGCGCAAAATTAAGTACGTTTACAGTACCCGGTCAAAGATGTCATCCGGTCAAAGACGTCACCTGGTCAACATTTATCCAATTGTTACAAAGTCGTTAGACTGAGCCTAATATACAATAAATGAAGGCATGCATTTAAAGCACCAATCGTCACAAACCCAAATACTATGTTCGTTGTTACTGACGGTAGCTTATGGCTGTCAATCCTATATAGAAAATGTTTTGATACTCCCACCATGTTTTAGCTATTGAAATGGAGAAAACTATACAATAGGCCCAAAATTTAAAAAAGTCAGCCCAGATTTAGTATTAATCGTCTAATCAGTGTATGAATATTATATATGGCCGTTTCACCCCCATAACCCTCCACTGTTTACATGGTACCAATAACATATTTAGCTTGGACTATAAACAAACACCTCCAGATTACTATGATCCCAAAGGAGCAGACATTTGATACTTTTACCCCCACCCTGAGGATTGAATTCCGAAAAATAACAAATTTTCTGAGGGACTATTTGGCCACTTTACCCGGAAGTGGCGTATTTAGGGTGGTACCACCTTGTTCTACCTTATTATTTTACCTTTTCCCTCCTCCACCCCCAGCGAGAAGAGAGTGATAGCATTAATTGACTCTCAAAATTCATCACCATATTTTCTCAAATGCAGAGTATACACTCGGTTATTATTAGCAGATTGAGTAGATTCACCCAACCCCTCCGCCCTATAAATTTGTTGTCATGCTCTAGATACTTCAGTGGATATCATGACCATTTCTAAAGGGCAAACTGTAAACACCGTCCTCCCAACATCTAGTACACTGTCCTACATCCAGTACACAGTCCTACATCCAGTACACTGTCCTACATCTGAGACACAGTCCTACATGAGTATGCACCTCCTTAGTTATACCCACCATGACAAAGGGATCTAGGCCAAGCCCTGGTCTAGGTGACGGGGCATGGTGGAGGTCAGGTGAGAATATATCAGTCTGCCCACAGTAGAAAACTTATCAGGGCACATCTAGTGAAAATCTTTTGAAGATCACACCCTGGAAATAGTTTATAAACTGAAATATAACTCCATTTATTTTTTATCAAATACGGCTGTCCCATTGACTAAACCAAAGAACGCCATATTGCACACACCCCGTGAAATAACCCATGGCCGTATTTCACGGCCCTGTGACGTCATCAAAACGGTGGTTTGTTTACATTTGAACGACATAGAAAGAAGCCGATTCAGCCCTTTTAGGCTCCCCCCCACAATAATTTCGGTATTTTGAATCGAAAAAAATAAAAAATAAACACAAAGGTACACTCATTTAAGTCTATTGAGTGGGTTATTTCACTTTTTGACCCTTGGACTGCATTTCACTCGGCCTACGGCCTCGTGAAATACGGCCCAAGGTCAACTCGTGAAATAACCCAGTCAACAGACTGAAACTCGTGCACCTTTGACTATGTAGTGGATAACCTTTTATTGCCTGAACTCCAGATGCCCAGGTGGGCATTGACCCCCACATGGAGGACAGGTAGTGTAGACGTGTGTATTTGGAAGCATCAATCATCATTACAATCAGAAACCATGAGACCATACTTTGGGTATTCTTTATTAAATCTGCAAAATACTAATCTTACAATCTTTCATCTGATATTCCACACAACGGGCAATCAGTAACTGATATTCAGTTCTCTGTTTTGGTGACTTTGAGCACAAACAGAAGGCCATCGTGGGTGTGGTAGACATTGGGTATGATGGTCCTCTCCAACATCTGCCATTCTCCTTCCATCTCAAGTTGTTTCATCAGGGGCTCCAGACGGTCCTTGTACTCTGCCACGTCCGTGAGATACTTCTCTGTGACAGATATCACTACAAGGCCACCTGTGTGAATACATAGTGAGACACAATTAGTATGTATGTATGTATGTATTTATCTATCTATCTCTATATCTATCTATAGATACATATATCTTTACATCTATAGATCTACTTAGCTGGCAATGTTACCAAGTGTCAATCTATGTATCTTTCAAGCGATCCATCTCTCTATCTCTCCAGATAACATTCCAATTGTAAGGTACCAGTAGGGACTGCCAAAACTTAACAAAACCCAATTTCAAGGACATGTGGTTGCTAACAGAGCCTTCCTTTGGAAGGGTTTGGACACGAGAGTACCACAGTGTCTGCTTCTCCATGTTAGTTATTCCACCACCTACCAGGGGACCTCATGTAGTTCTTATGAGATCGCACCTGGCTTATTAACAATTTGGATGTTGCTATTCTAGCCAAAAACAGCGTGAACAGAGTTCAGCTTGAGTTGTATGCAGAGGAATAAAAAAGGTGTACTTTTGCAGATAAAAGTGGTTGATGTGTTGGAACAAAGCCCCACTTCATAAGTTCATAATGAATATAGAATAGTACATTTCCGGAACGGCTCGGATCGATACTACATGTACTACTAGCACTTGGTGGGCCTGATCCAGAGTGCTCTAGTTGGGGTGTGACTCACAGTCAGAGACTTGTCCTTTGTATAGTTTGTATAGAAAAGCAGTGGTTTCCCGAACAGCAAACAGTGGTCAAAAACCCCTGTCCTTAGCTTGAGATACCAACCTGCCAATTACACAATATAAAACAAATGAAGGCACTAAAAGCGCCAATCATCACAAACCCAAATACTATGTTCGCTGTTATTGTTATTAAGACAGTAGCTTATGGCTGTTAATCCAATTATCTATATTGAAAATGTCTTGATACCCTCACCTGTTTTAACACAGCGCACCATCTCAGGGAGACAGTCACATGTCATATGGCCCTCTCCCATACCACCAGACACCACCAGAACATCATAGCTACCTGGAGTTGGTGAGTGCACACATCACATGTCAAATACGGTGATTTCCTGCTTTAGTTAGGCATTTAGAGGCTTGGAATACCAAGTTTATATCATGAAGAAACTTTGTATTGCTGTTTCCCATGTGGGAAATGTTAGGTAAATTTAGTTTTTAAATTAGACAAAATTACAAATTGAAACTTGTAGAGAAACTTGCACATACTTGTTTTCACTGATGGCTTCTCACATGGAAAGAATTCTTGAATGTAATTTCTGTAGACATTTTTCTGTGTTGCAACATTGAGCATTCCCTCAGAGGGGTCCAATGCATCAATGTTTTTGAAGCCATGAGTGTTTAACTATTGAACAAGAAAATAGAAGATTTTAACCCATTTGTAAATTGATCCTTAGTCTTTCAAATAGGCAAACGTTAAAAGCTAAATATGCGTGTGTGTGATATAAAAGTCATAGTATTTTTTAGATACCTGAGGCATTCAACAGGGGAACATTTTTATCCAAGAATATATGATTATAGTCAATCATGCAAGAGTACTGGTTGCTCTATAGTAAGAAGTGACCCCTAGTTACCTGTTCCCCCACCTGGCCTGTTCCGGCAGCCACGTCCAACACTCTGACATCCCGTCTGTCTGCCAGGTACCTCACAACGGCAGCACCCACCTCTGTAGGACCTTTGTACTTTAAAACAACTCCCATCTGTAAACATGTAACTAAAATTCAGTGTTCCCGAGCAAGTCAAATGTCTGTATTTGATTTGATTCATACATATCTTCTTTTAAAATACTGGGATATGGTCTGTTTATCCAAGGTTTGAGACTCAACATACTCAACGTAATAAGCGCTCTGGGCACTTAAAAATCATTTTGAGTGTAAAAATCAAATATCCTTTCATACAGACTATTGCCCCCCCCCTTTGTAGCCTCCACAGGGCTTCTATTCACCCCCTTGCCTTCATACTGCGCTTGGCTTTAACAGCTGCACAGGTGTGAAGTGCTTTACACTGTAAAAAGTTGTTGTTCGTGAAGAGCAATTTGTGCAGAACTATACAGTACTTTAGCTGTAAAAGATGATACAGCAACGTATGCTGTACATGTACAATTCTGTTAATGTAGATGCAGGTTCGAATCCCATAACCAGCAACCAGAGGGAGAGAGCGTAGAGAGGTTGGAGGGAGTACCACACTCCACAGCTCCAAGGACGTTTTTTCACTTATACTCTATCCGCTATCAACACATAGAATGAGAAAATGGTATATAGCCGTCTCTTGATGAGAAATTTATATAATTCATGATGTTCATTTGTCATTGGCATCAGCAGCTCCACAAATATGACCTGATCATTTCAAAAGCCTGTTGATACAGGTTACATATTATAAGTGGCTGTCCCGCTAGCTCAGTCGGTAGAGCAGGGGATGTTGTAGTCGAACGGGTTACAGGTTCAAGTCCTGACGGGGAATACTGAAAGAAACTACATTTCTCCTGATACAGTTTTTAAAGTAAAACTTTTTGGTACACCGAAATGTTACTTTTGAAAATATGCTGATAAAACCAGTCCATCTTTATAATCTTCAGCAAAGATGGTCAGAAAAACATAGGCCATCAAGATTACACTCCAACTAATGGCAGTTCAGTACTTATAATAAAGTACATTACTGCAATAGGGTAATTTTTATATCAACCCTTAAACCCGCAGATCCTACTGCACGTCCAGAAATAGTCAGAGTGCAGTCGGGACAGGTACTTCTAAAACCAACCTCTTTACCATTCACACCTAAGTAGGAGGTGTTTCAATGCACCTGACATGCAGGATTCACTGGTGTAGTGGTCATGGTTCGGGACTATGGATAGGAAGCTGGGGGTTCAAATCGCCAAGATGCCCAATGTTGAATAAACATGTACCTGCTTTAGAACTCTTATTTTCTATAAACATTTTAAAACATTATATATGGATGTAGCCTATTTGTGAATAGTTCTTTTCCTTGAGGCAATGTTCATGTAACATTTTGTAATGTTTTGGGTATAGAACCTGAATGACTAGAAATGGTTCAGGTTCGGGTCTACAGTAGATTCTGCCGTAGGTATACAGCAGAATTTACTGGAACCAAAGTTGCCCCCAATATTCGCTGTACAGGAACACTACTTACTTCTAACAGTATATGTCACACAAAGGTGTGTTAAGAAGCAACAAAATATGAGGAGAACATTTTTAAAAAACATCTGATAAGGGGGACACTTATTAGGGGGAGGGCGCCTTTTACGTCAAACAAGGTGGTACGATTATGTGATATTACCTCGTCATAAGTGGAGTAGTTGTCGTTATACATTTGGATAAGTTCCGCAGGTGATTCATATGGAACTAGGATCTTTTCCTGGTTCAGAAGAGCCTTTTCTAAAAGGTGAACCTCATTGTCAGTATTCATTGTGGATTTATTTCTAAAATGAAGCAAAATTTAAACATGAAACATAGATAATGATCATAAGTCAAAAGCAAAACTAGGAAGATGAATGTTCATTTAACACTTACCGCTCAGCTCAAGTTAATGTATTAGATGCAGTCGTTGGTGTAAAATCCAGTGTATGATTCCTTAACAGGGTGATGATCCCTATATACAGCTAGAACACAGCTTTTTGTTATCTATACAGCTATAGTTTGTATAGAGAACAGTGTTCTAGCACTGGGATGTATATCAAACCAGCCCTCAGCTGTTGTCATAAGTGTCAGTCGGTAGCTAATAGGGTAAATGTCTGTAGTGCATAGACCACCATAATGTATGAGCCCCACCTGCTTGAGACCTGCAGTTCCAACTGTAGCCACTTGAAGTAAGGGAGTGTTCATTTATTTGTTACAGGGGGGGGGGTAAAAATTTCTGACCCCTCCTGAGGGGGGGGCATAAAGAATTCTGACCTCTTGAGGAGGGGTGTAAAAATTTAAGCCCCTTTTCAGCAAAAAAGCCAGCGCGTTACTATAGTTCAAAGAGGGGGCGTGAAAGGTTCAACGCGCTCTCGAGGGGGGGGCGCAAAGAATTTTAACGCCTCCGTGCAAAAGCTGCTCACCACCCCCCTGTAATAAATAAATGAACACTCCCTAAGGTCATTTCACCCTGTTACTACAGCCATAGTACGTAGATAAACCTATGCTTGATAGTTACTGACAAACTCTGGAAGAAGCCACCAGTTGGTGCCTGTGGCAGAAATCTCCGCAGCTGTGAATATGGCAGGTTCATGGAGGCAGGCCTGCCTGGTCCCTGCACTGGGGGGGGGGGATTTAGGGGGGCGGACCCCGCGTGCGCCCCCCCCTATTTTTTTGTACATTTTAATGTGACAATTTCCAATACCCCCAGTACATTGCCTATTTCACGCCCCCCCCCCTTTCCAAAATCCTGGATACGCCCCTGGCACTTATGCTTGTGTCCTCTGTTTAAACACCCTCTGTCCCACGTAGTTTTTTAGGTACAAAATGACCCATTTTTCTGGAGAAATGCATGTATACTTTTCCAGGTCAATTTTTTCTATTAGGGAGTTTTAGCAGGCTCTACGTAGACGTACACGTAGCCGTACGTAGCGTGTCACCTAGCAACCCTTCTAGTGACGTCAGCAGTTTGTGTGGTCTTTGCTACGTCCAGTGCCAGCTACGTACGTCATAGACGTGGCAAAGCCGTTTGCTACGTTCAACACTACGTATCTATATAACTCAAGATTGAGTCAACAGATCGTAATAAAATTAAAGCACAGTCATCTTCAGGTATAGATGGATGTGCTCCATGAAAATCGTAAAGATTGAGATAAGAGAACATATTGAAAAACTTTGTCAAACATAACACTACGTTTGCTACGTCACTATCGCCCACGGCAGTGTGTGTTTGCTAAAACTCATTTAGCTTCCATACGTAGTGGACCACGTAGCTCTCTCCACGTGTACGTGTACGTGTACGTTCTGCCTGCTAAAACTCTCTATCATTAAAAGTGATAATCTTGAAATGATGTGTTACTTTTCAACAGCCTATATCTATGTAAAATACCCTTTATATAATTTTAATGACTACATGAAATAGATCCCCTTTTTCACACCTATATTTAACACCCCTTTTATCTTGTTTCCAAAGACATTTGAAGAGAGGGGAAAACACCCTAACTTCTTGTTTTGAAGAACGAGCATAGTGTCACTTTTGTCTGAAAGTGCGTACATACATAATCCTCTTACTATCCCCCCCTTGTTCTACCTCATTACTTCACCTTTTCCCTCTTCCACTCCCAGCGAGAAGAGAGTGATAGCATTAATTGACTCTGAAATTCATCACCATATTTTCTCAAATGCAGAGTATACACTCAGTTAGTATTAGCAGATTGAGTAGATTCACCCAACCCCTCTGCCCTATAAATTTGTTATCATGCTCTAGATACTTCAGTGGATATCATGACCATTTCTAAAGGGCAAACTGTAAACACTGTCCTCCCAACATCTAGTACACAGTCCTACATCCAGTACACTGTCCTACATCCAGTACACAGTCCTACATCCAGTACACAGTCCTACATCTAGTACACAGTCCTACATCCAGTACACAGTCCTACATCCAGTACACAGTCCTACATCTAGTACACTGTCCTACATCCAGTACACTGTCCTACATCCAGTACACAGTCCTACATCCAGTACACAGTCCTACATCTAGTACACAGTCCTACATCTAGTACACTGTCCTACATCCAGTACACTGTCCTACATCCAGTACACAGTCCTACATGAGTATACACCTCCTCAATTATATCAACCATGACAAAGAGATCTAGGCCAGGCCTTAGCCTAGCCAACAGGGCATGATGAAGGTCAGGTGAGAATAAATACCCAAGTCCTCATATCAGGACACATCCAATGAACAAACACACTGTCATATAACATCATCGAGTAAATAAGTTTTAGTTCTCTAAACTACAGACGCCCAGGAGGGCATTAACACCAATATGGAGACTATATACTGTATGCTTTCTTTATTAAATCTACAAAGTACTAATCCTTATCATCTTTTATCAAATATTCCACACAACGGGCAATCAATATCTAATATTTAGTTCTCTGTCTTGGTGACTTTGAGCACAAACAGAAGGCCATCATGAATGTGGTAGATATTAGGTATGACCGCCCTCTCCAACATCTGCCATTCTCCTTCCATCTCAAGTTGTTTCAGCAGCGGCTCCAGACGGTCCTTGTACTCTGCCACATCCGTGAGATACTTCTCTGTAACAGATATCACTACAAGGCCACCTGTGTGAATACATAGTGAGACACAATTAGTATGCATGTATTTATGTATATATGTAACCAAAACAAGGAAATAGTGCTGCAGCATTTAAGGCTGATTAGCCGAACACCCATCACCAAAAAAGACTAAAGGTCACTATATATCAATGGAAAGCTCTGATCATGGGCTTTTCAGATATGGTGACTGTTAAAGAAAAGGTTGGGAGGAATCCAAGATGGCCGCCAAAATCCAAGATGGCCGCCAAAATATCAGAATTCCATCTCCCATGACCTAAATATGGCTTAGAATACTTTTAAAACACTGCCTACCCCCCATAATTTGGACCCAAGGAATTCAATGATTCTATTGGTTTGTTGCTAATATAGCTGGTTGCTTAGCAACAACTGTTCTAATTGTTTATCTGCCTAGCAACACAGTTTTCCATTGTCCTGAGGTTGTTTATAACCATGCCTACCCCCCCTAAATTGGACCCAAGGAATTCAATGGTTCTATCGGTTTGTTTCTAAGACAGCTGGTTGCTTAGCAACAGCTATTCTAACTGTTTATCTGCCTAGCAACACATATTTCCATGGTCCTAAGGTTGTTTATTATTATACCTACCCCTTTAAACTGGACCCAAGGAATTCAATGGTTCAAGTGGTTTGTTGCTGACACAGCTGGTTGCCTAGCAATGACTGTTATTGTTTTTCTCCCATATTTCCATGGTTCATTATCAACAAGCATAGCAACAGCTAAACAGCCTTGGATCCGGGTTATTCTGTGGTGTGAGATGGATAAAGACACAAGCTCTGTGGACCATTCAAGTAGCTCTTGGGACCCATTCAGCAGCTCTTGGGACCCTGCAAGCAGTTCTGGGGACCCTCCCAGAGGCTATATGGGACCTTTCAGTTGCTCTGGGACCCCTTTAGGGACTCTGCGGACCCCTTCAGGTGTCACGGTACAAATAGCCGACAAAATTTCTGGTTCTGACCCTATTTTTCTCCTTCAGACGGGCAAAAGGTTGGGTTCTTTTGAGGGTGCAGTAATGAATGACCCCTTAAATTAAAGCTTAACACATATCTGATTTTTTTATTTGCATCCCGCATAAAAAAGTGTGTTCCAATTTTGCGCTAGTTGCCATGGAAACTGACTTACCCAAACTGGAGAAATTTTACAGGTGCCCAGCGACCTTTGACCTTGACCTTTGACCCCTCCAATCACCACCCAGGGTTACCATGGCAACAACCAACTTTTTATATTTTTTTTGCCAAGGCCTTTGGGAACAATTTGGGCCCCAGATTATGTTTCTGTGACAAATTTAAGGCCTCCTACCACTGATTATATGCACAGTAGTACCGTTTTTCATTGGCACTATTCACGAGTACAACATTCTGGGGGCGAATTTGTACTGTGACACCTTAAAGGCCCAGGTTATTTTTTTCTGACAAAGTTTCTTTTGCTACAGAATAAAGATATTTCCTCCACTAACATGGATTTGAAGTCATTTTTTGAAAATTTCAAGACATTGTGACCAAAAAGCCATTTAACATATGCCTACCGGGTGCCTCGGGAGCTATATTTTTGCAGATTTTGCCAGAAATAGAGGTACCTCCATTCCGCGACCTCTAGTGAAAAATCGGAACACACTATCCTATGTCGGGCCACCCTTATAAGACACACTGGGAATAATATCCTATAACAGGTTTAGGCCTACACTCAAAACAGAAATCACCAAGGCAGTCAATAAGGGCCCAATGTCCCGGGATTTAGGCCCAAATTTGCCGTTTTAGGGCCAAAATTAGGGTTTTTTGGGACATAGCGTGTATATTTACCATGGCAACGCTTAACGACACAATCAAAAATTCTGAGATGGGACTTTGATCTTGTTTTCAAAGGAATGTTCCATATGTTTGCCATAAAATAAGTATAATTTATAGTATTTTTCACAATTTTTAGGCCCTTTGAACTTGAATATGAAAAAAATTCTTGGGAGCAGTTTCTGTGGGAATTAGCCTCAACCTCCCTCCGGGCTCAAATTTCCGGGTTTAGAGGCTAATTTTCCATTAAAGACAAAAGACCCAAGGTAAAATTGGCTTCTGCTGCACCCATTCTATCTATATTGGTGCGAAAGATCCATGAAAAAGCCATAAAATCCCTACCAGAGACCAAAATATAGACTTAACCAACCTCTCTTTTAAGGTGTCACGGTACAAATAGCCTACAAAATTTCTGGTTCTGACCCTATTTTTCTCCTTCAGACGGGCAAAAGGTTGGGTTCTTTTGAGTGTGCAGTAATGAATGACCCCTTAAATTAAAGCTTAACACATATCTGATTTTTTTATTTGCATCCCGCATAAAAAAGTGTGTTCCAATTTTGCGCTAGTTGCCATGGAAACTGACTTACCCAAACTGGAGAAATTTTACAGGTGCCCAGCGACCTTTGACCTTGACCTTTGACCCCTCCAATCACCACCCAGGGTTACCATGGCAACAACCAACTTTTTATATTTTTTTTGCCGAGGCCTTTGGGAACAATTTGGGCCCCAGATTATGTTTCTGTGACAAATTTAAGGCCTCCTACCACTGATTATATGCACAGTAGTACCGTTTTTCATTGACACTATTTACGAGTACAACATTCTGGGGGCGAATTTGTACTGTGACACCTTCAGCTGCTCTGGAGACCCTACAAGCAGCTCTGTGGACCCTTCCAGCAGCTCTGTGGACCCTTCCAGCAGCTCTGTGGATCCTTCCAGCTGTTCTGTTGACCCCTTCAGTAACACTTGGGACCCCCTCAGTGACTCTGTGGACCCTCCAAGCAGCTCTTGGGACTTATCAGCACTTCCCAGAGGCTTTGGAGGCCCTTCTTGTGGCTCTAGGGACCCATTCAGTGACTCTGTGGACCCCTTCAGCAGCTCTGGGGACCATTTCAGTGACTCTGTGGACCCTTCCAGTGACTATGGACACCCCTTCAGTGCCTCTGTAGACCCTCCAAGCAGCTCTGGGGACCCCCGCTAAGGATTTTGAGGCCCTTCCAGTAGCTCTAGGTACCCCTTCAGTGACTCTGTGGACCCCTTTAGTAGCTCTGGGGACCCTTCCAGCAGCTCTGTAGACTCCTTCAGTGACTCTGGGCACCCCTTCAGTGACTCTGTGGACCCTTTCAGTGACTCTGTGGACCCTTTCAGTGACTAAAGGCACCCCTTCAATGCCTCTGTAGACCCCCAAGCAGCTGTGGGGACCCTCACAGAGGCTTTTGAGGCCCTTCCAGTAGATCTAGGTACCCCTTCAGTGACTCTGTTGACCCCTTCACTAGCTCTGGGGACCCTTCCAGCAGCTCTGTGGACCCCTTCAGTAGCTCTGGGGACCCTTACAGCTGCTCTATAGACTCCTTCAGTGACTCTGGGCACCCCTTTAGTGACTCTCTTGACCCTTTCAGTGACTATGGGCACCCCTTCAGTGCCTCTGTAGACCTTCCAAGCAGCTCTAGGGACCCTCCCAGAGGCTTTTGAGGCCTTTCCTGTAGCTCTAGGGACCCCTTCAGTGACTCTGTGGACCCCTTTAGTAGCTCTGGGGACCCTTCCAGCTGCTCTGTGGACCTCTTCAGTTGCTCAGGGGACCCCTTCAGTGACTCCCTTTAAGCACCTCTGGGGACCCTTCATGTTGCTCTAGGAACCCCTTCAGCGGCACTGTGGACCCCTTCAGTGGATCTTGGGACCCCTTCAGTGACTGTGGACCGTTCCAGTGGGTCTGGAGACCCGTTCAGTGGCTGTGGGACCCTGCAAGCATTTCTGGGGACCCTCCCAGAGGCTATATGGGACCTTTCAGTTGCTCTAGGACCCCTTTAGTGGATCTTGGGACCACTTCCTTGACACTTTTGACTGTTGCAGAGGGTCTGGGGACCCCTTCAGTGGCTCTGTGGACCCCTTCAGTGGATCTTGGGACCCCTTCAGTGACTCTGTGGACCATTCCAGTGGGTCTGGGGACCCCTTCAGTGGCTCTAGGGACCCCTTCAGTGGCTCTTGGGACCCTTCCAGTGGCTCTAGGGACCCTTCTGGTGGCTCCAGAAGGACCTCTGCATACTGTGGTGGCACCACAGGTGGCTGTGGGTGCATCTTTGCTGATCCTGTGAACACCTCTGCTGACTCTATGACCACCTCTAGCCCTGGAAACACCCAGGCGGGCTCTGGGTATGCATACCCTGGCATTAGTGAGTGTCTACTAGCTCAGAAAATCTCTTTGCTGGTACCAAGGAAGACTCCTCCCCCTATACCAGAGACGCCTGGATCATCCTCCCCTATATCAAGGATGACAATATCATCTTCCCCTATACCAGTGATGGCTAGATCATCTTCCCTTATACCCAGGGGCGGATTTAGGGGGGGCCGACTCGCCGTGCGCCCCCCCTATTTTTCCGTACATTTTAATGTGACAATTTCCAATACCCCCAGTACATTACCTTTTTCACGCCCCCCCCTTTTCCAAAATCCTGGATCTGCCCCTGATACCAGGGATGGCTCGATCATCTTCCCTTTTACCAGGCATGGCTAGATCATCTTCCCCTATACCAGACACGACTGGATCATCTTCCCCTATACCAAGGATCAATAGGCTGTGTCTCATGACCTTGGGCCAATGTTTTTGTCTCTGACCGGGTGCCGTCTCTGACTGGGTGCCGTCTCTGACCGGGTGCCGTCTCTGACCTGGTGTCAAAATTCTATTTAATTTAAATTTTAACCTATAGTCATATATATAAGGATTTGTAAAAACGTTATGGCAGTAATTATAATTAGCCTCCTGCTGTTGGTAGAAGAGAACTAACTCCCAAAGTAGCATCCGGTCCGAAACGGCATCCGGTCAGAGACGGCACCCGGTCAGAGACGGCACCCGGTCAGAGACGGCACCCGGTCAGAGACGGCACCCGGTCAGAGACGGCACCTGGTCAGAGACGGCACCCAGTCATAGACAAAAACATTGGCCCAAGGTTGTGAGACACAACCACTATCATCTTCCCCTATACAAGGGATGACTAGATCATCTTCCCCTATATCAGGGATGACTAGATCATCTTCGCCAGTACCTACGATGACTCTACCACGTCCCTCAGTACCTGGGTTGTAGCTGAAGGGTCCTCAGAGTTACTGAAGGGGTCCCCAGAGCTGCTGGAAGGGTTTACAGTGCTGCTGAAGGGGTCCATAGAGCTGTTGGGATGGTCTCTAGGTCCCTAATCAACCAAGCTTTATTACAATACTTACCCCTGACCAAAAGAAGCTCAAAGGCGATTAGGGGCCATGCACATGTAGCTAGCTGCAGTGTTGCCATCCTAGGTTATAAACAGGTCCACAGAGCAGTTGAAGGGGTCCGCAGAGTCACTAAAGGGGTCCCAGAGCAACTGGAAGGTCCAACAAAGCCTCTTAGAGGGTCCCCAAAACTGCTTGCAGTGTCCTAAGATCCACTGAAGGGGTCCCAAGAGCTACTTGAAGGGTTATAAACAAGTATGACTAGGCAACTAGCTGTGTTTGCAACAAACCAATTGAACAATTGAATTCCATTGAATTTCTTGGGTCCAGAGCTGCTTGGAGAGTCCCCAGAGCTGCTGAAGGGGTCCACAGAGTCACTGAAGGGGTCCCCAAAGTCAAACCTACTGGAAGGGCCTCAAAAGCCTCTGTGAGGGTCCCCAGAGCTGCTTGGAGGGTCTACAGAGGCACTGCACGGGTGTCCATAGTCACTGAAAGGGTCACAGAGCCACTGAAAGGGTCCCCAGAGCTGCTGAAGGGGTCCACAGAGTCACTGAAGGGGTCCACAGAGTCACTGAAGGGGTCCCCAGATGCAAAGCAACGGGAAGGGTCTCCAAAGCCTCTGGGAAAGTCCCAAGAGCTGCTTGGAGGGTCCACAGAGTCACTGAGGGGGTCCCAAGTGTTACTGAAGGGGTCAACAGAACAGCTGGAAGGGTTGTGTCTTTATCCATCTCACACCACAGAATAACCTGGATCCAAGGCTGTTTAGCTGATGCTATGCTTGTTGATAATGAACTTCAGGACCATGGAAATATGGGAGAAAAACAATAACAGTCATTGCTAGGCAACCAGCTGTGTCAGCAACAAACCACTTGAACCATTGAATTCCTTGGGTCCAGTTTAAAGGGGTAGGTATAATGATAAACAACCTTAGGACAATGGAAATATGTGTTGCTAGGCAGATAACGAATTAGAACAGTTGTTTCTAAGCAACCAGCTATATTAGCAACAAACCAATAGAATCATTGAATTCCTTGGGTCCAAATTAGGGGGGGTAGGCAGTGTTTTAAAAGTATGCTAAGCCATATTTAGGTCATGGGAGATGGAATTCTGATATTTGGCGGCCATCTTGGATTTTGGCGGCCATCTTGGATTCCTCCCAACCTTTTCTTTAACAGTCACCATATCTGAAAAGCCCATGATCAGAGCTTTCCAGTGGTATATAGTGACCTTTAGTCTTTTTTGGTGATGGGTGTTGTCAGAAATAATGCTCCTAGCTCTCCAATGCTGCAGCACTAAAATGTTTATCACGGGATACCGCAATACAATCAGACAATTCACAAACTGTTGGAAGTACACAAGCATCGTCATTAACTACATCAACAGGGGCACAATGAGAAAACGGTGACACTAGTCACTTGTCATATTTAGTAGTAGGGCACGCCAAAATACTGTGTTTCGCCACTCCACACGCGCACTCGTGCTTGAATTTACAACCATCACACTGCATTGCTTGAGAGAATCTAAAATACAGTTTGTTTTCCGCAGCAGCTTTACGCCAACCGCTGAATGGCTTGTTTCCACTACGGCCCCCAGGGTGCTTGGGACTACCGTAACTTGACACCACCCGGGAGGATTCTTGTTGCTTAACAACCCAGCAAACTGTGGTCATGTTGTGTGAGGGCTGGGACACCCCCTGTCCCAATGCGCTAGTTGAAATGAAATCTGGTCATGGTGGGTCATGCCCCTGCCTGACCAGAGTGGACACATCGGGTCATGACCCAAACTGACCAGGGTTGACACATCGGGTCATGACCCAAACTGACCTACAGTGGCCCAGGAGGGTCAAATCTTTTTGTAAATTTGTAAATTGCAAATTCACTTCAACTTGCAAAAGATAAACTTGAGTTGAAATTGAAAACTCTAACTTCAACCATTTACTCACATTGTCAACTGTCAATTCAAGTAAAGCAACTTGTGACTGCTATCTTTCAACACTACATCAAACCAAAAACAATGCAAATGTCAGAGTTGAAAGTGAAAACTCCAACTTCAGTTACTTACTGTCAACTGTCAACTGTCAATTCAAGTAAAGCAGCTTGTGACTGCTATCTTTCAACACTACATCAAACCAAAAACAATGCCAATGTCAAAGTTGAAAGTGAAAACTCCAACTTCAGTCACTTACTGTCAACTGTCAACTGTCAATTCAGAAACAATAGCTTGTGACAGGTATCTTTAAGCACTGTAGGCCACTCAATGTGTCCTCTGGTATACTTTTAAGGGTTCTGCATGTTGTGTCACACTGTGTGTTGCACCATGTGGTGCACTGTGTGGCACACTATGTGGTGCACTGTGTGGCACAGACTGTGGTGCAGAGTGTGGTGCACTATGTGGTGCAGAGTGTGGCAATACTTCCAGACACTGTTTGGCGCACTGTGTGGCGCACTGTGTGGTGCACTGTGTGGCACACTATGTGGCACACAAGATGGTGCACTGGGTGGCGCACTGTATGGCACACTGTGTGTCACACTATGTGGTGCACTGTGTGGCACACTGTGTGGCGCACTGTGTGGCACACTGTGTGGTGCACTGTGTGGCGCACTGTGTGGTGCACTGTGTGGCGCACTGTGTGGCACACTATGTGGCACACCAGATCATGCACTTGGTTGCGCACCTGGTGGCGCCACATTCTGCACCACACTCTGCACCACATTATGTGCCACACTCTGCACCACATTATGCACCACATTATGCACCACACTCTGTGCCACACTCTGTGCCACACTCTGTGCCACACTCTGTGCCGCATGTTGTGCCACATGTTGTGCCAAACAGTGCGCCACACAGTGCGCCACACAGTGCGCCACACAGTGCGCCACACAGTGCGCCACACAGTGCGCCACACAGTGCGCCACACAGTGCGCCACACAGTGCGCCACACAGTGCGCCACACAGTGCGCCACACAGTGCGCCACACAGTGCGCCACACAGTGCGCCACACAGTGCGCCACACAGTGCGCCACACAGTGCGCCACACAGTGCGCCACACAGTGCGCCACACAGTGCGCCACACAGTGCGCCACACAGTGCGCCACACAGTGCGCCACACAGTGCGCCACACAGTGCGCCACACAGTGCGCCACACAGTGCGCCACACAGTGTGCCACACAGTGCGCCACACAGTGCGCCACACCGTGCGCCACACAGTGCGCCACACAGTGCGCCACACAGTGTCTTGAAGTATTCCACACAGAGTGCCACACTCTGCACCACACTCTGCACCACAGTCTGTGCCACATGGTGTGCCACACAGTGACACACAGTGCAACACACAGTGTGACACAACATGCAGAACCCTCAAAAGTATACCAGAGGACACATGGAGTGACCTACAGTGCTAAAAGATACCTGTCACAAGCTGTTGTTCCTGAATTGACAGTTGACAGTTGACAGTAAGTGACTGAAGTTGGAGTTTTCACTTTCAACTTTGACATTGGCATTGTTTTTGGTTTGATGTAGTGTTGAAAGATAGCAGTCACAAGTTGTTTTACTTGAGTTGACAGTTGACAGTAAGTGACTGAAGTTGGAGTTTTCACTTTCAACTTTGACATTTGCATTGTTTTTGGTTTAATGTAGTGTTGAAAGATAGTAGTCACAAGTTGCTTTACTTGAATTGACAGTTGACAGGTGACAGTAAACGGTTGAAGTTAGAGTTTTCACTTTCAACTCAAGTTGATTTTTTTGCAAGTTGAGGTGAATTTGCAATTTCAAAATTTACAAAAAGATTTGACCCTCCTGGGCCACTGTACTGACCAGGGTTGACACATCGGGTCATGACCCAAACTAACCAGGGTTAACCCAACCATTATGATTATAGTGTTATCATTATCAGACCATTTTGTTCATATTTTTCTTAGAGTGAGGGGAAGGGGGGGGGGGGGGGGGTCATCGGCAATGTGGTGGATTGGGGTAGGGGTGTGGAGCAATACATTTGTTTCATCATTTCCTTTTATTTAAAGCACTGTGACTATACATGGGTCCCCAAATAATTGACCGTGTCGCCATGTCGTTTTTTAGCTAAAGGGCTGTGTCACTGTGTCGATTTTTATCTAGTGCATTATGCTCTATTTGACTGTGTCCGTGTCACCCGTGTCGATTTGAACAACCCCCTGTGTCGCCATGTTGATATTTACCCATGTATAGTCACAGCACTTACTGGACTTTCTCTCTACACGGTGTAAAAACTCAGCAAACAGGGACTCCTCCTCCTGCTCCAAGTCAACTGGTAACCGTTGTCCGTCGTCACGGACGCCATAATGGCGTCTGTCATGGCGTTCCCGCGCTGCTGCTTCCCGCGCCCGCTCCTCCTCACGGGCCCGATCTTCACGGGCACGATCTTCACGGGCGCGATCCTCCCGAGGGTCCGGAACGATAGGAGAAGGTGGAGACTTCCTCACCTCTTTCAAGGTAACAGTCATTTCTTGCATCATTGACTGCATACCTGCCGTCATGGCCTGCATGGACCGTGCCAACTCCAGCATGACCGTCATGGCTGCCGGTCCTCCTGGCGTCGCTGCTGCACTCCGTTTAAGTTTCTCCTGTTCCTCCTCCAACTCCCTTGTTTTCCTCAACAGCTCATTTGCCTCGTCCTCCACCACCTTTGCCTTCTCACAATGGGGACATTTAGTTTTTCTCCCATCAAACTCTTCCCCACACGCATCGCAGGTTTTCGGATTCGGCATGCTGGTAACATGTAGTAGGTGTTGACCCTAAGAGGTTGGTGCTGTCTATGAACACTGTGGGGGAGCAATGGTGGCCGCTTTAGTCCAAGTGGCGCCCCCCTACCTAGGTGGTGATAGATTGAACTATAGTTTGGCGCTTCAGTCCAAAATATATTCGGTTATTATCCGGTGGGTAATAACCACACCGTATTTATGTATATATGTATGTATGTATTTATCTATCTATATATCTATTTATAGATACATATATCTTTACATATATCTATTTAGCTGACAATGTTACTAACTGTCAATAGATGTATTTCTTAAGCGGTCCATCTCTTTACCTATAGATAACATTTAGGACTCTCGAGTACTAGCGGTAGTCGAATGACAGTAAGTACAACGCCACAGCACATACAAATATTTAGGACAGAGTCATTTATTGCCAGCTTGTGGGGGGGGGGGGGGGGCTTGGTGAATATAGGAGGGATCATAATAGAAAACAGGCACTCAGTGGGGGAAGGGGCCAAAATTAGAAAACCCTCCATGCTGACGGGGTGGTCATAATAAAAAATTGGTCCATTTAGATACTCGCGATTAAGAACGGTTCGGATCAATACTACATGTACTACTAGCACTTGATGGGGCTAATTCAAAGTGCCCCAGTCGGGAGCAGTAGGGTTATGACTCACATTCAGAGACTTGTCCTTTGTATAGTTTGTATAGAAAAGCAGTGGTTTCCCAAGCAGCGAACAGTGGTCAATAACCCCTGTCCTTAGCTTGAGAAACCAACCTAAACATTACACAATATATAACAAATGAACACATCAAAAGCACCAATCATCACAAACCCAAATATTATGTTCGCTGTTATTGTTATTAAGACAGTAGCTAATGGCTGTTAATCCAATTATCTATATTGAAAATGTCTTGATACCCTCACCTGTTTTAACACAGTGCACCATCTCAGGGAGACAGTCACATGTCATGTGGCCCTCTGCCATACCACCTGACACCACCAGGACATCATAGCTACCTGGAGTTGGTGAATGCACACATCACATGTCGAATATGGTGATTTCCTGCTTTAGTTAGGCACCAGCGGCTCCGCTGCCAGAGATATTGGCGCGGGAAAATAGTGGAGACAGCGTTCGTCTGCCCTACTATACTGCATGGCGGGAATGCCTTAGCATATCGCAAATAGGATCGGAGTGGCGTAATATTTCAATCTCCAACTCTGAGTCCAAGGTAGAACTTATGATGGGGCCAGCTTGGGGTGCGGTGCATCGCTGGGTAGCGACCTGTATTACTGGTATGTGTAATTAAGAGGCTTGGAATACCAATTAAATATCATGGAGAAACTTTGTATTGCTGTTTCCCATCTGGGAAATGTTAAGTAAATATAGCTTTTAAATTAGACAAAATTACAAATTGAAACTTGTAGAAAAACTTGCACATACTTGTTTTCACTGATGGCTTCTCACATGGAAAGAATTCTTGAATATAATTTCTGTAGACATTTTTCTGTCTTGCAACATTGAGCATTCCCTCAGAGGGGTCCAATGCATCAATGTTCATGAAGCCATGAGTGTTTAACTATTGAACAAGAAAGTAGAAGATTTTCACCCATTTGTAAATTGATCCTTAGTCTTTCAAGTAGGCAAACATTATAGGCCAAATATGCGAGTGTGATATATAAAAGTCATAGTATTTTTTAGATACCTGAGGCATTCCATAGCGGAACATTGTTATCCAAGAATATATGTTAAATAGTCAATCATGCAAGAGTACTGGTTGCTCTATAGTAAGGAGTGACCCCAAGTTACCTTTTTCCCCACGAGCCCTGTTCCGGCGGCCACGTCCAACACTCTGACATCCCGTCTGTCTGACAGGTGCCTCACCACAGCAGCACCAACCTCTGTAGGACCTTTATACTTTAAAACAACTCTCATCTGTAAACATAATTTTGAAACTAATATTCAGCATTCCATACAAAATCAAATTATCTATATTTAATTTGATTCATGCACATCTTCTTTTGAAATACTGAAATATGATCTGTTTATGTACAGTTTGATGTATGATTATGAGATATTACCTCTTCATACGTTGAGTAGTTGTTGTCATACATTTGGATAAGTTCTGCAGGTGATTCATATGGACCTAGGATCCTTTCCTGGTCCAGAAGAGCCTTTTCTAAAAGGTCAACCCCATGGTCAATATTCATTGTGAACTTATTTCTGAAATAAAGCAAAGCTTTAATGTGACAAGGGTCATACGTCAAAACTAAGACTTGGAAGAGAATGGTGCAGTCATGATAATAGGTAAGAATGATCAGGTTTCTGCTGTAATGGTTTCGGGTTATGATGGCATTTCTGACACAAGTTTTGTAAGACTTGTATGCAATGGTATCCAAAAAATGTGAGGAGCTCTAACTGTACTGTCTTCTTACATTGGGTAGCCGCAACTTCTTGCTTGTGAAATTCGACTTATCAAATATTCATTGCTGAAATGATCATGTTTGCAGATTATTGAGGCAATCGATGAACAAGTTAGAGTAAATGGTTTCAGTCACAGAGACTACCTTTTTATCCTCAGTGAGGGTTGATAGGTGTCTATAACAACACTCTATAAATATTAACATACTTCAGATCCATGATTATACAGGATGCAACATAAATGTTTATCGACACTTACCGCACAGCTCAAGTCAATGCAGCAATTGGTGAGAAATCCAGTGTATAAATCCTGAGCAGAGAGATGATCCCTATATATAGCTAGAACCCTGCTTTTTGTTCTGTATACAAACTACATGGGGGTGTAAATCAAACCAGACGTGAGCTGTGACCACAGGCACCAACTAGTGGTGTGTTTCAGAGCTAGTGAGAAACTATTTGGAATAGGGTAAATGTCAGACAGTCCATTAGACTAAGGGTGGTATATTAGAGACAGGGGGTTGCAGAATTGGCTGACCTTGCCCTCTTGTCGCAACTGCTCATTTGCATATACTTTTACACTTTTTGTTCTAAAGGAAATGTACTATCAGATTTTCGTTTCTGCGAAAATCGTGAAAATATGTACAGCGCGAAATAAAGTATGTTTAGACGTCACCCGGTCAAAGATGTCATCCGGTCAAAGATGTCACCCGGTCAACGTTTATCCAATTGTTACAAAGTCGTGAGACTGAGCCTAATATACAACAAATGAAGGAATGCATTAAAAGCACCAATCATCACAAACCCAAATACTATGTTCGTTGTTATTGACGGTAGCTTAAGGCTGTCAATCCTATATAGAAAATGTTTTGATACTCCCACCATGTTTTAGATATTGAAATGGAGAAAATTATACAATAGGCCCAAGTAGTATAGTATGTATCGGAACGGGACTATAGTTAACTACTGTTTATTACTCAATCGACATGCAGCCAATCAGAGGCCTCCATTTGGTCACGTGACCCGTTGCCATGGTAACGTGACCTACTTAGGGCTCTCAGCCAATCAGAAGCCAGCATTCTGGGTGACCTACTGACCTACTTAGAAGCTCTCAGCCAATCAGAGGCCGGCATTCTGGTAACCATGGTAACGTGACCTACTTACGTCACGTGACCTACTTAGGCTCAGCCAATCAGAAGCCGGCATTCTGGTAACTAGGGTAACGTGACCTACTTAGGGTTTGTTTGTAAACAACACCACATGGCTCTCTTGTTTGTAAACAACACCACGTGACACGTGACTGTTTGTAAACAAACAAAGTTATATAACTTATATATAGAAATATCACTAGGCGGCAGAGTGGTCAAAAGGCAATCTCGTAGTAGTAGGTCTACTTGGATCTTGAGTAGCCACCCTTGTGGTTATAATTACCTAGACTAGTTGGCTCTGCCAGCCTGGTCAAGTGAAAATTGGTAAGGAGACTATGAACTAGGCTAAGCTTGGATTTTAAAATAGCCTATAAAAGTATAATAAACTATAGTACCCTCTTAGATTTGATGATTAGACATTGCCTACTAGGTATACACATTTGTACAATGGTATCATTGTGTATAAATGTTCTTTTGGTACATCATGCCAACTCTACACGAGCACCATTTGCAACGACAGATAGTGCTAAACCTAAGACCTACCCACTCCGTAGAAAAAAATAGGGGTGACGTTTGTGAACGGTCCCTTAGTCTTTCTATTCTTTGTATATTGTGTGGCCCCTAAAGAGGGGCCGACTAACATCGGTGTTATTAATTACACCTCATGTTAGGCAGCATAGGATCAAACCTCAAAAGCATCAAAGCTCAAAGTCCTAATGGACAGAGAGCCCTGTGTGGCTTTTGAGGACGAGTGGGAGTGATCCGTTGCAGAATACCGATCCGTGAGAGGTTCTGACTATATATATCTTTTATATCGCTTTAGATATGGTGTAGTATTTTTCATCTCGCTATAGTTTAGTTGATATTTTAAAGAAACTGCCTCATTCTATCAGAAATACACAACATTGACATGTTTTTTATATTCAATATATTAGAAGTGTGCTTTGTTGCTTATATAGTTCATTATGCGTTTAAAATGTTCGCGAGTATCGTAGAAATGTACAAAAATCCTATTGTGGCGCCATCTGACGAAAAGAGCGGAGAACTATACTAGGGTATGGCGAGCTAGACTAGAGCATGTAATCACCAGCCAGCAGAGTGGTCAAAAGACAATCTCGTAGTAGTAGGTCTACTTGGATCTTGAGTAGCCACCCTTGTGGTTGCAATTACCTAGACTAGTTGACCCTGCCAGCCTGGTCAAGTGAAATTAGTAAGGAGACCGCACATTAACGCGCTCCACAGTCTTTAGACAGTTAAGACTATAGTACCGTAGATTCTACTGTGTACTCACACTAACTATTTACAGTGCTACATATTCATACCCGAGTTCTAAGTGTTTTTTTTAGAAAAAAGCGATCTACTCACCCATTTTTTTTAGACAAACTCCTATTAGCAGGTAACCCCTGTATAAACCATACTGCAAAGATCTGCTACTTCGAGCGTCTGCCTCGTGACTGATAGTGTACAACAAGACGAAGTGGGCAGAGGTGAAGTACTGTTCCAAGAAAAATTGAGGCTCTTTATATAGCTGAGAGAGCGGCTAATCCGGATGTTCTAAGCTTGTTTTCACCTAGAGCCCCACCCTCTTCCAGAGAGGAATCAAATTGCTTTTCACCTGGACCCTTCCACCCCTAATCCATCAGCATGAAAAGAGGGATAACAAGTGTAACGTGCGCTACATGTATATGGGATTATAGCTGGTGAAGAGATAAAGCCAGGTCAACTGTGTATACAAAGACTACAGGAGGTGATTAACGACAGGTGTGACGCGCCAGCCCGTGGACGGATTATCTTCTAAGCTGACGCTTATTCAACTAGCCAGCTGCCGTCCGCTCCACTCACCACGGCAAGAGGAGGTGCTTTTGTTTTACACTTAAGTCGCTTACCACATGTACTCGTCTCTACCTCACAGACAGACACCCTCTCGCTTGCTTCACGACCCCTGTAGCTTTTTTTGTATACACACTCTAATCTCATAACCCCCTGATCCGTTATACAGGTAACGGGTATTCTCTTTTAAATAGCTGCCAGTCAGCCTGCGGCAGCTGAAAACGACGGTAAGTAGCTTAGCTCTAGAAGCAAGAAGGCGTATATAAGGAGGCTGACACGTGTATAGGCGCCTTATAAGTCGGCAGGGGGTAAATACTAATGAAAAAGGAAGGCAGGTGTGCAGGTAGCTTTCTAACAGACACGTGTGTGCACTAAGCTGCTTAAGTCTAAACCCACCTGCAGTAGTCAGGTAGCATGTGAAAACTTACTTAACAGATCTCTTAATTGAGTAGAGACTCTGTACTGAGAGAGTCTTTTCAGCCGTTTAAGAGGATTATCTAGGACAGGGTACATAAGGGGTGAAACGACGCTCTCACCCTTCACACTTTCTCGACCCCCCCTTCATCATCGTAGCATCGTCCACTCTACGCTCGCTCAGAATGTTATGATGGTTAGTTCTGCTATTTTCAGCTACTTTTCTTATCGAAGTGTTGACGCTACAGAGCATCGAAACTCTCTCCAAATGAGTCCAAGAAAGAAAAAGCAACTTCCACTTGAAGCAGGAAGAGAAACAGTGCCCTATGATGCATGTGAGGTAAAGAAACATTGGAAGGACGTCACCAAGGAGCAATGGATAGAAGCATGCTTCAACTTCATCGGAACGGAAGTAGTTTCATTTGGACAGAGGCAGAAGATTTTGTTGGAGCTATTTTTCTTAGCTCCGTATACTTGGCCTGACTGTGGTGAAATTCCTTCAGGTATTTGTTCAGTCTTCGCCATAGAAGTTATCAGGTCTTTGAAGGAGCTTCGATATATGCAAGGCACTCACGAGGAGATTGTTCAGAAAATGACGGAATTCGAAACAGGAGAAGACACAATATGGTGCGAGGAGACGACATATACGGACGATGATCTGGAGTACATCATTTGTAGCCCGTTGGAACATTATGTTAAAGACTTTGAGGACATGCTAGACAGCACTGAGATGAACCCGAAAGAGAGATCCCTTACTGCACAGAAAGAGGCCAAAGCTGTGTTGGAAAAGCTCAAGTTTGGTCAAGGATTCACTCTTCAAAGCAGCTGTGTGAGTGTGATAAAAGGCCTTGTGTTGAAACATCCAGACATGAAGTTTTCGCGTGCTGTCGACACACTTCCTTTGCCTGAACTGATGATGAACATGATCGATCCCATCGTACCAACATGTTTCGACTCTGCCAATTGTCCCATGTATAAAATGGTTTCAAGTTTTGCCCGTGGCCGATGGCTAAACGATCCACTGAAGTCAGAAAACCTCCTTGATTTAATCAACTGACTAAATGTATTTTCTCATACTAGTATTAGTAGCATTAGTAATAGCAGCTACTCAGTCTCGTGCAGCACAAGCAGCAGCATCTGTGAGCAGCATCCGTGACATCGTCAGCAGCAGCAGCAGCTGCACGAGCAGCACAAGCAGCAGCATCTGTCAGCAGTATCCGTGACATCGTCAGCAGCAGCAGCAGCTGCACGAGCAGCACAAGCAGCAGCATCTGTCAACAGTATCCGTGACATCGTCAGCAACTGCAGCAGCTGCACGAGCAGCACAAGCAGCAGCAGCTGTCAGCAGCTGCAGCAGCTGCACGAGCAGCACAAGCAGCAGCACCAACAGCAGCAGCAACAGCAAATCAGCAGCAGCAGCAGCAGCAGCAGCAGCGGCGGTGTGGACCACTAAATTCGAGATGGCGACATGTCTGTTTCTTAGAATCGACATTCGACATGAGGCCTAGTGACATTTGACATGAAGCTTGAAAAACATAGTGACAGGTGACATGAGCAATTCTTAAAATTGACATGAGATATGAGCATAATTAAGCGACATCGACATGTGCCATGGCTATTTTTTTTTAAGACAAACGCCATAGACTCCTCATTCAAACCCCCACTAGTAGTGCTCTATAAGCGCAAGCTTTGCCTTAAGAGAGCTGTGGCTGTGAACCCTCTCCTCCCCCCGTACACACAGGTAAATATCAGAGTCAGCCAATGTCGCCAATACTACTCTCATACAAGGGTCAGGCACTGCTGGACTATAATAGATGGGTCAAGGACCATTCTACTGAGGGTCAGGCTAGGCTGGACATTCAATAACAGGCTGGACTTTGGCAAACTTGCTTGAAAGTCTGGCCAGCAAGAGTCCGTTGAAGGACTATACGGTAAAAAGGCTGCTGTTACAGTCAAGATACTCATATTTCAAGCCCAGAAAACTGTAATTAGCTTTCCAAGTTGTTTATTTAACAATATCCTCGTGCAGCTGCTGCAGCTGACACTAGTGTCAGCTGCTGCTTGTGCTGCTTGTGCAGCGGCTCTTTGTAAACTAATTAATACGACTTCCTCATTAAATTTGTCATCTACAACTGTTTCAATCTTAAGGTGTTTTTTTTGAGTTTATTCTTTTTTCAAATTTGGTCCCACCTCAAAAGAGGAATAGGACTCTGTAACAATGTAGCTCTCTTGATCAATTAACAGCCCCATTTTTCTTAGATGTCATCTGACAGCTTCTTGCTAGGCCAGGATATTGTTAAATAAACAACTTGGAAAGCTAATTACAGTTTTCTGGGCTTGAAATATGAGTATCTTGACTGTAACAGCAGCCTTTTTACCGTATAGTCCTTCAACGGACTCTTGCTGGCCAGACTTTCAAGCAAGTTTGCCAAAGTCCAGCCTGTTATTGAATGTCCAGCCTAGCCTGACCCTCAGTAGAATGGTCCTTGACCCATCTATTATAGTCCAGCAGTGCCTGACCCTTGTATGAGAGTAGTATTGGCGACATTGGCTGACTCTGATATTTACCTGTGTGTACGGGGGGAGGAGAGGGTTCACAGCCACAGCTCTCTTAAGGCAAAGCTTGCGCTGCAGCTGCTGACAGCTGCTGCTGCTTGTGCTGCTCGTGCAGCTGCTGCTGCTGCTGACGATGTCACGGATACTGCTGACAGATGCTGCTGCTTGGGCTGCTCGTGCAGCTGCTGCTGCTGCTGACGATGTCACGGATGCTGCTCACAGATGCTGCTGCTTGTGCTGCACGAGACTGAGTAGCTGCTATTACTAATGCTACTAATACTAGTATGAGAAAATACATTTAGTCAGTTGATTAAATCAAGGAGGTTTTCTGACTTCAGTGGATCGTTTAGCCATCGGCCACGGGCAAAACTTGAAACCATTTTATACATGGGACAATTGGCAGAGTCGAAACATGTTGGTACGATGGGATCGATCATGTTCATCATCAGTTCAGGCAAAGGAAGTGTGTCGACAGCACGCGAAAACTTCATGTCTGGATGTTTCAACACAAGGCCTTTTATCACACTCACACAGCTGCTTTGAAGAGTGAATCCTTGACCAAACTTGAGCTTTTCCAACACAGCTTTGGCCTCTTTCTGTGCAGTAAGGGATCTCTCTTTCGGGTTCATCTCAGTGCTGTCTAGCATGTCCTCAAAGTCTTTAACATAATGTTCCAACGGGCTACAAATGATGTACTCCAGATCATCGTCCGTATATGTCGTCTCCTCGCACCATATTGTGTCTTCTCCTGTTTCGAATTCCGTCATTTTCTGAACAATCTCCTCGTGAGTGCCTTGCATATATCGAAGCTCCTTCAAAGACCTGATAACTTCTATGGCGAAGACTGAACAAATACCTGAAGGAATTTCACCACAGTCAGGCCAAGTATACGGAGCTAAGAAAAATAGCTCCAACAAAATCTTCTGCCTCTGTCCAAATGAAACTACTTCCGTTCCGATGAAGTTGAAGCATGCTTCTATCCATTGCTCCTTGGTGACGTCCTTCCAATGTTTCTTTACCTCACATGCATCATAGGGCACTGTTTCTCTTCCTGCTTCAAGTGGAAGTTGCTTTTTCTTTCTTGGACTCATTTGGAGAGAGTTTCGATGCTCTGTAGCGTCAACACTTCGATAAGAAAAGTAGCTGAAAATAGCAGAACTAACCATCATAACATTCTGAGCGAGCGTAGAGTGGACGATGCTACGATGAAGAAGGGGGGGTCGAGAAAGTGTGATGGGTGAGAGCGTCGTTTCACTCCTTATGTACCCTGTCCTAGATAATCCTCTTAAACGGCTGAAAAGACTCTCTCAGTACAGAGTCTCTACTCAATTAAGAGATCTGTTAAGTAAGTTTTCACATGCTACCTGACTACTGCAGGTGGGTTTAGACTTAAGCAGCTTAGTGCACACACGTGTCTGTTAGAAAGCTACCTGCACACCTGCCTTCCTTTTTCACTAGTATTTACCCCCTGCCGACTTATAAGGCGCCTATACACGTGTCAGCCTCCTTATATACGCCTTCTTGCTTCTAGAGCTAAGCTACTTACCGTCGTTTTCAGCTGCCGCAGGCTGACTGGCAGCTATTTAAAAGAGAATACCCGTTACCTGTATAACGGATCAGGGGGTTATGAGATTAGAGTGTGTATACAAAAAAAGCTACAGGGGTCGTGAAGCAAGCGAGAGGGTGTCTGTCTGTGAGGTAGAGACGAGTACATGTGGTAAGCGACTTAAGTGTAAAACAAAAGCACCTCCTCTTGCCGTGGTGAGTGGAGCGGACGGCAGCTGGCTAGTTGAATAAGCGTCAGCTTAGAAGATAATCCGTCCACGGGCTGGCGCGTTACACCTGTCGTTAATCACCTCCTGTAGTCTTTGTATACACAGTTGACCTGGCTTTATCTCTTCACCAGCTATAATCCCATATACATGTAGCGCACGTTACACTTGTTATCCCTCTTTTCATGCTGATGGATTAGGGGTGGAAGGGTCCAGGTGAAAAGCAATTTGATTCCTCTCTGGAAGAGGGTGGGGCTCTAGGTGAAAACAAGCTTAGAACATCCGGATTAGCCGCTCTCTCAGCTATATAAAGAGCCTCAATTTTTCTTGGAACAGTACTTCACCTCTGCCCACTTCGTCTTGTTGTACACTATCAGTCACGAGGCAGACGCTCGAAGTAGCAGATCTTTGCAGTATGGTTTATACAGGGGTTACCTGCTAATAGGAGTTTGTCTAAAAAAAATGGGTGAGTAGATCGCTTTTTTCTAAAAAAAAACACTTAGAACTCGGGTATGAATATGTAGCACTGTAAATAGTTAGTGTGAGTACACAGTAGAATCTACGGTACTATAGTCTTAACTGTCTAAAGACTGTGGAGCGCGTTAATGTGCGGTCTCCTTACTAATTTCACTTGACCAGGCTGGCAGGGTCAACTAGTCTAGGTAATTGCAACCACAAGGGTGGCTACTCAAGATCCAAGTAGACCTACTACTACGAGATTGTCTTTTGACCACTCTGCCGGCTGGTGATTACATGCTCTAGTCTAGCTCGCCATACCCTAGTATAGTTCTCCGCTCTTTTCGTCAGATGGCGCCACAATAGGATTTTTGTACATTTCTACGATACTCGCGAACATTTTAAACGCATAATGAACTATATAAGCAACAAAGCACACTTCTAATATATTGAATATAAAAAACATGTCAATGTTGTGTATTTCTGATAGAATGAGGCAGTTTCTTTAAAATATCAACTAAACTATAGCGAGATGAAAAATACTACACCATATCTAAAGCGATATAAAAGATATATATAGTCAGAACCTCTCACGGATCGGTATTCTGCAACGGATCACTCCCACTCGTCCTCAAAAGCCACACAGGGCTCTCTGTCCATTAGGACTTTGAGCTTTGATGCTTTTGAGGTTTGATCCTATGCTGCCTAACATGAGGTGTAATTAATAACACCGATGTTAGTCGGCCCCTCTTTAGGGGCCACACAATAAACAAAGAATAGAAAGACTAAGGGACCGTTCACAAACGTCACCCCTATTTTTTTCTACGGAGTGGGTAGGTCTTAGGTTTAGCACTATCTGTCGTTGCAAATGGTGCTCGTGTAGAGTCGGCATGATGTACCAAAAGAACATTTATACACAATGATACCATTGTACAAATGTGTATACCTAGTAGGCAATGTCTAATCATCAAATCTAAGAGGGTACTATAGTTTATTATACTTTTATAGGCTATTTTAAAATCCAAGCTTAGCCTAGTTCATAGTCTCCTTACCAATTTTCACTTGACCAGGCTGGCAGAGCCAACTAGTCTAGGTAATTATAACCACAAGGGTGGCTACTCAAGATCCAAGTAGACCTACTACTACGAGATTGCCTTTTGACCACTCTGCCGCCTAGTGATATTTCTATATATAAGTTATATAACTTTGTTTGTTTACAAACAGTCACGTGTCACGTGGTGTTGTTTACAAACAAGAGAGCCACGTGGTGTTGTTTACAAACAAACCCTAAGTAGGTCACGTTACCCTAGTTACCAGAATGCCGGCTTCTGATTGGCTGAGCCTAAGTAGGTCACGTGACGTAAGTAGGTCACGTTACCATGGTTACCAGAATGCCGGCCTCTGATTGGCTGAGAGCTTCTAAGTAGGTCAGTAGGTCACCCAGAATGCTGGCTTCTGATTGGCTGAGAGCCCTAAGTAGGTCACGTTACCATGGCAACGGGTCACGTGACCAAATGGAGGCCTCTGATTGGCTGCATGTCGATTGAGTAATAAACAGTAGTTAACTATAGTCCCGTTCCGATACATACTATACTACTGGCCCAAAATCAAAAAAGTCAGCCCAGATTTAGTATAAATTGTCATGGAAACCAGGATATTGATTTTGTGCAGTGAGACCTAATCAGTGTATGAATATTATATATGGCCATTTCACCCCCATAACCCTCCACTGTTTACATGGTACCAATAAAATATTTAGCTTGAACTATAAACAAACACCTCCAGATTACTATGATCCCAAAGGAGCAGACATTTGATACTTTTACCCCCACCCTGAGGATTGAATTCCAAAAAATAACAAATTTTCTGAGGGACTATTTGGCCACTTTACCCGGAAGTGGCGGATTTAGGGTGGTACCACCTTGTTCTACCTCATTATTTCACCTTTTCCCTCCTCCACCCCCAGCGAGAAGAGAGTGATAGCATTAATTGACTCTGAAATCCATCACCATATTTTCTCAAATGCAGAGTATACACTCAGTTAGTATTAGCAGATTGAGTAGATTCACCCAACCCCTCCGCCCTATAAATTTGTTGTCATGCTCTGGATACTTCAGTGGATATCATGACCATTTCTAAAGGGCAAACTGTAAACACCGTCCTTCTACTTGATTTTAGTGGCTGAAATTTTCCCACCATGAGTATGCACCTCCTTAGTTATACCCACCATCACAAAGGGATCTAGGCCAGGCCCTGGTCTAGGTGATGGGGCATGGCGGAGGTCAGGTGAGAATATATCACAGTAGAAAACTTATCAGGGCACGTCTAGTGAAAATCTTTTGAAGATCACACCGTGGAAATAGTTTATAAACTGAAATATAACTCCATTTATTTTTTATCAAATACGGCTGTCCCATTGACTTAACCAAAGAACGCCATATTGCACACCCCCCATGAAATAACCCATGGCCGTATTTCACGGCCCTGTGACGTCATCAAAACGGTGGTTTGTTTACATTTGAACGACATAGAAAGAAGCCGATTTAGCCCTTTTAAGCTCCCCCCTACAATAATTTCGGTATTTTGAATCGAAAAAGTCTGTTGAGTGGGTCTGTTGAGTGGGTTATTTCACTATTTGACCCTTGGGCTGCATTTCACTCGGCCTACGGCCTCGTGAAATACGGCCCAAGGTCAACTCGTGAAATAACCCAGTCAACAGACTGAAACTCGTGCACCTTTGACTATGTAGTAAATAACCTTTTATTGCCTGAACTCCAGATGCCCAGGCGGGCATTGACCCCCATGTGGAGGACAGGTAGTGTAGACGTGTGTATTTGGAAGCATCAATCATCATTACAATCAGAAACCATGAAACTATGCTCTGTGTATGCTTTATTAAATCTGCAAAATACTAATCCTTATAATCTTTCATCTGATATTCCACACAATGGGCAATCAGTTTCTAATATTTATTTCTCTGTCTTGGTGACTTTGAGCACAAACAGAAGGCCATCATGGGTGTGGTAGACATTGGGTATGATGGTCCTCTCCAACATCTGCCATTCTCCTTCCTCCTGTAGTTGTTTCATCAGGGGCTCCAGACGGTCATTGTACTCGGCCACACTGGTCAGGTATTGTGCTATGATAGCTATCACTACAAGGCCGCCTGTGAGAAGATATATTAAGGATCAAGTAGCTATGGAATAAGTCTATGTATATATTTCATGGGTAATGTGATATGTCAATGTTAAACCTATGGGAGACATGTTCCCAAGGGGGCGTTCAATAACCCTTGGCCATACTGCAAGGCCTGAGGGTCAGGTGACCCTGTGGAACCTCAAAACAACAAGCAAACAGCACTGTTGTGTGTCATTTTTTCTTGTAAAACTATGAAATTTCCTCAATTTTTTTCTTCAAAATGGAATAAATATAAGGATATTATTATAAGATTGTTATAATATTGTGTTGAAATATCTTTTCACTTTTTCCCTGTATTTATTTCTATATAGGCCTTATGTATGCGATTATAATGCTTGCTGGTCAAAGACGACACCCAGTCAGAGACGATACCTGGTCAAAGACGACACCCGGTCAAAGATGTTTTAATTATATCAATCTCATGAGACACAGCCTCATGCACCAGTTCTGAAGTGTCAGTCACTTCAGTGTGCAGCTCTGTCTATCTATATGTACATCTCATGCTAGGGGGGGAGCTTATTCAGCCAAAGTGGTCATGCAATACCCGCAACCAATTTAAAAGATGCTATCCATAATGAGAAACATGAATCTGGCCTTCGTTTTTGAATTTGAGTTTCTTAACCCCCCCGTATGCCCCCTCTGAAGATAAAAAGTTTTTAATTATCAGCCATAAGTGGTTATATATAGGTTTTATACACAGATATCTCAGAAATAATCAAAATTGGTATTTGATTAAATAATTAAAAACTTTTTATCTTCGGAGGGGGCGTACGCGGGGGGGGGTAGAAATTTCAAATTCGAAAACGAAGGCCAGATTCATGTTTCTCATGATGGATAGCATCTTTCAAGTTGGTTGCGGCAAAGATTTTGGTCTAAGCTCCCCCTCCCCCCCACTAATGCTTGGATGCTAGACCAGTTTAGATTTGTAGGCCTACCTGGCTTAACGCAGCGCACCATTTCAGGGAGACAGTCACATGTCATGTGGCTTTCTCCAAATCCACCAGAAACCACCAGAACATCATAGCTACCTGCAGTTGGTAAAAACACTGATTTCAAATAGGAATTACTGTGAAACCTCAGTTATAAGCCCACTTTGGCTATAAGCTGAATGTGAGATTGAGACGGGAAAATCCAGCGTATAATAAAAGTGATTAAAATCAGTTGTCACTATATTCCTATATCAAAACCTGACCTATAAGCGTGATGGCAATTTCGTAGCTAAGTATTTGGCTTATAGCAAAAAGAAATACCCAATAAAGTTTAGCTTATACCCAAGGTTTTGATTGTATGGCATTAACTCCTAGAGAAACATGATGTGAAGACCCATAGTATTTTGCTGTTTTAAAGTGGGCTTAGGATTAGAGACAATGCCATTTGTCCAAAGACTCTTTGTACTTACTTGTTTCCACACACGCCTTCTTGCAGGGAAAGAAATCTTGAAAGATATTTCTGTAGACACGTTTCCTTCTTGCAACATTGAGCATACCCTCAGAGGGGTCAACTGCATCAATGTTCATGAAGCCATGAGTGTTTAACTGTATAAAGGAAGCACATTATCACTCATTAAATTGATCCTTATAGGGACATGGTCCAATGTTTAGGACTCAAAAGTTAATATTCTTTAAAATGAACCAGAATGTTCCCTTTGGTCATATTCCATATGCTACCTAGTGCATTTACTTTTATTCCCTGTAGTTCAGCTTTAAATTCGACTTATTTTCAGATTAGGAGCCAATTTACTATTTTTGGGGTAAGTGCTGACAGCATAAAGCTAACTATGACATTATGAAACGTTAGTGTTACACACTTTTTGAGATAATGATTTATTATATTTGTCATATTGTTATGGTTGAAATTGAAGATAATGTTGAGATCTATGTTTCCTTATTTGTGAATAATGGAGAACTTTAAGTTTCATATTCTCAAAAGAAAAAAATGAAGTTCTATTGTACATGGATAACTACAAATTCCAGCTTTATTTTAAGGAGTGAGCCTTGGTTACTCTATAGACAGAGGTCCAAGATGATCTGTCTGAACGACAGGTTTCTCCATGAGTGGTGCATTGGATAGTATCACACGAGGCGGAGCTGAGAGTGATGCAATCCAATGCACCACCAATGGAGAAACCTCTTTGTTCAGACTGATTAGAGTGGATCTCTGTATTTATTTCATGTAATTTATTGATTAATTTCATCAAAATATACATTTTGTTTCATAGCTATTTTGGTGACATCATCGTAGAGAAACACCCCATGGAGAATAAGTATCAGTTTCTCCACGAGGGTGTGGAGAACGGCCATTCTAGTACTTAAGCATAGCTACTTTGTTTCTCCAAATGAAATAAATTGTAAGAAGTGGCCCATTGTTACCTGTTCCCCCACGAGCCCTGTTCCGGCGGCCACGTCCAACACTCTGACATCCCGTCTGTCTGCCAGGTACCTCACAACGGCAGCACCAACCTGTGTAGGACTCCTGTACTTCAGAAAAGCTGCAAACTAAACAGACAGAGCTGCACGCTAAAGTGACTGAGTTGATGGTTATTGCCCTAATGGTGCTCGGGCCGTATTGGACGCTGGCTGTAGGCCTTTTGAGTGAAACTCTGTATTCATTTCAGGGTTTATCGATCTAAAACAGATAGACAGTCTATGTTTGTTTACTTCCATGATGTTTGTTTACTTCTGTAGTATTTGTTTACCTCCACAGTGTTTGTTTACTACTGTTAGCCGCCATTTTGAATTTCGCGCAGGTCACATGACCCTCAGGAGCATGAAATACGGCTGCAGCGTGAAATACAGCCTAGGATTATTTCACGCTCCCCTCAAGAAAGGCCCTCCCATTGCCTTAACATTGATGTACAGTATTTACCATGGTACATCTACTGCCTATGAATAACATCTGATTATTCCCCACTCGCAATATAATATTATTTTTTCAGTGTTCCGGAGATGTTTAACTAGGATAACAGTTGGTTAAATCTGACAAAGCAAGACTATTGCTGAGGGCAAAAATCCTTTCGCCAAACCTGGTGGGGAAAGCGGATCTGCCCGACTTGTAAGAACTGTCTGTAAGGCTCTAACCAGCAGAGGTTGTGATAGATCTGGTATCCATGATTTGTGGGATGCATATCTTACAGATATGGGTAAGGAGAATATTTTGGTGACATTCAAAGGGAACAGGTTCAACATCCTGTTCTATGACGGTGGAGCAGTCTACTACCACAAGGATGACATCCAGGACTTTCTGTCCTCAATCAGTGACCCAAACAACTTGCTTGAGTCTGTGGCCTTTGATATCCAAGAGCCTGGATATCTTGCAGGAGTAAGGGCACTTGGTATCGTGAATAAAGTGATCACTGGTCCATACTGGAGGCTGTTGGAGACGGATGGGGGAATCCTCACACTCAATGACCACCTTCACCAAATGAAGATCAGTATGGAGAGATGGTCCAGGGATGCTTCCGAGCTGCTCACCACAGATGGATTTCTGTTCCCTGAGGATGTTGCTCCGATCACTAAAGACCACGTCTATGAGAAGCTTCTAGCACCGACAACTCCACTCGTCGAGCATCTCACTCAACTAGCGCTGGAAGTCATGATGACGAGCCTCCAGATTATCCTGGAGCGCCAAGCCAAAGACAACCTTCCTGGTGGCAAGTACTGGCAGCCAACTGAACTTCAGCAGGCGTCTGCAAGTCATGTCCCTAAAACAAACACCATCTCTGAACGTGATTTTGCCATGCTGGACCACATTATAAGAAACAAGCCAGCAGCTGGTGTTCATGTCATCGAAGTGATCACCATGTTCACGAACAATGGGACCGCAGATTGGCTCAGAGAAATGGATCCTTTTGAGGGACAACTTGCTGACCCATGCCAGGAAAAGCTATCCAGAGATGAAGAAAGCGCTAAAGGAAAGAGAAGCTCGCCTCAGGGAGAAGAAACTGCTGAAGTTAAAAGCTAGACAGGCGAAGAAAGAATCAACTGAAGTGAGACAACACCTTAATCGTGTCGACTTGACCCGTAAGCTGTCAGAAATAGGGGGACTGTGGCAGAGTTCTGAAGTAGATCAGCGACTTGACACCATCACAAAAGAGCAGGACAAGAGAGATGCGTTGTATGTGCAACTGCACTTCCATAGGTCTATCCTGTGTGCCAAGGGTAAAAAGGAGCTGTATCAAAAGTCACAGCTTGGGGTTCCATACGATTCAATCAAAATGACGAACAATTTGAAAATCGTGTTGGAAACAAACCCATCTGATGCAGTCCCTGTCGTTGATAAAGGCTTGACGTACAGATCACCAGAAGAAGTGGCACTTGGGATAAGCCTTATGAAACGCACTCTGGTTGGCCGTTTAAGTGATGAGCGGTATAAAATTAGAGCCAAATCTACCAAAGAAAAGCTGCCCATCTACCTAAAAAACCCTTCCAGTCTTGTTGGTAAGTTCATCCTCCATAACTGCTTTAATGCAAACCGAAAGGCAGAGTGGTCTGATGGAAAGGTCCTTGAGATTGATGAAGAGGATGCAGACCCATTGAAAACCGAGTACCTTGTACAATATGGGGGAAAGGAAAAGGATCCGGAGCGTGGAGATGATCAGACCCAAGACACTGAGGATGAAAATATCTGGCGCTTTAATCTTCTCGATGACATGAGAAAAGGTGACTTGATTGTGCTGGTTTAAGTTTTGGTAACTTCAGTTGATTTCTATTGACACGCAATCTCTTGTTGTTGAAGGTACCATTCGATCTGGTTTTGCTGTCCAACACTGCGCATGTTTATGCTCAAATCCCCAAACCTGAACCCAGTGACTAGACTAAGATGATCACCATACCACTTAGATCTGCATGAGTCACTGGGTTTAGGTGATTTAGAATTCAGGTTATTTGGAAATGATTCGTGATCTAACTTCATTCAAACCTTCCGTTTCTAGGTCAAGCAGTATGATCACTATACTCAATCAAACTGGTCTCTCTAATCCTCAAACATAAAACCCAGTGACTAGACTAAGATGATCACCATACCACTTAGATCTGCATGAGTTACTGGGTTTCGGTGATTTAGAATTTAGATTTTTTGGGAAATGATTTGTGATCAAACTTCATTCAAACTTTCCGTTTCTAGGTCAAGCAGTATGATCACTATACTCAATCAAACTGGTCTCTCTAATCCTCAAACATAAAACCCAGTGACTAGACTAAGATGATCACCATACCACTTAGATCTGCATGAGTTACTGGGTTTAGGTGATTTAGAATTTAGATTTTTTGGAAATGATTCATGATCTAACTTCATTCAAACCTTCCGCTTCTAGGTCGAGCAGTATGATCACTATACTCAATCAAACTGGTCTCTCTAATCCTCAAACATAAAACCCAGTGACTAGACTAAGATGATCACCATACCACTTAGATCTGCATGAGTTACTGGGTTTAGGTGATTTAGAATTTAGGTTATTTGGAAATGATTTGTGATCTAACTTCATTCAAACTTTCCGTTTCTAGGTCAAGCAGTATGATTACTATACTCAATCAAACTGGTCTTTAATCCTCAAACATAAAACCCAGTGACAAGACTAAGATGATCACCATACCACTTAGATCTGCATGAGTTACTGGGTTTAGGTGATTTAGAATTTAGGTTATTTGGAAATGATTTGTGATCTAACTTCATTCAAACTTTCCGTTTCTAGGTCAAGCAGTATGATTACTATACTCAATCAAACTGGTCTTTAATCCTCAAACATAAAACCCAGTGACAAGACTAAGATGATCACCATACCACTTAGATCTGCATGAGTTACTGGGTTTAGGTGATTTAGAATTTAGGTTATTTGGAAATGATTTGTGATCTAACTTCATTCAAACTTTCCGTTTTTAGGTCAAGCAGTATGATCACTATACTCAATCAAACTGGTCTCTAATCCTCAAACATAAACCCAGTGACTAGACTAAGATGATCACCATACCACTTAGATCTGCATGAGTTACTGGGTTTAGGTGATTTAGAATTTAGATTTTTAGGAAATGATTTGTGAAACGCACCAAATCTGCTAAGCATATCCTAATATATTCCATTTTCTTTGTTTCAGATTGTCAGCTAACCAAGAAATTCCAGTATGTCTACCAAGCTTTTAATCCTGGCTGATAGCCAAGGAAGGCACATCCAGAATTCACAGCACCTCCACATTCGGTTTCAATCCGGTGGACTTGTGCAGGACGTTGGTGCACTCATCAACCGGGGTGACATCTCTCACTATGAGGATGTCGCAATTTGGATGGGCGGCAACGACGCCCATCCACGCTCTGGTGGTGTTTTCTCGGCAGGGCGCTTCAAAGCTGACCTGCACCGTGCAGTAAGCGACGTACGCGCTGCCAACCCCTGGGCCTTTATTGTTCTGGTCGGGGCAACACGGCGGATACCCCCTGCAATGAGCGAGAGCCTGAAAGCCGTAAACCGGCAGATCAGGGCCGTTGCTGTGGAGGCCGGTGTTATCTGGCTAAACACTTACCGGGTTTTAGAGAACGGGTTTGACAGCCCGGAGCTCTACCTGGAGGATGACGGTGTTCATCTCACCAACGAAGGGAAGTGGAGTGTCATTGCTTCGATACGACACTCACTCAGGGAGGTGTGGCTACCAGGAGGTCACCTCACGCCACCGCCTGCTCCAATCGAAGTTGCAGGCCGTAATGACATCCTGTCGATGTTTTTTGGTGCTCGTATATTTTACGGGGGCCACTGGTTCGGTACGGCAGAACATGCCTACCAGTACCAGAAAAGCAGGGATGCTGGGCGCCATGTTGAGGCCCACAAGATTTTGACTGCTGCACCCTTACCCCAAGAAGCCAAAGCGCTTGGTAAGGAGGCCAACAAGACCGTGTCAGAGGATGACCGGCTACTGCTCCTTGAGAAGGTGCTCTTGGAGCGTTGGCAGCAGCAAGCTGCTTTTAAACAAGCACTGCAAGCGACGGGGATGAAGAGGATACACCATACGGTGAGTTGTCGGTTCTGGGGGCACTGTAATGGTGCAGGGCAGAATGCCTACGGCAAGGCCCTCATGAAGTTGCGTTTCTCCGCTACTTAAATGCCCCAGAGACATTGTGGACGCGTGTGCTCCAAACCATTGGCAGGACTAAGATGATCACCATACCACTTAGCTAAATCTGTCAATGTGTACGGTTTTTAAGGAGCATTTTTCTAAATTGGTTGATAGAATGGTGCCTTTTTAGGCTGTAATATATATTCAGGCACCAAGTTTTTCAAATCATCTAAAATAGAATAACTAGATTTCTAACAGAACAATTATCTAACAGAGACATTGTGGACGCGTGTGCTCCAAACCATTGGCAGGACTAAGATGATCACCATACCACTTAGCTAAATCTGTCAATGTGTTCGGTTTTTAAGGAGCATTTTTCTAAATTGGTTGATAGAATGGTGCCTCTTTAGGCTGTAATATATATTCAGGCACCAAGTTTTTCAAATCATCTAAAATAGAATAACTAGATTTCTAACAGAACAATTATCTAACAGAGACATTGTGGACGCGTGTGCTCCAAACCATTGGCAGGACTAAGATGATCACCATACCACTTAGCTAAATCTGTCAATGTGTTCGTTTTTTAAGGAGCATTTTTCTAAATTGGTTGATAGAATGGTGCCTCTTTAGGCTGTAATATATATTCAGGCACCAAGTTTTTCAAATCATCTAAAATAGAATAACTAGATTTCTAACAGAACAATTATCAAATATTGCACTTTTTGCTTTTTGCTCTGAACCTGCAACCTTCGCCCCTTGACTAGACTAAGTTGCTACCATACCACTCAGATTTTAGTTAACGGGTTAGGGTTATTGAGAGAGAGCTTTATTCTGAAATGATTAGTAAGATGATGCCTACTTTCTGACTATATATTATGCAGGTAACAATCCATCAACTTATCAAAACAAGTAACCTTTAGGCAATTCAAGAATTCAAATTGAAACCATTCTGGAATTCTCACATACTATCCGTTCATGACCTAAATCAACTTTTATTACAGCTTATAATCTAAATAATGCACAAAATGGTGCCCTCTTTTATGGCTTTATTAATGAATACAGAATGGCTGGCAGGGCTCTTTTCCATTGAGTAAGACTCCTTGCACTAGAATTCCCTTAGCAATAAATAACATTTAATATTTTGGATTGGAATTATCAAATTTAGATTTGAATAAACTTTGTCAGAATTATATCTTAATTGTCAGAAATATGTCTTAAATAGACATTTTGTTTATAGGAGTAAGCTAAATTATGATGATGGCGACCTTTTCCAACATTTAAAGAAATTATCTTGGAGGTATATTTAGACCAATCAGTAGACCAGTCTTTGTGTGTGACTTTTCACAAGGCTAGGATTTCATTGAGCATCCAGACAAATTAGTAGATTGCTCATTGAACCAACAAGTAATGAATCACACAGGCATGGGATTCTTCCGGAATTTATCTGGATTTCCGGATTTTTAAGGCCAAAAATGTAATCCCTGTAATTTGTGCCGATGCAATGCAAAAATATTTTAACATTAATAAGGGGTGGGGGTCTTAGTCTTTATGCCATGCAGATCATACAAAATTCCCCCCAGATCACATCTTTTGGCTGCTTTTTGGATTTTTCTTCAAAACCCAATCCCATGCCTGCTCACATGATTAGAGGTTTATCTGTAATATAAAATCACAAATTTTTTATCACCACCTAAATAAGGCATTGCCTTGATTGTACTAAAGGCATATTACGCAACTTTGTATTATGGGTAGATAGCAGTATTTGCAGAGTGTAGGATAGTGCAAGGATTCCTGAATATTATGGATAAGGGTAGGTGGTGGAAGGAGGATTTTTTTTTTTTTTTAAATAATCACTTTTCCTTTTGCAGGGACCAAGAATCAAAAGATAAGTATAGATTTGTGCTCCTATGCTATGTAGTATTGAGTTAAGAGAGTTTATATAATTAAACTACATTAAACTATTTGCAATTTTGAAAATTGTCTTATGTATGTTTTGTATAGCTAAAAGAATTACTGTAAAGGTAGATATTTTCACTCACATATTTTTGCAAATTTGCTAAAAACTATCATTTTAAGTGTATTCAATTTTGCAGATTTTGGACTATGGTAGTAGTATCATTATGTTGGATAAATGTTTGCTTTTCATATATTTTCACGGATTTTAAAATTCGCGAAATGTGCGAGAATATATACAGCGCAAAATAAAGTATGTTTACAGTATTGTGAACTAATTCAAGTGTTGCTTTTACTCTCCTTAGGTTCCTGCTTCTGTATGATGATCCGCCAGCCTGAAGTCATTGATGGGATGAAAGCAGCGACACTTATATTACCACATCTGACAGATAACAAACATTGCAGCTGAAGATCGAAAGATAAGTACAGGTCATTCCTCCTATATTATAGTCGTATTTACGCATTGCAGTTTAATTAAAAGCATTGTCATAAATGAACATATAGTTGAACGATATTTTTGGTTCCAATTAGTTTTGTCTCTGTGTGTGACCTAATTCAAGTTGTACATATTATTTTTAGGTTCCTGTTTCCTCATGCCGAGCCGTCAGCCTGAAGCAGTTGTTCTTGAAGTTCATTCATCCAAGCCTGAATCAATTTGTGCAAAGTTCCACACCTAACAGCAACCAGCCTCACGACCCACCATGCAGCAGATAAGCAAACTATCTATGTGCATTCAGTTATCCAGTTGACAGTTTGGTTAAAAAAGTTGCTTCTTGATGAGACTTGATATTATGATGTTAAAAAGGCGAAGGGAGGTTGTGATAAATTGCTGATTTGTTTTACAGATTTAAACTGTTGATAGATTGTGTATCTTCTTGGATATAACTTTGTGGGTACTCTCTCTTCCCTTGTATATTATACTGTCACCTGAAAGGGAAATCAGCATAGTTAAGTTAATTCTATTAATAGTGTTTAAAATCAGCTGAATTTCATTAGAATTGGCAACTATGAACAACCAAAATTGTAATTAGAGATCATGAAAATCCATGCTTTTCTCAACGTAAAAATGGGAACTTACCAAAAGGTTTAATGTAACGCCGTGAATGAAAAACTGCAAACTTAACATGGCTGTAACAATCCAAGGATGATGGATCAAAGTAAACATGTAACAGTCCAACTGAATGTAAATCAATGGTATTTTTATCAGCACAATCTTATCTCTATTAGGTGTATCTACCTCCTACTGCAGGTCTTGTATCTCCTGAAATACATTGTGGATTGGCTATTACATTATGAATGTATGCATGCGATGGGTCAATAAATGAATGAACAATTGATAACAGTGTCCTATGCTGATGTTAGTATGAAACATAATGCTTCTGACATCAAGAATGCAATACATGAGTGCCGCGCGCGTTTTCCGATCGTCTACCGTAAATTCTCAGCGTAAAAGCCTAACTCACAGATAAGCCTAACTGGCGTATAAGCCTAACTGAACTGACTTAATAGGCTATGTATGCAACATGTATCCAGCTTACTTTAAAGGGTCTATTGCACATTGTAGAGATCATGCTCATGGTTAGTTTGCACTTAGAATCAAGTCTCTACACTAATTATTTCTTAAGATATCCATGATCGTTAATCTGGATACATTACCATAAGGCAATCCTTATGACCTTGACCTGGAACATAACTAGGGTCATTGAAGTAAGAGAATAAGGCCTATTGAGACATTGTAGAGCTTATCTGTACGATTCCAATGCACTTGGAATCAGGTCTCTACTCCAATTATTTGCGGAGGAATTGAAGATTGAAGATCTGAGCTAGTGCCTTGACCTTGACCTTGGCCATATAGTGACCTGGCTTGCTGTGAAGGTCACAGGGTAACACTAGACTCAACATGCCTATTGCTCAACATACTGCATGATAACAATGGATATAGGAACTACCTATAAAGAATTGGAGCCGTTTGACCTAAAATCACCTTATGTTGACCTTATGACCTTGACCCAAGGTCAAGGTCATTATCTCGCAACCTCAAGGTTGCCGACCCTAAGGCGCATGCACTGCCAAAATTTCAAACCAAAATCCCAAGCGGTTACTGAGATATTCCAAAAACAGATTGCTTATTTTTCACTATTCTGGGTAGTCAGTATGATTGTGCCCTGCCAGAACCTCATTTGTGCCATGGTTGGGATCCCTATAGCATTAGCCAGGTGTCTCCCAATGTTGCCATATCCTAGACCTTTAAACCGCTCTATACCGGCCAATAATTGGAGTAGAGACTTGATATTAGGCTTGTTGGAATCGTACAGCTGAGAGCTACATGACCAGTGGGTTTGCTAAAGGCTCTGGACTATTTAAAAATCGCATGTAAACAGCCTAGCAAGAGTTCAACATGATAACATGTACCTCATCATAAGTAGCCCAGTTGTCGTACACCTTCATAAGTTCTGTTGGGGTCTGCTCGGCAACCATGATTTCCTCCTGCTTCTGAAGAGCTTGGTTAAGGGCATCATTTCCCTTGTAAGCATCCATTCTGATTCGCTGATTTCCTAAGGCAAACAACACTTAGACATAGGAGAAGTTCAATATGATAAAGGATGAGTATAAGTCTGACCGAAATGCCAATGCAATGTCAATGCAAACTTAGGTAGGTCATCTAAGGAGTGGCTGCCTACAGGGGACTGTTGCAGAAAAACAATGTAAGCTTAACAACGTAAGTGGGTTTTACAGAGAGTTCCTTTTTTCCAAATATGTGTAACAGAAAAAAATCATGCTAGTGATTTTACCTTACTTAATGTAAATTTCCACATCAAAATTGGCACCCCCTTCAGACATGGTGCTGATACTTAGCTTAAAAAGCGTAAATTTGAAGATATTAACTTAACTTATTTAATATACGTTAGTATTAATGAAAGTTATTAAATAATGTTAGTCATTGAAGTAAATTTACTACTGTATATTTACATTATTTCTTACGCTGTTTTCTGTAACAGCCCTCAGGAGTGCCCTGGATATAAAAATGACACATGATATATGGTGTTGTTCTTGTTAACATCAGATACCTACTTACCCAGGCTGTAGACTTGCATAAGTCCTTACTGATTTGAACTTTTTGGTACACCTTCAGTGTGAAATCACTGTAAAATATAGTGGATTTATGCCAAAATACTTTTTAAGTAATTGTAGCTTTTCGGTAATGCAAGTCTACAGCCTGGGTATGTACTCACCTGGCCTTGACCTTGCCCCAGTACTAGGACCAATGACAGGCCTGGATTCGTGACACACCTTAGTAACTTACCTGGATACCTTTGTCCTGGTGGTGTCACATGGTACAGAAGAAGTTGTGGAGGTGAATCTCACCCTGGTCTGTGTCACATTTTCGGTCTAGCAAGAGGGTCACCAACACCACTCCTCATCAGCCGGTCCCCTCGGACGGCACAGACATTGCTGTCATAAATATGTTCTCAATTCACCCATGTCTGATTTGGTTGCATGGTCAATTCTTAAAGACATCTTTGTGGCTGGAATTCATAATTATCATTAGTTAACCACTAAGAAACATAGATAAATGTTTCATATCACATTATCATTACAATCTATAAGCAGTAGTATGCTAGGATTGTTACAAAATAACAACTGCAGTCATATCCATATGTATTTCTCATTGCCACATAATAGGTGTCTAAACTACTTGCTGGTGTCCCAAAAAGGTTAATCATTTATTCATTATGAATATTTGATCAAGCTTAAGTTTAGACTAGAATGTTGATGCTGTATTGAAAAAGATAATGAAGAACTATAATTATGAACAGATTTAGTCAACTTTTCGTTGTTGAAGCTTCAGAGTAATCCCCTCTGGAACTAGGTTGCCACCTAGTTGGACAAGTTCCTATACTACAGAATTTCAGTGTAAAATTGCTTTACGTAATGGTTTACTGAGGTTCACTGTAAAAGCAATTGGGGTGATGCTGCCTCACAGTTATATTTGGTAACAGCGATGCACCGTTAATTTCAACGTTGGATCTCTGTATAATCAACGCTAATTTTTAACAGTGTATAGTGTGCACTCACCATGAAGGCCCAAGATGGCCTCAACTCATCCTCGGATGCGTTCAACTAACATCGCTGGTATCTGAGGGGGCCATAACCGCATCACTTTCCCCATATATTACTTCACCAAGCGCACCGGAACTTTTTTTACCAAGAAGCTTTGGTTCCAGCGATGACGCTCAGGAACAGTGCACCACTGCAGTGGTGTATCACAAAACTCTATAAGGTAGACATCATGTTAGATCACCGCAACAGGAGGGTAGTGCAATAACAAATTTAAATGTATAAAATTCCTCAGACCGGTGGAGATGGGTCGGTGTGTACAGCAAAGCACTTTTGTAGTTGTAAGGCTCCTTCACTGAATTTCACGTACAGATTGGTACACGTCTATCAGGGTCATTGACTCTGTGGGCTGTGACGCCTTGACATACTCAGGTTGCACAGAGTAGTACTATATACTTAGTAGAGTAGGTTTATCACTTTCAACCGCTCTGGTCCACCGATTTTGATGGGCCACCTTTAAGGTCTGATTGCTCCTAGAGGATTTTGTCCACAGCCTTCAGAAATGAAACAAACTTTAAGCATTGCTCTGGAGAATAACACTCATGATATCTTATAAGGCCCTATATATTAGTTTATAGTATTTAATTCCATGATTTATCAGAGCATTCAGAATAGGCCCTTAGCCAAAATGCACCTTGGGGCAGCCATCTTACAGCCACCAGAGATATATGAGATAAAACAGTTATTTAGATATTTTTATCAATGATTTGACTGGCATGACTGCATGTAATATATACAAATATGTTACAACTAACAGTAAAAAAGAAAAACAGTAAGGGCAAATATCAATTTAAGTAGAAAAGAAAAAGATTTATTGGGTGTGGAATAATCAAGACAAAGTCGGTACTGTACTGCATCACGAGCTATCAATACAAGTCTACATTACTTGTATGAGCAGTAAGGATGTAATATCTTTTTTCTTTTTTTTTATGAACAAATTTGACTTTATTGACCACAAGTTCTTAGAATTTAACATTTTTTGTCACTTGTATAAACACTTGTGTATGGAATGAGATAATTCTTTTACCTGATAACCAAACAGATGAATATTTCGCTTTACATAAAGTCGGGTGTACATTATATCTGAGCTTGATCAATAAAGCCGATGACCCACTGTCAGGCTAGCTGTTGTATAGTGGTATCATCATATATTTAATCTCATCATAATACATACATGAAATAACTATGAGTCCATTTGCGGAAAACTTACAGGCAGCAAATACATTTGGTTTTAATTTCTCAATGATATATTACCCCCCCCCCCTATTTAAAAAGAAAAAAGTTAAGAAAAACAACATACAATTTGGTTGTCTCATATATGTTTTAGAGTACCGGTATAGTATTCAACATTTCTTCCTTAGCTTTACGCTTAAAAGAAATGAAATCAGAAAATTTGTATAGTCCGGAGATAGAGCATTAAATACTATTATAGACATGCAGTCTGGAGGATCTGTATAATGTTTTACTGAATATATGTATTGTGGCTCAGTCTTCGCAGCCCCTCCCCATCCCTCTTTTTGCTTTTCACTCCTGCCCTCTAAACACATAACAATCAAGCCTGTGATCCTTTACTCTGAAGTATATGGTGTATATAGAACACCGCTCTATATAGGTATTATATAACCTAGACCCCTGAACTAACATTGGCAGGGAGCCAGAACTCACTGGGTCACCTGCATACATTATACCTGAGCTTGGTTGCTAGCTGGATACAACCACAACACTCTCTCAGTGGACACAACATGCCACACTATCCCTCCACCTAAGTGGTGATCTTCCCTAAGGAATTGGACTAATTTAATTTCTTTTTGTGTCTGTTATTTGTTAATAAATCTTGCATAAGCCTAGCCTCAGTCATAAAAGGCCAAACTTATATTTATCATCGTTGATTTGATTTGATTTGAATTTCTTTTATTTATCCTGGCAGGAATGCATGGCCTAGAAGACCGTGTTATACAAACACCAGCAATTTCCGATGAGCGGAGGTAATAAAAGGCAATTAAGCCTTTGTAGAAACAATGTTAATATTATAGATATATCCACAATCGGGTTCTCCCCTTTATAACAGGGGGACTCAACAGGGTGGGGAGAGAGTTTTATATGTCATGAACTCTGAGTGGGGGAATTCCATGGGAGATTCTAGAGATGAGAATGCTATGGCTGACTTAAAGGGCCAGCAAACTCAACCTAAATTGTAAAATTCTCTGGCAGGGTTGTTGAGTTTATATAACACTCCAGTTATATTTAGAATCCCCCAAACAGAATCCACCACATGCAGGTATATCCTAGCCCTGTGAGCCTGTATTCCCCAGCACCAGTACCCCATGTATAAAGGCTCAGGCAACCAACAAATAGTTTGCTTGTTGTTCCTTTCCAGCAGTCCTCTGGTCTAAACAAGTTGCACTGGTGTGACCAGCAGTTGCACTCTGCCAGTGGTATAGAATTGAGTACTAGTGATACCCACCAGTGTACTGACTGCCACCAGTGTGCCCACAGAAAACGGTATACTCTCCCTTGAATAGGCCAAATGCTATTATTTTGGGTAAAAAAAGAACATCTATACACAATGATATCATTGCACAACTTGTATACCTAGAAGCCAATATGTAACCATCAAATCTAAGAGGGTGCTATAGTTTTATTATTCTTTTATAGACTATTTAATTCCAAGCAAAGCCTGATACATGGTCCCCTTACTGAAGTCACCTGGCCAGGACAGCATGATCACCTGGTCCCACTGCTCACTGCACCCTTCACCCATACACTGTAAAAAATGTGTATGAACTTTAAACACTTTCACCCAAACATATTGATGGCAAAATCTAATCTTTTTTGTGTAAACATGTGCAGGAATATGGCCGCCAGTGATGGGTGAGCTTCACCAGTGAAAAATGGTGTGTGATGGCAGTTTGGCTAGCCCACTGGTATTATTCTCCTACCCCTTCTACAGGCTCTCGCCCATATACAGGCTCTTCTTAGTCAAATACAGTACCTATAATGTTGTTTAACATCCATGGTAATTTAGATAATGTCCAGAATAATGAGTAGATAGTGCTGTCCAGAATATTCCAGTGAGCCAGCCAAACTGGCCTTGCCCACTGTTGTTTCACTTTTGTAGGCCCATCCATCACCAGTGGCCATATCCCTGTAGGCCTACCTGCTGATAGAAGAAAGTGTTTAGATGCTGAGATTCAGTGAAAGTGTTGAACTTTAATGTGTGTGGATAAATTTATGTGTTTAAATTAGAAACACTTTTTACAGTGTATGTCTGAAGGCTGTTAGCACACTCAGTCTACTAGCAGGCCTTTGGTGTGCATGGGGACTTGTTTACAGCCACATCTGAAGGGTCACCTGGATTGGGGTAAAATCACCTGGGTCACATACTTTTGCCCTCTGGTGTAAAACTTGTGAAGTAAAAATCGATCTGGAATTTGAGTAGCACAGTTTAGTAGCAGAGTTATGAACTACATGCTCTACTCCTAGAGGTCTAACCCTTTAAGGTATAAGGTAACTGACTTGGGGTGGATTTTTGGCTGACTTAAGGTGAAAATGGTATACCGTACAAAACCAGTCCTAAATGTAATCTAGAAAATTGATTTTGCCCAGGTAAGTCATGATCTATGTAATGAAGACATGGATCAAGCTCACAAAAACAATCAATTAACATTATGTATGACAGCAATGTGCGGTATATACTTCTAAAACACTTCAACTTTTGATTTAGTGGGAGTGTATTCTTAGCAGATGCATAGTAAACTGGTAATTCCATGTCAAAAGTGGTTGACTCACGATATGTGTTTGACCTAGGGTGAACTTACCCTAATACATGAAGAGATGTGAATGATCTTCTGTGTAGACTGCATTAGTTATGTAGACCGCTTAGTTATGTAGTCTGCATTAGTTATTCATGCACTAATAACCTCTTTAATAGGTTCAGAACTTTTTTTTAAATTAATGGCAGAAATGTTTCCACTGTGTGTACAGCCTGAATATAGTGCTGAATATTGCACTAGCTATTCATGCACTGATGACGACCTGAACAACTTCAAAGCACCGTTAAAGGGCCAGCAAACTCAACCTAAATTGTAAAATTCTCTGGCAGGGTTGTTGAGTTTATATAACACTCCAGTTATATTTAGAATCCCCCAAACAGAATCCACCACATGCAGGTATATCCTAGCCCTGTGAGCCTGTATTCCCCAGCACCAGTACCCCATGTATAAAGGCTCAGGCAACCAACAAATAGTTTGCTTGTTGTTCCTTTCCAGCAGTCCTCTGGTCTAAACAAGTTGCACTGGTGTGACCAGCAGTTGCACTCTGCCAGTGGTATAGAATTGAGTACTAGTGATACCCACCAGTGTTCTGACTGCCACCAGTGTGCCCACAGAAAACGGTATACTCTCCCTTGAATAGGCCAAATGCTATTATTTTGGGTAAAAAAAGAACATCTATACACAATGATATCATTGCACAACTTGTATACCTAGAAGCCAATATGTAACCATCAAATCTAAGAGGGTGCTATAGTTTTATTATTCTTTTATAGACTATTTAATTCCAAGCAAAGCCTGATACATGGTCCCCTTACTGAAGTCACCTGGCCAGGACAGCATGATCACCTGGTCCCACTGCTCACTGCACCCTTCACCCATACACTGTAAAAAATGTGTATGAACTTTAAACACTTTCACCCAAACATATTGATGGCAAAATCTAATCTTTTTTGTGTAAACATGTGCAGGAATATGGCCGCCAGTGATGGGTGAGCTTCACCAGTGAAAAATGGTGTGTGATGGCAGTTTGGCTAGCCCACTGGTATTATTCTCCTACCCCTTCTACAGGCTCTCGCCCATATACAGGCTCTTCTTAGTCAAATACAGTACCTATAATGTTGTTTAACATCCATGGTAATTTAGATAATGTCCAGAATAATGAGTAGATAGTGCTGTCCAGAATATTCCAGTGAGCCAGCCAAACTGGCCTTGCCCACTGTTGTTTCACTTTTGTAGGCCCATCCATCACCAGTGGCCATATCCCTGTAGGCCTACCTGCTGATAGAAGAAAGTGTTTAGATGCTGAGATTCAGTGAAAGTGTTGAACTTTAATGTGTGTGGATAAATTTATGTGTTTAAATTAGAAACACTTTTTACAGTGTATGTCTGAAGGCTGTTAGCACACTCAGTCTACTAGCAGGCCTTTGGTGTGCATGGGGACTTGTTTACAGCCACATCTGAAGGGTCACCTGGATTGGGGTAAAATCATCTGGGTCACATACTTTTGCCCTCTGGTGTAAAACTTGTGAAGTAAAAATCGATCTGGAATTTGAGTAGCACAGTTTAGTAGCAGAGTTATGAACTACATGCTCTACTCCTAGAGGTCTAACCCTTTAACCTGTACAGGGAGCCATGACATCTCACTTACTTACTGAAATGTAAGGGGGATTTTTTCACTGGATGTGCCATACATGGTGATAGATTAATTACTAGAGGAAATCTGCTCCTGGATACTAATCGTCTGGCTATTAGTAAAACAGTTTTCCCCTGTATTAGGATACGTCATAAACTCAAAACAACTCATCCTCTCTTTATCAAAGTTTATGAAAATATACAAAGGTTCCCCAATTTTAACCTTGTGAGTTGGTTATTGCACGAGTTGACAGTGTGGCCATATTTCCTGTGGCAAGTTATTTGCTTTACTTCAATGGATGCTGAAAAGCAAAATCGGACTCTTTGTGATAGCGTTCCAATGGGGTCTGTAAGGGGGGGAGAACGCCGCAGCAAGGACACCTGGTGGTGAAATTACAAACTAAAGGGCACAAGTCATGGTCTCCAGTTCAGCATACCTTAGGGAAATTCCAATTACAGTAATATCACAGCATGTGCCTATCAATCACTGTTACAACAACATTAAATACACTCTCCTCTTTGTGTCTCATACATTCTAAAGGAATGAATATGTATGAGAAAGGAGAATTCAACCGGTTCAGTTGACATTGTGTTTTTTCTGAGATCAGTAATTATCTAACTTTGAGCAGTTGATACACATTGTTGTGTTGAACTCTATTGAACCTAATGGTTCACTAATAAACATAATGGGTCATGATACATGATATATCCTCTAGAGAACACTGGAGACCCTGTGGGTGAACAAAAGGTTTTCATCAACTACTAAATGGCATATTTCACAAGTACAATCAGTACTGTTCTTATTTGACCACTTAGAACCCCTAGTACTCACTATATGGCACATCTTAGACAGTTTTCCACTAAAGCTGGGCTGACATCCATGGTTTGACAGGTTAGTTCATAATTCTGTCACTACGTGGCAACTACGCAGCGTTTTCCCCCCTTGGGTTCTGTACCAAATATCATTCTACCTTTATGCCCTATTGGCATGGTTCAAGGGATACGGGGAGGGAGGAGGGGTCATTTAGACGTTGTTAACAGTGTCACACTGACGCCCCCTAGCGTTTTCTGTCATGAAGTCCCTATGTTCATACCCCATAAAGGACCCCCAGGACATTATTCTCTAGGGTTTTAGAAAAAATTAGTTTACTGATAAACATTTCTGGTCATTTAGGAGTGTAAAAGAATTTTAATGGCAATTTAGTATTTAGTCACACACCTGTCTTCCGGGGAACCGGCTACAATACGAGAGCAGAACCAAGGTCTCACGAGATTGCTGGTGTCAGTGTACAGAGAGTGGCTGCGGGAACAAGTCCGCACCAGTTAGAGAGCTATAGTTATGTATAGCTGGAGTCGCCAGGTCCGATATCTGGTAGCCTCTTGCCTAGTGGTCACGAGGAAGCAATTATTATTCATCTATGTTACTATATAGCATAATACTAATACACAAAATCAGCCATCTACAAAATTTGTTGGCCATAGTCCTGGTCCTAGTCTAGTTAAACAATCTCTCACACACAATGTTTCAGCCTCAATAAATGGGTTGACCATGAAAACCTCAAGAAAGTCACTTTTATGTACAGGTAGTCCCATTTTGCCCTGTTTTGGGCCTAAAATCGACCTTTGGCCACATCAGTTTTTGCATGCCTTAGAAATCCCCCAACCCTTTTACATAGCATAAAACTACATGTACTATTCTATCTAAAGGGTACTTGGGAACACCTGTGAAATTTTTCACAATTTTAGCCATTTTTGTTTCATCTGAATTATAGCCCAATCAGCAGCCAGAACTCCCTTCAATGCAGACCAGAATACCACATGACTCAGTAGATGGCGCCATTCACTTCCACGTGACCTAATGGGGGGCACGGCTGTGGTGCCCTCTTGTAATTCTAAAAGAAACTAATGCCCTAGTCCGACCACATTCTGCAGCAGAGGAGTGAACAAAAGGCCTCTCTGTGGGGTTAAAACCACTAAACAGAGGTGTCACTCTCCCAGGAGATGCTTGATCCAGACTCAGTTGCATAAATTAACATTGACCAGTGGATAGATGGTGTCTGGGCCAGGAGCTCCCCTCAACATCAGCCCCATAATGATGATGATGATGATGATAGGCCCACAGCCCTTTGGCAACATGACCATATTATGGAATGCACTTAAGTTACATTTATTAACCTACTCAAGAATTTGAGGGTAAGGATTTCTATGTGAATATAGGTTGATATATATATATATATATATATATATATATATATATATATATATATATATATATATACACGCGGTATACATTTCAAATAAGTTAAAACAAAGAAGAAGAAATAATAATTGCATTGCTAGACTGACAGGGGCTTGAACACACATCTACAGTGAAAACTCCTGAAAACCAAAAATACCTCCTTATATTATATACTTGGAAGCTACTGCTAACGTTGCAGAGGGGGCTGGGGTGTATGTATATGGCTCAAACCTCTGACCTATGTTGTTTTGGCTATTTCTGGCCCTTTTCAGGCTTATAGCCCTACAGAATAACCAGTTTTGCACCAATTGTTTTCAAAAATTTGGTATATGTGAGAAAACATCCCAACAATTCGGGATTTTTTTTTTTTGTGTATTGGCCCAATATTTTTCGTTTTTAGGCCCTCCAAAGGCCCAAAAACCCTTAAAAACGACAAAAACCCTTTAAATGACATGTTTTACATGTCTACTAAGACAGTAACAGCCTATCCCTAATATGATTTTCTATTAGGCCTATGGTATAGTCAATTGATTCACAAGGATTTCACTAGATATGTACCGTATTTTTTTCTCCACAGCCATTTAAGTGTATATTGTCAGCAAAATTTTCAAATGTCCTTCCATTTTGATGCCACTATACAGTAAATAAACAAGATCCAAACAACACCCCTTGTACCCCAGATCATGAGGTAACTGTTGTGTCTTTTGCCAGAAAAAAGAAATTTTGAAAAAAAACTAATATTCCAGCCTCCAGGACCAAATGTGTATTGTGATACTTATTTTGGTCCCTGAGTCACCCTCTTATTTTAGTCCCGGAGTCACTCGCCTTGCTGATAATAGTAAAACCCACACAGAATGGTGAATATCCTATATATTTTAATTATCTTTAGTGCCATTGCTTCCTATCCACCCCCTCTAATGCTCTAAACCAGAAATCTGATGATTCCACTAATTTAACCTACATTTATCCAATATCTTATTTTGGTCCCGGAGTCACCCGGGTGACTCCGAGACCGAAATAAGGAGAAATAGCCTCTTTTTAGGCCAGTACTGTGCCAAGTAGGTTCAACGAAGGATCCTAATGGTCCATATTTCCTAAAGTATATACCATCAGGATATTGTAGAGTGGTTTTGACAATTAATTGAACCATTTTGAGTGAACTAGGGTAAATTGAGAGTATGTTGTTAAAATTTTAATACTTTTGATAAATCTTCAATATTCAACGAGCTGTATCTCAAAAACTATTTTTCTGAGGGTATCCATTCTTGGTATGCCTTAAGATATATGTTGTCCCAGTTTGTAAACAAAGTTATTAGTTGCTGTTATGTACTTTAAGACATTATGTACATAATCACCTTATTTTGGTCTCGGAGTTACCCGAAAACGGACAATCGAGTTCGTGAGGCAATAAAAAATGAACCGCTAGGGTTAGAGATGTATCAAAAAGTGTTCCAAGGAGCCGAGATATATACCTTTCAATAATATGAACTTGTTTAAATATATTAAGAACTTTCTGATTTGTCCTTCCTCTATCCTAAAACAACATAAGTCAGGAGTTTGAGCCATCTACATATAGGTCGCTTCACACAGACGGTGTATACCAGCATGTAATCACTAGGAAGTTGTCCACCACCGTGACCCCACCTCTGTTCAGGTATGTGCTATAGTAGGGAGAAGTATAGTAGTGGCCTTATCATGGTTTGCCTCCAGTTTGATCTATTTTGGTGGTGGACAGGGTGAATACTGCTTTTTATCAGTACAGAGTATTGCTCTTCCTTAATTGCATCACGTTTATGGCCCTACCCTATATTCGATAAGGGAACATGGGCATTATGGGCCTAAGTGGAAAAACAACATGAGGAATAAAAAGATAGTAAATGTGCTATTTGATTTAGATGATAGGGAAGTGGGACATGGGTCATGGGTTTTCTTAAAATGGATACGCAACATCATCCTCATCATCAAGACCCCCAAGCATGCCAATCAATGAATAAAAGTTGTAGGCTTATCACTGTCATGGAAATGAGAGTCTGACATACTAGTACATAGTTTGGATCCCACCGCCTGACACAGGAGGAGCCTGTTCTAGGCCAGTAGGTGACCCTGTCTCTACACCCTCCTCCTGCATGACAGGGTGGTAAATGGGGGGGGGGGGGGGGTGGTACCCTGTCAGAAGGGGGTCAGGGGCTCTCTGCCTGGCCCATTACATTTATCAGATTTCACAGCCTTTTTTTTTCTCTGGGCTCTGACATGATTTACATTTGTTTCACTTTGGTCCCCCTTGTCATGCAGTGGTTTGTTCTCATGCAATAGATTACACCCCTCCCTGACTGCCTCTAAGGTGAGACACTGCCTAAGAGCCGTTTCGTGAGTCAGATCCTCATCTTTGTTCAACAGATCAGCTTGGATCCTCCGGTCTTTAAGACCCAGTACCAAAAAATCACAGAGAGTTTCTTCGAGGTTTGTAAATTTACACTCCTCTGCGGCCTCCCTGAGGGCAATGTCAAAGTCACTAATAGATTCCTTGGGCTTCTGTTTACGGTTGTAGAACTTATACCTAGCAGTCATTTTGGTCACTTTGGGCTTGGCTGTCGGCTTGATCAGTGCTAAAATCTGGTCATATGTCTTTGATATAGGTAGGTGTGGAGATGCCAATGCCCTGATCCTTTTGTAGGCAGGGCCCCCTACCGCAGACAACAATGCAGCCACCTTTTCAGTCTCTTTCACTTTATGTGCCAGACAATACAAATCAAACCGTTCCAAATAAATCTCCCAGTCACCATTCTCAGGGTCAAAACTCTCAAAATGGTTCGATTTGGCCATGTTGAGGTCCTGCCCAGGTCAATTGTGGAGGTGACAATGGGCCCCCCTCTACCACAGTGTCAGTGAGTGAAAAAAGGGGACTTGTGGAAAGTCACCACCAAAAGTTCATTCCACAGTCAATTTCGGACTTTAATGTGCACTTGCACAGCTCCTGGATGTCCACTGGACATTTAATATGCCCACCTACCAGTTTACCTCGTCGCCAGTTGCTATGTATTCAAGTAATTATACTTATTGATTGGAGAGACTGAGGTGATTACTGAGGAAGTTCCTTTGTTTATTCCAAGAGAGTTACACAAGTTAACACTAGGTGGCAGGTTGGTTATAATATGATACACTCCCACTACAGAAGGTGGAGCCACTGAGCTAGGGGCCAGTGGCCGGATAACATGCACTGACATGAATACATAACACAAGCAGAATGTACTGTGACACATTTGTGCCCATACCTTACGCCAGATGGGGTCTCTAGGAAATAAGGAGAAATATATCTATTCTGTCTACCTAAGTGAGATAGGTAGCCATACACAGCAGCTAGCATGGCCCTCAACCAGTGCAGGTCTAGGACCACCAAAACTGTTATCTAGACATTTCAGACATTGTGGCCTCTGATTGGTTTATTTTGGTCCATTTGAATAATGGCAAGCTTTGATATCATGCATTTATGAAATCTAGGACTTGCTCTGTTAGGAAATTATGAATTACCAAGCACTACCCAATGGTGGGCTAAAGTAGTTGTGAAAGAAAAAGAAAATTCTGCAGCAATAACCAAGATGGATTTTTAGGTGGGTGCCTTCACATGTCAATTTAAAAAAGACTAGACCATAAAATTGGGCATTTTTTGGTCTCAGAATGAATAATTATCATGGCTCTATAGTATAAGGATCAGTTTAATGGTATTGGATAACCTTGACCAGCTTTAGGGAATGTTATTTTATTTCATAGTAATCATAGCAAATACGGTCAATGATTTACTGATTGACATGCCATTCCCCAGTGCAGCGTGCAATAACCCTGGACTGTTCTGCACACTCTGGCCATACTACACAGTCCCAAGGGTCACGTGACCTGCACGAAATTCAAAATGGCGGCAGACAGAAGTAAACAAACACTGCGGAAGTAAACAAACACAGTGGAAGTAAACAAAGACTGTATATCTGTTTAAGATTATTGAAAAATGATAGCCAGCTGCCTGACGCATGCCTGGGATAGGTCTCCTAGGTGAGAGGACAAACGTTTAGAGCGTTATCTTAATTGCATTATTAAGATAGTCCTACTTGTCTTAACTTTGGTATCTCAATTTTAAAAGAGAGGGTGCCACCTTCCCTCATATAGGCTATTATAGGTCATATAGCAGTGTGTGATAGGCTAGTTATTAGTATGTAGGCCTAATGGGGGGCTAATGGGGGACTCTGCCCCCCCCCCCACCCCCGTTTTTTTTCTTTTCTTTCAGATGTATATGTTGTCTGATCTGGATGGAGGGTATATACTTTAAAGGTAAACCTCAGGTAGCATAGTTTGGGTAGGTGACACTAGGTGGATGACAGTGTGTCAAAACAAAACAGCCCTGCCAGATTTTATAACACTTGATTAAGATTTAAGATTTAGATAACGCTCTAAACGTTTGTCCTCTCACCTAGGAGAGCTATCCCGTATTTGCACTGCCTGACTGACTGCTGTCCGGGGGGATTAGCTGTGAAGAAGTTATACCTGGGCACAGGTGAGGTGAGGATAGGTGGTGCCCCCTAGTGAACCAATACCCAAACCAGGTGTATGATGCCTGCTACCAACCGATAAACCCTAAACTAAATACAGAACATCACTTAGAAATGACCGCAATGGTGGATATTTCGCTCGGAGAGCCCTGGACCATTCTGCGCAAGGGCGAGCATGCAGTACGGCCCAGGGCTCCCTCCTAAAAGAAGACATAGCTCAATCATTTTAGCATGCAGCTCTGTCTGTGTATATTAAATTATAGTGGGAAATATTTTGGTGGTCAAATACCTTCACACAGAACGTCACGATCTCACAGATTCATGTATCATGTGACCAACAATGTCAGCACAGACAAGGGAGTTTATTATTTTACTACATAATTTCATCATAACTGAACATTTATTGGAGGTCAGTGTATATGAAATATGGACAACATAATCTCCTTTAAAGGATTAAATAGCCATCATGATTACTTGTACCTCCTTTGACATTTTTCAGGATGATAACAAGAGGAATAGTTAATGTGATTCAGCTCTAATAAAATAATCAGATCCTTCATCATGGCTATGGTAGGTAGACATTTCTGGATATTGAAAATTCATATGTTGTCATATGGAATAACAATTTATGTATTTGTTTATGCTTCTTCTGAAGTGCTCTAACCCATAATAGCGTTATTAAGCCTTGTAAAAATATAACCTTCATGTAGAGATGTAACCTAATGTTATGTGGTGAAAAGCAGAATATCCAACCAAATATTGCTGAGATGTTATATAGGCTTACTAAATGAATATTGAAAAAAATCATCCCAAGACTTGAAAATTGGCTGGCTTAAATCACTTGATATACATTAGGCCACTAAAGAATAAATAAGTTGTTTGTCATCACCAAGCAATGAAAAATATGACGAGGGCGTTTTTTATTAGATTTTGTTTCTTTTACTTGGGGCTTAAACATATAGGAAAAAGAGACTTTTACATTAGTAACTTGGTGTTTATTGATCCCCATGCAGGTTATTCCTAGCTGACTGCATCGTTGACGGCATAAGCGTTAAATTCATACCAGATTTGTTCCTCTACCCCTGCCTATAGGCAATAAACATCTCACTACCACTAAGGTAGTGGGCATTTGGATTGGGAAACTCAAATGACACCAGATGTACCAATGTTAAAAACATTTAGAGCTTAATGTCTTGTTTGATATTTTTCTGCAGAATTCTAGAAGACAGGTTTCCATAATTGAGGAGTTACAACCTGGTGACCACATTGTCTTTAACACCAGACTGGACGAGCACCATGGCATCGTTGTCAGTGTGGCGGCAGATGAAGGTGTATTTAACATGGTTGGAGCGACCCCTGGTGGGGTGATTGAACCAAAGGATTTCACCTTCCCGGGGGACGCAGTTGGCCCGGTGTATGTAGTGCAGTATAATGCAGACGTATGTCTGTCACCTGCACAAGCTATACATAACGTCATGCGTATGATCGGGGAAAGAGTCGGCAGGATTTCAGTAAGTGGTGATAACTATGGAAGTACAGTGGCAGATGGTGATGATGACGAACGTCCTAGAAGAATTGTGACAAGAATCGAAGACTTAAAGCCGGCTGACCAGGTAGCCTTCAGGAGGAGTGCCTTCAACAAGAAGCTGTATGACCACCATGGTATTGTGGTCAGCATCCACCCTGAGGACAACATCTTCAATGTTGTTGAGGTTCTGGGGAACCTTGAGAGAGATGAGGTCAGCGGGAAAACCATGTCAGGTATCGGGAACACGCCACACAAATTCTCTAAGGAAAGGGAGCATTCTGTTTACGTCATCCAGTACCAGGAAGGAGAATGTTTGCCTGCTTGGAAGGTCATTTCTAATACCTTTCGCTTAAATGATAAATTGGTTGAGTATAACCTCTTCTCAAAGAACTGTGAGCATTATGCAACTGCAATGAAGACAGGAATTGGGATGTCAGAACAAATTGCACCATTAGCTGCAAAATACTCCTACTTGTCTAACGTGCGGTTTCTGTTAGAGGATGTGTTCAGGGACATCAAGGTCGGCAAGGAACAAGCCCGTTCCATCTCAAGCTCCGGATCCCAAACGTTAACACTGGCATCTTGTTGTTGTTGCTGTCGTAATTAATTTCGTTTATGCTGGCGTAGAGTTGGACAGGCGTACAATGCCATTTATGGGCTATGCCAAAATTATAATAGAGTTTAGGGAACTCAAGCGGGAATTAGAATGGTGTATGGAAGAGATGAATATATATAGGGCTATTGATATTGAACAATTTCGAAGTTGTACAACACAGAGTTGTTATTTATATGTATCATAGGGGCTGCAGGATCTTTATACAGTTCCCATGGTACCCACTAAGGGTAAAGCTGATGGTTCTAGTACGTTGTAAAAATAAGGTTGCAAAGACGATTGCATTGTCATGGTTTTGCTTCTACCAGTGATGTCAATATACCTGGTAATAAAAGTATGTGTGTAGGTTAAAGCTGCTTTACTACCTCATATGTTTTCCTGATTATTATCTCAGATGATTATAAAGCCCTCCCCTGTTGTTTCCTTCTTATAATTTGCTACCTGCTATTCATTCTGGCAATGAAGGAACCTAAAATTAGACAAGACATTGGAGTATTAGCGCTGATTACAAACGTCTGGTGGCAGCACTGAGCAGTGACTACAGATGGCACAAGTGATGGTGAGTACTATTGAGACTTTAAGATTGAGACTGTATTACACTTCTAAAAGTCCTCGGATTACCCACCGCTAGACCTTGTGGATATTGCATAACCTGCACTGGAAGTATGATTCACATATAACCTGGCCCGAGGGAACTCAAAGCTGGAATATACGGTAGCTGCAAACCTTAGATTTTATCACCAGGTAGCACCACTATGCAAATACTACATCTCAGAATTCTGCAGGAATGCTTTAGGAGTATGCAGGTCTCAGTGAGGGTAATCCTGCAGAAAACTGAGTCATATTCCATACTAGCGGGATACCAGTGCTGCTACAATTGGGGACACTTAGAACTAGCAGTGTGGGTCTCAGGGGGGGCCAAACATCAGGGGGAGAGTAGAGCAATGATTACACTAGGCCTCTACATGTGTATTAAACATTGGTTGTACCTGGACACACCTTTTATTATCTGTCCAATATAGGGTTGTGGTTAGGACAATGGACTCATGACTAGCAGTACCCAGGCCTGGACAATCCGGGACATTTACCATTGCAGGTATATTAGCCTACAGGGGAGTTTCTTCCAGCAAGGGCAAATCTCCCCTTACTTAGTGCAGCCCCCAGGTCGGCCTCCTGCCCTTATCTCTGTATAGATAAGGGCCGCCGGGAGAGATAAGGGCCGCCGGCGGTCCGCCCCACCAAGGGGGAATCTCCCAGTGCAGTATCTTATACAGGTGTGATGGTATGGGAGGGGTAAGGGGGGAGGGGGTTCCACATATAAATGTACCTTATTTCGGCTATATTCTGTCATTCAAATCAATATATTTCACGAAATACAAAACCGAAATACAAGCCCATTCACATATACCAAGATAAACACATTGTCTACCTGCACATGGGTTAATCAATTTCAGCAAATAATGTTTAGACATCAGCAAATTTGATTTACTGAATTATAGTTATATTAACCCGAAATCAAGGGGAAAAAAACCCTCATTCTCTTTTTTCCCTGCACGGTATGAATGCCAGGATTTACTCAGCCTGGTACCTAAGTTCAAATCCCCTCCAGGCTAGGTGTGGTGACCATTTTAACCCCATTGGTTGCAAAAGCTTGCACCAAAAGTTTTGGCAAAACGTTTTTGTAAAACATTTTATGAACCTTTGCAAAAGGTTTGGGTATAGTCTTTTGGTAACCCCTTTTGGTAACCATCTATGTTACACTAAAAGCCACACCAAGGACCAAACCCTGGACCCTTAGATTGGGAGTTCCAGGCTCTCCTGGTTGAGCTATGGAGGCTGCTGGTAGGTCGAGGTACAATAGGTAAACTTTGTCATTGATTATCCGCATTAATGATCAATGCTAAATAATTGGGACCTTTAGCAAACCCGACGTAGCTTATTTAACCCAGACGTATCCTATGCTTTCAGCGCTGCTACGTCTGCGTTAAATGAGCTTTTACGTGGTTGCTAAAGGTCCCTAATGGTAGGCCTACACTGTAATAGGGACTTTGAACAACCAATGGGGTCGAACCCAAGGTAATAAACTCAAAGGCATGTTCCCTAACAGATCAGGGGCAGACCCAAAATAAACAAGATTTATTTGTGAATGGTCTACTCTAGACTGTTAGCCTGGGTACGACCCCATTTGTTGTTCAAGGTCCCTATCACAGTGCACCATTATTTAGGGACCTTTAGCAAACCCGACGTAGCTCATTAAACGCAGGCGCATCCTATCCTTTCATCACTGCTACATCTGCATTTAATAGGGACCTTTAGCAACCCACGTAAAAGCTCATTAAACGCAGACGTAGCAGTGCTGAAGACATAGGATACGTTTAATGAGCTTTTACGTAGTTGCTAAAGGTCCCTAATAAGCTTTTACGTGGTTGCTAAAGGTCCCTAATAGCATTGGTCATTAATGTGGATAATCAATAACAAAGTTTATCTTCACCTATTGTACCTCGATCTACCAGCAGCCTCCATAGCTCAACCAGGAGAGCCTGGAACTCCCAATCTAAGGGTCCAGGGTTCGGTCCTTGGTGTGGCTTTTAGTGTAACATAGATGGTTACCAAAAGTGGTTACCAAAAGACTATACCCAAACCTTTTGCAAAAGTTCATAAAATGTTTTACAAAAACGTTTTGCCAAAACTTTTGGTGCAAGCTTTTGCAACCAATGGGGTTAAAATGGTCACCACACCTAGCCTGGAGGGGATTTGAACTTAGGTACTGCTAGTCATGAGTCAATTGTACTAACCACAACCCTATATTGGACAGGTAAAGGATTGCAGGTGTCCTAGCATGCAGGGAATGTAGTAGTTCCACTCTTCAAGCAGAGCTTTAGCCCCCTGATCTGGTCCACATAATTTGCTGAAGCTAGTGACTGGAAAGGAGAGAGTGCATACTGGGACCAGTCCAATATGGCGCTGTCCAGTGGACATCCAGCTAGAGGGGAATACGATTCTGGTCAGAAAGGGAATACTGCAGGGGCACTGAATGGTCCATAATTAAGTTGGATATGATGCCAATATTATGAAAACTCGTACACATGCTGCTGAACGTCTGCCAATTTCAATCAAATAATAGGAAAGGGATTCTCAGTGAGTTTACATTTTTTCAAAGGCTAGATTGGGGATCAATGAAAATGAAAATGAAAATTATTCAGTGCAAATTCAGGTGGTTTTACGCTACAGACCAGTGCTCAAATTTTCCATGGTCAGAAGCTTATTTTTGTTCGAAATGTTTTGTAGGAAAGATGTATCTTTTAGGTCAAGGGTGATTTTCAGATATTGTAAATGTCCTGGTAGCTGTTATTGCGTTTTCCGCTATATTAGAATATATAGTAGAAGGATATCCTTCGCTGAGACCTGCAGGGCACGGATGTATAGGCACCCTGGTGAGTTTGTCCTTAACTCACTAATTGACACTAAGTGCCCAAGCTGGCTCCAGCTCCTCCTCGGGCAAATACGGGATAGCTGTCCCAGGTGCGCAGACAAACGTTAACAGCGCAATCTTAATCTTACATATTAAAATGTCTTAAGGACACTGGATACTATCTCAGAAAACCATAGAAACTACTTGAGAATCGCTACATATCTTCCTATATATATAAATAGTACAGAAAAAAAATATGAAAGAGATTTATGGTGCCATACCAGAGTAAAATCACCCCACCTGGTGGGACTTTTTACAGATATGCTAGACATCATTTCAACCTAAAATAAGGCATCAAGATGTTTATCATAACAATAAATTACTTTAGTTAGGTGACTTAGGATATTTCTCAGGATCCTAGAGGTAATTCACATATGTGACCCATCCTTACAAAATGAGGCACAAGTCGCAAAATATATAAACTGTGTTAGCCACATATTCAAATAGTATGCATCAAGAGCTTCCATTTGATGTCTTACACTCGTATGTAGGGGCATGGGAAGTATTTTAAAATTATTTTTGAAAATTAAAACTATAAATATCATAAACTGAGAAAATGTACAATAAACACTATGTTCCGAGATATCAGAACTACTAAATGCCTATAATTGTAAAATCTATTAAAGGTGATAACCTAGGTCTGAGCAATTTCCAAATGACCAAATAAGTTTTTCAGACATATACATCATATTACATTTCCTGAAAGCTGTTAGAATGCCCTCTCTGTTATTAGTCATTATAACATTCTAACTTTTGTTACCATGGCAACCAGTAAAGTTCTATTCACTGTTACCAGTCAACATTGCCACTACAATCAGCGAGCTGGTGAATGTGAGTAGGATTACCTGGTGTATGCCCAATTGAGTTGATAAATATAGCATTTAGGAGTGAATGTCAGCCTAAATGCTATATATGTGAATAAATAAACCTCTATTTTTCAAAAAAAAAAGGAAAAAGTCATTTTCAAACATTTTGACCATTCTACCTTTGAAGGCCCATATCTAGGTTTCAATATGTGCAACTTGTGCCTCATTTTGTAAGGATGGGTCACATATTATATCTCAATAGGGTTGAAACTATATTGGGGACTTGCTTGACGATTGCAAGATAATCCCTTCATTAAAAGGAATCAACCCATAGATTCTTCACCAAAGTCTGTCAGAACATGGCTATATATGATAGGTGTAATATATCAAAAGAACAGCACCAATTATGGTGCCAATCTTTAGCAAATGGACAAGAACCACCTGACAAGCTACATCATTAGATGATATTCCACTTGTAGTCATCAGATCCTACATATATATCTGAACAGTGCTTACAGACACTTGCCCGGTTAGCTCAGTCAGTAGCATGCCTGCCTGTTGATTCATAGGTTGTGAGTTCAAGCCTCTCTTGGGGAAAACTGAAAAAGTTTTTCAAACTAGACATGCTAAGTACCACTGACCATAACATTAGCAGTCCTCACAGACACATGTCTGGTTAGCTCAGCAGGTAGCAAGTTTGCCTGTAAATCCTGAGATCCTAAGTTCAAGGCTCTCTTGGAGAAAACTACTAAAATATTTTCCAAGTTGGTGTTTGCATGTGCATTCCACCAGGTGGAGCTCGGGTGCCCCGAAACAGTTTCTGAAGGTTCTCAAAGCATCCACAGGGGGGCACTTAGATTGTATACAGTATCCTTAATCTAAGAGTTTTGTATTGTATTGAGACTTGTATCTGCCACCCAGTGTAACATACCCACACTATGTTAGCTGGGATTTGCCTTTATAGTATATACCCTACACCCAGATGAGACAACATAAACATCTAAAAGAGAAAAAAAACGGGTTTTTTAAGTTAATCAAGACGATCCTAAGATCTGTGTTAATATTGCGCTTTTAACGTTTGTCTGCGCAACTAGGAGAACTATCCCGGGTGTGCCTTCCTCATACCCGTCCGAGCGTCAACGCTGGTATCTGAGGGGCCGTAACCGCATCACCTCCCCAGTATATTGAGGGGATCATTCCGCGGTACCCTACCTACATTTATATTATAAAAGCACTCAGCATGCCGGAACTACTTGCACCAAGAAACTTAGGTGCCAATGATAACGCTCAGAAACAGAGGTCGAGGTGGGGCCAGCTTGGAAACCCATTTTATATATGGGATAACGATTACACTTGTTGGTCAGGAAAGATGGCAGATGTTATAGGGTGGTGAAAGGTGTCAATTGGCAGTTTATTATAGATAATAGAGAAGATTGTCCAATCACTGCAACAGTGTCCATCCATATCACAGTCAATTGACAAGTGGATATGAGTCACGAGGGTGCTGTAACATCGTTTTCAGAATATGCACTTAAACGTCCACCTGCCCTATATATATATAGGAGTACATGTCCTGGGTCCACACCGACTGTTGCTGTCAGGGTACCAATTTGTTGCCCTTTAACGGCCGAAATATATGTACTCCTATAGCAACAGTCAGAATGGAGCCGGGACAGCTATTCAGCCTTATGAATAGAGTGGGTGGTGGTTACAGGGGCTAGCTAGTTCGAGCAGATTGGTAGAATATGAGTAATAATACTCTAAAAGTCTGAAACAAATATTTTTGATCATGTAGATAGGAGGGTTTATATGAGGGTTTATATGCTAGAGAAACATGTAAGGATTCATGTTGTCTAATTAGTTTATTGAATAATACTGACATGTTTATATCTCATTTCCTTTAAATGAGCTGCACTCATCATTCATTCTTCATGCAATAGTTTTTTAATAGGTTTATTGACACATCTCATGAATGTAGAGGGACATGCTCCTTCAAGATTATCATAGAAATATTATTACAAATTTACATAACAAATACAATAAATAGTACGAATGACCATATTGAGTATGAGTGAATCATTAGTTATACTGTGGGGGACACAGTTTCTCCGAAAATGATCAGTTTCTCCGAAAATGATGTTTTTTGGAGCCACCGGGACTCGAACCCGTGGCCTCCCACTCCAAAGTGAGTGCTCTACCACTGAGCTACATCCCCTCTCACATCAGATAGACTATGTTTCATGTTACTGGATCGGTATGGTACAGTGGGGAGCAGGATTACCCAAGTGATACCCCCTTGAGGGTTTATCACCAAGGTAAAAGTAATACAAGCCCCTCACTACCCCCACCAGTTTCCATCATCTCCTCTAGATTCAGATTTTTGGCAGATTACCCACCCTGGGCTTTCTCTCCCTCCTAGAAGGGGCTTAATCAAGCAGTTACATAGAGTCCCAACCCCCGGAGTATAGAGGCACCTAGCACCAGGCATTCTCACCCACTGGAGACCAGAGGTCCCAATTCAGCTTTATCAATCAGTCATTCACATACCCTGGCTTCCCTGCGATGGAAGCTTTCCACACCATACTGATTCCAATTTGTTGACTAGACTCCATGCTTAACTTTAACTACCCGTACTGGGGATTAACTCTTCACTACCTGCTCCTCCAACTACCTAACCGCCAGCAGGTGGCCAATCCCCAGCAAGTTGGAATGCTCCAACTCTATAGTCGACTTAACACCCAGTGCGCTCGGTGTCTCCGGAAATGACACCGGGACTCAAACCTGAGTACACTTTTTTGACTTGAACGTGGGGCCTCCCACTCTGAAGAGGGTGCTCTACCACTGAGCTACATTCCCTGTCATATCAGATAGACTGTGTCTCACGTTACTGGACTGGTACAGTCCAACATATCTAGATAGTTATTGTGGAACAAATTCTGTGTACAAATGTAAAGCAAATATCATGAAGTTCTCCATTCTGGAATGCCCTTTGGATGCCATGATGCATAAATGTAGCCCTGGTGAGAGCCTCCTGAAGTATTGCTATAATATATCCATGCAGCAATGCATTGCTGGGTCATGTTGAGGAACATACCAGCTGCATATACACAGTAAAATATGAGGTTTTCGATTGCCACATAATCCGTTTCTAAATCAATGTGTGTTAGAAATTATGTAAGGCATCATTGACATCCAGCATAGAAAGACCATGGTGGCTACACGGTGCAGTGCTGCAGCCCCTGAAGCTGTCTGTGTGTCAGTCCCAGTACACAGGGCATCAGGTGTCACGAACATGGCCGTCGCCAGAACAGGCTTCTTGTCATATCTAACTGCTATAACGTCCACTCCTCCCCTAGGGCCCTTCACCAGGAGCCCCAGGCCTCCCTGCCTCATGATGCTACCAAAGCAGCCAAACAGCAGCGCCAGACGTCCGTCCTTCTGATGTGTCTGTACTATCGCCACGCCTGTAGTCACGTTACTTAGGTGACTTCCCATTCCTGCAGAAACTGAAATAGTATTTATGTATAATGTTTATGGTTACCAAATACATGTTTGATGGAAATGAAACATATAGTGGTTGCTCTTTTTTTTAATCTTTGTTGCATCATATCTAAAATAGTTTTAAAGTTATTTAGGTATGTATTATATTATATACACACATTAATAATTCCTTGCATTGATTTGATGTGTGTATTTAATATATTAAAATACATGTATGTAGCTCAAACTCCCAAGTTATACAGGTTGGGGGCTGAGGAAGGACAAATCAGAAAGTTCTTAAGGCTGTGTCTCAGGACCTTGGGACAATGTTTTTGTCTCTGACCAGGTGCCGTCTCTGACCAGGTGCCGTCTCTGACCGGGTGCCGTCTCTGACCGGGTGCCGTCTCTGACCGGCTTGGCTTGATGAGGTCAAAATACTAACAGCAGGAAGCTAATTATAATTATAACTATGATTATATAACAACCGCCATAACGTTTTTCCAAATCCTTATATATATATGTATAATTCTTTTTAAACACCTTTTTCTGACACCCGGTCAGAGACGACACCCGGTCAGAGACGACTGTCAGAGACGGCACCCGATCAGAGACAAAAACATTGTCCCAAGGTCGTGAGACACAGCCTTAATATGTTTAAACAAGTTTATCCTATTGAAAGGTATATATCTTGGCACCTTGGAACACTTTTTGATACATCTCTAACTCTAGCGGTTCAGTTTTTAATTGCCTCGCAAGCTTGATCGTTCATATTTTTGGTGACTCCGGGACAAAAATAAGGTGATTATGTACATTATGTCTTAAAAGAAAATATATCAGGATACTCACATTTGCACACGTGTGCGGCCTGTCCAGGTGCCAGTACAGCCTGTATGCCTGCTGGTGGTGTGAGGGGGCAGTCAGGGCTCCAGGTACCACACAGTATACGGTCTGCCACCGTCCAGCACAGCGTCCCGTCCAGGTAACTCACTCCTCCCTCTGATGGTATAACCTGACCATACCACCTCACAGGGGTGTCTACCGCCGTGTGCAGCACCTTAGCCACCCCCCTGTGTACAGCCACTAGGATGTAACTAAACTGGGTACTTTTACCTTCCACTTTTGGATAGGCCACTGATCTGACAACCACCAGGAATACTTCACCTTTACCTTTTTTTCTTGGCACTACAACTATTGAATTCCCAGCCCGCAGCCATTTCCCGCTCACACTGATGTTAGCGAGGAGGGAGGAGAAGCTGTCTACTGGTAATACATCAGGGTAATTACTGGTGGGAAATGTGTAGCCGTCGTTGACCTTCCGTAACTGCAGGTAAGGTCTGTAGCCGGAGTAGAACTCATACTCAGTGTCAGGGGTATACACGAAGTAAAGGCTGTTATCCCAGGACGCCATGGGCTTGATGAACCCGACATCCTCAGTCTGCTGCTTGTTCATAATCTGTCTGAAGTCTGGACCGTACTCTCCACAGGATTTCTCAGGGCTGCATGTTTTATCAGAAATAGCTGTAGAGATCTCCTCCCTATGTGATCCAACCTGTACTAGAGTCCTGCCTGCTGCGGCATCATATGACAGACTCCTTACACCTAGACCATGCTGGAAGGAGTTACCCAGCCTAACACAGCCAAAGTCTGTGCCCATCTCAGAGGCCTCCACAGACTGGGGAGATCCCAGCAGGCTGTCTATGTCCACCACAGCTCTGTAGACACCTGCACCTCCATGGTTCCCTCCAGGGCTGCTGAAATGTACAGTGACTGCCTGCACTGCCTGCCTGCAGGACAGGGAGATGCACAGGGCTGTGAAGAGGCTGAGGGCCATGGTGGTCCTATACTATACTGCAGACAACACAGTAGGTGGAATAGCCCTGTAGTAGTAGCATCAACACAAGTCCTGCCACACTGTGTCTGCTGTGACGCTAATGGTATAGTTATCATTTTAAATGGACATCCTCACAATGGTGCCTGGACATAACGTAATCCGTAGTCAGTGCATCTAGTGTGGTTGTATGGGAACTCCAGAGGTTTTGTGACACCACAAACCACCTTATCAGCTTACAGTAGACACATTGATTTCAGATATGTAGGCTTCTAATTATTCATGAATGTAAAATAAAACATCAGGGTGTGGCTTATACGCAAGATTTTAGATGTATACTACGGTAATAAAGGCACTGTAATCAGACCCCCTGTGAGGCTTATAAGTTATAGGATATTCCCAAAGTCTGGGTGCGGCCTAAAAGCAAGTTAGGCTAATATGCAAGGTTTTACTGTATGTTATATTGAGTGTCATATTTGAGTGCTGCACTTCTTTCACACAATGGCGTCATCTATTGCAAAACCTGGGTAAAACCAGATGGCTGTGTCTCACGACCTTGGGACAATGTTTTTGTCTCTGACCGGGTGCCGTCTCTGACCAGGTGCCGTCTCTGACCGGGTGCCGTCTCTGACCGGCTTGGCTTGATAAGGTCAAAATACTAGCAGCAGGAGGCTAATTATAATTATAACTATGATTATATAACAACCGCCATAACGTTTTTCCAAATCCTTATATATATGAGTATAATTCTTTTTAAAACACCTTTTTCTGACACCTGGTCAGAGACGGCAGCCGGTCAGAGACGGCAGCCGGTCAGAGACGGCAGCCGGTCAGAGACGGCAGCCGGTCAGAGACGGCACCCGATCAGAGACAAAAACATTGTCCCAAGGTCGTGAGACATTGCCTGATATTTGTCAAAATGTTGGTTCAGATTAGGCGAGATACATAGACAAAGGTCCACGAGTTTTAGTCTGTTGAACACGGCCCGACCTTCAACAAGTGAGATAATCTGTTCAACAAACTCAAATTAGTGGACTTTTGTGTTTACTTTTTGCTTGATGATGATGTCACAGGGTTGTGAAATACGGATATGGGTTATTTCACGGGGGCAGTGAAATACAGACCTCTTTGGTTAACTGCCGTATTTCATAAAAAATGATATATGTAATATGTGATATCAAGGGACCACGATGAGGCCCTCCCTATGGGTGCTACTAACTGACCTGACCTGAGCACTGACACCGCTCTATACTCTGTATCTGAGGGCTTGGCCATTCAGTCTTAAGACTAACCGTATAATAATAAATCATGGCAATAGGGTTAGGGCAGCTCACCCAAAGCTCACCCATTGAAATAGGCACAAAAGCAGTTCGCCCAAGCTGGCACTAGCATGTCCTAGCTTCATCCCAGTCTGCTGGGGGGAGGGGGGGGGTCACATTCATCCTGCAATATATCAAAATATCAGAGTGTGTTATTATTGTATTTCTATGATAACTTGAGAAATTAATACCTAACACATAATCCAAATGGAACATTCCAAACTACAGTCATGGACCATTGACCATCTCAACAATTGACCTTTCTGACACTTGGGGCCCTTGATTGGGGGGTCCCCATGTCGCATGTCGATTTTAAGAAATGGCCATGTCGCATGTCTATGTTGCTTAAAATGCTCATGTCCCATGTCAATTTAAGAAATGTCCATGTCCCCTGTCACTAAGCCTCATGTCGCATGTCACTAAGCCTCATGTCACATGTAGATTTTAAGAAATGCCCCTGTCACCATATCGAATTTAGGGGTCTAGAGCCATACACTTGCCTGGTTAGCTTAGTCCATAGGGTGCCTGCATCTAAATCCTAGAGAAATCTCTTCGGCAATTTACTTAAATTTTTTAAATGAAAGAAAATTGCTCTGAAGCAACACACACCAGAGATTCTGAGAATGTCCACCAAGGCCACTTCATTTTGATAACTTGGATAACAGTATTTTGGTTTCAATTATTTGGGCGGATAGAGTACAGTACAGTACAGATGAAGCAGCTCAAGATGTTCGATAAGACTTGTGAGAAGAATCGAGGACTTTAAACTAGGAGTTATATTTTAGTGCTCTTTTTCTCTTTGAGTTGTCTAGCAGGATCCACACCCACAACCTAAGAATTATTAATCCCAATTAACAGCTAACCAACTGCTCCATCAGCACCCATGCAATGATACTAGTCATCCAATACTATATGTACTGCTTCAGGCATTTTGATTGCAATGAGTAACAATGTGTAAAAACCTTCAGGGATTTGAACCTCAATTCATCCCATGCGAACGCCCCATTTCTTCTTCTGCTATAAATGCCAGTGGATCTGTGACCAGGGTAGTACCTCACTGCCCCACTGAGGGGGCCACTGTATGGCTGACCTGACTAAGGCGCCATCTATGTGACCTTTGACTTTGAATTTGACCTTGTTGCGACACAGATATCACTTTGCACACACCAGAAATGGAATCAGCACCCTCAAATTATCCTAGTCCAGCCCTTATACAAATTATTGGTCACCACACCAACCCTCCTACCAGATATTAGCCTGGCCCCCAAACTAAATGTAGCATTTTGTTCTATCCAGGGTTCTAGCCAAGTTTTGATCTTTGCCCAATGTACATTTTGAGTTCAAATCTTTATTGGTAAAGAATTCACATGGCATGGCTTTATTGTCATTTCCAATGTGTCACAGAACATAAATGTGTTCCTGCTAACGGACATTGTTTACTTTTATTATTATGATCATACAATTCTGAGCTATATCCAAAACACAATAAACATTTACAGACACATAGGCCTATGCTAGGAAGTATATTTCATTCATGGCCAATGAGAAAAGTAAGGTTTGTGCACAGCCCACGATATGGGCACTGAGCCATAAGTACAGAGAAAAAGAAAGGGGGAAATGAAGGGAAAGAAAAAGAATGGAAAAAAGAATGGAAAAAAGAAAGAAAAGGAAAGAAAAGAAAAAGAAGGAAAAGGGGAACCCCTGATATCGCTATTACTGTAAATTGCCATGTATAAGCCACATCTCGCATATAACCTGCACCCCAACATTCCTAAATCCAACATTTGGGGTCTGAAAATCACCATTTTATTACTGCATTGCATTTAACCCTTGTTTTGCCCGCACCTAGATATTGTGTAACCAATATTGCCAATGATAACGGTCAGGAACAGAGGTCGAGGTGGGGCCAGCTTGGAAACCCCTTTTATATACAGGATAACAATTACACTGGTTGCTCAGGAAAGATGGCAGATGTCATAGGGTATACTTAGTGAAAGGTGTCAATTGGCAGTGTATTATAGATAATAGAGAAGATTGTCCAATCACTGCAACATTGTCCATCCATATCACGGTCAATTGACAAGTGGTTCTGAGTCACGAGGGTGCTGTAACACCATTTGCAGAATATGCACTTAAACCTCCACCATATATATAGCTCTCTAACTGGTGCGGACTTGTTCCCGCAACTGCAATGTTTACATTGACACCAGCAATCTCGTGAGACCTTGGCTCTGCTCTCGTGCTGCAGCTTGTTGCCCGGAAGCTATGGGTTGTGAGTGTCTGGTCACTGCCTAACTTTCACGAGAAATTGCAAGGTCAGAACTAACATGGCCGCCCATACAGAGAAATCCGAGACTTCGCTATAGGATTGAGTACATGTCCTGGGTCCACTCCGACTGTTGCTGTTGGGGTACCAATTTGTTGCCCTTTAATGGCCGAAACATATGTACCCCTATAGCAACAGTCGGAATAGCACTGGGACAGTTATTCAGCCCTATACATAGAGTGGGTGGTGGTTACAGGGGCTAGCTAGTTCGAGCAGAGTAGTAGAAAATAAATAATAATACCCTAAAAATCTGAACCAAATATTTCTGATAATGTGGATAGAATGGATATGTATGAGAGATTATATGAAAAATTATAAGAAAAATGTGAGTTCCTCTTTTTAAATCTCATTTCTTCTAAATGAGCAGCACGTATCGTTCATTCTTCATAGGTTTCTGATAGGTTTATTGACCTATCTTGTGAATGTAGAGAGACAAGCACCTTTTAGGCTGTCATAGAAATATATTACAAATGTACATAAGGGTACATAAAAAAAAAGTACGAATGACAATATTGATTATGTATATGTGAATCATTAATGATACTAAATATCAGTCAGCTAATTAAGGACTTTCAGTCATAGGACTCACCTGGAAGACCTCAGTGTTTTCATAGTCCTGGTTAATTATAATGCTATAGACCAATGCGTCAAGAAAGAGTGACTTTTTCAAAATAAAGTTGTGTTTATGTTGCTTTCAGTAGAATGCGCATAACATTGTCTGTAATAGCTACATTTGCAAACATCTCAATCCAAGAGATTCACAGCACAATTATCTCACAAATAGTATATACTAGAATGCAGCATTTTGTGGCTAGATTTTTGTATTTGCTGGTCCCTCATCAAAAATGTTCAAAAACTTTATCAACAACTTTTCTAAAAAGTCACCCTTTCTTGCTGCATTGGTTTTTGTAAGTATAGTGAAGCCATCAAGATGCTATGTTTTCCTGGACAAACTGTGTATACCTAATAATATCGGTCGTGCACATCCTACACTGTAAAAAGGAGACATGGTAATACATGAAATACAAGACATGACTAACTTCAACGACATACGACAGGAAATCACAAGCTCATAATAGGTTAACCATGAGCAACAAATGTTCATACCAATTCCAACATGTTCTCAAAGATAACCCTTCTTGCACATATTTCTAGTTAAATTCCCTGCCCAGTCCAACATATCTAGATAGTTATTTTGGAATAATCTGTATGTACAAATGTAAAATCGAATATCATGAAGTTCTCCATTCTGGAATGCCCTTTGGATGCCATGATGCATGCATATATAGCCCTGGTGAGAACCTCCTGAAGTGTCTGTATGATGCACCAATGCATTGCTGGGTCATGCTGAGGAACATACCAGCTGCATTTAAACGGTAAAATATGAGTTTTAATTGCCACATAATCAGTTTCTAAATCAATGTGTGTTAGAAATCATGTGAGGCATCATTGACATCCAGCATAGAAAGACCATGGTGACTACAGCCCCTGAAGCTGTCTGTGTGTCAGTTCCGGCACACAGGGCATCAGGTGTCACGAACATGGCCGCTGCCAGAACAGGCTTCTTGTCATATCTAATTGCTATAACGTCCACTCCTCCGCTAGGCTCCTTCACCAGGAGCCCCAGGCCTCCCTGCCTCATGACGGTACCAAAGCAGCCAAACAACAGCGCCAGACGTCCGTCCTTCTGATGTGTCTGTACTATCGCCACGCCAGTGGCCAAGTTACTTAGGTGACTTCCCATTCCTGCAGAAACTGAAATATTGTTTATGTATAATGTTCATGGTTACCAAGTACATGTTTGTTGGAAATGAAACATATATCGTGCTTGCTCTGCTTATATCTTTGCTGCATCATATCTATAATAGTTTTAAAGTTATTTAGGTATGTATCATATCATATACACACATTAATAATTCCTTGCATTGAATTTGATTAGTGTATTTGATGTATTAAAATAGATGTATATAGCTCAAACTCCAGAGCTATGCAGGTTAGGGGCTGAAGAAGGACAAATCAGAAAGTTCTTAATATGTTTAAACAAGTCTATTCTATTGAAAGGTATATCTCTTGGCCCCTTGGAATACTTTTTGATACATCTCTAACCCTAGCGGTTTAGTTTTCAATTGCCTCGCGAGCTCGATCGTCCGTTTTTCGGGTGACTCCAGGACCACAATAAGGTGATTCTGAACATGAGGGGGGGGGTTCGGGTGGTGGGTTTTGTGCGGAGTGTGCGAAATTTTCTACAACCCCCCCCAGTCAAGGGGTTGAAGTTTGTTATTCCCTTTCGGGTCGAAAATCGGCACACGCGCGTGCCCTTTGAGGCAGAGTAAAGCGTGGGCTTTTTGGCCCAAAACAGGTCAAAACCTTTTGACCTCTGTCAAAGGGCCCAATTTTTTTTGACCCCCCCCAACCTACCATCCCCCCCCTTGTTAAAAAATGATGACTCCCTTATGTCTTTTCAGGATACTTACATGTGCACACCTGTGCGGCCTATCCAGGTGCCAGTACAGCCGTTACACCTGCTGGTGGTGTGAGGGGGCAGTCAGGGCTCCAGGTACCACACAGTATACGGTCTGCCACCGTCCAGCACAGCGTCTCGTCCAGGTAACTCACTCCTCCCTCTGATGGTATAGCCAGGCCATACCACCTCAGGGGGGTGTCTACCGTCATGTGCAGCACCTTAGCCAACCCCCTGTGTACGGCCACTAGGATGTAACTAAACTGGGTACTTTTACCTTCCACTTTTGGATAGGCCACTGATCTGACAACCACCAGGAATACTTCACCTTTAGCTTTTTTTCTTGGCACTACAACTATTGTACTCCCAGCCCGCAGCCATTTCCCGCTTACACTAATGTTAGCGAGGAGGGAGGAGAAGCTGTCTACTGGTAATACATCAGGGTAATTACTGGTGGGAAATTTGTAGCTGTCATTGACCTTCCGTAGCTGCAGGTACGGTCTGTAGCCGGAGTAGAATTCATACTCAGTGTCAGGGGCATACACGAAGTACAGGCTGTCATCCCAGGACGCCATGGGCTTGATGAACCCGACATCCTCAGTCTGCTGCTTGTTCATAATCTGCCGAAAGTCTGGACCGTACTCTCCACAGGATTTCTCAGGGCTACATGTTTTATCAGAAATAGCTGTAGAGATCTCCTCCCTATGTGATCCAACCTGTACCAGAGTCCTGCCTACTGCGGCATCATATGACAGACTCCTTACACCTAGACCATGCTGGAAGGAGTTACCCAGCCTAACACAGCCAAAGTCTGTGCCCATCTCAGTGGCCTCCACAGACTGGGGAGCCTCCAGCAGGCTGTCTATGTCCACCACAGCTCTGTACACACCTGCACCTCCATGGTTCCCTCCAGGGCTGCTGAAATGTACAGTGACTGCCTGCACTGCCTGCCTGCAGGACAGGGACATGCACAGGGCTGTGAAGAGGCTGAGGGCCATGGTGGTCCTATACTAGTGGGTGCAGAGGGGTCCCCCCCTGAGGTCGGAAAGTCGCCGAAATTAAGGGGTCCAGGTCACAAAGTCGCTTTTTTGGGACCTTTAACCTATTGTAATTGTCTCCCAAAAGTCGCCAGGTCGCTTATATTATTGCCTTAGGTCGAAAGTCGCCTTCAAAACGGCCGAAGTCGCCAGGTCGCTTTTGACCCATCTGCACCCCCATACTATACTGCAGACAACACAGTAGGTGCAATAGCCCAGTAGTAGTAGCATCAACACAGGCCCTGCCACACTGTGTCTGCTGTGACACTAATGGTATAGTTATCATTGCAAATGGACATCCTCACAATGGTGCCTGGACATTACATATCCTGTGTAATCTGTAGTCAGTGCATCTAGTGTGATTGTAGGGGAACTCCAGAGGTTTTGTTACACCACAAACCACCTTATCAGCTTACAGTAGACACATTGATTTCAGATATGTAGGCTTCTAATTATTCATGAATGTAAAATAAAACATCAGGGTGTGGCTTATACGCAAGATTTTAGATGTATACTACGGTAATAAAGGCACCGTAATCAGACCCCCTGTGAGGCTTATAAGTAATAGGATATTTCCAAAGTCTAGGTCCGGCCTAAAAGCAAGTTAGGCTAATGTGCGAGTTTTGTTTACTGTATGTTATATTGAGTGTCATATTTGAGTGCTGCACTTCTTTCACACTATGCCAATGTCTATGGCGTCATCTATTGCAAAACCTGGGTAAAACCAGATGGAGCACCATCTAATAATATTTGTCAAAATATTAGTTCAGATTAGGCGAGATACATAGACAAAGGTCCACGAGTGTTAGTCTGTTCAACACGGCCCGACCTTCAACAAGTGAAATAATCTGTTCAACAGACTCAAATTAGTGGACTTTTGTGTTTACTTTTTGCTTGATGATGATGTCACAGGGTTGTGAAATACGGATATGGGTTATTTCACGGGGGCAGTGAAATACAGACCTCTTTGGTTAACTGCCGTATTTCATAAAAAATGATATATGTAATATGTGATATCCAGGGACCACGATGAGGCCCTCCCTATGGGTGCTACTAACTGACCTGACCTGAGCACTGACACCGCTCTATACTCTGTATCTGAGGGCTTGGCCATTCAGTCTTAAGACTAGGGTAAAGGCACCCATTTCGGACGCTCCTGGGCAATGGTTAGGTGACCCTCCTTGTCTGTTCAATTTAACCAATCTAAAGGACGCAAATTGTGAAATTCTTCACACTATTGAATACCTTAGATCTGCCAGCTTCTATCCCTGAAGGAATTGCATGAAATTGAATATTTAAAGTATTCATAAATTCACATCTAATGTGATCATCTCAAAAGACTAAACTGCACCTAAAGTCGGACACTTCATGCCAGATATGATCCTAGAGTCGGACACTTTGTCTATCCACTGATTTAGCTAGTTTATGTTATTGTATATGCAATATTCTTGGGGCTCTGTCCGGCCCTATATCTACCACATATAAAACCCCATTTTATCTGCAATTAAGTCCCTAATTCCAAACATGAAATAATAAATACGTTGACTGACTTAGATGAGCATTGGTCAGTACAATTAAGACAAACCATACCATGTTTATCGTTCCTAGATATAAAAAGACTATGTAGGTTAGTCAGTATCGACAAAAACAAATCAAAGGGGTTGGGCATATACCAAACTACTAGGATAGTCACTTTTGACTCAGTTTCAAGCATAGAAACCATCATTGTCTAGTGTCCGACTCAGGGTGTAATTAGTGTCCGACTTTAGGTGCAGTTTGATGTTGATATATAATCCCCTCTCAGAAAGTATCATAGGTAATTTATTTGAATTTAATGACTTAAATTATCACCAAAAATACAAATATTGATATTATTATCCATAGGAACGCTGTGACTTTAAACAGAAAGCCATTATAGATTAAACAAGAAAATGAACCAAATCATTTACACTCAAATTTCATCTTGAGAAAAAAGCAATAACAGTCCAAGTTCAAGTGGTCAGAGAACCATGTATGACATGGATACAATTTGGTACATTGCATTTATTAGAAAGAAAAACACCTCAGCTTTCACCCATAGTTGAGATTATATGTGAAATATTAATATTGAGTGTGTACTTCATACTCAATGGTGTCCGACTCAAGGTATCTGTCCGACTCAGGGTGCCTCTACCCTAACCGTATAATAATAAATCATGGCAATAGGGTTAGGGCAGTTCACCCAAAGCTCACCCATTGAAATAGGCACAAAAGCAGTTCGCCCAAGCTGGCACTAGCATGTCCTAGCTTCATCCCAGTCTGCTGGGGGGAGGGGGAGGAGTCACATTCATCCTGCAATATATCAAAATATCAGAGTGTGTTATTATTGTATTTCTATGATAACTTGAGAAATTAATACCTAACACATAATCCAAATGGAACATTCCAAACTACAGTCATGGACCATTGACCATCTCAACAATTGACCTTTCTGACACTTGGGGCCCTTGATGGGGGGGTCCCCATGTCGCATGTCGATTTTAAGAAATGGCCATGTCGTATGTCTATGTCGCTTAAAATGCTCATGTCCCATGTCAATTTAAGAAATGTCCATGTCCCCTGTCACTAAGCCTCATGTCGCATGTCACTAGGCCTCATGTCACATGTCGATTTTAAGAAATGCCCCTGTCACCATATCGAATTTAGGGGTCTAGAGCCATACACTTGCCTGGTTAGCTTAGTTGATAGGGTGCCTGCATCTAAATCCTAGAGAAATCTCTTGGGCAATTTACTTAAATTTTTTAAATGAAAGAAAATTGCTAACTTGGATAACAGTATTTTGGTTTCAATTATTTGGGCGGATAGAGTACAGTACAGTACAGATGAAGCAGCTCAAGATGTTTGATAAGACTTGTGAGAAGAATCGAGGACTTTAAACTAGGAGTTATATTTTAGTGCTCTTTTTCTCTTTGAGTTGTCTAGCAGGATCCACACCCACAACCTAAGAATTATTAATCCCAATTAACAGCTAACCAACTGCTCCATCAGCACCCATGCAATGATACTAGTCATCCAATACTATATGTACTGCTTCAGGCATTTTGATTGCAATGAGTAACAATGTGTAAAAACCTTCATCAGGTTGGGGCCGGGACCATGTTACTAGAACGTACTAAATACATAGTACACCCTTTCCATTGGGTCTGTACCAAGATTATGGTACTGTGCACTATCTTGGGCTGTATCATAATCTTGGTACACCTGGTGTGTTCACTGGACCATGACCCCTGCTCATACAGGTAAATGGACCAATCACAGCCCAGTACTCATGTACCTTACCTGTGGTCACTGGACTGTGACCCTTATCTGTGCATGTAATTAGTGGGGTCACTGGGGTCATAGGTGGGACTAGGGAAACCACTCTACTATTTCATACTTATATCTACATTATATGGCTCATTTACTACATTATCAAACATCACTAAGTGAAAACAAAAACGTCATTTTGTGGGCCTTAATCAATGATTTCATCCTTTGGGTTCATTTTTATTAGCAGATTTAACAAAAAAATTAGCAAACTGATTTTACTAAACATTTACTGGAGGAAAAAATGTAGATAAAGCCATTTCTTAAATAGTATTCCGATTTTAGTTATGAAAAAGGGTGCATTCATAAATTATGGACCTCTGCTTCCTTTAGTGGCATCAGACTGATGCATTTTGGCATGGAAATGTGAGAAAAGTGACAATAAATAAGTGTACCAAGTTCTTGGTACACCCTGTGTTCTGGGGACTGTCATTCAATCTTAGGGCGTACTAAGAAACTGGTCAGTCTCCAACCTGTTCATGGATTTGAACCTCAATTCATCCCATGCGAACGCCCCATTTCTTCTTCTGCTATAAATGCCAGTGGATCTGTGACCAGGGTAGTACCTCACTGTCCCACTGAGGGGGCCACTGTATGGCTGACCTGACCAGGGCGCCATCTATGTGAACTGCTGTGACTTACTGCATTTAAACAAAGGAATGCGTCATTGGTTACCCCGCGCTGTTCGAGTGAACATGGACATTTTTTTTTTATTGTTTACATATATTTGTGTGTGCAGTGTGTAATTCATGAGGATGTCATGATTAAACGCCCAACCTTCATCAAATATTATGCCTTCGCCTTATTACTTAGGCCTACTTTATCATCATGTATAAGGCAGTATTTATTATATAAATGTTAAATCATTATTCATCAAGTTTGGAAAAGAAAAATGGAAAAATGGTAAGAAATACAGAGTCCTAACCCCCCCCCCCCCTGATATCCATGCAATATTGCAATAGTGATCTCTTTCCTCAATAAAATGGTGAAAATAGTTCTAAATATTTCCACCACGTATCCCTGTGCTAACCTCTTAACATGGCAACAGGAGGTCTGAGTGTATATCTTACAGCCTGGGCACTATGGTATAGTGGTGATGTCTTTGGACTTGCAAGCAGAAGACCTTGGGTTCAAACAACCATAAGGCCAAACTAATTTTTAGGCAATGATATCTTATGAGTATAACAATAGATAAGTAACCAATAGTTCTTATGAGTTCCTTCACACAGGTGTTCCTCTGTGGCCTACCTGTTAGGGCAAAGTTCATCAGATTGGAGATTTTACCAGCCTAGGATTGAATCCACTAAAGGCATGGTTTTAAAAGGAAAACTATCCCCGTTATATAATAACCTCCTGAGGAGGTTATATGAACTAGATCATTCCCTCAGGCTGTTGAACATCACATGGTGGTCTGAGAGAGGAGAATATGCCATATAACCTACAGTAAGTACAGTAGACCTAGGCGGAGTATAAGTGAGGTATATACATATCAAGGCACCTGTGTTAAACAGTTAATCCCTGCTAGCATAAAAAATAGCATGTGTCTGTACTCCTGAAAGTTTACACAGATCAATGGTATTGCCTCTTTGAGTGAATTTCCCCGTTACTGCAGACAGAGGCAGACACCAATGTGCTGAATGCTTTGTTTTATTTATTCCTGTCTTTTTTTTCTTTTAGGGGGGAGGGGGATATTTCAATTCCATGACCGAGAAGGGGCAGGGTAAACAATTTCAACTCCTCTCAATAGTCTTAGGGGGGGAGGGGTCACAGTTTAAAAGGTATAGAATGGTTTGAGGAAAAATGCCAGCGCATGTAATTACTATGCTTCTGTAGTCAATTTATCAACAAACCCAGTTCTGCTAAAAACATGGTTCAGGACAATGGATCACAAAGATGAGTAGTCAGAAATAGGTTCGGGACAGGTGATCACACGTATAGAGGGATCCAAACTGATCTCACGGGTATAAACTACTCGTGGCATCCACATAGGGCAGTGGTGGGGCATAGCCCATGTAGGGATGAGTAACATGAGGGGAACGTGAGCCACGTCTCTATCCAAGCCAGGCTTGGTCCAAAGACTGGGCCTTGATCAGGTGTCATGGGCCACCTTACGTACTCTCGTTCCCAAATCCTTCCGAAGGAAGGCTCTGGGGACAGCCAAATGACCTTAAACTTGGGATTTTGCTGGGTCTGGGCAACCCCTGCTGGTAGGCTGGAACCAGTGAACAGGAACAGGAAATGGAACCAGAATGTATGATGGTAGTTTTAGGTAGTTTCACCATCAGCCTTTCTGGTTCCATTTCCTGTTCCTGTTCGCTGGTTCCAAGCTACCAGCAGGGGTTGCCCAGACCCAGCAAAATCCCAACATTTGGCAGTTACCAGAGCCTTCCTTTGCAAGGATTTGGGGACGAGAGTACACCAGGGGGGGCCCACGCCGCGGCTCCGACTGGTGTCAAACGCATGCGTAACTTTATCCACTGACCTGTTAGCACTTCAACTCAGCATGTCTGGTAAAATGCCATAATACTCAAATACTACTAAATGTGAGATGTGGTCAATGCTACATCCACACCAAAAAGACTTTCCCCTTTCAGTCTGATACATATTAGAGGCATGGCAATGTAGGAGAATAGAGAAATCTATGCTAGTTCACCTGACATTGGGCTGTCCATGAAGCCTAAAATCAGTCAACTTTGAACTGTTTCTGTAAGTATTTAAGGGATGTTCCACTGAAGCTAAAATTGGAAACAATTAGAATGATATATGATGTCTGAAAATGTCCAGTGGAGCATATGGGAGCATTAGTGCTTGTGGTTGAAAAAGAATATTTTAGATTGTGTCTAATCAGCACAGCATGCCACTATGAAGCATAGTAGCTAGTTCCTCTAAATGCCAGTGGTGTCACCACTTGATGGCTCTTTCACCACTGACCACCCACTTGGACACTGCAGTGGACAATATAACGCACGTGTTTGTCACCAGGGCGAGCCGCGGCGTTTCCCCCCCTTGCTGATGCCCCATGTGGAATGGAGGGTACAGGTAATATCTGGATCACCATGCGGCAAAGGAACAGGATCCCCGGTGCCCGCTTACATAACAGCTGACCACGCGGGGACAGGTTCGGGACAGGTGGCATTAGCCATCCAGGTGACCTGAACCAGGCCCAAACTCAGTAGGATAGGATAATGCAGTATGTATATGGTTCCCCGTAATATGAGGGGGGTAAGATATGCTGACCCCTCTAGAGGAAAGTAGAGTTTTTTTCGCTGCCCCCCTCCCGTACGTTGTTGTGCTCCCCAAACATTCATTTGTAGGATATCATTCTACACAAATTTACTCTCCTACAACTAGTCCTACAACTAGGGGCCTGAAAAAGCATAAAGCATATGAGGCTCTGATAGTCATTTCTTAGTGGCCGATGAATAGTCTAGTAGATAGAGCACCAAGGTTGGCACTTCTGGCAGGAAACACTTTTCAAAAATGATGTTTCCACCTAGAAATGGATTTAGCACATTGAAAAACCCCTGTACACAAAGTGTTATGCTTCCTGCCAAAAGTGCCAAACTTGGTCCAATATTATGCTCCATTAGACTAGAAATGGGATTGGTGGACATTCCAGGGCGATGCACCCAATTCAATCAATTTTCAATGGAGTCTAAAAACGAGCCTGAAAATCGAGCCTGATGAGCAAAGCTGATGATCGAGCCTGATAATCACTGTTTGTTCCCCCTAACCCCCCCCCCCCCCCCACATTGGATCAATTCCTCAGATACAGGATACTTCCACTGTAAACAAGCAATGACAGTGCACAAACGAGTTGTCTAGTCTTCTTGTGTACTAAGCATATATATAATATATAGCAAGACAAGCACACATTGATATGAAGAACTTTTTTTTCAATTCAAAATATAGTAAGCGGCAGGCTTGTCTAGAACGGTGCACACTGCTATAGAGTTCAATGGGAAAACAGAATATGTGCTTTGTTGATTCAAGAAAGTGCAAAAATGTTGGTATGTTTTCTTTTCCCAAAATAAAATGCAGTATTGCGGGTACAGTGAATATTGTAGGACAGATAACGCGTGAAAGCCTGAGGAGGAAGGACGAGGAGGTTGTTACTCTGCCACTACTATTTCAGAACGCGTGAAAGCAACAAACCATGAAAAAAAATTAAGATTGACATGGATAGTGTGAAGTTGAAAATTAGAAAATCTCTTCACCAAGGTTTAGAACCGCCTCACTAGACTCAGGGGTACACCCTGAGTCAACAATATTATGATCTTAGAATTAAGATTATAACATTATCAAGATTATATGAATTGAGATTGGACAAATCTGTTTGTCCACACACCTGCTCGAGTATGTCCACCCGTTAATTATTTACCCTAGCCCTGGAAATAACCGTTTACAAATACCGTATTCGACGTAATAAACGCCCTCCCCCTAATAAGCGCCCCCTCCCCTTTTTTGGAGCATTTTCAGACTAAAACAAAGGCTCATATTTCGCAACTTTGGAGACAATTAAACTCTTAAGTACTTAAAATGCCATGGAAATAATTTTATAAGCGCCCAGGGCGCTTATTAGTAGTAATAATAATTACGTCGAATATGGTACGTACATTCATTTTTCACCACTTACCCTATCAATTATTTATAGGTATCGAAAGAATAGAGGATTCAACTAGATTTTTGCATGGATGTTTATTTTTGGGCTGTGAAGAAAACAAGATACTAGATACTTATCTTTTACATCTGACTCTCACTGTTAATCTAGAGCTTTAACTGGGGGTTTAGTTAATGAAATACTGTAGTTGTATCGCAAACCTGTTATCTGTCCCATGAAGAAACGCATCCATTACTATAGGCAAAATCATTGTTACTTTAACTGGTGATGTGACTACAACTTCTAAACTATCTCCTCGAACCAGTTGAATACACTAGTACTCTTATTGATCCTCATTATTTGACTGGAGTAAAAACAGGAACATTCAGAACAGGAGAATGCAGCTTTGACCAACACTAAGGTACTAGGACAACCTGTTTTATGAGAGTATAGGCGCTAGCATCATACTACATAGTCAGCCATGTAGACAGGTGCAGCCCTATACGCAGCCACCAAGCACTAACGCTGGCACAATGATATGAGTGGCGAGGTGCTGCAGTAGGTCTGCTGTCTGAGGGAAACCATCCACACACCTAGCACAGCTGGAGTAGTTCTGACCTGTGTGGATGATCAGGTGGGACCGTAACCCCGCACTGTCTGTAAACTCCCGGTCACAATGCCAGCACACATTGCGGTTCTGTCCAATGTGAAGCACTGGTGTGTGTGTCATTAGGTCACCTGTGTTTGTATACTGATCCATACTTTGAGGATATGCATGTAGTTGGGGCCGTATGTGGGTCATCATGTGTGCCTTAAGATTACTTGCATGTGTAAACTGTTTACCACATTGAGAGCATGCGTGAGGTTTCTCCCCTGTGTGGGTCATCATGTGTGTCTTTAGGGAACCTGCTTGTGTAAATTGTTGACCACATTGAGAGCATGTGTGAGGTTTCTCCCCTGTGTGGATCATCATGTGTCTCTTTAAGATGCCTGCAGTAACAAAACACGTCCCACACACAGAACACTTGTGGGGTTTTTGTCCCATGTGAGTCCACAGTGTGTGTTTCCTCAAATCACTGGCCTGGGTAAATACATCACCACATTGAGAACATGTGTGAGGTTTCTCCCCTGTGTGGGTCATGATGTGTAACTTTAAGTTACTTTTCTGTGTAAACTGTTTACCACATTGAGAACACCTGTGATGTTTCTCCCCTGTGTGGGTCATCATGTGTTTCTTTAAGCCACTTGCACGTGCAAACTGTTTACCACATTGAGAACACTTGTGAGGTTTCTTCCCTGTGTGGGTCATCATGTGTAACTTTAAGTTACTTGCACGTGTTAACTGTTTACCACATTCAGAACACTTGTGAGGTTTCTCCCCTGTGTGGGTCATCGTGTGTTTCCTTAAGCCACTTGCATGTGTAAACTGTTTACCACATTGAGAACACTTGTGAGGTGTCTTTCCTGTGTTGGTCATCATGTGTGTCTAGAAGGTCGCTGCCTATGTAAACTGTTTATTGCATTGACGGCATGTGTGAAGTTTCTCACCTCTGTGGATCAGCAGATGTGTCTTTAAGTGACCTGCAGTGACAAGACATTTACTACACATAGAACACTCATGCTTGTACAAGTCTGCTTGTACATAACGTTCCCACATACCCAACCCTTGTGGGGTTTCTGTCCTATGTGAGTCGGTAGTGGTCAGAGGCATCATATTGCTTTAAGTGACCTAGCTGTGTAGACTGTTTACCACGTTGCGGACATGTGTCAGGCTTCCCTCCTGGGTGCATCGTCATATATGTTTCCTTCAGTGACCTGTCTGTGTAAACTATATATGCCACATGGACGGAAGGTGCGAGGTTTCTTTCTTGTGTGGTTATTATGTACATTGTTAAATCAATTCCATGTGCGAACTTTTTACCACATTGATGGTAGCAGATTAACCTCCTACGTAGTTCATTATGTGTGTCTTTTAGTCCTGAGCTGTTTTTTCTGTGGCCTATCTTAAAGGCCCAGCGCCCCTATATATAGGGCTGAGTACCTGTCCCGACTGCACTCTGACTGTTACTGGACGTGCAGTAAGACCTGCGGGTTTAAGCCTCCCCTCAATACAAACTTGTCGCAGAGATGAGAACCAACTAGACCTTGTTTAGATGAGTGGTCAGCCTTGCGTCTATATCTCAGTGGCCATCTTGTAGTGTTTCTTCTGGTGCTGCAAACAAAGGTAAACAAAAGGTGAATCATCTATTATGACCAAAGTGCTAGCCTGCAATAACATAGCGGTGAGAGTATGGTTAGTACATTACAGAGGTCATGTTACAGTAACTTTCTGTAACATCAGGATTAATGTCAGGGTAACTATAGGGCGCCTAAGTAGGTCGCGAGAACGCCCGAGACTTATTTTTTTTGAGGTCCCCCCATTATCGCTCGCAGGCTTGAAGGATGGGCAAATTTTTTGTTCTCCATATATCTCCACTAATAAAGGAAATTGAGCTATAAGATATCAGATATGGGACCTTTTTAGGCTACCCTACCTGCAGGTATTTTTAGTTTGATCCAGAAAAAAATTTACGTCAACTTTGGCCCAGGCATTTTGCGGCAAATTCGCGAGACTTCGGCGCCCTATTGTCGACCAATAGTCCACCTGCTGCAAAGTCGACACAAGAGATAGTTTCTCTATCAGTGCAGTGGCAGTGCTCTCATCACCATCGTCGTCATTATGTTGCTTATGAATATTATCACTTGTAATATTACTACTTGATAATTTTTATATCCGAATCGCGTCACGGAGTCCGCCGCCACTTCATACTTTCTCCATAATGTTAAAAACATCTGGGATACTTTCTTTTCCCTGATTACAGATGGTCCAAGATGGACCTAGCGAGTGTGGGTTGTACTAGAGACTTTAAAAAAACAAAAATCTTGTTCACCAAATCTGTTCACCAAAACCCAAAATTATGACTTTTATATTTTTCATGTGAGGGGGGGGGGGGGGGTTGTCAAGTGCAAAGTCTCCTGCAGGTCAGAGGTTGGGGGAGGGCACGTTGAAGTGGAGGCTTGTGGAAGTGTGTGCAGTAAGATGGCGCAGAATAATATGACTTTTGGCTTATATTTTACTTCTTAAAATGTGTTACTAACGGTGTTACCACAGGACATGCCCAGTTTTTGCCCGGCTTGGCGGTAGATCTTTGAAGTTAGATGGTATTTGAAGTAAGATAGAGGTACAAGATGAGAGAAATAGCACAACTTTGGCTCAAAATATGATTTCTACCTTCCACCAAAAAATCTAATGCCTTGGAGCCTATGGTCGCCCGTTACCAAGGGTAGATTGGTTTTAGTACATTTACATAATAGCGAAAGAGAGAAACAAAATGTTTAAGATCGCAGTTCAATATCACAAAGAAAAAATGAGATTTTAAAAACTACTGTGTAAAGTGTTGTAACATCCATTAACCTTTTCAGCCAATTTTTATCTTCAAATGCCCTTTATAAACCCTTTTCTATCAAGCCGGTCAAAGCTGGCACCCGGTCAAAGCTGGCACCCGGTCAAAGCTGGCACCCGGTCAAAGACTTGGCCCCATCTCGTGAGACACAGCCTCAAGACAATTATTTATCAAAATACATTCTGATGATTCCCTCTGACAAAACCCTATAACAATATTTTGGGCCAAATTAGCCCTTGGTTACCTTCCTAGCATCTGGTCACTGTACCTGGCAACCCCAGTGATCGGGCAACAACGCAACTTGGACTAAAGAAGGGTACTTTGGGTAACCACAGCCCATTTATAGTGGCAACTACAAACTGAATCACTAGCCATATACTGATTCATGTAACAGCTTAAAATATGTTTTCGATCTTTGGAGGGACTTTTCACATTTATAGGGGGAGAGCGTAGTCCATGGACAAGATATACATTACAGCAATAATAACAGGGATGATACATCTTTTTCACCATGATATACTGTGAAAGTACTTTATTTCGCTGGGTATATTTTTTCGCAATTTTCGCGGAAATGAAAAATCCGCGAATTCATATCCAGCGCGAAAATGTATGTGCAAGCACATGGCGCAGTCTTGGGTGTCACGTCACGGCGGCCGGCGGCTGGCCCACAGACCAGTAGGGGGATGGGGAGAGGAGGGGGGGGGGGGGGGACAGTGTTCATACTAGCTATAGCCGGCGTGTCCTTTTGAATGATGTGACAGTGGTCTATATACTAGTATATAGATAGAGGACCCACTCACATTTCTTTTATAATACAAACACAATATTAAAAAAACGAATTGAACTATATCATGGGAATTACAGACACATTTTTATTTTACCTGCAATCATTCAAATAGTCTATTACAAAAACTATTTACAACTTTCAAGTACATGCTTAAACAACTCAGAATTAAACACACACTGTAGGATATTTCATATTCAACAGGTCAGCTCCATTTTTTTCAAAAACACAAATAATTAAAGAAAAGAGTTAGGGAGACAGCCTACCACCCGACCCCCATTCTAGGTACTCCAATAACGGGAGAGTGGGGGGTGATAAGAGCTGCCAGTGTGATGGTACCGTTTTTGCTAGCTCTCCCTAGACCTCCAGAATCTTGACTGTGGGGAGATTGCCACTTTCTGTCAATATTCAGCCGTTTCTGTCATCTTTTGAGATTTAAGTCTAGAGATGTTTATTAAAGCTATGCACCTGCGAAATCTGGGATCAAATACTCCCATTTTTTTCGGAAATATCGCCTGTCTAAAGTAAAGCATATTTTGAAAGCCAATTTTCGCCAATATACTTTTTTTTGTGAATATTAATACTGGTCTTGTGAGTTTTATTGAATATTGAATAGCCCATATACAAAATTGTATTCATATCAGAGGGTGCCCACTACAGTTTTTGGATGGTACAATGAAATAGAATGTTAAGAAAATGAAAGTTTTTACAGGCCCTGGGGGTAGAATCGCGCACAGGAATGTGGAGATGTACCTGGCTCCCATAGCCGTATTTTTCATCTAGTGGTTCTATAACTCAAGGAATGAGTGCTCATATGCGTTGTAAAACTGTGTTAAAAAGATCAATGTCCTGGGTTAATTATTTATCTTCCTAGAACAGATTTAATGCAAGTATACCTACTTTTTTACGGGTTATGATGGGAGTTGACACCCCCATTTACCCCAGGGTAAGGCCGGGGGTGCACTGCCCACACCCCCGGCCATGTGTAAAAGCTGCCCATGCCATGAGCCATGGCTAGCCAGTCACACCTACATCACAAATCCTCAATCCATTGTTTTACCATTTCTATTAGAAACCTTATTTCAAAAGATTAAGAAACCTCTCAAAAATGTTGATAGAATGGGAGTAGCAGAGGCTGAATTTGATGAATTTCCTTTTTTTTTTTTTATTAAAGTACCTACCCATTCACAATCTATTTAGAACATATACCCCAGTAAATGTCAATAAGTGCCAAGTCCAGGCTCCTAAGTGAGAACAAACGGCCTCCTACAGGACCAGTCACCGTATCTGGCCAAGATAAGGCAGCCCCGGCAGTCAACACTATGAGAAAGTACCCTACACTGATATTCCTAGGCTCCCTATACGCCCAACCTCTCAGTCACTAGTGCCTAACCTAGTTAGTCATTTTTTGGCTCCCTATACGACCAACCTAGATTAGTTATTATTGTCAGGTTGGTCACTACTGACCATCCCACCTTAGTCTTTTTAGTTCCAGGGAGAGCCACTGAGTGGTCATCACAGGTGGCCCCAACTAGTGGTTAACAAATACAACACACCAATGATGGACCTAGGTTAGCCACTACTGACTGACCCCTTGGTCATTTTTGAATATAACTTTGCCGACTAACACTCATATGACCAACCTAGGTTAGTCTGTACTGACTAACCCTTTCAACCTATGGATTTTCAGTGTACTACTGAGGTCATGCAGTGCCCCTATATGTTGTTAAAGCCTGTAAGGTAGCAACACTACGTCTATAGCATCAGTTCATCAATACAGTCCTGCTTTTACAAAGCTCTCTTTGATCAATGCATGTTTCTCACTGATGGCCTTATGGGCATCAATAAGCCATCCTGTATGGAGGGGTTGGATACTGATAGCCTCAGGTCAACCTTTATGGCTGAAGTATTGATCTCACCACCTTCATCCTCCATGGCAGACAATTGGGATACCACCTCATTTGAGTACCATGAGTGGAACTCTCCTTTCAGGGCATCTTTAAAGGGCTTGTTGACAAGTAGATCCAAGGGTTGTAGTTTGTCTGTGCATGCAGCTGGTACATACAGGAGGACGGACCCAGCGTCCTCCATCTTAGTGAGCAGCAAACACATCCAGGAGCAGGAGAGCCTTCTGCTCCGGTTTATCCAGTCTGCCTCTGCCTGACTGGATGTAGGGGGTGAGTACTTTCTCCACATACCTTAACATGGTCTCCTCTGTTGGCCAGTGAGATGCTTTTGAAGTTACATCCCACTCTGGAGGAAAGGTGACATGTTGGGGGAGGCTACGATCTGTCTTGCCTGTGTAGATAACCTGAGGGGGGGAGAGTACCCCCAGCCTTAGTGATGCCCAGCAGTGCTGTTATCTGCCTCTTGTCCTCTATGCCCGTGATAGGTACATAGCCAGTATTGTATGATGGGGTCAAGTATGGGGTGCACCAGCCCGAGGTGCATCTGCCTTTATAAGGCAGATGCAAATCGGCAAGTTTGCATATTAAATCGGCGAGTTTGCATCTTAAATCGGCAAGCGATTTGTTTACATCGGCGCCATTGTCACGTGATCAAATGCTGCCCTCTGATAGGTCTAGAGCCCCATAAAGCGTACCACACGTAGGGGAGGTATGGAAAAGCATACCACACACCCGGGTGGTACGTTTTTCATTCTCTGTTCTTATATAGGATCGTACCAATAACGTTAGGTCGTGTATTAATTGATTAGCACCACACTGCTCCAGGGTCCAGTCACCTCCAGGTACTAGGGAGCAGCCAGTCTGGTCGATGTTAATCACAAGTTCATCAGGGATACTGTGCTCTGTGACAGCTGCTGCATAACGATCCAGGTGTGCCTGTCTGATAGCCTCATAATCACTCGGCACTGTCTTTATCCCTTTAGTCCCCTTTCTCATCACAAAGTTCATGCACCTGAGAAGAGACTCGGCATACGCAGGAGAGATGGCAAGCTGGCCACCATACTTAAGCAGGAGCTTCTTATTCTGTTTGAGGACGATTCCCTCAGCTGCTGCCATTACAATCCTTGAGTTGATAACACCCCCAGACTCTCTGACACTCCTGATCCATTTCTGTACCTGGGAGTCAAGGTCCCCAAGAAGCAGGGGCCTTCCACGTTTCTCCCGTGGCATGGCAGAAAGCTGGGATCCAGTCTTGGTGATATCCAGGTAATTCTGCTTCAAAGACCTCACTGTACTCTCATTGATTTTATGGCCTAGTTCCTCACTGTATCTCCTGGCAGTCCGTACAACACCATTGCTAATGGCATCCCTAGCTATCTTAGCCCTCATTTCATCAGTGTAGTTAGCATAGGGCTCAGGTTTTCTTTTCTAAGATCCTGGGGAGAGTGTAGGCAGAATCACCTTCTCAGCCCCTTCATTAGCAGCCTGGATACAGATAGCATCTTGTAAGTTGGCTGCAGCCTTAGGTGACGGGAGCTCTGGGACAGTGGGGGCCTTAGGCCTAAAAAAAAAAAGTTGTGTTCCGGTAACATGGCCAAGAATAAACAGGGTCGGTAGGTCGGATTTATTTTTTATTTTTTATTTTTTTTTGTCAAAAAAGTCAATTTTAGTAGTAAAAACGGAAAGAAATGTCATAAATTCCTTCAAAAATTCCAAAAATGTCCAAAAAAAATTAGGGTCGGCCCAAAAAACGTAGGGTCGGTCGGGATACTGGAACACAACTTTTTTTTTTAAGGCCTTAGCAGTCTGTAGCCAATATAGTAGAGACATGTTGATACCTGCACTGTAGCTTGCAAAGTGAGACATACACCCTCCAAAGAGCCTCTATAATTTCCATCATTAGCCCCTCATGTATCTCAGTTATCTAATAACTGCAGGATAAACTAACATAAAATTCCACTCACAGCCGCTATATCAACATGCCACACCCCCTAACCTGCGTCAGGGGGTCTTGACCTTTCTCAGTTCAGCCACTGGCCACCTGGGGTCATTACTGTTACGCCTGACCACAGAACAGACCGACGTGAGGCCTGCCAGCCCCACTTCGGCCCCTGCTGTGCCACCGTCGGCTCACCATCTCCACTACACACTACATTCTACCCAACCCCCTGCCCCCCAGGTCCTGCGAATTCAAGTTCCAGCGAATATATGTTTATTCACAATAGGGCGAAATTTTACACCCGCGAAAATAAGTATTTTCACAGTATGTATAACTATCAGGATATAACAGTCCATATGTGGCAACACAATGAGACATTTTTATAACTCAGAATGACCACAAGCGGCCAACTGCAGAACTCACAGGCTATACACAGCCACCAAACACTAATGCTGGCACAATGATGTGAGTGGCGAGGTGCTGCAGTAGGTCTGCTGTCTGAGTGAAGCCATCCACACACGTAGCACAGCTGGAGTAGTCTTGACCTGTGTGGATGATCAGGTGGGACTGTAACCTCGCACTGTCTGTAAACTCCTGGTCACAATGCAGACACTTGGTGCGGTTCTGTCCACTGCGAGGCCATGGTGTGTGTGTCATTAGGTCACCTGTGTTTGTATACTGATCCATACTTTGAGGATGTGCATGTAGTTTGGGCCGTGTGTGGGTCATCATGTGTGCCTTAAGATTACTTGCATGTGTAAACTGTTTACAACATTGAGGGCATGTGTGAGGCTTTTTCCCTGTGTGGATCATCATGTGTAGCTTTAAGTTATCTGCCAGTGTAAATCGTTGACCACATTGAGGGCAGGTGTGAGGTTCCTCTCTTGTGTGGGTCATCATGTGTCTCTTTAAGTTGCATGGAACTGTAAAGTGTTCACCACATTGAGGGCATATGTGAGGTTTCTCTCCTGTGTGGGTCAGCATGTGTGTCTTTAAGGTATCTGCATCTCTAAAATGTTCACGACATTGGGGGCATGTGAGAGGGATCTCTCTTGTGTGGGTCGTCATATGTTTCTTTAAGGCCCCTGCTTGTATAAAGCATCTCTCACATACAGAACACTTGTGGGGTTTCTGTCCCATATGGATCCATAGTGTGTGTTTCCTTAAGTCAGTTGCCTGTGAAAATACCTCACCACATTGGGGGCACTTGTGAGGTTTCTCTCCTGTGTGGGCTGCTGTGTGGAACACCATGTGCCTGATTAAGTCTGCTGTCAGGAAGAATTTCACACCACATTGAGGGCATGTGTGAGGTTTCTCTCCTGTGTGGGTCATCATGTGTGCTTTTAAGGTACTTGCCAGTGCAAATTGTTTACCACATATAAGGCATGTGTGAGGTTTCTCTCCTGTGTGGGTCATCATATGTGGCTTTAAGTTACTTATCATAGCAAACTGTTTACCATATTGAAGGCATGTGTGAGGCTTCATGAAGATTGTCTTGAATTGACCATGATTCACAGACTTTCCCACATTCACTGTGAGCTTTCTTCCTGTGAGCGTGTCGTTTTGAGACACCCAATCCTGTCTTGGACACAGAGAAAATGCACTCGATGTGACATGAAAGCCAACTAGACCTTGTTTAGATGAGCGGTCAGCCTTGTGTCTCAGTGGCCATGTGGTGGTTAGACTTAGTGTCAGTAATAGTATTCTGGTTGCACTGGGGCAGATGGCCTTCTGGTGCTGCAAACAAAGGTAAACAAAAGATGAATCTTCATGAATGAGTGAGTGAGTAATGGTTGTTTAACGCCATTTCGACAGCTACGTTCATATGCATGGCGAGAAGGTTCACATTAGACATCAGTTGAACAGATTATACATGTGTCTGTGTCCGCGCATATGGGCATCAGACAAACAAAAGAGGGGACAGCAAAGAGGAGATAAAGACTAAAGGCTAGGGAAGACCTCTATCATGACTGAAATGCTAAATACGTCACTAATATTTGACACCAAGATAGTACTCTCCATCTTCTTTCTCCTACCCGATACTTTCCTCTATTTAGCCTAGTGGGTGCCCTATAGTGGTGTCAGGCTGGTGAGAGATGCAAACACAGGGTTGAATATATTTGGATCACACCGAACCATGGTGCACTGTATGACCCCACCAGAGTGTGACTCCCTGCTAGCCCTCCAGGTGTTGTGCTCCTCCAGCATGGATGACGACATGCTGGGGGACCGTGACAACACTCTGGGAAGAGTTTAGGAGTGTCATCGATACCCCCCAAATCGATACATCGACATTTACGGAATTCTGATTATCGCATCCATAAAACCATTACATCGATACACCACAATTAGAACAGGAGTTCACCTTTCCAAATCTGAAAGAATTTTCCGAAAATTCCAACTAGAACTGGATTTATTATCCAGTGGAAGAATAGTACCCTTTGTTGGCCCAATTCTGATTGAATTACCTGTTGTCTGAATGGTAGATTCCTATTGTTCTAGTGATATTAACTGGTCATCTTATACATTTAGGTCTGAGTATAGAAATAATAGCTCTTTTTCAAGAAAGTTTTAACTACCAGATTGGCATTGCAATAAATCGATATAATCGAAAAATCAAGACCAAAATAGTGATAATCGAAATCAAAATAAATTGGATATCAATGACATTCCTAGAGGAGTTCACCCCTCTCGTCACCCCCTTACAGCACGCGACGCATGTCCTAAAGGGGTGGGGATGATGAAAGAGGGTGAAGCGCATCACCCCTCTGTGGTACGGGATGATGCAAAGATAGGGGCAATCACTCTATCCCAACCATCCTCCAGTGACTATAAACACTGCCTGTGACGCACAGTCAGTACTCTTCTGGATTCTGGACAACATACATGTATAATGATCAACTGTGCACCACCCCAGGACATACCTATACTTGTATATTGTCTGACCCACGTATTTCTGGTGGATGGATGGGTTGTAGCCTACTACAATAGAGTGCTCCAGAGAGGTAAAATCGACAAGGCGACAAGACTCTGTTTCAACACTTATGGGCAAGGGAATGCTGGGGGTTGGCGGCAAAGGACAAACCTACTTCTTTCAATCGACATGGGACATGACCCATTTCTTAGGATGGACAAGTGACACAACTACCTCCTTTCTGGGTCCCTAATAATATATTTGTAGTCAGTTCCACCAAAAACCACCTCTCCACAGCCACTATTGCTGATTTTGAAGCCTACACTCCATTCACCAGGGAACGTCACAGGGTTTTGAGGGACAGGAAATTATCTGTGGACCCCTTGACCGGGGAGGGAGTGTAAAGAATTTGGACCCCTCTTGGGAGTGTGGGCCAAAAAAAATTAAACCTATTTGAGCCAAAAAGCCAGCGCATTACTATGCTTCAAAGGGCCCGCTCGCTCGCCGATTTTTGACCCTAAAAGGGGGGGGGGGGGGTTAAAAAAATTCTGACCCCTCGACCAGGCGGAAACCCATCCCCCCCTGTTGTTAAAAAATGATCACTACCTAACGACAGGAGAAATTAGAACATAATGACAAGAGACATCAGCATTTCCAAGCGATAAAAATCGAAAAATAGTAACAGGCGACATGGCCACTCCATCTACTATGATCTAGGCCCCCTATACTCAAAATGCAAAAGTGGAAATTATTCCTACGTCACTGCAGTGCTGACAGTATAAGCTTTGATTTGATACCAAATATGCCCATATTTGTCCATTTCTATTTCATTTCATTAAGGGAGTGTTCATTTATTAGTTACAGGGGGGGGGGGGGGTGGGTGTAAAAATTTCCGACCCCTCCTGAGGGGGAGGGGCGTAAAAATTTAAGCCCCTTTTTAGCAAAAAAGCCAGCGCGTTACTTTAGTTCAAAGGGGGGGGGGGTGAAAAAATTTCGGCGCCTTCGGCGAGGGGGGCGCAAAACTTTCCATGCGCTCTCGAGGGGGGGGGGCCGTAAAAAGATTTCACCCCTCCGCGCGAAATCTCACCACCCCCCCTGTAATTAATAAATGAACACTCCCTATTATAAAAAGAAATTTAACGATTTTTTTCTACTTTTGGTTTTTTTTCGTTCAAAAAAGATGATTAGGGTCGGCCCTGTTTAGCTAGCTAGGGTCGGGTGGCCGGAAACACAACTCTTTCTTTTTTATTTGGCGCTATATAGCTACATAGTTGACCTTGCTCAACGCAATTGGTTGCTACAATCTCACAGTGACAGGTGCTCCCTACGAAGCATAGGTCGACAACGGTGACTGTATAGCTAGATCAACAGTACAGTAGCCTGGCCCCTGCATGGGTACAGTAGCCAGGCCTGGCATGAAAGGATGTAGGCAGCTGTAAGTAACCATTATTTGACCATCAGCCTTACCATACACCCGACCCGTACATAACCATACACACAACCCGTACATAACCCTGTCTATGCCCTTACCTTTTAAAACAGTACCTAAATTCAGAAGTTTTGTTGTTATTCTCCTCCTTCTGCCCACAGCATGGAGACAGGATGTTGTGAGTGAAACTAATGATGGTAAAAGTTGTAACCCACTGCCCCAGGAGGTAGTGCTCTTTGTTACATACAGGTGGCAGCACTGAGAACCTACACAATAATACAAGTGGCAAGTAATACAAGGTCTCAGTGAAGGAAATGCTTCTACTATATACTTTAATATAGAGGAAAGGTCGTAGAGGAAAACCTGATAACTGCAACCAGGACATTTCCAACTTCTGAAAATCACCCTTGACCTTAATGATACATCCTTTCTGAAAAACATTTCCAACTAAAATTAGCTACTGACCACGGAAAATCTGAACACTGGTCTGTAGCGTAAAACCACATGCATTTCGCCTGAATTTGCATTGAATTTGCATTGAATAAATTGCATTTTCTCCCCCATTGGCTACGGGCCTGTTACACTGGCGGCATCACAGAAAATGTAGATGGCACCTATGTTGATATCATGGGGGGCTCTGCCCCCCAACCCCCGTTTTTCTTTTTTTTTCATTCTTTAGTAATGGTGAGTACTATTAAGACTTTAAGACTAAGACTTATTAAGAGGATTTTTGTCCCAGTAAAAGGGGTCCTAATTCAGGGTAATGTGTGCACATGGTATCCATAAATTCAAGAGTGCTCCCCCCCCCCCCCCCCCCCCAACCGGGCAAATTCCCTCATGTTTCCTTCCCCTGCCACTGGTTCCATTTTCTCTGTTTTCCCCTCACTGAAAACACATACACAGAAAACTATGAAGTCCCCAAGGTCCTCTCATTTAGTCCCCAGACTACATATTGTATGCTAGAGATTGAGCCCCTACAAGCAAAATAATAAACTACTTCTAGACAGACCACTGGTTATATTTTCTCTGTTTTCCCCTCACTGAAAACACATACACAGAAAACTATGAAGTCCCCAAGGTCCTCTCATTACCTAAAATACCTATTGACCAAATCATTTCTCTGAAAGATTTCCCCCTGCATTTTCCTCAATAGAAACCTTAATAATTGTCCGATTGAAAGAACGCAAAAAGCTCCAGATAGTCAGTGTTTAGGGCTCCATGATGTGGACCTTTTCTTGTCTGTAGGCCCGTGGGGGGGGGGGGGACGCGTCCCCCCCGTCCCCCCCCCCCCCCATTGGCTACAGGCCTGTTACACTGGCGACATCTGCCGCACTGCATCTGCCACAGAACGTTCTGTGCGGCAGATGCAGCTAGTGTAACAGGGTTAAAACTTGCTGCAACTTGCCGCAACTACTTGCTGCAGCAAAAGCTACCAGTGTTAGCTTTCCTGCGGCAAGCTGTTGCGGCAGATGCCGCGCAGCAAGTGCCGCCAGTGTTACAGGCCCTTAAACCCGCAGGTCTCGGTACCCCTCCACCAACAGTCAGGGCGCAGTCGGGACAGGTACTCAGCCATATTTATAGGAGAGCTGGGGCTTTAAAGGTTGGTGGCTTTATATCATGCCCTCAACTTGAACTTGGTGCTGGCATGAATGTATCATGAAAGCCATCTTGAATATTGAATTTTGCTTGAAGTGTTCCTATTGTTTATTATTTAAGCTTACCGTATTTCCCCATTTATAAGCCGGGCCCCGAATACAAGCCTGCCCCGTTTATAAGCCCGGTCAGAGAGGGCATTAGGTTCAATATAAGCCGGGGCCCGAATATAAGCCGGGGCGAGGACTCAAAAGGTAAGACTTGTCTGGTCATAACTTTGCATCTAATGGGAGTATTTATGTAATTCTTGCGGTTATATAAATCACAGTTAAATTCATTAACTATAGAAATATTTATGAAGGTGATCAGCTCATATTTTGATGAAGTTTTCGAGATTTATTCAAAGATATTATCGAAAAGTACAGAATTTATCAGAAAATATGACTGGATGTCAGAGTAATTCCCCTTGCAAAATATTATAAGCCTGCCCCGTTTATAAGCCGGGTCAATATACCACTTGAAATCAATATAAGCCCGGGCTTATAAACGGGGAAATACGGTAATTAATGCAAACATTGATTTTAGTTGAAAGAAATGAGTTTATTACCAAACCAACAAACAAGAACTGAAACTAAGTTAAAAAACTCCCATGATCGGAGAATATTTGCTGAAAATGGAGAGAAGCAAACTCAAGCTGTTGGTAATCCAAAATTCTTATTTAACTATTTTGTATTGACCTTGCTATATATTCTCTGTTACAATGTACTATACAGTAGTGAATGTGACAAAGTCCTCCAACAATCTTTAAATGGAGGCCCTGAAGACGTTTTTAACAGGTGATGTTTTCACGACATTACGAAAATCTTGAATCAGGGGCGCCTGTAATACTTGACTATATCAATAGGTGTGTGATTTACATCACAGGAGACTCAGGGTGTCAGGCTACTTTATGTCTTTACCCAATCCCCAATCACAAGAGGGATGACAAGTATGACTTGACCGCACCCGCACTATTACGTGTATATTCCAGGGCGATCCACCCAATTCAATCAATTTTCAAACGAGCCTGATAATCAACCCTGATAATCGAGCTTGATGATCCATCCTGATGATCAACCATGATGGCCTTGAACCATGATGGGCATGAACCATGATGGCCGTGAACCATGATGGCTGTGAACCATGATGGCCATGAACCATGATGGTTGTGAACTATGATGACCGTGAACCATGATTGTTGTGAACCATGATGACCATGATCCATGATGGCCATGAACCATGAACCAAGATGACCATGAACCATGATGGCCATGAACCATGATGGCCATGAACCATGATGACCATGAACCATGATGACCAATAACCATGAACCATGATGACCATGAACCATGATGATCGTGAACCATGATGACCATGAACCATGATGATCGTGAACCATGATGATCGTGAACCATGAAGGTCATGATGACCATGAACCATGATGACCGTGAACCATGATGACCGTGAACCATGAGGGTCATAGACCATGATGATCATGAACCATGATGACCATGAACCATGATGACAATGAACCATGATGGTGAGAGACCATAATGGTGGTGACTGACCATGATGATCATCCCAAGTGGCAATATGGGCAACATCCCCCCCACCTCCCAAGAACATGTGGCAACATTGGCAACATCCCAAGTGGCAACATGGGCAACATCTCCCTCATGATTATAGGCCATTTCCTGAATGGGTTGTCTAGTCTATAACACTTTCTTGTGCACTAAGCCTACAGCAAGACAAGCACACATTGCTACATATAACTTTTATTGAATTCAAAACATAGCACGGAGCAGGGTTGTCTAGAATGGTGCACACGGCTTCAGCATAGGATTCAATGGGAGGGCATGTTCGGTGGTTTGTTGATTCAAGAAAATGCAAATTTTTTGAGCACCTTTTATTCATGGAAAAAATGCACAATTGTGTGTGTACTTAATTGGATGAGATAGATTAGATCTTAAAGCAACTTTGGAACCAAATATCATATCATTGAAGTGGATACTTTCTGATATATGAAAGATTGAACTTGAAATTGTGAAAATCTCTTAACCAACGTTTTAGGTCGTCTACCTAGACTCAGGGGTGCACCCTGAGACAATAATTGATATAAGGCGGTGATCCACTGCAATTTTGCTGCGAGTGATACTCGTGCGAGTAAACACGGAGAGGACATTCAATCAGTGGATCAGCTGCTGCGAGTCTCTGCGACAACGTCCTCGTGAGGGACGAGCGACCTGCGACTAAATGCGCAGAAATCTAAAAGTATTGATTTTTACGGGTGTACTCGCAGCTCGCTGTCAGACGACAACATTCGCAGCACATTCGCGGCAGTGGATCACCGCTACATTGAAATATAAATAGTCCGCATTAACTAAATATATCAGTTGGTCTCCATGTCATGGTATCATGTATTGACTTGCACCAACGTGTCCCACGTTTAGCGTAACTATATAAATATAGCGGTCTACCGTTATAGTAGGTATCCCAGGAGGTTTGAAGATATTGTTCTTGCACATGGGGAAACTAGTTAGATGGATAGACCATGTTAAAAGAAGAAAAACTGTTTTTACATGATACAGATCGGTCAAACCGTTTGGATTTGGGAGCAATTTTAGAGTGTCATAATGATGTCTGGACTTAGCCTTATTTGGCCCTTCCCCTCAAGCGCATCATGCGGGCATATGATAAGAATTGTGTAATATCTGGAAAAAGGAATAGATTATGTAAATTGATTGGATCTTGATCACAGCATATATATCCTTGTCTCAGTGAAAGGTCATTGAGTTCATATCTCAAGTTTCATTTTTACAGGCCCTCAAAATCCTGATATATTACATGTAAGTCATAGATTTTGCACATCTCTGCACATTTGGCAGTGCCTGATTTCCCCAATATGTCAGACATCCCCTTGGTTCTCTGGGAATTCATTCTATAGTTTATGGAGACTGTGCTTAATTTTTTCCTGTTTAGGATAACCAAGGATAATCTCACAATTTTCATTTAAAAATGAGGAAAACCCTAATTTTCCCAATGTCCCTGGACAGTGAAAATGACCAGAGTCCAGATCGACATCACACACCTGTTGTTTCATATATCAAGTTGAATTCTTTTATAGGCATAGGTCAATATAGTATACATCAGTTCCAAGCAATTTTTATCCATTTAAAAGTATTACATAATACTAAGTGATCTGATGAAAATCACAAAATTCCCTGAAATTGCTGAAATACCACTGATATAATGCTACTTTATGTCGGGCATAACTTCCATTAGTGTACATACCAGTGCCACCTAGTGCCTCCCACCGCCACCAGCCGTGGAACTCTTCTCCAGGGGAGGGGAGGTAGCCAGCAGCAAGCAAGCAGGCAGCAAGGCCAGCAGCAGGCCAGCAGAGACTTTGGTTTTATCAACTATCTAGTTAGTGGATATTATGGAGTAAAGAAATACCATTCAAATGATCCGAGATGATTATATTAATATCTACAAAAAATGCAAAAAATTGCCAGAAATTGTCTAAAAATTCTTTATTTTTGATTTAGAAAATGCTTCCGAGAGTCAGACCCCCACATGCTGTACCTCAAAATGTAGCCCTAAGTGTTCCGCTTACAGTGGTACACCCTCTGGGACTACATCTCTAAAGGTGTTGATGCTAGAATATTTTATATTCCTGGGTTGCAGGGGGTTGAGTACTTTATTCTGTTCTCGCTCTTACGCCGTTTTTCATATCAATTAGCTAGTTAGTGGGTCTTATAGAGGGAAGAAATACCTTTCAAATGATCCCAAACATGTGTACATATCCTTTCGAGAAATGGCCGAAAATTGCCCAAAAATTGTTATTTTGTTGTTGAAAAATACTTCAGATAGGTCTACCCCCACTTGTAATACATCAAAATGATGCCCAGACCACCCTGCTTCCAGTGGTTAAGGTCCTAACACTGTATCTCTAATGGCGTGGGAGCGAAATCGATATTTAGACACTGTGTCCTACAGGGCTGCATGGATATGCACTGGCAGACAGTCCCGTTTTCTGAATTTGAGAGAATTTCACAGCATCAGGGGGGTATCTGGAATAACGATACACCTTTTCTGATGCATCAGACGTATGCACATGTATTAGACCTTTCAGTTTCATATTTTGAATATGCTATGATCCAAATAGTATGGATATGAGAGCATTTCTAAATATGTGTATTTTAGAGAGTTTTTACGCGAGGACACGGCCAGGGGCGCCCTACTGGGATACCTAGTTATAGCAGTCCATCAAACTATATAACATATGTAAATATTGGCTACGTGGTGTCCATAACTATAATACATCCAGCATTTAAGAACGGCATAAAAGGAGAACGGCATAAAAGGAGAACGGGATAAAGGGAGAACGGGATGACGAAGAACTAGATAAACAGAGAACAGGATAAACAGAGAACGGGATAAACGGAGAACAGGATAAATGGGAGAATGGGATAAAGGGAGAATGGGATAAACGGAGAACGGGATAAACGGAGAACGGGAGAATGAGATAAAGGGAGGACGGGATAAAGGGAGAACGGGAGAATGGGATTAAGGTAGAAAGGGATAAAGGGAGAACGGGATAAACGGAGAAAGGGAGAACCGGAGAAATGGAGAACGGGATAAACGGAGAACGGGATAAACAGAGAACGGGATAAACGGAAAACGGGATAAACGGAAACGGGATAAACGGAGAAAGTGATAAACGGAGAAAGGGATAAAGGAGAACGGGATAAACGGAGATCGGGATAAACGGAGAAGGGATAAACGGAGAACGGGATAAACGGAGAAAGGGATAAACGGAGAAAGGGATAAACGGAGAGCGGGATAAACAGAGAACAGGATAAACGGAGAACGGGATAAAATGAAAATGGGATAAACTGAGAATGGGATAAACGGAGAACGGGATAAACGGAGAACGGGATGACAAAGAACGGGATAAACGGAAAAAGGGATAAACGGAGAACGGGATAAATGGAGAATGGGATAAACGGAGAACGGGAGACAAGGATAAAGGGAGAACGGGATAAAGGGAGAACGGGATAAAGGGAGAATGGGATAAAGGGAGAACGTGGTAAACAGAGAACGGGATAAAGGGAAAACAGGATAAACGGAGAGAGGGATAAATGGAGAACGGGATAAAGGAAGAACAGGAGAATGAGATAAAGGGAGAACGGGATAAAGGGAGAACGGGATAAAGGGAGAATGGGATAAAGGGAGAACGGGATAAACGGAAAACGGGATAAACGGAGAAATGAAGAACGGGATAAACGGAGAACAGGATAAACTGAGAACGGGATAAACGGAGAAAGGGATAAACGGAGAAAGGGATAAATGGAGAAAGGGATAAAGGGAGAACGAGATAAATGGAGAAAGGGATAAACGGAGAAAGGGATAAACGGAGAACAGGATAAAGGGAGAATGGGATAAAGGGAGAACGGGATAAACGGAGAACAGGATAAACGGAGAACGGGATGAACGGAGAACGGGATGAACGGAGAACGGGATAAAAGGAGAACGAGATGAACGGAGAACGGGATAAACGGGAGAACGGGATAAACGGAGAATGGGATTAACGGAGAACGGGATAAAAGAAGAACGGGATAAAGGGAGAACGGGATCCAAGGATAAAGGGAGAAGGGGATCCATGGTTAAAGGGAGAACGGGATAAAGGGAGAACGGGATAAAGGGAGAACGGGATAAAGGGAGAACGGGATAAACGGAGAACGGGATAAACGGAGAAGGGGAGAATGAGATAAAGGGAGAACGGGATAAAGGGAGAACTGGAGAAAGGGAGAACGGGATAAAGGGAGAACTGGAGAAAGGGAGAGCAGGATAAACGGAGAACGGGATAAACGGAGAGCGGGATAAACGGAGAAAGAGATAAACAGAGAACGGGATAAACGGAGAACGGGATAAAGGGAGAAAGGGAGAAAGGGATAAACGGAGAAAGGGATAAACGGAGAAAGGGATAAACGGAGAAAGGGATAAACGGAGAACGGGATAAACGGAGAACGGGATAAAGGGAGAACGGGATAAACTGAGAACGGGATAAATGGAGAACGGGATAAACGGGATCAACGGAGAATGGGATAAAAGGAGAACGAGATGAACGGAGAAGGGGATAAACAGAGAACGGGATAAAGGAGAAGGGGATAAATGGAGAAGGGGATAAACGGAGAAGGGGATAAACGGAGAAGGGGAGAATGAGATAAAGGGAGAACGGGATAAAGGGAGAACTGGAGAAAGGGAGAGCGGGATAAACGGAGAACGGGATAAACGGAGAGTGGGATAAACGGAGAAAGGGATAAACGGAGAACGGGATAAACAGAGAACAGGATAAATGGAGAACGGGATAAATGGAGAACGGGATAAACGGGATGAACGGAGAATGGGATAAAAGGAGAACGAGGTGAACGGAGAAGGGGATAAACAGAGAATGGGATAAAGGAGAAGGGGATAAATGGAGAAGGGGATAAACGGAGAAGGGGATAAACGGAGAAGGGGAGAATGAGATAAAGGGAGAACGGGATAAAGGGAGAACTGGAGAAAGGGAGAGCGGGATAAACGGAGAACGGGATAAACGGAGAGCGGGATAAACGGAGAAAGGGATAAACGGAGAACGGGATAAACGGAGAACGGGATAAACGGAGAACGGGATAAACGGAGAACGGGATAAACGGGGAACGGGATAAATGGGGAATGGGATAAACAGAGAAAGGGATAAACGGAGAAAGGGATAAAAGGAGAACGGGATAAACGGAGAACGGGATAAACAGAGAAAGGGAGAAACAGAGAACGGGAGAAATGGAGAACGGGAGAAACGGAGAACGGAGAAACAGGATAAAGGGAGAACGGGATAAAGGGAGAACGGGATAAAGGGAGAACGGGAAAAGGGAGAACGCGACAACGAAGAACGTGAAAACGAAGAACGCGAAAACGAAGAAAGCAAATACAGAATCATGAGGGGGGAGAGTGGGGGCAGGGGAGAATGAGAGAAACGGAGAAAGGGATAAACGGAGAATGGGAGAAACAGAGAACGGGAGAAACAGAGAACGGGAGAAATGGAGAACGGGAGAAACGGAGAACGGAGAAACAGGATAAAGGGAGAACGGGATAAAGGGAGAACGGGATAAAGGGAGAACGGGATAAAGGGAGAACGGGAAAAGGGAGAACGCGACAACGAAGAACGTGAAAACGAAGAACGCGAAAACGAAGAAAGCAAATACAGAATCATGAGGGGGGAGAGTGGGGGCAGGGGAGAGCAGAGAATGGAAAATTTAACATAGATCGTCGGCAAAGGCATGGACACGTGGCACACGCCACCACGCGTCTGACCGACACTGCGAAAAGGCAACGGAGATGCTGTCGTTGTTAACGCTCCGATCGACTCCATTTTCGGCCGAGACGTAAAGCGGTGTTCACAGGCTGGCGGGCGGCGACGCCCACAGCCACCTGCTTGCCCCCACCCACCTGCTTGCCCACACCCACCTGCTTGCCCACACCCACCTGCTTGCCCACACCCACCTGCTTGCCCACACCCACCTGCTCGCCTGGAATTTGATTAAATAAGGCATGTGACCTATTAAAGTGGATCAGTTTTTCCTGGGGATTACAATTCTGCTGTCAGAAATGAGAAATAACGTATTGTACTAAAGTTACTGCCCTGGGCGGGTGGGACACGGCTCAATGAGCCTATAATTATAACCATAGCGGACTGAGGTGTTTAACATCGGGGGGGGGGGCGTCGGAGGGGTGACGAGGTACAGCCCACTTGACCACCTAACCAGGCTACTTAAATAGGCCGCCCTGACCACTCAAAGGCCGCCTATAAGTCTAGCTCATGAACAGCCAAGCATACCGAAATGTAGCTCTCTTTGTTCTATAGTATACGATATTTGCTCACTAACTACCAAAGGAAAATTTGTCGTCATGATGCACCAATGAAGCCCCAGTGAGTAACTTGCCAGCGCTGCATTGGTGCCAACCCTTGTGTCACAACCCCGGGTCACAACCCTATAGGGTCGGCATCATGCTTGAATGCAGCCCTGGCAATTTACACGCCAGGGCTGCAAACATGCATTATGACGACCAAGGGGATAATGCGTTAAGGCATCACATCCTCTTTTTAAATAGTAACTCGACACGTGGTTACTGCTTATATTGCCTGATGAAGCAGCTGCCGTTCAGCCAGAGGGAATCCATCACTCTACCTTTACACAGAACATAGTCCCTCCACGGCTGAACAAGCAGCTTGTCAATGACCTCTATGTACTCGAGCTGGAGGCCCATATCCTCAGCCTGGTTTGGTACTTCCCACAGCTTTGTCCCGGACTTGAGACTTTCCTTCTTGGCCTTTTAGTCTAGTGAATTAAGGGAAATTTACTTTATTTCTGGATAAAAGTACCAAAGTTGGTTTATAGGTAGATAAATATGTGTTATTGGATATTTTTCCTTGCTCCAAAAAAAAAGTGTCCTGCAGCACCATTTTTAGGTAATTTTCCTGAAAAATGTGAAATATGACAAAAACTATTTTATAAGTTAATCTTTTGCGGGTTTGTAGTGTTAAGACCTAATAATATTACCATAATAGACATGAATTGTCATAAATATGAAACAATTATCCCTTAAAAGTGCAATATGGGTGCAAAATTAAAGCTGAAAGGCTAAACTAATTGTCACTATTGAACTTTTTTAACTTCCCCTAAGGGTAACTGAAGGTATTTCCATGTATGTTTTACCCTGTAATGGTATAAAATGGGTAGTAGGACTCTTTACGGGGGATATGTGATCAATCTAGAGGGATTGGGTATTGCAGCAGAACACCACAAGTGAAGCACCATGGCTACAGTAAACTAAGTGCAGGGGTCACACTTGCGGGGTTTGGGGGGGGGCATGGGAATATGTGGATCTTTTATAGAAACTATAGGGTCACATATAAAGTTGCAAGAAGGGTACAGCCAGCTTGGTACCCCCAAACAAAACTTTGAGTCCAAATGGTTCATTCTGGTGGGTTCTGAGAGCTGTACAGATGTATTTGCAGCCACGAATCAGAGGTTGTTTTAGTTCGTATTTTTCTTTCAAAATGGAGGAGTTTGATTTCCCACTCTCTTGTCTTCCATCCCTTTCTTTCCAACTGCTCCTCTCTTCATATGCTTGAGTACACAGGGGTCTTGGGGGAGGAGAGGCCACAGGGGGAGGCCAGGGCATGGAAGGGGACCTGAAGGAGAGAAAAGTGGACATGGGATGGAAGGTTAGGTTGAGGGAGGTGTATGGTACGGGAGGGACCACTTCCCCCCTCAAACCTCAACACATTCCTCAGCCAGCATGCCCCCCAGGGGGCAGGGGGAGGAGAGGGAGCTCATGGTATCCTTTTTGTAATCAAATAATCTTTTACACAAATCCAATTACCAGCAGTCATAGATCCAATCATAGTAACTTATATACCACAGGTAGCATGAATGGTAGCAGCCCCATCAGGAGGAGTAGAGCCCTGTCACTCATGGGGGTCCAGGCAGAGGGATGGTAGCCAGTAGCATAGGGCCCACTAGGACAGGTGGGAGCCTGAGGGAAAGGGGTGGGGGTCCAGAAGGACCTTGTGTCTCAGGGCTATGCTTTGGAGGAGGGCCAGAAGGAGGGGCAAGAGGAACCTGCCCAAGGGGGAATTTGGAATTAAAGCTGGTGTCAAGTTCTATATAAAATATAGCAAATATTTCAGCATGTAGAATCACTTCTCAAACATGAGTTGAAATATATAACTGAAAATGGTGAAAAGGTTTTAGATGCATTATATTCCACAATAAACAGAAGTGTAATGGACATATTATTATTTGTCATTGTCATAATTCGATACAATCAATCCAGGTGTATTAGGGAACTGGCGCATAACATGTTTAGCCCATGCTTTCAATTAATATTGTCAGCTTAAGTAATATTATGAATTAAACATTATTCCAAATCACACAGTGTTCTTGTTCAATTATATTGTTCCTGGTATATTGCGGCGGTCATCCATGCTTCAGGACCATGTCCCGGTGGTATATTGTGACAAATGTGCAGAGACTGGGGAAGAAGGGATCAATAACGGCAACAACCAAGTTGGTTTCCTGTCATAATTTGGGGTTGGGGTGGACATTTGTGTTAGGTATGGGTAAGCGTACTCTCGTTCCCAGCCAACATTCACAAGTTAGGAGAATGTTTAAACTCGGACATTGCCGTTATACTCCGCCTGGGTGTTTGGTCTATTGTTCATATTGTAGGTCCTCTCTCAGACCACTATGTGATGTTGAACAGCCTAGGGAAGTGACCTAATTCATATAACCTCCTGAGGAGGTTATGTGTATAACCTCCTGAGGAGGTTATATGAACTAGGTCAAGTCTGGGAGGAGGTTATGGGGATGGTTTCCCTTTTAAAACCCTGCCTTTAGTGGATTCGAACCTAGGCTGGTAAATCCTCCAATCTGATGAACTCTGCCCTAACAGGTAGGCCACAGAAGAACACCTGTATGAAAGACCTCAAAAGAACTACTGGTTACTTATCTATTGTTATACTCATACGAAATCGTTGCCTAAAAATTAGTTTCGCCTTATGGTGATTTGAACCCAAGATCTTCTGCTTGCAAGTCCAAAGACATGACCACTATTCTATAGTGTCCAGGCTGTCAGGTATACTCAGACCTCCTACTTAGGTTGCCATGTTAAGAGATTAGCACAGGAATACCTGGTGGAAATATTTAGAACTATTTTCACCATTTTATTGAGGAAAGAGATCACTATTACAATAATGCATTGATGTCATGGGAGATTAGGACTTTCTGTATTTCCTACCATTTTTTCCATTTTTCTTTTACAAACTTGATGATTAATGATTTGACATTTAAAATGATCTTAAATTACAAAATGTAAGTAGTATATAATGTATCGGAACGGGACTATGCTTAAGTACTGTTTATTACTCAATCGATATGCAGCCAATCAGAGGCCTCCATTTGGTCACGTGACCGGAAGTGACCTACTTAGGGGATTAGTGGTGACGTCACGTGACCTAGTTAGCCAATCAGAGGCCGCCATTTGGTCACGTGACCGGAAGTGACGTCATATGACCTACTTATGGACCGGAAGTGACGTCATATGACCTACTTAGGGGACCGGAAGTGACGTCATATGACCTAATTTAGGATCACGTGACCGGAAGTGACCTGATGAGTCACGTGACCGGAAGTGACGTCACATGACCAAATGGACAACCGGAAGTGACGTCATGTGACCTCATTGAGGATCACGTGACCGGAAGTGACCTGATTGATCACGTGACCCGAAGGGTGGTGGGGGGGCACTCTAAGGGGAGTTTGTCTCTTTTAAGAAAAAAAGAAAGAAAAGAATTTAATCAAGAGACACACTTCTTCCTCTCGAGAGGAAGAAGTGTGTCTCTTAATTTTTTTGTTTAGGAAGTGATGGTCTTTAGGATCACGTGACCGGAAGTGACCTGATGAGTCACGTGACTAGAAGTGACGACGTCACATGAGTGACACTTTAAGAGGACACGCGACTTACTAATAAAAGAAGACGTATGAAAATAAAAACATAACAATGATTTTATTTTATTTTTTTATTTATTTTTTTTCAATCTTGATAAACACTCTATTTTTGAAAAGATGCGCTCAATCAATCAATAACACACTTATTATTTTTTTTCATATCTCTAACGGACTCGTTGTCACACCGTCAGAATGCACGCGACGCTTATAATACAAGTAGCGCACGCCATCTTTCTCTATGGTGTAAGTGACCATTTTGTTTCGTACCACTTTGAAATTTCTATTTACCGCAAGGAGAGTTTTTCGTTGGCGAAGAACATCCAAGAAGTCGTCTGGTTCTTTAGGGTTTTGTTTCTTCTGTACACCTTTTGCACTCCATTTTTTGGATTTTCTTTCACCGGTGCCGCTGACTCGATCGTAGCAAATGTAAGTCTTAGGGTTGAGACTTAGGATCCCGTCACCTTCCCACTCCGCTTTCATAAGCCCCGAAGTTCTCAGATCGTGAAGGTACCGTCTCTCACAACATCCGCCGGGCGGCGGACGCCATTCTCGCACTCTTTCCGTTTTTGTCTTCACGAAAAGCTCTAAGTGATCGTCGCACACCGCTGTCGGAATCCACTTTCGTTTCTCTCTGAAGTACGTCTCTCTCAGGTGAGGTTTGACTAGGTCATCCAACGTGTCACCACTGAGAGCCATGTAAAGACTGTCGGTGTCCATTTGACAAAGAGCATAATCGCGCCGATCGACGAATCTATCCAAGAAGTCGTATGTGAACTCTAACATTTTCAACTTCGCGTACTGGTATACCATGAACCCTATTTGAATAGGGAGGTTGTTCTTGACTGTTTTCGGTTGTAGTTCGACTTCAAACAGATCAGAACTCAACTCGGACGCCTTTTTGAAGCGCCACGAATTGGCCAATAGTTCGAACTTCCGACTGTCAGTGTATCTCACCGCCGTGTGTTTTTCTTTGTTGCAGATTGTTTTACCGTACGTGGCGTTTCCCATTAACTTGTAACAGTCTGACAGAATTTTCTTGTTCTCGAAACCGGCAAAGGAGCGTTTAGGTAGGTATTCTACGACCAGCTGTACTTTGGTGACTATCAAACCGTGCTCTAAATTTTGCCTAATTTCGGGCTTGAACTCGGTCTCAGGTCGTCTCACCGCGTAATAGCCCGTGCAGTGCGCTTCGCTCATGCAGCGCAAGTACAGAGAGTTAGCGTCTAGGCCTAGGATGTGCTGGCACGTTCTCGCTTCTTCGCCGTACTTGTGCTCCCTTATCCGCGTGGTGCCCTTCTCGTGAAATCTATGGAAGATGATGGAAGGACCACCGACTAGATTTTCTTTGATCAGAGCGTGGAGGCCGGCGCCGAACTGGGGGAACGTTGTGAACGCGTCTTCTAGGTTTTGGAAGAGGAACCGTAAAGTCAAACCGGCGAGAGAAATCCCGTCTTTCAACATGTCAATGCCGCGATCTTGGAAAAATTTAGCGTGATTTTTCAGAGCTTCTATGAAAGGTTTGACGTCTTTGTTGTTGTAGTGGATCAAGTAATCTCCCATAGTTTGCATCTTCTCGTCGGACCAAACTTTCTGACATGCGGCGTAGTCGGATTGGACATTTTGACGCCCGTCAGTTCGCTGTCAAAAGCCGATCTTGGTGGCAGTGTTCTGTTTCCCAGTTTCCTGGTAGACGTCATCCATTCGTAAGGAAAGTGACCTTTCTCTTCGTTTCTGGTGAAAGCTCGCAAATAGTTCGCGTAGTTGTAACCGGGTGCCAAATAGTTGACTACGTCCAAGAAAACCGTGTGCTGTGTGTAAACCGCCAAGTATTGATTGCTTCTCTTTATGACGCTGAATTCTTGGTTTCTTCGGTCTCCGGAGGCAAAGAACGAGTGAAGGCGTATTTTGATCAGGTTCAAGTCGTAACGCCCCGAGTTGAAGCCCACGACTGGAGCATGACGGATGTATCTCAGAAGCCGCTTCTTCAGTTGAACTAACAGGTGTCTGGTCTGAGCCGCAGCGAAGCCGCCTGGAGAAGGGGTGAATGTCGCCTCCTCCAGCAGGAGAGCTTCACCTATCGCCGCATCTAACTTCGCTAACGTTGGTCGGTAAAGTTCTAGCACAGCTTCCCCGATGACTTTGGAGTTCTCGTTTATGTGATTTAAAACTCGGTCCAACAAGGGGTCGGAATCTGCGTCGGATTCTCTGACGAAGCAGACTGGCCCCTCCCACCCCGGAAAGTCGGATGCGACGCTAGCCGACAAAGGGACGTGATCCCACAGCAGGGACACGTGTTCGGTCGACGGTTCTCTGCACGGTCTGAAGAAAGCCTCGAAATCGAAGGTGATCTTGTAAGGGTAGATTCCGGAATGTCCGTCGGGAGGAAAAATGGAGAAGTCTGCTAGCGCTTCGAAAATCGTTCTCGAATTTTGGTAGATGCCACCTACGTAGCGCAACTTGACTTGTCAGCAAGAGGAAAGCTGGTTCCTGTGTCTCTTCAGCAAGAACTCGGTGGTGAACGCCGCCTTACACTTGCAACATTCGTATATGCCCGCGTACGCGTTGAAGTCCGTGACCAGAGAGACGTGCAAACCGCCTTTCGCCGTCAGGTGTAGGTTGACTTTACCTCGGGCGGCCAGAGTTCTGGAAGGCGGTCTGATCAGAGTAACCCGTCTTCTCAACTTCCGCCCCGGCACCTGACGCGACGCGGTGTAAACCACTATTTGTATGTCAAACAAGTTCTCTAACGCGGGTAAGTCGCGGATGTTCAAACCCGGAAAGGTTTCAGGTGTGGCAGCGGGACAGAACTGACGTAACAAATCTGAAGCGCGCTTGCTGGTGTTGTATAAGTGAAAGGAAATGCAGCGGAAGACGCAGAGGTTGTCCTTGTTGGGAAAATCTAACACACCGCTTCTCTTTCCAACTCGACCGGCCTGAGTGATCCTACCGCCCCCGGTCCCATGTAAACGCAAATGTTCAAATTGGTAGGAAAAAGAACGTGCCACTTGGTGTCAGCGTCGCAAAGTTTCGGTACTTCCTCGCAAGCGACGGTGTTTTCCATCTTTGAGAGGAGCTCTTCCAAAGTTTCTGAATTAGTTATAGTAGGGAGCGGTTGTATGAGAGTTGCGTTGTTCTGGGAGGCGTGAAAGTAGCGCAGTTTGCTCTTGTCTTCTCTGTGTTGTAAGAGTAAGCCTACCGAGAAACCCAATTTGTATCTGAATCTTTGCGTGAAGTGAATGCGACGCATAGTATCTACAGCGTCACTCAACTCGCCGGTTGGTAGCCTGAAGTTTGTTACACTCACGCGAGTCCCGTGCATCCTGACACCCGTTTGTATTGCAGGCCAATTCGCCGTGAACGTTTCCTCACCGTTCGGTACAGCACATATGCGCGGAGGGATAGTCACCCCATCCAGAGATTCGCGTCGACAGGTGATCTTTCGGCAATCGCCTTCGCCGCATAGAGGGTAAAACTTAGGTATTACTCTACATTTTTCTACGTGTCTCTCGTGATTGTACGGTCTTTTAAAAATTTTGAAACACTTTTCGCAGACGTACTGCGTCATGTTTTTTTTGTTTTTTTTTGTTTTTTCACTTAGTTACCAATTTAAAAAAAAGTTTTTTTTCCCAACTACTTAGCCGTCTATCTATCTATCTATCAATCTATCTATCTGTCTATCTATCTATCTAACTATCTGTCTGTCTGTGTATCCGTCTGTCTGTCTCATACAGCGTACGTCAAACACTGTGTGTGTGCGCGCGTGAGCGTTGAGCGTCTCTCATTCCAAATCTATACCGAGAAATTTGAGAATAATCTCTGTTTTGTCATCCAACTCTTTGAGCGCTCTGGCGGACAGCGTCATCCCCTGCTGTGTGGGTTTTTTGTCAGGACCTTCTTACTTGCGCACGTGGATGAGGTTCTTACCGCTGTAGTAGCTTACAGCTGCGTACACTTCGCCCTCCTCATCCAGCACTGTGAACCAGGGGGTGTGATTAGGTCTTCCTTGCGCGGACGCTGTGTCGCGTATGCGCACCACTGCGCGGATCTCGGCGATGCGCGCTATTCGCTCGCGCAGCGCATCGGCGGTGAAGTGCACTCTCTTGCTTCTGGTCAGAGACGCCTCTTTCACCTGGCCGTCTTTTGTGTAGCGCGGCCTCCTAGACAGTCTAGCCTCGTCCTCCCAGATCTCCAGCGTCAAAGTCCCGTCTAAGCAGAACTCTAACCCGAGAGGACGGGGGGTTTTCTCTGCTTCTTCTCGTCCATCTTCTTCTTTTTCTTGTATTTTTCTCTTCTTAGTAGGCCTTGTTGTTCTGGAACCCGCCTTAGAACGTTTCAGACCCGCAAGAAGAGTAACATCATCAGCCCGAGCTGAATCAGCAGCAGAACCAATAACAGGAGCAGCGTCAGCGCTGGTATCCGACGACTCGTTGTTGGAACAGAGCAGCCACACGCCGTCGGTGCTGAGTGTAGCGGTAGAAGATGAAGCGCCGCCGCCCTCGTAAGGTGGCGGTGAGGGCAGTCGCCACGGACCGGCCGCGCTAACAGTGGAAGTGAGGTCGAAAGGTCGAAGAGGGGAGCCGAAAAACGTACCGTCCACCCGTAGCCCTTCGGGTTCGTCGTACGCCTCGTCGTCAGCGTCGTTCTCTGTCTCACCCTGTTGCTGCTCCTCCTCCTCCTCTTCTTCTTGGTTTAGGGGCTGAGTGTCCGAATAGCTGTAAGTCTCAGCGCGAGCGGCGTCGATGGCGTTGGTTGATGTAGTGGTGGAGAGGGGCTGTGCAACGTGCGGCAGGTCATCAAAATCAGCAACAGTAGTGGGGAGGTAAAAACCCGGTTGCCAGTACTGCGCTGTGCCAGGAGTGTTGTCGTCAGTAGTAGTAGCGGTAGCAGCAGGTGCAGCAGCAGCAGCAGCAGCAGCAGGCGCAACAGTAGCAGGCGCAGCAGCCTCAGCAGGCGCAGCAGTAGCAGGCGCAGCAGTAGCAGGCGCAGCAGTAGCAGGCGCAGCAGCAGCAGCAGCACGAAGAGCACCAGCAGCACGAGGATCACCAGCACCAGCTGCAGCAGCACGAGGAGCAGCAGCAGCAGCAGCAGGCAGGGCAGCAGTAGCAGCGTCAGCGCGCTTAGCAGCAACAACCGTCGCGAGTGTAACAACGTCGCTACCACGACGACTACTACCAGTAGTACTGCTACTACTACCACTACTACTACTACTACTACTACTACTACCGCTACTACTACTACTACTACTGCTGCGAGCGCTCGCTACAGCGGGAGGGTGATAAGACCAAGCGGTTGCGGCGGTAGTCTCATCTTCAGTAGCAAGAGGAGGCGCTGACGCTAAACGAGCGCTGTTCCGCGTAGTCTTCTTGTTCTTGAACTTGCTTAGATCCTTGGACGGCACTAGGTGTTGTCTTTTGCTCACGGTGGTGACTGTAGAGAGCGGCAAAAGACTGAGTGAGTGAATGGGGGTTTCCAGACCCCTTATATACGCCTTCTCGCTTCTAGAGCTAAGCTACTTACTGCCCTGTTCAGCTTCCGCCGGCTGACCGGCGGCCATTCACAAAGAGAAACAAAAGACATAATGCATGACGTTTTCAGCTGGATCCCTTTCCCCCCTTTTGAGAGATCGACTGACATGAGCTAAGCCACTTACTGCCCTGTTCAGCAATTCAACGCGCATTAGCTGTATAAAGGATTAAGCGTTGCTGCCGCCGGCTGACCGGCGGCCATTCACAAAGAGAAACAAAAGACATAATGCGTGACGTTTTCAGCTGGATCCCTTTCCCCCCCCCCCCCCCCCGTTTTGAGAGATCGACTGACATGAGCGGGCGGTGTACCGACTGTGCTAATTCAACGTGCATTAGCTGTATAAAGGATTAACGGTCATGAGCTTAGAGTGTGTATACAAAAAAACTACAGGAGGCGTGTGGCGTGAAGCAGGACCCCCTAAGACGAGTGTGTCTGTCTGTGAGTAGAGTCGTGTGCATGTGGTGAGCGACTTAAGTGTAAAACAAAAAAAAATCACCGCCTCCTGCCGTGGTGAGTAGACCGGGCCGGCCGGCAGCGGCCGGCTAGTTCAATAGGGGTGACAGCTGACTAAGGCTGTGCATGAAAAAATCCGATTTTCACCTGACCTCTGACGTTTGTTACAATGAATGTCAGAGGGAGAGAGAGTCGTCCTCAGGTAGGGGGTAGGAGGTAACGCTATGGATGAGGAAAAAACACCATTTTCAGCTGGCCTCCACCGATAGTGATGACATACTCCTCGTCATCTAAGCTCTTAAGAAGCTCTTAAGGAGCGGAGCGGCTGAAAAGCGTCATGCGGACAGGTCGCTAGACAGCTGTTGGAAATAGGATTAAACTCCCTCTGTATAAAAGCTCTGATTTCTGTTGGAAAAAAAACCATATCGCCTCTGACCACAGTAACGTCTACTACCACCACCACCGCCACCACCGCCCCCGCCGCCGCCGCCGCCAAGACGAGACGAGATGGCTCAAGCTATCCCACTTTCAATCTCGCCTTCACCCCCTTGTCCACCTGAAAAATTAATGCGGCTTCACGACGTGAGACGCGCGGTGCAGGCCGATGGGGAGAATAGAGAGGTAGGACAGCAGCGCTTAGCATATAGCGACGCCTTGCTTCGTCAACTAGGTAAAGAGTTGAGCGCATCTTGGAGAGTGTTGGGCAGTAGCTTAAAAGTTACCGCCGCCCGTATGGATGCTCTAGTAGAGCGCAGTGTCAAGACACTGGAGGAGCTGTGTACGACGATGTTCCGAGTCTGGTGGGGTGAAACCCCGCATCGTCATAGATGGGGAGAGCTCGGCCGCGTCTTCACCCGCATTAGACGATTGGAACTGTTGGCTCAGTGGATGACCCTTCTCCACAGGCAGGGGTTGGATTTCGAGAACCCCGACTCGCACGCGATGCATAAGCACTTGGGCGCCCTCGGCAGACGCCTAGGTAGCAGGTGGAAAGAGGTCGGGGGTCATTTTAAAATGTCGCCTGAGAGGTCAGATAAGATCGCTGAAGAATGCGAATGCGGAGGAAGTCCCGCTGAGTGGGCCTTCCAAGTGTTGGAAATGTGGCAAGCTGAAGCTGACGGTGCCGGCAGTACACCTTTTGAACTCCTTCGAGTGTTGACTGAGGACATGGGAAAGTTTGACCTCGGCATCACGATATTACTTGACTTTATCAAGCAAGAAACAACGAGAACAACGGACATGTGAATTGTTGTGTTTTATTTTCATACGTCTTCTTTATTAGTAAGTAAAAAAAAAAAAATTATAACAATTAAGTCGCGTGTCCTCTTAAAGTGTCACTTCCTCCGGTCGCTGCTGATCTCCTCATTAGGGCATGTGACGTCGTCACTTCTAGTCACGTGACTCATCAGGTCACTTCCGGTCACGTGATCCTAAAGACCATCACTTCCTAAACAAAAAAATTAAGAGACACACTTCTTCCTCTCGAGAGGAAAAAGTGTGTCTCTTGATTAAATTCTTTTCTTTCTTTTTTTCTTAAAAGAGACAAACTCCCCTTAGAGTGCCCCCCCACCCCCCTAGAGTGCCCCCCTCCCCCCTCCCCTCCCCTCCCCAACACCCACCCCATGCATCCTTAAAGTGCCCCCCTCCCCATGCATCTTAAAGGGCCCCCCTCCCCCCCTCCCCTCCCCTCCCCCCTTATACACTCTAAAGAACACTTCTACCTAGTTCAATAAGTCACTTCCAGTCGCTAATAATAAATAAAATGAAAAAACAAACTTATATTGCTGCGTTTTTTATTGGTTTACCTAAAAAATAAGAGACTCACCTCCTCCTCCTCCAAAAAAAATATATATCACATTTTAAAGCGCGTGACCCCTTAAAGACGCTCATCTCTTCATTAAGTCGCGTGACGTCACTTCTTCCGGTCACGTGATCAATCAGGTCACTTCCGGTCACGTGATCCTCAATGAGGTCACATGACATCACTTCCGGTTGTCCATTAGGTCATGTGACGTCACTTCCAGTCACGTGACTCATCAGGTCACTTCCGGTCACGTGATCCTAAATTAGGTCATATGACGTCACTTCCGGTCCCCTAAGTAGGTCATATGACGTCACTTCCGGTCCATAAGTAGGTCATATGACGTCACTTCCGGTCACGTGACCAAATGGCGGCCTCTGATTGGCTAACTAGGTCATGTGACGTCACCACTAATCCCTAAGTAGGTCACTTCCGGTCACGTGACTTAATAGAGGCCTCTGATTGGCTGCATATCGATTGAGTAATAAACAGTACTTAAGCATAGTCCCGTTCCGATACATTATATACTACTAATGTATAATGGTGAACAGCATGTGATTAGAACCGGGGACCCTTTGCTTACATTACCCTGTGCCTTATCCATTTGGCGACCAGGTAGTTTGCAAAGTTGTGTGTTACTTTAGATATTTAATCATGTTAGTTCAAGGGGAATCGATGTGTGGGTTCGAACCCCAGAATATCTAAATGAAAATGAATTTCGAAAATCATGTAAATTCCTTATCAAAAGATGAATATATATCATTTTCTTGATCCACTATGGATGGAGGGTGGAGTATAAGTGAGAAAACCTCCTTGGACCTGTAGAATATGGTTCATAACCTCTTCGGCTGCGCCTCATATTCATATTCTACAGGTCCGCGGAGGTTTTCCATCACATATCCGTGTATTGTGTGACCTACATAGAGCTGTATACTGCACCTTGTTGGACTGGTTACAATAAAGACCAGAGATGTAAGTCGGGTATGGATAGATTCCCTGAAAAGGAGAATGTGGCCATGGACGGTTTTGTCTCCTGCTGCCGGCAGCATTTGTCACGTCCATGCATCCACAGACAGTTATCTCCTGGCAGCAGGATTTATCATGTCCATGTGTCCATGGACTGGTGGCGCCATCTGAGGATTTAAGGCTGCAGCATGAATATTAACCAATCAGGAGCCAGTATTCCTTCATTCCCCCTGGATTTGTAGTCCCTGAAATCCCCTGGGCCTGGGAGCCCCATAGACACAGTGCTAAACCCCTGAAAGATGCAAGCTGGCCCCACATCAGTGTGAGCTTGCATGCATGTATGGTAGAGGAGGTTGTATTGTCATTGGCTCTATGTAGATGAGAAGTGCAGGGGGATGAAACACAGAATTGTTTACAGAATTTTGACAGAAGCTAATTGATTTTTCTATTTAAATTAAATTTAGTGTAGCGTGGGACCAAGTGTAGAGTTGGACCAAGTGTAGAGTGGGACTAGTGTAGCGTGGGACTAGTGTAGAGTGGGACCAAGTGTACCGTAAAACCCCGCCTTTAAGACGACCCCGCCTTTAAGACGACCCCGCCTTTAAGACGACCCCCTAACTTAAGAAAAAAATTCGTCTTGTGTAAAAAAAGTATGACAATTTGCAAAACCCCGCCTTTAAGACGACCCCCGACTTTTGGGGTCCTGCCAACCCCCAGACCCCCTCTAAATCACCCAAATTACAAGTTTTTGATTGTTTTTTCCGTGAGTTAGTATAGCCTGCAGTACAATACAAGTTACTTTCAAGAACTAATAAAGGAATAGTTTATAAATTGTACCATTTTGCTGATATGTCTTTTCTTTTTTTTCTGCCCTTTTTCCAAATCAAAATTGTCAAAACCCCGCCTTTAAGACGACCCCCTACTTTGGGTAAAAAATCCGTCTTGTAGGAAAAATAAATGGCAAAATAAATCCGTCTTAAAGGCGGGGTTTTACGGTAGCGTGGGACAAAGTATAGAGTGGGACTAGTGTAGAGTGGGACCAAGTGTAGAGTGGGACCAAGTGTAGAGTGGGACCAAGTGTAGAGTGGGACCAAGTGTGGAGTGGGACCAAGTGTAGAGTGGGACTAAGTGTAGAGTGGGACTAGTGTAGAGTGGGACCAAGTGTAGAGTGGGACCAAGTGTGGAGTGGGACCAAGTGTAGAGTGGGACTAAGTGTAGAGTGGGACTAGTGTAGAGTGGGACCAAGTGTAGCATGGGACCAAGTGTAGAGTGGGACCAAGTGTAGCATGGGACCAAGTGTAGAGTGGGGCCAAGTGTAGCATGGGACCAAGTGTAGAGTGGGACCAAGTGTAGCATGGGACCAAGTGTAGAGTGGGACCAAGTGTAGCATGGGACCAAGTGTAGAGTGGGACCAAGTGTAGCATGGGACCAAGTGTAGAGTGGGGCCAAGTGTGGAGTGGGACCAAGTGTAGAGTGGGACTAGTGTAGCGTGGTGTAGAATAGTATCTGTTGATTTATTATGCTGGTACCGCGGCCTGTGACTGATGTACAGGCCGGTATGGTGTAATGTAGTCCCACCTAGTTTCCCTATCGCTAGTTGGGATCTCAACCAGCTTACAGCATATTACATCATATATCAATGGGCACCTCCTCACTCATCCTCTGCCATATCCTGGTACACATACACCTCTAAAAAGTAGTCCCATTCACAATACAGCCAGAAACAAAGAATCTATTTCCAAATACATATCAAATCTTATAGAAACCATCTAGTATAACATAATTCCAAAGGAATATACTATAATAGGGTTGAAGTATACACATATTGCACTGGAATGGGACCACATTTTCGGACATGGCAGTTGGGAATTTCAAAATGTTGTTTACAAACAGACTAGCTGTCAAATTTCCTATATTCATTCCAACAATGTATTCAGTGAATTTTAGGTCAGATATAGACATGACAATGGTGTTTCATGATAACCATACATGTAGATGCTTGCCCCAATGTTTATTTATAATTTAAGTATAGTTTGACAGGAGCAAGCACATGGCAGTGTGTATGTTTAGATTCTGCAAGCCCCGCCCTATCCGGCCCCACGGCAGTTGGACACTACCGGCCCCTTGGATTACCATCCTGGGCCGGCCACCAGCATATTGATTTATGTAGTCGGGCCTAAGGTATTACATCATATTACGTAACACTGATATGGTTATGATTATTAATATTGGTTATCATTTTAATATATGTATGTATTATGACTAGATACGTGTTGATTATGAAATTGTGATTATGATGATATTTATGAATGAAAGATATAGGTTAATTGTAATATGGCATCCAAGATGGCCGCTATCTATGATGTAACTAACTGATATGAATGTACTCAAGTGGTAGGGGGGACTCCCCACCGTCCAGGGGGAGTCTCATGAATATTAATGAGGCTGATAAGAGCCAGGGACATGCTTGTTGTCAATAAAGAAATTAGTTATGTTTGAATCAACCTAGAGTGCACACCTCTTCTTATTATGGATATGAACGAACCTATTTTATAGTGGCGACCACTGACGTTATATTCTAGGTGAAACACCTAGACGGACTTATCATTATTATTATATCTATTACGTTGTGTTCATATTGGATAACAAGTGGAGAAAATGGCAGCACAGGCACAGGTTGCACAGCAGAGGCTACAATTGGAAGCTACAGCGGAATTGAAAAAGAACTTAAAAGACTTCTCTGATTCACTATTACCGGTGGATGGATCTGACAGGGATCAACTTAGGAAATGGCTGAGAGACATTGATAACATTGCCGTGTGGACAGGAGTGCCGGATCATTTGGTGATTGATCTGGCCAGACAGAAATCCACAGGGCCGCTGAGAGCAGCATTGTTGGCAACAAGGGCGCAGTTACAAGGAGCCCAGGGAACATGGGTGGCATTAAGAGCAGCGGTATCAGGGGAATTCTTAGAAAGGGATGAGGCGCAGCATTTACAAAGGAAACTAGACTCTATGATTCAGGAACCATTTGAGGATTTACGTGCATATGCACGCCGGTTCTTGGACATGAAGAATGTGGCATACTCCCAGGAGGAACTAGGAGTGGCATCAGTACGCAACAGATTGGTAGCGTTGTTCCTGGGTGGTATTTACGATGACAATGTAAGACAGCAGGCTTCTAGAGGGGGTAACGACAGACAGCTTAATGCAGTTATGAGGGATGCTTTTGACATTGAGAACTCCTTTGGGGTTTTAAGGAGGGGCACACCTGTACCAGCACCAACATCAACACGTCACAGGGTTGAGGAACCAATGGATATTTCAGCTATGTTAGTTGATAAGGTGGGGGTACAACTGGACAAGGCAGTGGACCGTATGGAACAGAAGTTTAAGTCAGTACAAGGGGAAATGAAAGCTCTCAGAAATAAGGGCCCACTTCAACCCCCTACTGATGTCACACAGGAGGTCAGCATTGCAGCAGCAAAGGTGGAGGTACCTACTACTACACCTACTCCACAACCAGCGCCACAGGCACCTCCAGCACAACAGCCTATGCCACCTTGGGCCTATCCTATGCCTTGGGGTATGCAACAACAATGGCCCCCAGCTCCCCACCAGTATTGCCAGCATCAGCAGTGGCAACAGTCACCTTGTCAACAACAACAACAACAGCAACAACAATGGCCACAACAACAGCAGCCTCAACAACCACAGCAGTGGGCACCGCCACATCAACAGCAACAGCCACACTGGTCGCAACACCAACAGCATCAACCTAGGCCCCCGCGGAAGTGTTATGAATGCGGGGAGGTGGGACATTTTGCTCGTAATTGCCCGAAAAAAGTGGAACAAATTGTTGCGGCGGTGGATGCTGCATTTACAAGACGCATGTCAGACATGTCAAAAAACATGTAAGGGCACCGGATCAAAGGGTGAGTGTGGATCTAAAACTGGACGGGATCCATATCTTATCATTGATTGATACAGGTGCGGCGCGTTCAATGATGAAAAGTGACATTTGGAGACAGATTTGTTATAAAAGGGGTTTACCAGCTATTGCACGCCCCGGGTTGAGGTTGAGAGCCCTATCGGGCCACGAGTTGAAAACCAGAGGGGTAGCCAAGGTCGATATACATGGAATACTGTGTGAGTTCTATATTGTTGACGAATTAGCTCACCAAGCCCTAATTGGTAATGATGTACTGACATTATTACAAGCGGACATTTCATATACTGATAGATCAGTCAAGCTAGCACAACGGACATACATAGCAGTAAGCCCCATCTCCGACGACATAGAGATGGGAGGAATCTATGCAGATATAGATTACTGGGCGGCACTGTACCCGGAGGTCTTCCCACCAGGGGAGGAACCTATGGGTCAGACAAACTGCATGCAGGTTTCTATAGACACTGGTAATGCATGGCCTATAAACCAACGTCCATATAGGATTGCATTAAGAAAAAGGAAGTGGGTGGATGGGGAGTTGGATAGAATGTTGGAGGAAGGAGTAATAGAGCCATCAACTAGCCCTTGGGCTAGCCCGATTACAATTGCTGATAAACCCGGGGGTCAATACAGATTGTGTTGTGACTACCGTTGGTTGAACAATGTAACAAAGAAAGATGCATATCCACTTCCCCTCATACAAGACATCTTTGACTCCCTAGAAGGCGCCACAGTGTTCAGTACATTAGACCTACGTTCTGGATACTGGCAGGTACCTGTCCACCCTGACTCTATAGAAAAGACGGCGATTGCAACACATAGAGGGCTGTTTCAATTTAAAAGAATGCCTTTTGGATTGGCAAATGGCCCAGCCATTTTCCAACGTATGATGAGCCAAATACTTGCACCTTTTATAGGAAAGTTTTGTATGGTATACATCGACGACATAGTCATATTCTCAAAGACCCAGGAGGAACATGCGCAGCATATCCATCTGGTCCTCCAGGTGTTGAAAGAAAAAGACCTGGTGGTGAAGGCGTCAAAATGTCAATTTGCGATGGAACAAATCAAACTGCTAGGTTATATCGTATCTAAAGATGGTATTACCTCCAACCCTGATAAAGTGGCAGCCATACGTGACATGGCACCCCCAAAGGACATAACAGGTGTGAGGTCTTTCATTGGAATGATTGGATATTACCGCCAGCTAGTTCCCGGATTCGCTGAGGTGGCGCTTTCCCTCACTCGACTGACAAAAAGATATGCACGTTTTGAGTGGACACATGAATGTCAGATGGCATGGGAAATACTGAGAGATGCACTCATGTCAGACGCGATTCTAGCTTATCCACAAGTGGATAAGCCCTATAAGCTGTACACTGACGCCTCAAAGTACTGCATTGGCGCGATCCTCTGCCAGATTAGCCCTGACGGTATTGAGAGGCCGGTACAATACATATCAAAACAATTATCAGAGACACAACAGAGATGGCCAGTGGTAGAAAGGGAGGCCTATGCTGTAATATACGCGCTGCGGAAATTGAGACCATATCTGCATGGGGCTGAGTTCACAATCTACACAGACCACAAACCCCTGAAGTGTTTATTCGCGAATGAGATAAAAAATTCAAAGATACAATGCTGGGCTGTTACATTAGCTGAATATGCGGCCCCCATTGAATATCGACCAGGAAAAACACATCTCAGACCGGATATGCTTAGCAGAATAAGAACAGACGTTAAACAAGCACCACTACCTATGGATCCAACACAAGCGGCAATAATACTGGGCCCTGCCATTAACGAGGTATTAGCGCGTCTAGACAACCTAGATCCGGTACAGCTTGCACAGAGACAGAGATGTATGCCTGAGTATGAAATGGGACTCGAGGGGGAGGAGGACTATTTTGTGGAAGAGGGACTGTTATTTACAACAAGGGCTACCCCCTCACAACTAGAGTACCCACGCCTGGTGTTACCAAAGGAAAATAGATGGCAGGTAATATCTAGAGCTCACTTAGAGGTGGGACACATGGGAATGGCCAAGACACTGGCACGAGTACAAGAGGCATACAAATGGCCACACATGAGGAGAGATGTCATGAAACAACTAGACAGGTGTGCACCTTGTGCAGTCAATCGGGTGAAAAGGGAGAGGGTGGTTCCTGACCCTATGCCAATTGCAGATTACCCTGGAAAGGTGGTAGCAATGGATATCACGGGCCCCTTCGCGAAATCATCAAACCAGAACCGGTACCTTTTTACTACAATTGATCATGCTACAGGGTGGGCGGAGGCGTATGCTATACCAGATAAATCAGCTCAATCGGTTTACAATGCACTTCAGCGCTATTTTGTTCCCACTCATACACCGATGGAGGTCCTTATCTGTGATAACGGACAGGAGATGCAGGCAAATATTGTACAATCATATTTGAAGCAGTTGGGAGTAGAGACACGTCATACAGCACCATATAACCCCCGCGCCAACTCCAGGGTGGAGAGGTTCCACAGAACTTTGAAGGACACATTACGTAAGCTAGTTAATGCCAATCCATCTCAGTGGGAAGATAAGCTAGGGGACGCCTTATTAGCACATAGAACCACGGTGTCTGACAGCACTGGTTTCTCACCCTTTTATCTACACTACGCCAGGCACCCAACTAATACCTTTTACAAGTTGCTGGATAGGCCTATTGGGGTCAGTAACGGTCAAATGGCTCACAGGGTAGACCAGATAGCGCGGGATTTACAAGTAGCTGTGAAAAATGCCTACATCAATCGCAGTTATAACGTCGAGAGATTAACAGCAGCTGCCACAGCCAAACCCCTCCAGACAGGAGATTCAGTGGTCATCTTATCACATGACAATACAAAGCTGGATCCAACCTGGGACCATGGTTACATGGTGACACGGATAAGGGGAAATGTTATATCAGTGGTTGGGAAGAATCAACAAATAAAGCACTTATCTAGGGATCAGGTAAAGCAGGTGCCTACAGATATTAATTGGTCAAACACCGGGAGGAAGCAGACGCGCACCGAGAGACGCCAGACCCCTGGCGGCAGAGTGGATGTTAACACTTCACACCTGACTCAACATCAAAGGGGACAAAAGGAAGGGGACGCCAACCCACCTGCACCACCGCCAAAGGGGGACGCGCACCAGCCCCCGAGACAACAAAGGCTGACCACGCCCCCTGTGCCTCCCCGTCCGACCGGAAGGTCACAAAGACCACTCCCTGGTAAGAGGAGGGCACAGGAGGAACTACAGCAGAGTAGCAAGAGACACTGGAGCGGGACGACCTCTAACCAAGTAAAGAGACTTAGGTTATTAATTCCGGACACCCAGGAGGCAGACACAGCTAAATCACAGTGTATTGCGGCAGTAAGGTTATTCTGTAACCATGTGGCTCCTACAGAACCTACTGTTGTGGGCGGTGCTGACTTGGGCAGCGACCGCTAATCCCATCTTCTAACAGGATGGCGTCTTAATCAGACAGACTGGAGATATTAGGAGGGTAGGAGGTGTGTGGACTGTTGTGGTGGTCATACAACCTCCACAAAACCTCCAGATTGCACATTTGGATCATAACTTAAGGAACATGTTTAAACTGTCGGAGAAACGGTTTGGCAAGGATGGTACAATGATATGGACTAGAAGGTGGCGAGTGTTAAAGAATATGCTCAAACTGGAAGAGAGCCGCCTAAATTCTGTCACTGTTACCACCCAGGAACGGTTATTGGATACAGCACGCATAAGGAGGGCATTATTAGGATTTGTGGGCACCATTTTTAGACCTTTATTTAATATTCCTGATTTTACTGACATTAAGGCACTGCAAGACATGATAGTAAGAAATACAGCATCACAGGCCACCACCATGCACCATGTCAGTAAAATGGTGTCCTGGATAAATGCTTCCAGGGCATTAATTCATCAGAATGATATACATATACAACTTATTCAGAAACAGACCCGCCAGGCATTTATTGACTTAAATTCTACACAGGAACAATTGGAAAATCAGAATAGACTGATAAATGCTGTAAAACTATCACGCGCTATAGACAATACATTACATGACGTAGGCATCGCCATTTCCAATTATATTGACACTTTGAAACACTTTCATATTCAGAAGATGGACCTGGAAAGGGGATGGCTAACTGAAAACATACTTCCTACAACGAACCTTATGAACTGTTTAAAACATTTAACTGCAAAAGGATTCCAGACACTACCCACAGAGTGGTACTACCAGCATGCTGCTGTTACGCCACTGTGGGCAGAGGGGCGCCAATTAGCATTTAGAGCTGTATTACCGGCAGTAGATGAAGAGACTTATTTTAGCTATTCTATAATTACTGTACCCGTTCCTATTGCCAAAGATCACTTCAGACAAATTGTTGCTAGAAAACATGTTGCTGTACACACAATGACAAGTGCCACCTTTATACCAACTGAGTGTGCGGGCGAAGGGCCTATTGTATGCTGGCCTCAATTGGAGGATATTCAAAAGTCCTGTGAAGCACAGTTGGTATCGGGGGAAAAGCCAACATCATGTCATGTATCATTGAGTAAAAATGTAAATGCAACAGCGACGGTTGTACGACAAGGTAAAGGTGACCCAGAAATTATCATAGCACCATCGTCAGATGAATCTAAATTGATAATGAGATGCCCATCTAAAGCACCTGTTAAATATACCATTGATAAGCCAACATTGTTAAAACTACCTGAAACTTGTATTCTAGAATCTGACAGTTGGAGAATAAAGGGTGTATTATATCTCCACTCTACACTAAAAATCAAAGCGCGAGAACCTATTGCATTACCCAGTATCGTTGAACAATGGCCTAATGACACAAAAATGCCGGTATTCAAACAGTTGAAAACAATTGATAAGCTAAATGTTCCGTTTGTACACATTGACTCGTGGAAGCAGGAGGACCAATATCAAAATTTAATTACAACAGGAGATGAAACATTTTTCGAGAAATTACAAAACCCATATGTATCAGTAGGCTCAAATGGGGTGACACTTTTTATATCAATAGTATTGTTAGTTGTGAACATTTACATGATGTGCTGTTCGAACAGAGCTAAAGTTTTAAACTCGCTGATACCCCAGATACCTAATATTAACACAGGTGGAACTGAAGAAACAACAGCCATGATTCCCATTCCACAGCCACCTCCCCAACCCACAATTATACAAATTCCTCACACCCAGAACACACCCACCCCGTTAACCAATGTACAACTAACGTTATCTTCGGATCAAATAGCACATATGATGGGAATGAACCGCCGTAGAATCCTTGATAGCAATCGCCAGATTCCGTATATAGACGAGGATATAGTATAAAGTACGATTGTATTAACATGACAGGTTTTTGCAATTGACCTAAACATGTAAATGTTGTATATTGACCCTACTTGATACCTAGGATGGATTAGCATGGTATTCTGTGTGGTTTGACGTAAATGACGGAGATTGGAGAGAGACGATATGTAAGGATGGAAGATATGTAAGGATGGAAGATGAGACGTTGTATTCTGTGTGGTATATGTAGAAGTATTGTATTTGTTATGTTGATAAGTAGAGGAGAAATTGGAGTTTGGAAGATCAGACGCTGTAAAGCAACGGGTAGCAAGTTGGAAACTTGAAGATTTTTAATAATCACCCTATTATAAATCTGGATAAACGGGGGGAGATATGTAGAATAGTATCTGTTGATTTATGTAGTCGGGCCTAAGGTATTACATCATATTACGTAACACTGATATGGTTATGATTATTAATATTGGTTATCATTTTAATATATGTATGTATTATGACTAGATACGTGTTGATTATGAAATTGTGATTATGATGATATTTATGAATGAAAGATATAGGTTAATTGTGATATGGCATCCAAGATGGCCGCTATCTATGATGTAACTAACTGATATGAATGTACTCAAGTGGTAGGGGGGACTCCCCACCGTCCAGGGGGAGTCTCATGAATATTAATGAGGCTGATAAGAGCCAGGGACATGCTTGTTGTCAATAAAGAAATTAGTTATGTTTGAATCAACCTAGAGTGCACACCTCTTCTTATTATGGATATGAACCAACCTATTTTATAGTGGGACCAAGTGTAGGGTGGGACTAGTGTAGAGTGGGACTAGTGTAGAGTGGGACTAAGTGTAGAGTGGGACTAAGTGTAGAGTGGGACTAAGTGTAGAGTGGGACTAGTGTAGAGTGGGACTAGTGTAGAGTGGGACTAGTGTAGAGTGGGACTAAGTGTAGAGTGGGACTAAGTGTAGAGTGGGACTAAGTGTAGAGTGGGACTAAGTGTAGAGTGGGACTAAGTGTAGAGTGGGACTAAGTGTAGAGTGGGACTAGTGTAGAGTGGGACTAGTGTAGAGTGGGACTAGTGTAGAGTGGGACTAGTGTAGAGTGGGACTAAGTGTAGAGTGGGACTAAGTGTAGAGTGGGACTAAGTGTAGAGTGGGACTAAGTGTAGAGTGGGACTAAGTGTAGAGTGGGACTAAGTGTAGAGTGGGACTAGTGTAGAGTGGGACTAGTGTAGAGTAGGACTAGTGTAGAGTGGGACTAGTGTAGAGTAGGACTAGCGTAGAGTGGGACTAGTGTAGAGTAGGCGGAGCTGCATGAAACCAAGGTTTACAGCTGAAGCGGCACACTCCCCAAGTCCCGGCATGAATGCTTTCTTAGCCTCCCAAAAAAGGGTTTGTTTCAGGTAACATGGGCCGAAAATGTAGGGTCGGTAGGTAGGATATTTTTTTAAACCTTTTTTTTTAACGTAAAAATACTAGCCAGCCTCTCCGAAGACGCTAAAATTCACCAAAAAAGGGTAAAAATACGGACATTTCTTCAAAATTGCATAAAAGGACGTAGGGTTGGTCGGGTGACCTAAAACAAACTTTTTTTTGCCTTAGCTGGAACGGATATATTTTTTGCATTGTATGGTCCGACAGATTATTGCACTATTACTAACTCCAACACCATAACCTAATCCTCTGTGAGGGGGGGGCAGTCATAAAGCCAATGATTAATCTTTAAGGGCAGCATATCGCTGAAACCCCCACTTGTCATTATGATGTGCCTCTACATGGGTAAAAATCGACACGAGCGACAAAGTGACACGGCCCTTTTAAAAATCAACAGACACAGGAAAATTAGGGATAAAAATCGATCCACAGGGATTTTTCTCTTGTTTTTATACACCTAAAATTTTACATGATGACACGATCCTTCTGCTAAAAATCGACTCAGCGACATGGTCAAAATTGTGGGTACCCATGTAGAGGCACTCTGACACACCAACACAGCCCCCGCCATCAACTCACCAGTGCTGCAGGGCCAGTGCCGAACTGCTGCTGAGGCTTCTTAGACTGGGCATGATGCATAAATGAAACACTCGCCAGTTACTTGCCAGGGCTGCATTCATGCATCATGACAACAAAGGGCATAACACATTAAACACTGATGCCACCCTTAAAGCATTACGCGTTATGCTGGTGTTTGTAATAACACGGTCTGACAGGCCAGTGCACTCCTTACCAGGATAAAATAACGGATATTCAAATCAAATCAAGATAAGAACCTCTTATCTCCGAGTTTCCGCAAATATTTCACATCCCTGACGATGGTCACATCATGGTATTTGCCTCAGATCACCTTGATTGTTGGGACCTTTCCCCTCTGGATGACCGATAATTAATTCAAACACTAGTTGTTTTTTTATTCATTTATTTATTTTTTATTGATCGCTCACAACTCACAAAAAGAAAATGCCATAATCTACCAGATCATTTCCGACGGGGTATCCTTTGAATATACGAAACCAGATAATTGATCAGGACAAAATATAAAGCTACCTATTAACTATTATTTGCCAGTCAAAGTAGTCACCTGTGTTTTGCTGCCTAGACATGCAAAATCTCGACAAAAACTCTTATAATACCAATGAATATGCACAAATGAATGAATTAGTATAAAGCAAAACAAAGAGGATTAATACTTGGTATACATACCGCAGTTATTCATAGGGTAGAATTACAGAAAGGTTACAAATTACACCAACCACCTTTGACCAACGCACCAGGACAAGCTGAACTGTTTCAGAATTCTTCCTCTCAAGGAGAAAAGCTTCACGAATTTGCGTGTCAGCCCCTTGCCCGGCCATGCTAATCTTCTCGGTATCATTACAATTTGAGTAAATAATATGTACTGTCGAAGCAAGTACGTTAAAACTACATTTATTTTGAAAGATGACTTATCTTGAAAGAGGTTTCTCTACTACTAGTGCACTACTCTTAAACCTAGATATTTTCGCACTGTACATTTTTTTGTGATTTTCAAAAATCCGTGAAAATATGTACAGAGCGAAAACTTATACAGTATTGAAATAAAGAATAAATCTAATACACACGAAATTGTACTTTTTAACAAAATCACGAAAATGTATACACGCGAATACATGTACGTTTACAGAATATATTTCATAGTTATTTGTTACAGACTACACAACTCTTACAACCATTGGGGGGGGGGGGGGGGAGGAGGGGGCTCTGCCCACCAGCCCTAGTTTTTCTCTCCTTTCCCCCCCTTCTTTAGTAATGGCGGAACCCCCATTAAATACCCCCTCTTCATTAGATTCTTAAAATTTTCAAGACATATATTTGAGACTAGACATGAACTTGTGTCATGGTAAATTTGAAGACTAAGACTTCAGTAAGACTTAATTAAGACTCAGTCCAAACGTGAGCTAGGTGCCATCTGCCTACTAATCTTACTAACAATGGTTCATTTACAGGATTTCCTCATTATCCTACTCAGGCTTTATGCCATTACATCTTAGTCCGTTTAAAGGCAAATATATCTTATTTTCTATGGGTATCCAATACCTTTATTCAAATAATGTAGGGAATTAGTATCTAAACCCATTCATAATTGCTCATTGTTTCACAGAGCATCACTACATGTTGTAGAAATGGCTCCTCGGTCACACTGGACCCTGAAAAAGGGCTCCCCATTTCTCACCCATGCCAATTTGTAAATTAATCTGTCCTGATAAAGGCCCAAATCTTTTTTCAACCTGCAAGTGGTTTCTGAAACGCACAAGCAATGGCAAAAAACTCCCCATCGGCTGCATAACAGCTTTATGTACTTCATTTATGAGTATATTCCTGAGATTTCTCACAAATTGCCACTTTACTTGTAGCATATCAAACTCAAACAACGATTCCTCAAATGTATAAGAGGGTCTTGGCATCATGATGTATTCGGGTAAATACTGTAATACTGTACTTCACATGTTTATAGTAAAGAGTCCACCTTTAAGGTCTTCCCATCATCATATCTCCATCTCTCAAAGCGACAGATATTCAAAATGACATTAAGATAGGCCTTTCCCTTTTACCACAACTGAAATTCAAATCTTCTGCTTGGATTTCATCGACATTTACCTATAGTTCTACTATAAGAATTATCAAAAAAAAGCCGATTATAGTGTAGAGTGCTTGCCACCATTGAAACTCCTGGACTGAAATGTCCTTTACATACGACCACACTCATCCTTACTTTACTCCTTATATTGCCAATGGATGGAGCTACCCATCTTCCAGAAGGAGCGTAGTAACATACCCTTACATGCCACATAGTCCCTCCAAGGCTGGACGACAAGTTTGTCCATTGCCTCTGTGTATTCGAGTTGCAGCTGGATATCGTTAGACTGGCGCGTTTGTTGATAGAGCTTTGAGGCAGCGTTGAAGGCGTCCTTCTTGGCGTTGAGACTCTGAGTCAGCTTGCAGCGTGGGCACCGGGTGAACTCGGTCTGTGCTGCAGGTAGCGGGGCGGCACAACTTGTACACTTGAAGGTTGGCTGGCTGCTCAGGTGCTGCAGCAGAGGCCAGTCATGCCGACAGGGTTCACATGAACACTGAAAGAACGCCAACTGTTGGAGCCACTCCTGCCTGCTTTCTCTATCGCAATTGGCAAACATATGACCATAGTTAACGGTCACCTCCTGGCCTTGTTTGAAACTCTCCATGGAATGAAGGACGATGTGGTTTCCATAGAAGGTCCCTGCTGTTTTGGTGTCACAGGAGTGGTTGAACAGACCATACGTTGAGGCAACAGAGGTGCCCACCATCTCCCGCGAATCATAACCCTGCGGCATGAAGATGTGATGCGCTATATAGGCCACCTGGGTTACAAGGTAGGAGATCAGATACCCCCCCACACAGGCCATGGCATTGTCTTTGGTCTCCTTTTTAATACTATCAAACAACCCAATTTTCTCCAAGAGCTTTGTGAGGAAAACTGAGGCAAAAGCCGCAGTATAATAACATTGCACTGGTAAATCTTCATTGCTCTGAAGGTGAGAGACGGAGGTGTAATCAGAGGACAGGTACTGCCCAGCTTCATTGCAGCCCTTAGATTTCTTTTCTTCACCGGGATATCTTTTATGCTGAAATTCCAAGAGATAGTCCAGTCCAGCAACAAAGACTATCCTGATCGCCAAGTGTTCGTCTTTACCTTCTCCGATCAATTCGTGAAGAGGGACACCACACTCGTACTTGTGGTAGGTCTGCCATGCTATATCTCTGCAGTCAGTGCTGCAGTACCTTCCTCTGGTACACTTCAGACATGGCAGCAGGGTGTCACATGGGTAGAAACAGTGGTGGCAGCAATCTTTGTAGTTATCATGCGGCTTGAAGACTGAGGCAAATGGCTTCTCCACTAGCAGGACCTCCCCAGGTTTGATGTCTCTGGCCGCTACCACACATCTCCCTTTGCTGGATTTGTACTCCACTCTACAGGCTGAGGACAGACTGGGGTGTGTTACGTTTGGGCTATCTGCCAACTTTGGTAAGTCACCGGGCAGGTTGAGATCGAACTCAATACTAGCTGCTCCAGTTCTGGCACAGTCTTGGATGTTCTTTTGAATCTGTTTTAGAGTAGTCTCCTTTTTTTCTCCAACAAGTGTTGCTTTATTTAACAGTGTTGCTGCAAGCTCAAATGCCAATTTAGCTTCGTTGTATCCTTTTAAGGCTTGGTAACATTTGCCCTTACGATCATACAGTTTGTACTTCAGCTCCTCGGGGTAGCCAACCTGAAGTGCATTTTCAATATCAATAAGGGCTTCTTTAAACTTGGAAACATAAAAGAGAGCCCCAGATCGGTTGGCGATGGCAAGAGCTAAGGTGTTCTTACCACCCCCATCCAGGTGGTCTGGTACGGCATATGCAGCACTGAGGGTAAACAGCTCCTGTGCTTTCTCAAACTGATGACGTCCAAAGGCTGTATTACCTTCTGATTTCAGCATCTCTGCCGTCAAGGAGCATTTCTTTGCACCAGATTTGATATCCACCATCATATCATCCAAAGACTGTACCTTTTTGCGTGCATAGGTATAACGGTCTTTATTTGATTTGAACTTTGAGAATTTCTTAGTCTCTTGTGGTCCGTCAGATCCATGTATAACCTTTTCTAGCTCTTTTGCTGCAAACTTGGAGAGCAAGTTGTCATCATACCTCGAAGCCATGACCTAGAACAAAACAAAAAAACAAATATTACAAACTGTACAGAATTTGGAGACAAACCATAAGAATTAGCACATATCATACGTAAATTATCCAGTAACAATCCCTGAAAAAGGTTGGGTCAGTAGGTAAAACTGTTTGATTAAAGGGTTTACTTTTCCCAGGTCCTCTCAGGGCAACTTAAGAAGAGCAAATTATTTTTCTAAACTTTTTGCTTACAGTGTTGTCAACTAAATAGTGATTACAGTATTCGACGTAATAAGCGCACAGTGTGCTTAAAATATGAGTATGGACACCTTTTAGTAGTTAAGAGTTTAATTGTGGTAAAAAATTGAAATATTTTTGGTTATTTATAGTCTAAAAATCGGCCCGAAATGGGGTGTGTGCGCTTAATACGTCGAATACGGTATTTGATTTGATTAACGTCCAGGCATTCAGAATACAGGACTGCCTCAAGTTAGCAAGGAGTCATCTACAAATAGTGGTAGTCTGCTTTGCAGCCTTGCTATATGCGGTTTGTCTAATACAGCAGTGATCGTATCTACAGATGGTCAAATCTATGAGGTGAAGGAGAAAAAGACTCAAATTAGCAAGGTACCCATCCACAAATAGTAGTACCGTGAAACCTCTCGTACAAGGCAGCTTTCTTTTGATACCAAACATGCCTGTATAGTGTGGCTTATACAAGTTTTTATGAGTATAGTACAGAACCTCTCCTTGCAGTAGGACAGATATTCATATGCTGCTTGCCCAACACAGTAGTGACCGCATCTATGGATGATTGAATCTATAAAGTGAATGACCGCATCTATGAGGTGAGGGAGAAAACCGCTACCAGGGCATATCCTCCACTCTTTTCAAAGAATAGCAAGTGTTCTTTTATTTGCCTGGTCCTACATACCTGGGCTAGTACATGTACCATAGTAGGTAGGGCCAGACAAACCACGGCCTTTGATATGTCAGACGTGGTTCAGGCCACTTTTTTTTTTTTAATTTGGGTTATGGGCCCGCCGCACTAGGAAAGCCCAAAATCAGAATAAAAATAAAATTTGAATTTTAGACTTTTTTTTTTTATTCCCTCCGATGATCCTAAGAGAAAAAAAAAACGGGAAAAAAATAAAGATATATGATATGATATACCAAAAGAAAGCTAAAATCAGCAGGAAAACAACTATCTACTTTCCATTTAGGTAAAATGGGACTTTGCAATTTCCTCGATTTTTTTTAATCTTTTCAAAAAAATCTGTTTACCTAAATATCATTGTATTTTTATTGTCGGACCATCCTTTCTATTGTGGGTGGTCCTTTTTATTTTTCCCTCCGACATTGAAATATACAGCCTTTCTGTACAAAAAATAAATAAAATGCCCATAGGCTAACTTTTATTTTATTTTAATTTTTTTTTATTTCGTCCTCCGTGTGTTGATACATTTTTGAAGGATCCGTAACCCAAATAAAAAAAAAGTGTGGCCTCACTGAAGAGGGGTCCCATGCCAGACCACCAGCAAAAAGGCCCGGGCCCGTACAGCGGCTGCCAAAACAATTAAGTGACTGATCACAGCAGTAAGACACGAGACCCCTAAAGTTTTGTCGCCTTTTACGAATCCTGTATGCCCATTGGTATTATGGAAGGCTCCCGATGAAGCTCTTCTACTCCTTCATTGACCAACTTTTTTTTTCTCAGCATATTTAGATGAATCACAGGAATGATCCATGATTTCCTCTATATACCGTGATTTAATGAGATCAGATATATTTGAAAATGTGCACATGCAATTAAGGTAGGTCGATACCATTTGAAAAAAAATAGGGGGATCCCGAACTACTTTTTTAGATACAGAATTTTGAAAAAACTAACTTTTCTGATTTTTCTCTAAAAATCTGAAAATAATTTAAGTTTCATGATTTTATACTGTCATAATCTGTGACCACAAACATATGAAACATTAGAGGATATATCCCTAGATCTCTTCCTTTATTTAAAAAATTATTTCATGGTTCTGTGCCTTGGCATTCTGGGTTAAAAAAAAAGTATCAAATTTAATGGTAAAAAAGATTACATTTTTCTGAAACTTTACCAAAAATTTCCTTGGATCATTTGGCAACTGATAAGAGTATTTTTAACGTAGGGTCCCGCGCGTTATTTTGATGTTAGGGGCCTTTGAAGTAAAAAAGTAATGCAAAAAGGTGAAAAACTGAATATTGGAAGTATTGCATTTTGGGTAAAACTATGGCAAACATGATATGAAATAGCCTTATCATATGGCCATAGGTATAAGTAAGCACTCTATTCACTTTTATTATTGGTTCATAAATACAGTGAATCAAAAAATGCCAGCAATGCAAAATAAATCAATGTCTAATAAAATGCTCAATTTTGGTCGAAATCGTCCAAAAATTTGCATGGGTAATGAGGGTTCATAGCAGCATACACATACCTAATACCTGAGGCTAATCTGATAGGTCTACATTTAAGCTGGATGCGCAGAAGCATGCGCAGTGGTCCTTTTTTCAATGCTATCGACCTACCTTAACTCGATAATGGGAAAATCGACCCTGGATTAGCTCCTAACCCATCTTTAACCTTTTAAAAAGCTGAGCTTGAGCTAAACTTAGCAGATGGGCTTGCAGTTTGAAGACCCTGTTTCGTGAACTGGGGCCAGAAGTGGTAAAAGCCGTGTGGTGGTATAAAATATATCCACATGCACATTTGTACTAAATTGTAGGTCATTGCTCCTCACCCCCGCCCCCTCCTGTCATGAGCCTTCAAAATTCCAGAAGAATCCCATGTCTGACAAATAGTTAAAACACCTGTTTAAAAGGAATTATTTATTCTTAAGGATAAACATGGAACTCTTATAATCTAGTCTGATATGCGTGATACTAGGTGAATCATTCCAACATTAATACCACAAAGCTGTCTCCCATAGTAGTTATATTTCAGTTATGTGCTTACACTAAACATACAGAATCAATATGTCTTAAGAAATGCAACACATGAGATTGTCTCCTGTCATTGTATTCACCTAGGCCACTGAAACAATAATATGAACTCTTTGATGAATAAGATATTTTACTTACAGTGCATATATTGAAGTCCTATCTTTATAGAAATACTTTCTATTCTGTTTACTTCTAAAGTGTTGGTTTGACAAGTTTGTCTATAAGTTAACTGGTTTAGCCTAGCTATAATTTATGGAAATTGTGTGGTTACTGTGTAAATAACCAGTATGAACATTCCAATTGCGGACTTAAGATGATGTTTTCTTTTAAATATAATTTGGATTTATATTTTTAATGCCAATTTATGCAAACATTTCCAGCACATAGAAAACTCATAGACAAACTAACACAGCTTGTGGCCTTCGATATCTATAATACATAATATGTCAGAAAATAATGATGAGCTAACTCCTAAGCTGATTATGTCACAGATACAACATCATGGCAACGTTACGTAGCAACGTCCCCAAGGCCGTTTTATTTTGATAACTTGGATTACGGATCCACCGCCGAGATTTTTGGCATTTTGCAAAAAAAAAAGTTTTTGTATTTTTTACCTTTCCCCTCCGAGATTCTTTGAGAATTTTACCCCCCCCCCCCCCAAAAAAAGTACATGTTGATCAGAAAAAGGTAGAATGAGGCCTTTCAAATTGGGGATAATTCTCAATATATCATCATTAGATTGCCCAGAAATGAGATTTTCCATGCCCTTTTTTTAAAAACATTTTTGGCTTCTGCCCTTCGGGAAATTTTGTGATCTGGTGCCCCCCGTAGGGCCAATTTTTTAAAAAATTTTTTGCCTCTGCCCTTCCAAAAATTTGGAGCCAAAAGCCCGTTATCCAAGTTATCAAAAAAAGGTGGCCTAAATAAAGTAACAACAACCACAGCCAACACTCCAAGAGAACATAGCAGTGTGTTGCATAGTAATCTGGACACCTGCACTTACTTCAGACCTTACACTTTATCATGTAGACAAATGAATCATGCATTTCCAAATTTCTTAGTATATTATTTTCATACTTGTTAATATACTATATATGAATAGCAGAATTTCAGTGTGAATTTACCTCACATGTTCATACTCTTAATCAATAAAAAGGCAGTTATTCAAACTAAGCATGGAATTTTCCTCAATGCTGTTAACTACATTTGGTATTCAATACGCTTTTGCATCAATGTTTCCCATCAATGTTAGACAATTCCTTATACTCCCAGTGGAGGCCACACTGAGAATGTCTGATTGCTTTTCCATGTTCAAGACTCATGGTCTGGACCAATATTTAAGTATCGAGGATTCCTCTGCACTTTCTAATCACCGCTCATTGTATTGCCAATGGACAGAACTTCCGTTTCGCCATAAAGCAAGTGAAAGAAAACCCTTGCATGAAATGTACTCCACCCAGGGCGGAACAAGCAGCTTTTCGATGGCTTCTATGTACTGCAGTCGGAGTGGGATATCCGTGGTGGCTGCTACTAAGGCCGCCTGGTACAACTCTGTGGCAGACTTTAGACTCTCTTGCTTGGCCTTCATACTTTGCGTCAGTTTGCAGCGTGGGCATCGGACAAACTCTTTCTTTGCCACAGGTAATGGGGCTTCACACTTTGTGCATTTGAACGTCGGTTCAAGACGCATACAAAACATCTGAGGCCAATCACCCCGACATGCTTCACATGAACAATCAAAGAAAGATGAGTGCTGTAGAAACTCCTGTCTCTCCTTTTTGTTAAATTTGGCAAATGCCATGCCATAGCTTATGTTCACTTCCTCGCCTTGTTTGTAACTCTGCAATGTATGAACTACTACAGTGTTGCCATAGAAAGTCTCCGTAACCTCCTGGTCACAGGAGTGGTTGAAGAGGCCGTATGTTGAGGGGACGGAGGTGCCCACCATTGTCCTGATACCCAGCGGCGTTGGAATACGGTGAGAGACATACAAGTATGCGGTGAGTAGGTGTGTGATAAGACACTCCCCTACACAGGCCATTGCAGTATCTTTGGTCTCCGTTTCAATGTCAACAAAGAAGCCAATTTTCTCCAGTGACTTTGTCAAGAAGACTGACACATACGCCACCTGGAGATAAAAGTCATTAGGAACAGCGTGACTCTTCTGAAGGTGATAAACGGAGGTGTAATCAGAGGACAAATATTGGCCGGCTTTATTGCAGCCTTTCAACTTCTTAGGGATTTGCTCTTCATTGCGACTTTTTTGTTCAAGAAGCCGATTGATTCCCGCCACCAAAACAATCCTCATTGCTATATGCTCAAATGAACCTTCTCGAAATAAGTCATGAAGAGGGACACCACACTCGTACTTGTGGTAGCGCTCCCATGAGACATCTCTGCAGTCAGTGCTGCAGTACCTCCCTCTGGTACACTTCAGACATGGCAGCAACGTGTCACAGGGGAAGAAGCAGTGGTGGCAGCAATCTTTGTACTCCTTGTTTGGGATGAAGGTTGTGGCATACGGCTTCTCCACTAGTAGGACTTCTCCAGGTCTTATGTCTCTGGCCGCTATGACACATCTCCCTTTGTTGGACTTGTAGTCTATTCTACAGGCTGAAGAAAGACTGGGGTGTGTCGTATTTGGGCCATCTGCCAGCTTTGGTATTTCACACTTCTTGTCTAGAGTGACCTCAACATTTGCAGCTCGATTTCGAACACAAATTTCAATGTTCTTTTGAATCTGTTTTAGAGTAGTCTCCTTTTTCTCTCCAATAAGTGTTGCTTTATTCAATAGTGTTACTGCAAGCTGAAATGCCAGTTTAGCTGCGTTGTATCCTTTTAAGGCTTGGTAACATTTCCCTTTACGGTCATACAGTTTGTACTTGAGCTCCTCAGGGTAGCCAACCTGAAGTGTGTTTCCTATATCAACGAGGGCTTCTTTATACTTCCCCAAGTAGTACAGAGCCCCAGAGCGGTTTGCTAAGGAGACAGCTAAGGTGTTCTTACCACCCCCATCTAGGTGGTCTGGTACAGCATAGGCTGCACTGAGGGTATAAAGCTCCTGTGCCTTCTCAAACTGATGCAGTCCAAATGCAGTGTTACCTTCTGTTTTCAACATCTCTGCCGTCAGTGAACATTTTCTAGATCCTGGGACAATATCCGGAACTATATTATCCAAATCCCAAAGAACTTTTCCAAGGGCAAAAGCATAACGTTCTTCATTTGACTTAAGCCTTGTGAATTTGACTACCTCTAGTGGAAATCCCAGTACAATCTTTTCCGTTTCTTTGTTTACCCACTTGAAGACTACAGTGCCTCTGATGTCAATTTTTGCAGCCATGGCCTGCAACAAATGAAAATAAAATGTTACTACCTGTACAGTGTTAGTTTTTTTTTGTTTTCCTTTCTTATTTTATCATTATACATATTATATATTTTTGAGTTATGTATGTCAATAATAGTGCATTACCATGGCAAGGGTATCCAACATTAAAAGTGTAAATTTCAAAAATATAATTTCTCATCTCTAAATCAACCCAAATGGCACAGCTATCATGAATTGAGCCTCACTTCCTAAAGATAATTCAATCACCAGTAAATATTTGAGAGAGCAACTTTTATTCAGAAGTATGACTGTAATTGAATATTCTCTTGATCTATGATGAAATACATGATACCAGTGAAGGTTTCAAGCTGCGGTCATGCGTATATACACATAGGCAACATGTAATGTGTTAATCAATATACCGTATTCGACGTAATAAGCGCTCAGTGCGCTTAAAAAAATATTATGGACACCTTCCAGTAGTTAAGAGTTTAATTGGGGTCAAAAATTGAGAAATGTTTGGTTATTTCTAGTATAAGGATCGGCCCAAAAAGGGGGACGTGCGCTTATTAGGGGGTGTGCGCTTATTACATCGAATAGGGTAGGTGAATTGTTTATCCCAAACACGGTTAACTAATTAAACTAATTTGAATCTCTTACAGATGCATCATGTGTACTTGAAAGTTAGATGTCCTACTTATAGCTCACTTGGTCACTAAAAATATATCCTTATTTCACCTGATAGATATCTATCGACAGTTAATGTAGGGCCTCTGCCTATCACTGTGCATACATAGCTCTTCTCAATTTCTTATATTTCAGTTCCAGGTAATATTAAGAACAGCATCATGCTACAGTGGACAGATCTTAATACAAAGAGTACTTTATATATACTTCAAGCCTGTTATATATAGCCCTGGAGTGTATGGGAGTTTGCTACAGTCATGAGTGTATACAGGTCTTATTCCTGGATGAAACTTTTGTGTTTACCAAGGAGTTTTTATAGATTAAGTCTGATATACAATCCCCGAGTGTGAGCGTCTTGAGTGTGTTCCATGTTTAACCCCATACGCTAGTCCCAAGTCCAGCTTAAAGCTGGGCCGTCAGGGAATAAGTTCAGCATTTTCTGTTCATGGACTAAAATAGCAGTTCCACCAGAGGGCAGCAGTGTTTGGACAGGGGACCATGAGCATTGTCCAGCTGTAACATATTCACCCTATCTTGTGCCTGTAAGAGCTGAGCTACAAACACTTAAGAGCCCTCTTGTGAATCAAAACTGAACTATATCCAAGTGCCTTTGGTCTCACTTCAACCATGACGGTCAAGCTTTAAGTACCTTCCCTATGATGCTTACTGACATAACTGCCTTGGCGCCAGAAGTGACATATCAACGCATCCTTGCATGCCATGTACTCCTTCCAAGGCTGAACAAGCAGCCTGTCCACTGTCGCTATGTATTGCATGCGGAGAGCAATATCATCAGACTTTTTCAACTGCTCTGAGGCAGCAGTGAGACCTTCAACCTTGTTCACAACGCTTTCTGACCTCTTACAGCGCCGACATTGGTAGTAGCCCTTCTTTGGTGCACGTAGTGGGGCCTGACAACTTGTGCATCTGAAGGTCGGGTTGGGGCTGATATCTTTCAGGGTAGGCCAGTTTTCTCGACAAGGTTCACATGCACATTCAAAGTAAGAATTATCCTGGAGGTAAGCCTGTCTGGTAGCCTTGGGGATATTGAGATAAGTTTTACCGTAGTTACCATGGATCTCCTGGCCTTGTTTGAAGTTCTGCAACGAATGAACTACTACAGTATTTCCATAACTTGTCTCACAAGTCTCCATGTCACATGAATGGTTGAACAGACTGTTTGTTGGGTGGATCGCAAGTCCAACCATTTCCTTCAAGGGCTCATCACCATCATTATGGAATACATTCAGATTCTGCGGGATAGTTTGAGGCAGTATATGTTCACCGACACAAGCCATCACAGCCTTCCGTCTTTCCATTGCAACGCCTTCAAAGAACCCCATTTTGTCCAATAGCTTTGTCAGGTAGACAGAATATATTGCAGAAGCAAGGTAATTCTCTGTTGGGACATTTTCAGAAGCAAGAACGTGCTGAACAGAGCTGTTCTTCATTACAGCCCCTGAGTTTCTGAGGCACTGCATACTTTGGCTTTTTTTGTGCGGATTCCAAAAGACAGTCCAGTCCAGCCACCAACATTATCCTCACTGCTAGATGAATAGCTGTACCCTCTGAGATCAGATCATCAAGAGGGACACCACACTCGTACTTGTGGTAGCTCTCCCATGAGACATCTCTGCAGTCAGTGCTGCAGTACCTTCCTCTGGTACACTTCAGACATGGCAGCAGGGTGTCACAGTGGTAGAAACAGTGGTGGCAGCAATCCTTGTACTCCTCATTTGGCATAAACACTGATGCAAATGGTTTCTCCACCAGGAGGACTTCTCCAGGTTTGATGTCTCTTGCTGCTACCACACATCTCCCCTTACCAGGCCTGAACTCCACACGACAGGCTGAGGAAAGACTTGGGTGTGTTACATTTGGGCTATCTGCCAGCTTTGGTAATTCACAATTCTTGTCTGGATCGACCTCAACATTTACAGCTCGGTTCCGAACACAAATTTCAATATTCTTTTGAATCAGTTTTAGAGTAGTCTCCTTTTTTTCTCCAACAAGTGTTGCTTTATTTAACAGTGTTGCTGCAAGCTCAAATGCCAATTTAGCTTCGTTGTATCCTTTTAAGGCTTGGTAACATTTCCCTTTACGATCATACAATTTGTACTTCAATTCCTCAGGGTAGCCAAATTTCAGTGCATTTTCAATATCGGCAAGTGATTGTTTAAGCTTCCCTGAGTGATATAGTGCCCCAGAGCGGTTGGCAATGGAAAGAGCTAAGGTGCCACCACCATTTGGCGGGTCTGGTACGGCATACGCTGCACTGAGGGTAAACAGCTCCTGTGGCTTCTCAAACTGACGCAGTTTAAAGGCTGTGTTACCATCTATTTTTAGAATCTCTGCAGTCATTGAACATTTCTTGGCACCAAAGATGATATCTGGTAATATGTTGCGAGAATTAGCGATTCTCCTGTGGGCATAGGCATAACGGTCCTTATTTGATTTCAACAATAAGAATCCTGTATGATCTTTAGAGCACAGTAGAAGCCTTCCGTGCTCTTTCATTGCCAAATTGTAGATTATGTCAGTGCTGTCATCAGATCCTGAAGACATGACCTACAACAGAAAAATTAAATATTATGAGATATAAAACATTGATTGATAAGCCTTAGCCAATTATACACATTGACGTTTGCTGTCAATCTATTTTCCTATCATAAATTCTGCTGTCAACCTTTTTGCTGTCACAAACAACCCTGTGAACTCTTCCTCTGAAATTGCGGTCACCCTTTTTACCCTCACGAATTCTACTGTCAATGTTTTTCCTGTCACAAATTCTGCAGTGAACTTTTTTGCGGTCACACCTTTTGCTAAACTTGTTTTTTGTGGGAGTGACAACCCTGCAAGGTTAGCATGATGATGCATTATTGAGTCATGATTACAAAATGACATCCTATATTTCAACACTGTTTTACCGAGTGGTGAGTGACCCTGACTACCGTATTTCGTTGTGTATAAGCCTGGGCTTATACAAGCACTAAGTGAAAAAATGACCAGGCTTATACACGGGGCAGGCTTATACATGAGGCGGGCTTCTATTCCTATACCCAGAGAAACACTCTGGCATTTTCTCATATTTCCCAGAATTATCTGCCTTTTACATACATTTATTCCCAATAGTTTTCTTCTTAAAATTGGATTTATTTATGGCCAAAATCAAAAACGCTATTGACACTTTGAACTGTCAATAGTAGAAAATATTTCTGTTATTGACAGTTCACACTGTCAACAGTGGAAATTATTCCTGTTATTGACAGTTCCTCATGCGAACTGTCAATTGTGGAATATTTCTGTCTTATTGACAGTTCCCACTGACATTGGAGTCAGAAAGTGTGTTTTTTTTAGCAAAAGTTTTTTTTTTAGCAAAAGTGTTTTTTTCACCAAAATCGGTTTTGCCCTCAAAATCGGATTTGCCCCCGAAATCGGTTTTGCCCTATAATTGGTTTTGCCCAGACATCACTTTTGGATCCAAAATTTGGCCCCAAAAATCAGGGTTTGCACTGAAAATCTGTTTTGCCCCCAAAATCGGTTTTGGACCCAAATCGGTTTTACCCTCAAAAATCGGTTTTGCCCGCAAAATCGGTTTTGCCCCCAAAATCGGGGTTTACACTAAAAATCGGTTTTGCACTAAAAATCGTTTTTCCACCAAAATCGATTTTTCCACTAAAATCGAATTTCCACCAAAATCGAATTTCCACCAAAATTGAACTTTCCACCAAAATCGAACTTTCCACCAAAATTGAACTTTCCACCAAAATCAAACTTTCCACCAAAATCAAACTTTCCACCAAAATCAAACTTTCCACCAAAATCAAACTTTCCACCAAAATCAAACTTTCCACCAAAATCGCTCTCAGGGTTATGACAGTAATGATAAGGAACTGTCAATAAGAGAGGAAATACCCGCTATTGAAAGTTCCTTGAAGAAGTGTCAATAGTGGTATAATTTACCACTATTGACAGTTTGAACTGTCAATAAGAGAAAAATATCCCACTACTGACAGTCTGAACTGTCAATAAGAGGAAACTTTTCCACTATTGACAGTTTGAACTGTCAATAGCTAAATCAAGGTGGGCCAGCTATTGACAGTGCAAACTGTCAATAGTGGAAAACTTTCCTCTTATCGACAGTTCAGACTGTCAATAGTGGGATATTTTTCTCTTATCGACAGTTCAGACTGTCAATACCAGGATATTATTCCCTTATTGACAGTTCACACTGGCAATAAGAGATTAATTTTCGCTTATTGACAGTTCCTTTTTGGAAGTGTCAATAAGAGAAACTTTTTTTCCTTATTGACAGTTTGAACTGTCTTTAAGAGAATTATATCCTGTTATTGACAGTTCAAACTGTCAATAAGGGAATCTTATTCTGTTATTGACAGTTCGAACTGTCAATAGTCACGGCCTTTTAAAATAAGTGTAGGCATAGAAGAAATGAATGAGAGTTACCTGGCCGAAAGAATTATGTGAATACCCCATGTCGAAGTACAATTATTGCATAAAATATGTTTTCTATTGAATGCACATTGCAACCCCTGGGCTTATACAACACTAAGTTACATTTTACCCAGGCTTATAGGCATACGGTATACCTTGTCTGGGGGGACCTGGCGAGACTGTTAGGGCATTAGTACCTTTATTGGTGCTAATATTTACACCTAAAAGAGGAGGTCAGCCTCATCCCTGTGGTGTCATTACAGGCAAAAAAACCTTGGGCCATAACGCCACGGTTTCATTAACACTTGATCTAACACACTGGAGGAAGGGTGTGTATAGTGTACGATAGACGTGGCGGTGTAGGGTGTCCCAACACTACATTCCTAATGACCAAAAGGTGAGTTTGAATTTCCCTCCTCAGGTGGAGCCAGGTCATGTGATCCAAATCTAAGTATTTCATTGGCTGCTGTGGGGGAATCAGGTCAATTCTCCCACAATTCTGGAGTTTTTTTCCCCCACGCCAGCCTGGTTGCTGTAGACACGGGGAGATATAAATAAACTTGGGATTTACCAAATTAATTCCAGAGACTCACCCCAAGTCTGACAGGGTACTTTTTTGCAAAAAAGTCAGGTCAGGAAAAAATCCACCACTGGAGGAAGGGGCTTATGAGATGATACTAAGAAGTGTTGACCAGTGCCCACAGCTATTAGACTCCCACAGAGAACACATTACGCAGGGCCTCCCAGACAAGGTATAGAGTGTCTGCCACATGTGTCGTAAGCAGGTTTGGGAAATGAAGGGAAATCCTCCCCAGAGCCATTATTTACACCAGTGTTAATTTTCACAATGCAGATAGGTGTGAAAACACTACCGGGCTAGATTTAGCAACGGTTTTGCTTGTAGCATAAACACTACAGGGCTAAAATTAGCAATGGTTTTCTTATAACCCATTCACTGAATTTTTTTATCTATTTGCTGTTAAATGTATTTATCCCATGGGATAGATTAGTGTGTGCTCTTGAATCATACATGGGGAATAGTGAATCATACATGGGATTGCCATGAAATCACATATAAATAAGCTATTTCTATGGACTTCTCCTCTGTGTTCCTCCACTTCACCCAGTAGGCAGTGAGCCATTATCAGTGTCACCATGGTGACTAAGATAAGAGCCCCACTCATGCGTTGTGAAAATTAACACTGGTGTAAAAAACGCCTCTGGGGAGGATTTTCCTTCATTTCCTGGACCTGGTAAGGGCACCTGTCAGGATGGTGCCTGGTGCCTGTCATGTTGTAACGTGGACAGAAAGTGACTTTGCCTTAGTTCCAGGATTGAGACCTAAGTGGGAATCATCTTAGCTATATATCCTCATTAAAATGAAAACACTGACCCAGCTAAAGACATCCTAATAAAACATAAATTTTAGGGCAATTTGTGAATGCTGTAAGAGTCAGTAGCAGCCCGTAGTCAGCATTAATCTCTTTGCAGGGGCTGAGTCCTTTCTGATTGGCCATTAGCCAGGGTTCCCAAAGTGAAATTAGCAGGGATGTAAGTCAGGGTAGAGAGAAAAATCTGAAAACTAAAATCTTGCTGCAATAATGTCGACTGATTCCCCTGTGTTAGTGGGGACCTTCATGATGGGGGCATGAAGGAGTAGAATAAGTTCATCGGGAGCCTTCCACAATACCAATGGGCATACCGGATTCGTAAAAGGCGACAAAACTTGAGGGGTCTCGTGCCTTACTGCTGTGATCAGTCACGTAAGTTGTTTGGCAACCGCTGCCCATATGCGCGGGCCCGGGCCTTCTTACTGGTGGTCTGGCATGGGATTCCTCCTCAGTGAACCACGTCTGAGATATCAAAGGCCGTGGTTTGTCTGACCCTGCCTATTATGGTACTAGCCCAGGTAGGTAGGACCAGGCAAATAAAAGAACACTTGCTATCCTTCGAAAAGAGTAGGGGACGTGCCCCGGTAGCGGTTTTCTCCCTCACCTCAGAGATGCGGTCATTCATTTCATAGATTCGATCATCCATAGATGCGGTCACTGCTGTATTGGGCAAGCAGCATATAAATACCTGTCCTACTACTGCAAGGCAGACTACCACTATTTGTGGATGACTCCTTGCCAACTTGAGATATCCCGTGAGGTACTTGATGTACGTCTGGACGTTAAACAAATCAATCAATCAATCAAACTGACTGCATGTCATGCTTATACAGCCTGTTCTGGTCCTACCTCTGATTCCAAATGGATAGGCTACCTCTCATTCTGGTATGAAATCAATTTAGTTCCTTCATTCTCCACCAGTCGGCAGCACCAGCAGTGCCTGAATATTAGCCAATCAGAGGTCAGTGATCCATTTACTCCTTAGATTTAGCTTTCAGATTTCCCATTTTCTGAAATCCTGTCTGCATTTGTTCTTACTGCAGTGGCCCTGTGGACATGGATATAGGGTAACAATATGCACTTAACAAAGGCATAAGAGATGAATGCATCCAGAAAATACTTCAGAAAAGAGAAATGTACCAGGTTCTGGAGGGACTTTCTGACATTCACTAAAAATCTGAAATCAGACAAAATTCTGAAGACTTACATCCCTGAAATTAGCATCATACATATTGCGCATTGTAAACTAGTGCTTGGTACTTTTCAATTTGGCTGATTTACAGCCGTGCTACCTAGATTTTGTCACTGATTTAACCAGTCACAAACCCTGTTTATATGCTGTTACTTGTAGCCTTATATGGAAGAGACTACAGAAGTGGCTATATCCGATTTTCACAAGGTTCTAAATCATAAGATTACATCATTAAGGGTATGGGGGATTTCAAATGTATGGCCAGTAACAGCTGAGAAAGAGGGTCCCATTGGGCTCAGTGTTTTGTTTTTCATTGTTATTCCACCCATTCGTTTTACCATAATGGATCAAATTTGAGGAAAATGATAGGTTATGAGCATCAAATTGATGCTCATTTCCTATTATTTATATAATATAGTCCAAGACAAACATATCCAAAAGTAATTAATCTATATTTCCTAGATCGATTCCTCATTTACACAAATGGCACAGAGGTCTATCAACATTTCAGCTTCAATTATGACAGATGATTCTAAAACAGTTTTATTAAGAGAGCAAATTTTATTCCAACACTAACTGATTGTTCTCTTCTGTTGATTTATGCTGAAATACTTAATACTAGTGGTGGTGTCAATCAATCAATCAATTGAGCTAATTTCTAAACATATACTACCGTAAAACCCTGCCTAAAGGACAAATTTTAATTGTTGTTTTTATTTTCTATAAGCCGAATTCTTTTCTATAATTGGGGGTTCGGCTTAAAGGTGGGGTTTTGATACATTAGAACAAAGAGAAAACTATTTTTTTCTCAAGTTAGGGGTTCAGCTTAAAAGTGGGGTCGTCCTATAGGTGGGGTTTTACGGTATATCTATAATATGGGTACAGCGTTAGTGCACACGGATAGCCAAACACTCTAGATTTAAAAATATGAATCCCTCAAAGATGCATGTTTGGAGGCTGCAAGTTAAATTTACATACTGCTTGGTCACCAAAAATACATGTATCTTAATTTCTCTTAGTTTTACATTGTAGAAATCCCATCTATGATTTCGTTGAGCTAGGTTTACTGATTATTCATCATAAATCACTTAGCATACACCAAACTCTTATAACTAGTCTAACTCTTGGCATTTCAGAGAATTACAGAACAATACAATGACACAATGTTGATATCTTAACCCTAGATGATTAAGGAAGGTATTGTTATAATACCAGTGATTATTTGGAGTACGCTGGAATCATGACAGTGTTGTTCATCCTAGCTAAAACTACCAAGAACATATTTGTGCCTTTAAATGACACTAAATTGTACACCTTATTCACCAGAAATACATATACTAATTTCAAATCTTTCAATGCATGAATTCTCCTCAGACTGATCTACAGATCTTTCATAACAAATCACTGTGCGGAAATCTTATAAACTAATCAAGTGCTTGGTATTTCAGTTCCAAAGAATTTTGAGCAGTCATAATACAGTGTACATGCCCAATAAATTTTTATAGTTTCAGTGACACAGAGTCCTAGAGCTTTTTGTGCAGATATAAGGCTAGCTCAAAGGAGCAAGTACCTTTAGACGATGGCTCCTTAAGGATAGTGCCAGAAGAGACAACCCAAACACTCTGATGAATGATTTTCAATCACTCAGAACAAGCAAGTTCTGTTTATCGCTGTATTGTGGTGGTATATTTCTCGCTTTTTTCAGATCCAGGATTGTAAGTATATATAATATACGTCTAAATCCAGAGCAGGCAAATGAAAAGATTTTCAATGAATGGCTTTGAGTCCACTAAAGATGCATTAGTAGAATCTATCGCTTGCCTGGGCAATGAAAATGCAGTCTAATTTCACCGTATCGCAACCTTAAAACAGTTAGTTTGATTTCTGTTGGACACTCTACTAATCAAACTACTAATACATCAATATGAATCACTGTACATAATCTAGTCTTACTTACTAACATAGTCTGAGTTCTGGGTAACATAGAACAGCATCATAATCAAGTTTTAATCCTAGACGAATGTTCAACAAGGGATTTTCACACTTCCGGTGAAGCTAGAATTCGTTGAGGCTAGCTACTACATGTATATCAATTTAAGACTACAGAGTATTCTCTGGCATCTCTTGAAATAGGCCTATTGACCTTTCATTGCAAATCACTGTACATCCACACAAACCTTAATAACTAGTAAAGTTCTATGAATTTCTGTTACAAGTCATGTAGCGATAAATGTTCTGCTCCAGCATGCACAGCCGTATTGGTTCTGTCCTCTAAATATCATGTGATTTTTTTATTTTTTTTGATTTTTTTATATATTTTTTGTCATGTGTATTCAGCAGACCATAATTTCCCACAAACATTCCACTGATGGTTTAAGGGCAGAATCATGTCCTCTTGTGAGACCTTGTACCAGTGGTGATGACTCCCATTTTAGCACTATAGAACAGGAGACTACTGGAGCATACAGGTTTAATCCCAAATGAAACTTGTCCTACAAGAGATTTCTGTACTTAGTCAGGTACAGTCTTAAAGGGGTTACTACCCCTAGGCTAGCTTCACCTGCAAAGAGCACCTCATCCACTTTCGTCATATCTCAGACTGGCATAACTGCCTAGGCGCCAGAAATACTGCATGACCTGGCCCTTGGTCTGAAAATAATCCGAGAAAGGCTGAACAACCATTTTCTCTAATTCCTCAATGTACTTGACTTTGGCAGCGATATCATCAGACTTCAGAGACGCCTCTTTGGCAGCATGGAGACGTTGAAACTTGGCCTCAACACTTTCCTTCGTCTTGCAGTCTCTGCATCTGTAGACGTCCCTGAAAGGTTCCCGCAGTGGGGCCTGACAGCCGGCACATCTGAATGTCGGGAATATGCTAATGTTTCTCATCATGGGCCAGTTTCCTCGACAAGGTTCACATGTGCAGACAAAGTGACATTTCTCCAGTAGAAATTCCTGCCGATTTTCCTTAGTGAAAGCCATAAACGGTCGACTGTAGTTCCGATGGATCTCCTGGCCTTCTTTGAAGCTCTGCAAGGAACGAACAACTGCAATGTTTCCATAATAGGACCCAAAACACTCGATGTCACATGAGTTGTTGAACAGAGCGTTTGTAGGGTGGAGTGCCAGCCCCATCTTCTCCCTCATGTAGGTGGCGCTGTGAGGACTGTGAGGCCAATTTGAATCATTATGGGATACATCCAGGACCTGCGGGATGATTAGAGGCATCAGGCACGCCCCAACAGTCGCCAGCGCATCCTTCTTCTTCTCCACAGGCAGGACATCAGAGAAGCCCATTTTCTCCAATAACTTTATCAGGAAGACAGAATACATGGCCATGGAGAAGTAGTAGTCTGTTGAGATTTTGGTGAACGCTTGATAGTTTTCAACAGAGGTGAAGTCGGAGGGCAGGAACTTCCCTTCTTCATTGCAGCCCCTGAGATTCTTGGTCATTTTCTCAGCAGCGCTTTGTTTCTGCAGAGATTCATGAAGACGATCAAGTCCCGTTATCATCATTATCCTCAAACCAAGATGGTTAGTTGAACCCTCCCAGATCAATTCATGAAGAGGGATACCACACTCGTATCTGTGATAGGTCTCCCACGCGAGATCTCTGCAGTCAGTGCCGCAGTATCTTCCCCTGTTACACTTCAGACATGGTAGCAGGGTGTCACAGGGGTAGAAGCAGTGGTGGCAGCAATCTTTGTAGTCATCATTAGGCTGGTGCACTGCAGTGTAGGGCTTCTCCACTAGAAGAACCTCACCAGGTTTTATATCTCTTGTTGCTACAACACACCTCCCCCGACCTGGCTTGTACTCCACTCTACAGGCTGAGGACAGACAGGGGTGTGTTGTATTAGGGCCATCTGCCAGTTGGGGTAACTCCTGTTTCATGTTGCTGAGATTGACCTCAACATTAGCAGCTCGGTTCTTGATGCAAAAGTCGAGGTTGTCCTGAATCTGTTGTAGAGTAGTTTTCTGTTTCTCTTCAGCAAGAGCTGCTTTGTCTAACAGTTCTACAGCAAGCCTAAAGGCGGACTCTGCGGCTTTGTAGGACTTCAACTCCTTGTAACTTTTCCCTTTGCGATCATACAGTTTATACTGGAGCTCTTCAGGGTAGCCAAATCGCAATGTATTCTCAATATCAATCAGTGCCTCCTTGTACATTCCCAGGAAGAATAAAGCTCCAGATCGGTTCCCGATGGAGAGGGCTAGAGTGTTTTGATCTGGTACAGCATAGGCTGCACTAAGGGTGTACAGCTCATGGGCCTTCCGGAAATTGTGCTGGGCAAAGGCAGTGTTCCCCTCTACTTTCAGGATCTCTGCTGTCATTGAACACTTCTTTGCGGTTGGGATGACCTCTGGGAATATCTTCTCCAAATAAGGAAACATCTTTTGAGCTTTGACAAACCGCTGTTTATTTGATTTGAGCTTTGCGAACTTGTCATGTTCTCTGTCGTAGTCGGAACGCTGTAGCAGCTTTTCATGTTGTCTTGCTATGACTTTGTCAAGCACAGTCTCGACAAGCTGAGTCTCATCGGCATACATGACCTACAACAAAATGAAAAAAAATATTAGAGCCTTGCATTTGGTCCTAATTAAAAACATGTATACAGGGGCACCCTACTAGATGAATCCGTCTTCATACTCTGGTGTCAAGAATTTTCACATTTTATTTTAATGTAACTCTACCACTCCAGGTCCTCTCAGTTTGGCTGGAAATAGTCCAGGTGAGAGAGTAATCTTTCGAGAGCGAAGGTCATATTCATGGCAAGAAAACCAAATTGCCTTCATCGACGTTTAGGTGGTACTTTACAGTATTAGATCGTCATTTCTCTTTGCATCCTCACTTGGTCACCAGGTCTTTCATACAGTGGAGAAATACAGAAATGACTTATTTCTCCAACAACCACCTCAGTAATCTTGCTAGGTCTTAATGTGTTTAGTACCAGGGTTATCCATGGGTATAGCCACTCAGTGAACAGACTTTCGGCCTATGACCTCTTGGTGAGGTGCATAGTAATAGTATGTCAGTAAAAGAGTACTTTGTTAGTTGTTTCAACTTAAACATATCGCACCAGGGTGCGGTTTTAGAAAAATATATGTGAATATATAGATGTAAGCCTTTGCTAAAATTTCCTTCGTTTGGATTTCATGGGTGGTGACTGCATGATAAAAACCTTGAGTATGCCTATATAGTGTGTGGCCAATATGGGTTCTTATGATTATACTACAGTAATTTCATGATTATACTACAGTAATAAATGTAGGTGCAGTGTATACAGGCAGTGTGGCTTATTCTCGAGGTTTCACAGTACCGTATAACACATAAGAGCACTTAAATCTTTTTTCAAAAAACTTTAACACTCAGTAGTAGTTTGACATAATTTTGGGGGTTTACAGTCTAAGATGGGCCCGGAAAAAAGGGGCATGTTTAATTAGACTGGATTAATTTCCCTCATTTTCCTTTGTGATTTTGGGCAAAAGAATCCAAATCCTTTCTAAAACTAAATCCATTGTGCGACTGACTAAATGTTAAACCGGTTTGGAATGATTTTGTATCACTCATTATCATACGATTGGATAAATATGCAGCTACAAAACTTTGTACTTTTATTTCTAACGGATAAATCAAACACTTTTTTTTTTCAAATTTAACAACATTTATTCAAAAAATATGAAACTAACAGAATGTTCTATTCTCTTGACCTATTCTGAAATACTTAATACTATTGGAGGGTTCAATAGAGCTTTTGCCTGTATACTGTGCTGATGTATGTGAACAGTCTGCCCAAACACTATGCTAGTGACTTTATTCCCTCAAAAGTGTCATCAACTTTACTTGAATTTACTACTTAATTTTCCTTTGGCACCAAAAATATATGTTCCAATTGAGATTGGCACCATTTAATTTATAACACTCATACAGGTCTGATCTTTCATTAAATTACTGCTTACACTGAAATAATATCTAGTTTAGTTCTTGGTATATCAGTTACAAGTCATATTCAGCATAATCGTTATATAGTTTTCATGTCTTAATCCTAGATGAATTTTGTTCAACCAGATTCTTTGACTTCAGTATAGAGTGTTGTAAGTCTTCCCTTGAAGCTCAAAGTACCTCATAGATGGCATCTCCTTATGTTACCTACTGACCAGATGAACGGTCAAACCAAACACCTTAGGTTAATTTCAAAAAAGCATGTGCTGTCAACCACAATTTGAACATACTTATCTCTTTGACAGTGTTTGACATTTCATTACAAATCACTTTGCACATACAAATCTTATTAACTAGTACAATTCTTAGTATTTCAGCTCCCAAGCATTTAGAACAGCTTCCTAATACAGTGTATATGTCTTAATCCAAAATGAATAAAGAGATGTTCTGGAGTTTTTTTTTCCGCTAAGTATAACAGTGAAGCTAGAGGTATCGGTACCTTGGTTCCGGGCATTTCAGCTACTAGTAATTTAGAACAGGATCACAATATAACATACAAATCTTAATCCTAGATGAACATTTTTCTAGTAGGGATGCTCCAAGGAGCAAGAGCATCATAAATGAGTATTCCCAATACCACCTACAAAGGAGAACAGTCAGTCTAATCAAGTAACATTACTGACCATCGAAAGTTTCATAAACCTTATGTTAAATGTATTTTTTGTATTTGCTTGTTGACCAAAGATATATATTCCAATTTCACATCGCAGAGATTCTAGAGTTAATGTATGACTTTTCTGAAACAAGTCTATTAATCCTTCATGTAGTAGTATAGTTCCTGCGTTTTTTTTTAGTTCGGAGCAGTGCACAACAGGATCATAATAGAGTGTACTACAGGTCTTAATCCTAGGTAAATATTGTTCAACAACAAATTCTTATCCTTTCAAGTCTAGAATTTTTGTAGTGACGTATGTAGGCTAGCTTGAAGTACCAAATACCTTCAGACGACAGTTCCTTATATCACCTACTTAAGAGAACAGCCAAACCGAACGGTTTAGGAGAATGACTTTGAATTACTCAACGCATGGTATTGTCATCACTATATTGCTGCGGTACGTTTCTTGCTTTTTCAGTTCCAGATCATAATAGTGTACAGGTCTTAAGGTCCGAGATGAATATTAAACAGGGGATGGTCATAGTTCAAGTGCGGTACCAACTCCCAAGTTCTCGGTACAGGAGTCTGCTATGACCATGAGGGTGTGTTAACCCTCAGGTAAAGCACCGAGTATCAAGACCATCTTACACACCCTCTTGATAGCGCTTACTGACGTAGCTGCCCTGCCGGAAGAAGTAGCGCATGATCTCATACTTGCTCATGTTGCTGCACCAGTTGGGCTGAGCAAGAATCTTCTCGAGGGACTGGATGTATTGGAGCTTGTTGGCAATATCATCAGACTTCATGAGCTGTGCTGTAGCAGCGTTGAAACTCAATCCCTTGGACACCAGGCTTTCTGTATTCTTGCAGCGTATACAGGTGTAGATGCCATCCTTTGGTAGACCGAATGGGAACTTACATGCTGTGCATCTGAAGAATGGGCTCTGGCTCAAACTTTCCAGCTCGTCCAGCATAGGCCAGTTTCCTTCACAGGCTTCACAGGCACAAAGGAAGTTTGATGCATCCAGTAGAAACTCCTGCCTGACAAACTTATTGTAGATCAGATATGAGTACTGTTGATAGTTGGCATGAATCTCCTGGCCTTTCTCGAAGCTCTGCAAGGCACGGACAACCATTGTGTTTCCATAGTAGGACTCGAACGTCTCCATCTCACAGGAGTGGTTGAAGAGGCTGTTTGTTGGGTGCAGTGCAAGCCCCATCTTCATCTTTCCGTCAAAGTCTGGAGTGTCGGCACTCGCAGGCCAAGACGCATCATTGTGCCACAGGTACAGGACGTGGGGAATCATGTGAGGCATCAGAATCTCACCAACTGTGTCCATTGTGGCCTTCTTCTTCTCTGCAGCCACATCATCAAAGAAGCCCATCTTCTCCATCAGCTTAGTCACAAAGACGGACGAGAATGCCATAGCATGGTAGAGCTCGGTTGGTTTATGTTCGTAAGCATGAATCTCCTGAACAGAGGCATAGTCAGATGACAGAAACTTCCCGTCTTCATTGCAGCCTCGGAGGTTCTTGGGGAGGTTGTCTTGACACTTTCGCTTTTGATGTGCTTCCAGAACCTGGTCAAGACCAGCGATCATCATTATCCTCATGGCAAGGTGGGTGGAAGTACCTTCCCAGATCAGGTCATGGAGAGGCACACCACACTCATACTTGTGGTAGCTCTCCCATGCGACATCTCTGCAATCAACACTGCAGAATCTTCCCCTCGAACACTTGAGACATGGCAGTAGGGTGTCACAGGGGTAGAAGCAGTGGTGGCAGCAATCCTTATACTCCTCATTCGGCATGAAGACTGCTGCAAATGGTTTCTCCACCAGAAGGACTTCCCCAGGTTTAATGTCTCTGGAAGCTACAACACACCTCCCCTTGTTTGGTTTGTACTCCACTGCACAAGCTGAGGAAAGACTGGGATGTGTCTCATTTGGGCCATCTGCCAGCTTTGGTAGCTCCCCTTTCATGTTGCCCAGATCGACCTCAACACTATCGCCTCTGTTTTTGACACAAAACTCCACATTTTCCTTTATCTGTTTGAGGGTGCTTTTGTTTTTCTCCTCGTCAAGGGTTGCCTGGTCTAGAAAAGCTGCTGCCAACTCAAATGCTGCCTCGGCTTCCTTGTAGTCCTTCAAAGCCATGTAGCACTTCCCTCTTCGGTCATACAGTTTGTACTGCAGTTCGTCTGGGTATCCATTATCAAAAGCGTTAGTAATGTCCACCAGCGCTTCTTTATACCTCTTTGCATGGTACAAGGCACCGGATCGGTTGGCTATGGCCAGTGCCACAGGGTCTTTCTTTTCTCCATCCGACTCTTGTACAGCATAGGCCGCACTGAGAGTGTACAGCTCCTGTGCCTTCTCATACTGACGCTGTACAAAGGCCTTGTTACCATCAGTCTTCAGGAGCTCTGCTGTCATCGAGCACTTTTTAAAGCGAGGAATGATCTTCGGGAATATCTTCTCCAGATTGGGAGTCTTCTTCTGCGCATAGGCATGGCGTTCTTTGTCTGTTTGAAGACTTGCAAATATTAGCTGTTCTTGTAGACCATTGCCTTGTAGCAGTAACCTTTCCTGTTCTCTCATTAGCACCTGCATGAGCACAGTATCTGTGTCATCCTGTCTCACCGCCATGACCTACAAAGTCAAAAAATAAAACAAAACAAACATTACAAGCTGTGAGGGCAGGGGAGGCTATATAAATGGCGGAACAGCCTGTGAACCCACAGGGAGTGATAAATGGCAGGGTACAGAGCTCTGGTAAACATTTCAAACATCTCACTTATAGATCTAGGCAATATCTGAATATATTCCTCAAGCAAAACATTCCAAAAGCCAGGTTGTTATTTTCCCATAATTTGAAATCACCACCAACCACCCCCTAATGACTCCAACCAGCCCAAACTTCAGACATCCCCTGCAGGGCGATGAAAATTGTGAATGACGTATAATTCCAACGTAAACACTAACAAAATCACAACAAAGTTAGAGGCCCCCTCTATATGATAAATTCTAGTCAGTAGAAAGGGCAGTTCTTGTACAGAATTGCAACATTTTATTATGCGTATCGTAAATACTCTTTTATAACCTACTTAAGGAGTCCCATTGTACAATTGAACCTTACTAAGAAATATGATACAGCCTATGGGGATCTGAGAATGATGATTTCAGTACTATATTGGCATGCATATAGCAGGATGGAAGTCAAGAGAGGTGAAAAAAACAGGAGGTCAGACCAGGCCCGCCCTGCAGTACTCCCAGTCACCAGAAGGCCCTATGCAGGGTTGTCAACTTATGGAATTGAAAAAGAGTGAGACTTTGCCAAACTGAAAAAAGAGTTTGAAAAAATTGGCTAGGATCAAGGAATGCGTGAGATTGCTTTACACATCCAAATGCGTGGCTCTCACGGCAAATGCGTGAGAGTTGACAACCCTGCCTATGAAGGCAACCACCGTGCTCCTGGGGCCTCCCCTGTTGTGTCCCCTGACAGCCCCAATGACAGTCTCTTTTCCCAGTAAGTCACAAGGAGCATTCTAAGAGGGTAAAACTAAAAAGAGACCGTCCTGGGGGCCTTCTGCTGGCCGGGAGCACTGCAGAGAGTCCCCTGTGAAAATAGGGGATTTTTAGCATTGGTGTTCCTTAAAAGTGAGATTCCAGGAATTCCCCATCCCTGTAACTATATGCATGTTTGACATCTCAAACGCACAGGAATTTAGTATATTCAAGGAAGCCTTCTACACATATCGGTAATTTGCCAGACACAGTAGTAATCTGCCTCTCAGATATTTCATGTGCACCAACGTTTTGCTGAGAATTAGCCCAATACAGTCAGGTCTTGATAGTCCGACCAGGGCCACTTGATTCAGTACAGGGATGCCAAGTTACCCCACCCAAAAGTCGTATTTGTTACGATTTTTGGACCCCAAAATCGTAACAATTTTTGCTTGAAATCGTAGCAAAAATCGTAACAACACACACATGTAATACTATGTTCTTTAGAAAACATTTGGGACATAGGTTTGTGCTTTATGCTTTATTATATAATGTTATAATATGTATTCATACTAATTAAAAGCAGACCCGTTTGTAGGCAGGGATGTGGCAAGCAGTTTCAAAAGAAGCCTTAGAAGGGGATCAATGAGGTCTCTTCACATTTCTCTACTTTTCTACCCCTTTTCACTAGACATATTTTGGGCTCGGTGGAGGGAAGCATATGTCCCTGTCCCCTGTTTGGACTAGGCCTTTTTTTGTATAGACTGAATAGACACTTCAAAAATTCTTAAAAATCGTAATTTGCCAGCAGAAATCGTAATGGTCGTAATTGGGGTCAAAATTCGTAAAAATACGAAAAAATCGTAACACTTGGCATCCCTGTCAGTATATTGACTGGGCTAATTCACTTGTTGAATGTCAGACCGCATGTCTATTTATTAATGCAAGGGCCTTAATATAGAGCCTAGATATATCAGTCTGTGTGAAAACCTTTTCGCCATGCAGGACATTCGGTGCTGTAGATCTTTTAGTTTGCAGGACCGGCTTAATTTTTGCAGGCCCGGACACCTGAGCGCAATTTTCTCATAAAAAAAAAAGATAATGCAAGAACGTACAGCCAACCTATTGCTACTGAAACATGTTTAATTTTGAGTTATGTCATTCATGATATTTACGAAAAATACTTTTCTCTCTAGAAATCTTAATAATGGTCCGATTTACAAGCCGTAAAACCTGACATGTAGCCAGAGATCCAGCCAGTCATTTGGAACCGCAGTAGGACCAGTCCACCCGGTCCAGCAGCCTTTTAGCTGGTATCCGGCACGTTTCCACAGAGACTGATATATAAAGTGTTTGGACACTATCCAAGACATACTACCCACATTTCGACAGAAAAATAGCGCAGAGCATTTTGTTCTTCACCTCTGTGTACTAGTCATGTTGGACATGCTATCTTGATAATCAAATGGCACACCTATCAGTTGCGACATAATTCAACAACCAGTTTTATATTAACGAGAGCACTTTTTTATTCAGAAGTATGGCCTCAACACAACAGTCTCTTTTGTGGGGACGAAAACTAAGTCAACCCACCAGCTCTGCTTCTCTTTTGAACTATATAGTCGCCAATATGTATTGTATTTAATAAATTCAAACACATACAATATACAATGTGTTGAATACTTCAGTTTCCTAGGTCACGAAAAACACCAATTTTAATCCCACAGTTATTGGAATAAACAGTAAAGTGTTACTTTTCTGAGAAAGGTTTACTAATCATTAATTATGAATCACTGCACATTATAAAGCCCAAAGCAATATACAGCTGAATGAAAATGCAGTGTATACATCTTAATTCTAGATGAAAATCGTTCAACAAGGGACTCTTATACCTCAAGTAAGGTCTCGCACCATCAAAAGCTAAATGGAAATGGCAAGACCACAATATACACATGAATCACTATTCCTAATATAGCTTACTGGCTTCAGGTTAATAACTGAATCTATTAGATATACATGTCAAGACAGTGCTTTGTCACTAAAACTACATTTTCTAATTTCACCGTAAAGACACTTTTCAACAGTTTATGTTTGTTGACTTCTTGACACACGCTTACTATTGCTCCAAAAATGATTTCCCTGTGCATATACAAATAGTAGTATGTAGTATAGTTCTTAATACTTCAAAAACTGTCTAAAGACTGATTCCCCATGATATCATCTATGAAATTCCTAAGGAATACTCTAATACAAGATAATCCTAGATGATATCGTTCAACAAGAGAATTTTATACTTTAGGCCACTTAAAATTGATCATCAGCTTTGCGGACACTTTTTTGAATAAAGGGCGCGAGAGGGCGCCTTTTATTTTATTTTGTCTCACTTTTTTCTGAAGGTGTGGGAGGGCCTTTTTCTTTTTTCGTGGAATATTGATTGCCTGCACGTTGAGATAAGGTCTAAAATGCCCTTTAAATCATGTTTCTACCTCAACTAACAGCTGAAATATGAAACATTTTGCAACTTGTGTTCTGAAATTTTGTCAGGTGCGGGCTTTTTTGGCCTTTTTGTTCTCAATAAATGAGTAAAAAGTCCAATGCGGCTCTTTTTAAAGGATGTGCGCAAAGCTGATGATCAATTTTAAGTGGCCTGAGCTTCATGTGCAACACCATTTTATACAGCATTGACTTTTCCTCACATAAAACTAATCATAGCAAGAACCCTTTTTGTTATTTAAAAGTACTATTTTAGTTTGTTTATATAGTGCCCAACAAATTCAAATTTCACCTCAACAATCAGTGCAGTATCTATGGCTTTATGTAAGACAAGCACACTGTCTTCCATCAGGATCATACAGATTATGTTAGTATTGTTCTTGGTTTTCCATTGATATCGAACGCGATTATAATCTTCTTGACACTAGACAAGTTTTTTACTTCTAGTGAAATTGAGTAACTTGCTGGGTTATTATGGTGCACCCTATAGGCTAGCTCGATGTACAAAGAGCATATTAAACGCCTTCCTCATATCGCTCACTGACAAAACTGCTGTCCCGCCAGTAGTAACTCATCACCTGGGACTGGCATGAAATATAGTCATCCCAAGTATGAACGAGTAGCTTGTCGATGACCTCTAGGTACTGCAGTCGGAGTGCAATGTCCTCGTCAGGCCTGAACAGCAACTCTGTGGCAGCAGTGAGACTCTCCATTTTGTCCTGAACGCTTTCTGACCTCTTACAGCGCCGACATTGGTAGTAGCCCTTCTTTGGTGCACGTAGTGGGGCCTGACATCCTGTGCATCTGAAGGTCGGGTTGGGGCTGATATCTTTCAGGGTAGGCCAGTTTTCTCGGCAGGGTTCACATGCACATTCGAAGTTAGATGCGTCCAATAGGAAATCCTGTCTGCTTTCCTTGGGGAAATGGCTATATGGTTGACCGTAGTTGTTATGGATCTCCTGGCCCTTTTTGAAGCTTTGCAGGGAACGAACGACCACATTGTTTCCATGATAGGTCTCAAACGTCTCCATGTCACAGGAATTGTTGAATAGACTGTTTGTTGGCAGGGCAGCTAAACCCATCCGTTTCTTCACAGATTGACATTTCTCAGCCAGCCCTGAGGGAATATTATGGGTTACATGCAGGATCTGGGGAATAAGATGCGGCATCAAAATTACACCAACAGAAGCCATAGTGGCCTTTTTCTTCTCCTTTGGTATGACATCAAAGTAGCCCATTTTCTCCAGGAACTTTATCGTTAAGACCGATGAGAATGCCATAACAAAGTAAAGTTCTGTTGGCATACTTTCAAAAGCATGAATGTGGTGAACAGATGTGTAGTCGGAAGACAGAAACTGGCCTTCTTCATTGCAGCCCCTGAGATTCTTAGGCATGGCCTCTTCTTTAACATATTTTTGCTTAGATTCCAGAAGACGGTCCATTCCAGCAACAAATACTATCCTCATTGCTAGATGGAAACATGAACCTTCTCCAACATATTCCTGAAGTGGGACACCACACTCGTACTTGTGGTAGGTCTCCCATGCGACATCTCTGCAGTCAGTGCTGCAGTACCTTCCTCTGGTACACTTCAGACATGGCAGCAGGGTGTCACATGGGTAGAAGCAGTGGTGGCAGCAATCTTTGTAGTCCTCATTTGGCTGGTGCACTGCAGTGTAGGGCTTCTCCACTAGAAGAACTTCACCAGGTTTTATATCTCTAGTGGCTACCACACACCTCCCCCGACCTGGCTTGTACTCCACTCTACAGGCTGAGGATAGACTCGGGTGTGTTGTATTTGGGCCATCTGCCAGCTGTGGTAATTTCCGCTTCAGCTCCAGACTGACTTCAACACTATTGGCTCTGGTCAGGAAATCTGAACAATCCCTTCTGTTTTTTTTAATCTGTTCCAGAGTCACTTTCTTTCGTTGTTCCTCAATTGTTGCTTTACTTAACAAAGATGCTGCATGCTCAAATGCAATTTCAGCTTGCCCATATCCCTGCAATGCTTGGTAACACTTCCCCTTCCGATCATACAGCTTATACCTCATCTCCTGTGGGTATGAACTCTGAATTGCATTTTCAATATCAATGATCGCTTCTCTGTATTTGCCAAGGTGAAAAAGAGCACCAGACCTGTTGGCAATTGATAAAGCAAGAGTATTCTTGCCGCCAGCATCTACGTGGTCTGGTACAGCATAGGCTGCACTCAGGGTAAACAGCTCCTGTGCTTTTTCATATTGACGCAGTCTAAATGCAGCGTTACCTTCTGCTTTCAGCATCTCTGCTGTCATTGAACATTTCTTAGCACCAGATTCAAAACCTGGGAATATCTGCTCCAAATTAGCAATTCTCCTGTGGGCATAGGCGTAACGGTCTTTGTTTGACTTCAGCATTGCGAATTTATCATATTCTAGTTGTGTGTCGGAACGGATAAAAAACTTTCCCTGTTCTTCTGCCAACAACTTCCCGAGTACAGGCCCTTTCTCAACACCTCTCGCGGACATGACCTATAACAAAAAAAAACAAAGGTTATAAGCTGTACCGCCTTTGGTCCTCATTATGAATTCTTGGATTGTAACATTCTATGGGGCCCCCAGCATAAGAAGTCGCATTAAGGTATTGGTATTCATTTAGCTCTATATTGACTGCATAGGATCAGAGCAGTCTTTCCGGACAGTTTAAGAAAATCTGAACACTTATACAACTTAATTTCTTCGATTATGTAAAGAAATTGTGTAAATTTATTCCTACTCTTCCCTGAAACGATCTTTCCCCCCCAAAAATGCAAAGTGATGAAATTCCTAAATTATTTTCAGAACAAAGGTATATATCCTTGTGTTTGTGTAATGTTTCAGAATTCTGTGGCTATTGGTTGATAGAAAATAAAATAGGAATTCTAAGATTATTTTCGTTTTTCAGTGTAAAATTAAAATACTTTCTTTTTTCAAAATTCCATATTTCTGAAAGTAACTTCAAATTTTCTTTTGATTTTCCATTTTCAAATGATTTAGGGCTACCACAGAACACTTTGGTTCAATAGGATCGACCCAACCTAAGTTAAATCTGTAATTATGCATAATGCTTACCTAGCAGTATATTGGTAGGTAAAACATGTCTTGAATATACATGTCTGTCCATAAATATGTATGGGCCCCGGGGTGGGACTTCTTACTACAAAACACATTGTGACAGCTACGGCGAGGGTCAAAGCATTTAGCACCTTGCTATGTGACCCCTGTTGTCTTCTGTATGCATGAAAACTACTGCAGATAATAACTATCAGTGCTAACATTTCTTTTCCTAAGGCCACTGAAAATCGATAATCAGAATCGGCAATTATCTGCACTCCTATCAAAACCACACCTATGAAAAGGTGAGATTTCGGCAAAGGACATAAAATGTTCCATTACTTTATAGCCCTTGAAGGACTGATATTGCAAATGGTGAATTTTGTAAATATTCTAATTAGAACCAAAGTTAGGATTAGGCCCACTTCTTTAGATTTTGAGAGCGTCCCAGTGCACTATACTCTAATCTGGTTTTCAATTTTTTCTTGCCCTCAGAATACGCCAATCTCAGGGTGGAATTTCAATTTTTTGCAGGAGCAATATGCCCACAGAATGCACCAATCTGAAAGTAGGATTTAGAGAATTCCTGTTGTCCCATGAAACTCCTCAGAGCGCACCAAACTAAAGACAGAAATATTGAAATTCTCCTTTATTTCACACCCAAAATTCAGCTCAATGACATGGTTGGAGTGGGGGGAGGGGGGGGGGGTCCCCTGCCACACACACATCTAGTTAATGTATGCCTGTCTGAAAAACTTTAATTTGCTCCAAAGATTTCTAGGTTTGCTCCAGCATATCACATGCCCAGCCGTGATATTCCAGTATATAATTCCAAAATTATGCATGAAATGTTTCTTTCAGTAAAACATTTCCAAAAATATATACCAGGGATGGTTGGTTGTTGGGTTGCTTTACGCCCTAGTTAACAGCTGAGGTCATTTCAAGGGCGGTCATGGTGATTGAATCTATGGATGACTGAAGGTGGAAAGCACCATATATACCAGGGATGAAAGTCGACTATGTCAAAAAAACTTGAAGATATAACATACCTCATAACTACATTATAGAACACTATGAATGTTTATGCATCTATAAACACACATCTAGTGCTGTGCAGCAGGATTTGTCATGTCTATATTCTCCTGGATGTCGTCTACTTCTGAGGAAAAGCATTTGTCTTGTCCATGTGGTCATGGACATCATCTCCTGCTGAGGAGAATGAGAAATCTGTCCATATACTCTCCATGCATAGCACCTTAGTTTCAGTGGCTAAGCCTCATGTGGAGAATGTAAATGCATAGGACTATAGAGGAGAGAGAGGGCTTCAAGCTTTCTTAAGTTAACTTGAGAAAAACTTGACACTCAGATCAGTCTGGTGTAGCCTGTCTTTGTACGTGTAGGACCACTGGGAATGGACCAGTGATGATTCTGCTGTCTTATTATAGGATTAAACACACAAAATAAGTTTGATTGAGTTCATATTGAGTAAATATAAAATATATCCTGAAAGAGCCTACAGCTAAATATCCAGATTTTTTGTTATTGAAAAAAAAACTTGATTTCAGGGAAAAACGTACCAGCTCTTTTGTAGGGATATATTCCAAACATATTTTTCAATTCTCAATCTAATCCAATAGGGTGTTAATCAAATTGTCAGCCTCACTTGTGACAAGAAAATTCAACAACCAGTTATATAAGAAAGAGAGCAAATTTTATTCAGTACTAAGACCTCAACAGAATGCTTTCTACCTTTGAACTATTCTAAAATACTTAATCCTAGCAGATGGTTCTAAGTAGCCATCACGTATTGTGTGCTGACCCCCAACACTTAAGATTAATCAACTTGAAACCATGAGTTGAAATACTTCAGTTTGCTTGATCATCAAAAACAAAAACCACTTCATAGAATGAACAGTAAATGTATGACTTCTGGTGTCCTGGTCCTTCACGTTAAATCACTGTGCAATTATCAGTCCAAATGACACAACAGGGTGAAAATACAGAATATATAGGTCCTAATCTAGTATTCTTTATACCCTCAAGGGAGGTTTTATATTCTAATAGACTAGATGGAAGTACCAATAACACAATATACACATCTTAACTGCTTTTCCTAATATCTATCGCTAACTGACATTTACCCAGTGGGCACAGATCACTTATTAAGCCATGCATATTCTCTGTAGGGCTTAATGCAAGCTCAATGATACCTCTTGGGTTGGGCTGTGCCCACTGAGTAATTTTATCTCATAGAAATCTTACAGCTAATACAAGACACGTTCCAACTAATCCTTTCAAAAAGATCCAACCTGTGTATCCACAAAGGCCTTACTAACTAGTATAGCGCTTAATCGTTTAGTCCCAAGTAATCAACAAAAAGAACATAATGTTAGGCATGGGACCAAGGTTATAGGTTAATACTAGACAGTCTAAATACCTTATACAGGGGCATTAGCATCCTCCACAACCTCCTCCCTCAATAAATAGTTTCCCAATGGATCTATGAAAAATGACAGGGTTATCCTTTTAACCAGGCCTGAAGAATTCCTTACCTGTAACATAATGTATAGGACTTAATCCTAAATAGTATTGTTAAACAAAGAATTTCTATACTTTAGTTTAAAGTACAAAAGGCATGTTATACAGCAATACTATTCCATACATTCCCATTCTGGTCACTTCATAATTAATTCTTAACAAACTCTGGCGAAAATGTGTTTGGTGTATCGTAACTTCAATTCTACTTCGGCATAATACAGAGTACAGGTCCTATGATTTTCTGATTTTGTTTCGGAGTGGTTGCCATCCGACCATGTTAGAATGATGTTCATTCTCAAAGAATAGCTTAAGTACAAGAGTATGTTAAACACATTTAAGTGTCTATTCCTCATATTGGCTCTTGATGGCCTCAGTCAACCCAACACTCTTGAGGTGCCTTTGTGTCCATCAAGAATGTGTTTTGATAACGGTGAGTTCAATGTGCTCCTTTGGTTTGCATATTCCAATTGTTAACAGTTCATGACTGGCCTATAACTGGAACTGGGCCATGAGATCAAATAAATCTTGTCAGTATCATTCTTGGTTTTCATTTCCAAGTAAAATATAACAGAACAGAACTAAAGTGCAAAGGTCTTAGGCCTAATCCTAGATGAGTTCTTCCACTTGCACTGGCTCGAGTATGCTGGAATGACACATCCGCTAGGGTAGCTTAAGGTACTAACAACATCTTACATCCCTTCATAACAACAACTTTTTGTTCTGGTGAAATAAGAGCGACTGGCTTGAGTATGCTAGCATGTCATACTCATACCCCTCAGCTTGCTCTACGTACTAACAGCATCTTATTTCCCCTCGTCGTATCTCAGACTGACGTAGCTGCCTTGCTGCCAGTAGTGCTGCATGATGTCCGTCTTGCAGCTATTGGAGTCCTGCCATGGCTGCACCACCACCTTGTCGACCGCCTCCAAGTACTGCAGCCGGAGACCAATAGACTTATCAGGCCTCATCAACAGCTCTGAGCATGCATTGAGATCCTTTATCTTATCGGAAACACTTTCCATCATCTTGCAGCGCCGACATTGGTAGTAGCCTCTCTTTGGTGCCCGCAGTGGGGCCTGACAACCGCTGCATCTGAAGGTCGGGTTCGGACTGAGATTCCTCATGAGAGGCCAGTTTCCTCGACATGGTTCGCAGGCACAGTCAAAGTTAGATTTATCCAGTAGGAAGTCTTGTCTGCTATCCTTAGAGAAGGTGAGGTATGGTTGACCATAGTTGTTATGGACCTCCTGGCCTTCCTTGAAGCTCCGAAGGGAACGGACAACCACAGTGTTTCCATAATAGATCTCAAATGTCTCTACGTCACAGGAATTGTTGAACAGATGGTTTGTAGGAAGCATCGCTAAACCGATCTTTTCCATCACAAATTCACCACCCTCCTGCCATGTTGGAATATAATGGGATACATGCAGGACCTGGGGAATGAGGTGAGGCATCAGAATTTCACCAACAGAGGTCATTGTGGCCTTCTTCTTCTCTGCAGCCACGTCATCAAAGTAGCCGATCTTCTCCAATAGTTTTGTGATGAAGACAGATGCGAATGCCATAGTAAAGTAAAGCTCTGTTGGGATATTTTCATAAGCGTGCATGTGGTGGACAGAGGTGTAGTCGGATGACAGAAACTTCCCTTCTGCATTGCAGCCCCTGAGGTTATTAGGCATTCCTTCTTCTTGCTTCCGTCTCTGTTTAGATTCCAAAACTCGGTCCAGTCCAGTGACCAGCATTGCCCTCATTGCCTGATGTGTAGTTGTGCCCTCAAAGATCAGGTCATGAATAGGGACGCCACACTCGTATCTGTGGTAGGTCTGCCAGGATAGATCCCTACAGTCAGTGCTGCAGTACCTCTCTCTGTTACAACTAAGACATGGGAGCAGGGTCTCGCTGGGGTAGAAGCATTGATAACAGCAATCCTGGAACAACTCATTCGGCATGAACACTGAGGTGTACGGTTTCTCCACCAGGAGGACTTCACCAGGTTTTATATCTCTTGCTGCTACCACACATCTCCCTCTATCTGGCCTGTAATCAACTCTACAGGCTGCGGAGAGACTGGGGTGGGTCGCATTTGGGCCATCTGCCAGCTTTGGTAATTCTCCTTTCAGATCCTTCAAGTCAACCTCCTCAACACCACTTCCCCTATTTAGGACACACACATTGATGTTCTTTTGAAGTTGTTCCAGAGTCACTTTCTTCTGAGTATCAGAGATTTTTGCCTCATTTAACAGGGTTATTGCGTGCTCATAGGCTGATTCAGCTGCCTTGTATGCCTTTAGAGCTTGGAGACACTTGCCTTTACGGTCATACAATTTATACTTCAAGTCTTCAGGGTAACCAAACTGCAGGGCATTTTCTACATCTTGGATTGCTTCTTGATATTTGCCAAGGTGAAAAAGAGCGCCAGACCTGTTGGCAATTGACAGAGCCAACATATTTCTGCCAGCACCATCTACTTTGTCTGGTGGGGCATAAGCTGCACTCAGAGTAAACAGCTCATGAGCTTTTTGATATTTACGCAATCCAAAGGCACTGTTTCCTTCTGTTTTTAGCATCTCTGCTGTCATTGAACATTTCTTGTAGGCAGAGTTTATTTCTGGGAATTTCTTATCCAAATTAGCAACTCTCTTGAGAGCATAGGCGTAACGGTCTTTATTTGATCTCAGCAGTGAGAATTTCCTGTGCTCTAGCTCTCCATCAGCTCGTAGTAGAAACTTTTCCTGTTCTTCTGACAACAACTTCATCAGGACAGTGTCAGCGTCACTAACTCTCACAGCCATGACCTGCAACAAAAAATTACTATTACAAACTGGACAGCATTTGGTCCGCATTTCATATTTTTGTATTAAAACACACTGATTGATGCAATAATAAGGGGTTGATTGATTGATTTGTTTAACGTCCAGACATTCATCAAGTACCTTACGGGACATATCTCAACCTGTGGAGTCAGCCACAAATATATTCGCTAAAACAAGGAGTTAGCGGAATGTAGTAAGCTAATTTTGTAGAAAACTGCTTTCAGGTTTAATCAAACATATGTTGCAACCTCCTCATACATTATATATCTCCTGGTGACATTCTTGATTGGCAATTCTCTTACTTATTACTCAAACACCCTTTAATTGAGAAAGTGGCTTTTTATTCAAAAGTATGACAAATGTTTTCTTATCTTGAAGCTTAAATACTAGGACAAGGTCCAAACTCTATTGTCTAGGCATTATGTAGGATGGCTCATTTAGGTGAAAAGTCAAACTTAAGTACTTAAGAAGGGTGAACAACTTTCAATCTATAAATATGTCTCATGAGAACAAAGTCAAGGAAACTTAAATTTCTTAACACAATATCAATACTTTTTCAGTAAAAGTATCCAATCTCGGCCAGGGACTTCACACATTTACCATATTTATCCCATTTAGCTAAGGCTAAGAATTTCTTTTTGTATTCCCGTAACGTGGCCAAAAAAAGAAAGGATGTAGGTAGGTTTTTGTTGTTGTTATCTTGGAACAAATATTCTCATGATAATTTGGAAAATTGAGTACATTTTAGCTCTAAAGACACATTTTCCTTAACATTTTTTCACAAAATGTTAGGGTTGGGCCACCGGAATACAAAAAATGTTTCTTTAGGTCTAAACAGCAAATTCAATACCTTTACATGACTACTGCTTGTAACGTGGATTGATGAAACTGCCAAGCTGCCACAGACTGCGCATTATATCGGCCCTGCACACAACATACTCCCCGTTAGGCTGAACCACCAGTTTGTCTGCAGCCTCGATGTACTGCAGTCTGGGAGGCAGATCCTCAGTCTCGCTTGCTGCATTGTACACCTTTGTGGCAGCGTTGAGGCGCTCATGCTTGTCCTTGACACTTTGTATCAGCTTACAGCGTGGACACTGGACAAAGTCCCGCTTCTTTGTGGGCAGTGGTGCTTCACACTGGGTGCACTTGAAGGTTGGAAGGATGTTCAGATAATCTGTTTGAGGCCAGTTTTCTTGACAGGGTTGGCACGAACAGTCAAAGAAGCTTGTGCCACGTAGGTTGACCTGCCTGTTCTGTTTGGGTTCATTGAGATATACTTGGCCATAGTTGCTGTGTATCTCCTGGCCTTGTTTGAAGCTCTGCATGGAATGCACAACTATGTTGTTCCCGTAGTAGTTGTAGAAAGTCTCAATGTCGCATGAGTGGTTGAAGAGACTGTTTGTTGGGTGGAATGCTATGCCTACCTTTTCCCTTATATCTCCACCATGCGTACACTCACGCCACGCTGGTATAGTATGGGATACATAGATATGTAGGTCTGGAACGAAGTGAGGTATCAAGCATTCACCAACACAAGCCATTGCAGCATCCTTCTTCTCCGCAGTTGTGCCATCAAAGAAGCCCATTTTCTGGAGTAACTTTGTCAGGAAGACAGCCATGAATGACGGAGGCATGTAGCACTCTGTTGGGACATCGTCAAAGGCATGCATATGATGTACAGGTGCGTAGTCTGAGGAGAGAAACTTCCCTTCTTTGTTGCAGCCTAAGAGATTCTTAGGTGCCTCCTCTTCACGCTTTTGGTTTTGTTGGAATTCTAAAAGACGGTCAACTCCAGCCACCAAAATTGTTCTTAATGCACGATGTGTGGGAGTAGCTTCCCAGATCAAGTCATGGAGAGGAACGCCACACTCGTACTTGTGGTAGGTCTCCCATGCAACATCTCTGCAGTCAGTGCTGCAGTACCTTCCTCTGGTACACTTCAGACATGGCAGCAGGGTGTCACAGGGGTAGAAGCAGTGGTGGCAGCAATCTTTAAAATCTTCATTTGGCAGATATACTGAGCTAAAAGGCTTCTCCACCAAGAGGACTTCCCCAGGTTTGATGTCTCTGGCAGCTACAACACATCTCCCCCTACCGGGCTTGTACTCCACTCTACAAGCTGCAGATAGACTAGGGTGTGTCGCATTTGGGCCATCTGCCAGCTTTGGTAATTCCCCTTTCAGGTTGAGATCAACCTCAACATTATTTGCTAGTTTTGAGACACAAATTTCGATGTTTTCCTGAATGAGATCTAGAGTTTTTTGTTTTTTATCTTCACTAAGTGTTGCTTGATTCAACAGATTTGCTGCCAGCTGAAACGCCACTTCTGCTTCCCTGTATGACTTTAAGGCTTGGTAACATTTTCCTTTACGATCATACAACTTGTACCTCAGCTCTTCAGGGTACCCAAACTGAAGTGCACTTTTTATATCAACTATTGATTCTTTATATTTGCCTGAGTGGAAAAGTGCTGAAGACCGGTTGGCGATAGCAAGTGCCAGGGTGTTCTTACCACCACCATCAAGTTGGTCAGACACAGCATAGGCTGCACTGAGGGTATACAGTTCCTGTGCCTTCTCAAACTGATGACGTCCAAAGGCGGTGTTGCCATCTGTTTTGAAAATCTCTGCTGTCAGTGAACACTTTTTAGCGCCAGGTTTGAAATCCGGGAATATTCTATCCATATGAGGAACTTTCTCATGGACAAATGTATAGCGGTCTTTATGAGAATTTAGCCTTTGGAATGCTCTTTGCTCTGGAGGTCCAATAGATTCATGTAAAATCCTCATGGTTTCTGCTCTCACCACTTTGGTGAGTATAGGATCCCTCTCATCACGTTGCGAGGTCATGACCTACAAACAAAAAGTTACCATTACAAGCGGTCCAACATGTGGTCCCTTTTTCGAGTTAATTACCAGATAATTTCACGGGTTCCTTATATAATCAATGACACTTCACTTCATTTATAAATAGTCATGGTGCACCACCATGCTAGATCACTTATTTCCCATTGTTCTAAGATCACTATTTCCCATTGTCCTAAATCTAACAGTTTTTTTTTATACATGATCACATATCAATCATAACCTGTCATCTTTGACAAAAAAAGGTTCAGTTTTAAGTCATTATCCCCCTAACCACATAAAATTGTTAATCAAATGTAACTATGCATCAAGAAATCACTGTTACTCTGTGCTATGTTTGCTGTGGTTTAATGTCCAAATGCACATACAGTGACTTACAGGACTGCCTCAGATGGCTTCGTTTTCACTAACTCCATCATGCCTTTATCATGAAGGTCCCTACAACACACAGGTTAAGAATGATCAGAAGAACTAATAGGGTGAAGGGAGAAAAAAGCTACCAGGGCACCTCCCCATCTCTTTTCGAAGAATAGCCAGTAAGGAGCTTGCAGCATAGAATCAGGGTTTCCACAAAGATTTCAGATTGAGTCCCATGACAAAAATCTCAATTTTCCATGACATTTATAATATTGTTACGTATGTAAAAATTCCTAAAATCTAAAATGCAAGTAGTACATTATAGGCGATTTTGTAATGTCAATTTCCATGTTTTTTTCATGTTCCATGACATTCCATGACACATGCCAATTTCTACAAAATTCCATGACATTCCAGAAAACTTTCAAATTCCATAACATTCCATGACACGTGGGAATCATGTAGAATTGTTCATGGCTTATTCACTCTCCAAGGTTCCCCACTGACAAATTCCCTGATCTTGGATAATTTGTTTAAACCCAATATTCTTAAATGGCCTCTGTTAACAAGAAACTACGGATGGGGTCAGGAAGATTTTCAGTAAGGGAATATAGCTCCCTGGAATAACACATACAGAGAGTCAGGTACCAAGCTAATTTTCGCTGATATTCCGAGGACAGAACTAACATGGCCGCACTGTGGCGCCACCAGAAATATTGCTATACAACAATTATGTCACTGATCCCGGTTGGGACGGTCTTTTGAGCTGGATGACTGTTCTCAAAGAGTCCCAAGGGGGTGAGGGGTGGGTGCCATCTCAAATGATCCAGAAAATATGTGATAAGTTTCCTTACAAACTATCTATTCTTATTGGCCGTGACTATTGACAGTTCGAACTGTCAATAGCAGGATAGAATTCTCTTATTGATATTTTAAACTCTCAGTAACAGATTTAAGATTCTTTTATTGACAGTTCCAAAATGGAACTGTCAATATGAGAAAATTAATCTCTTATTGACAGTGCAAACTCCAATATCAGTGGGAACTGTCAGTAAGACAGAAATATTCCACAATTGACAGTTTGCAAGAGGAACAGTTAATAACTATTGAGTGATTACTGTAAATACTGGAATATTTTCCACTGTCAATAGCGTTTTTTATTCTTATTATACCATAGGGAATTCGTCTAGTTATCAACACAAATTTTAACCACCAGGTTTAATTTAAAAGAGCAAAGTTTATTCAAAAGTATGGCCTAGACTAAGAACACTTGTTTCCCAATTGCCCATCGCTTATTTTCTACTATATCATAATACCTTAGATATATCAAGAAATAGACAAATATGTAAAGTGAAGTCTTTTCAAAAGTATGAAGTAGACTACTAAAAAAAAGTATGCTTCCTGATTGTAATTTACTGATGATGGCAATGTGTTTTTTTTAAGTTATCCACACATGGCCTCTTTTTCTCTAACATGATATTACATACACTTTTAATACAATAGAAATTCATTTATTCATTTTATCTCAATTTTAAAATGGAAATGTCCTATTGTGTATCTTTGAATTGATGTATTTGCAAAATTTCTTTGATAATAAGTGTATTTGTTCTCAGGAAATTCATGTCATTTAGGTTTAATCGCAATAGTTTTGTACATTTGAATTTTACCTAGTGTCAAGAAAGTCAAATATCAAGTTTATATGGAGTTCAATTTAAATGCTTAACAATGGTTACAGGTTCATAAGAATAGATCTCAAAACCAGGCATTAATAAACACATTAATTGTCTTAACTCTGAACTGCCAAAAAATGCAGATTAAAACACATTACAACTACTATTTAAACGAATCCACAAATCGATTTGTTCTTCCGAACAAACATCAAGGCAGAACCTGTTTCAATTTCAGTGAAGAAATGGTGTATAATACCGTTCTGTATATAGTGTCAGGTATGACCGGCGAGCCCGGCGCTGCGGGCGCCTGCGTGTTCAAGCCGACGGCGGGAGACGCTACTCCCGCCGCCGGCACACGCAGGCGCGCGCCGGCCCGCATAGGCGGCGCTCCAGTCGGCACTCCCGCCGCCGCCAGGCGACGCTCATCCCGCACATTGTTTCCCACAGACCAGCATAAGGGTCACCCCTTTGATGTACACTAACAGGGGTAGACAAACTATGGAGGGGTATTGTGTGACTGTCTCTCTGACTGTTACAACCCTCCAACCACTGTCAACTGACACTAACACTCAAGATGCCATGCTGGTGGCCTGGCCCCCTTAAATAGGGTCAGGTCCCAGCACTGGGCATCTCCATCCTCACTCTACACTTGGACACCACAGAGCAAGGACCTCTCCACTGACTGAGAACAAGGCTATAGGCTATGCCCTACTAGGCCCAACTATCAGACATGGTGTAGGACCCCCTTGGCTCTAGTCCAGTACTAACCTCAGGGTTATTAGGTATATTTACCAAGACCTATATTATTGTGTGGATAGGTGTAACTGAGTGGAACCTACATTGTACTACTGTACTGTTGCTGTCAACTTGTAATAAATACCAACTATACTACAAGACCTCAAGACTTAGTCAACTTACCTCATATCATATTAAAGGGATCTCCCAACTAAGGGGATTCCTTGTATGACAAAGTGGTGGAGAAGTCCTAACAAGATCCCACAAGCTGGCAGCACAGACTACCAAGACTCACCTCCGCAGCAAAGGACCAGCTACCCCTGGATCTCTACCCAGCAGGAGGAGGAGACCCAGCTCCAAGGAGTCATCCAGGAGCTCCACTCCAACACCCTCAGCTTCACCACACCACACCACTCAAGAGAGTGACTTCCAAGGCAAGCTTCACCTGGACACCCTAGCTGCCCTGGACAGTATCCAGGACACACAGAGTGACTTGTTCTCAAACGGTCAGCATACCCCAGGATCAGGTATGAGTGACGATGAGACAGTACCCCCAGGCCAGGCAGCCAAAGAGGAGGCTGAGGCACTTCTACTCATAGCCCAGAATGTAGAAACTCATGTGGATAAGACACTTAGGCCTGAACTAACAGCCCTACACACCACACATGAGGAAAGCACCAGCCGAGCCTTAAGGAAGGCCAAAGAGGAACAAGAGAAGGAATTAATATTGCTCAGACAAGCCAACCAGGCACTGAAGAACTCTATGGAGACCCAAAAAGCTGAAGCCGCTCAAGCACTACTTGATATGCAAGCTCATCTACAAGTGACAATGAAAAACCAGCTAGCTGAGGCCCTAGCCTCACTCAAGTCAGGTGCACCCAATACCCAAGGAATGAACCTGACTAACACTGACACCTCCTCAGCACTCCTAGATGCCTTGAAAGAGGAAAGAGTTGCAAGGGAGGCATCTTTCAGTGGGTTAAGGGACCAGCTAAAACGGGACAAAGAGGAAAAATACTGTGATATTCTACAGCCAGAAAAGTTTTCACAGTCCTCTCTCACACAATCCGCCAGGAGGCACTGCACAGACTATGAACAATACTTTGATTCCAGATATGGGTACCATCCCAGTAACAGAATCAAGTATTTCTCAAACTACCTAGATGGTAAGGCAAAAATTTGGTACAAAGCCTATAGGACAGCCCATCCAACAGCAGACTATGAAGAAATGAAGGCAGCTTTCCTGAAATACTTCAAGAAAGAGGACGACAGATTTGATGCTAAGGCATTGAGGAAGCAAAATCCAAAAGAATCTGTATCAGACTATGCCATGGCCTTACAAAAGATGGCCACAGCTCACAACAAGTCTGAGGAGAGAACAAGGGAAGCCCTGCTACATGGTCTAAGGGACGACATCAGTGCAGTAGTCATCCACAGGGAAGCAACTACATGGGATAAAATACTTGAAGTTGCAGAGGAGTATGAGAACCAACAAACAGTCTCCACTGGTAACATTAAAGATGAGATAAAAGCAGAATTAGGTTCAGAGCTACAGGAAACAATAGAATCCATGCAGGCACAACTGAAGTCTGTGACACATGTAAACTCTATGATTGTGAAGCAAACAAAGTCACAGAAAAATGGAAACCCCTCAAAGAAAGCCAAATCAGACCCAAAGACAGTTCAAATGGATCACTCATCAGAGGATGAAGACCAAAGCCTAAACCTCATGTCAAATGAACATGTGAGGAGGCAAGAACAAAGGGCACTGAAGGATCAAGGTAAACCCAACAACAGCCAACAAAGGAACTCTGGAAATAACAGAGGAGGCTACCGAGGCAAAAACTTTGACCCAAACTTCAGAAATAGCAACAGAGGAGGACAACGAGGCAGAGGTGGATACAGCCAAAATAACAGCCGAGATCACCAAAGCAACAGTCAGGACACCAGCCGTAGAGATAACAGCAGAAGTCGTGACAACAGCAGACACCGTGATAGTAGCAGAAATCGCGACTACAATCGCCGTGATAACAGCAGAGACCGTGATTACCACCGTCGTGACCAGAGCAGAGATCGTGACTACAACAGAGGTCGGGATCAAAACCGTCGTGACTACAGCAATAGTCGTGACAGACAGCATGACTACAACCGCAGTCGTGACAACAGCAGAGGTCGAGACAGCTACAATGGCTACAGATCCAACACACAAGGCTACAACCCCCAACAGCAGCCCCAACAGCCACCTCAAGCTATCCAGCCTGACGTGCTTCAACAGATCAAGCAGCTACTAGGATCTTCAAACTCGGGAAACTAGAGACCCACAGCGCCGCTGGGCCAGTGCGTTGTGAGCCTCTCCAACCCCCCATCAAGATCCAAGATCAACAATCCCTAGGACAACCAAAGACAATTGCTAGTATAGCAGAGACAATCCCCCAGATGCACACTGGGAAATCAAGCCGACCATCAGTGATTCACATCACACCTCAACAAGATGCATCGCAAAAGGAAATGGGTGAGAGTACCAAAATTTCTGTTGAACTTCTTAAAAATGGCTGTTTAAATGCAAGATTCTATGAACACACTGAAATACCTTGTTTAGTTGACACCGGTGCCACTATCACCTGTGTCAGGGATACTTTTCTTAGGGAAATTCAGAAATCTCGAGATGTAGAAATCAAAAAGAGAAAGTTCAATGTACACTTAGCAGACGGATCCATATGCCATGTAAGACAAGCAGCAGTATTGAAATTCAAAATTCATGGTACCAGATTCGAATTCCCATTCTCAATTATTCCAAATCTCACAAAGCCAGTTGTCCTAGGCACAGATTTCTTAAAAGCAACACGATCACAGATCGAATTCAATGTAGACCCAGAGCTACAAGTCAAGCCAGTCCGAGCTGTTAGGGAGGCTACAATCCTTCCTTTCACAGAACTAGCAGTTCTAGGACAAGTCACATCCCTTAAATGTTTAGAAGGATGTGTAGGCACATTAGACAATTTACAGAGGAACAACAGAGTTCCATACCTAGTTCAAAAGGGAGTAGTAACACCCTCAGAAATGAACAGGCACCCAATCATACTGCTCAATACAAGCCACCGACCATACAAGGTGAGGAAGGGTGATATAATAGCCCTATTCACAGAGGTAGATCCCTCTGAGTTACATCAACCAGATACTGACATCCCTACTGAGGAACCCACACTACAAGTGCTAGACACTGAAGAAAATTGTAGTGACACAGAGTCAGACTGTGCCTCAGTATATGCAGATCCAGATACAAACCGTGGAGATGACGCTGATGATGAATTGGCCACAATTCACAGTGAGGCTCATGACATTATGCCAGACATAATGGAAAATGTGCCACCCAAATGTGTACTAACAGATATTGGACAAGAGAGACTCCAAAAGTTACTCCACAAGTATCAAGATGTATTTGTAGGAAAAGACAATGACATAGGTACAACCCACCTATATACACATTCAATTCACATCAAACCAGATGCAGTACCATGTCACTACCTACCATACAGGCAGACGCCTGAGAAGCAAGCTAAGATGGGAGAAGTCTGTGAAGACCTAGTCAGACAGGGCATCCTCAGAGAATGTGCAGAGGGACCCTGGGCATCCAGATCATTTTTAGTACAGAAAGCATCTGGAGGCCAACGTCTAGTCACAGACCTACGCCACGTCAATGCTAATATGATAAACCAAGCTTTATCAACGCCACGTGCAGACGACACACTAGACATGATAGGGTCACTCAAACCTACTGTTTTCAGTAAACTAGATGCGCAACAAGGGTTTTTCCAAATTCCCATAAGAAGGGAGGATCAACACAAAACTGCTTTCATAGCAAATGACAAAAAGTATGTCTATCAAAAGATGCCGATGGGTTTGGCTACCGCGCCGGCAGGATTTTGCCATCTAGTAACTCTAATTCTCAACAAACTGAAATACAAATGTGCCCTACCATACCTAGACGACATTCTAGTCCTATCACCAGATGTAGAACGACATTTTTTAGACCTTGAAGATGTCTTCAAAAGCCTGAGAATTGGGAAACTCAAGCTAAAGAAATCAAAATGTGAATACTTCACAGATAGGATAGATTTTCTAGGAATGCGTGTCACACCAGATGGTTTACAACCATCCCCAGAAAAGGTGGAAAGTGTCAAAACTTTTCCCACCCCAAAATCCGTGAAACAAGTCAGATCATTCACAGGACTATGCCAATACTTCAAAAAGTTCATCAAAGACTATGCCAATATTGCTAGGCCACTGTACGACCTACAAACAAACCTAAAGGTTTTCAAATGGAATGAGGATGCAGACAATGCTTTCAAAACATTGAAACATGCACTCTGTACCCATGCACTATTGAGATACCCAGACTATGACAAAGAATTCAGTCTAGCAACAGATGCTTCAAATGTGAGCCTAGGAGCTGTTCTATCACAACGCAGTAGTGAAGGAGTACTGAGACCAGTAGCCTTCGCAGGTAGAACACTATCAAAGCATGAAAGAAACTACAACACAACAGAAAGAGAGCTACTAGGTGTAGTATATGGGATACTACATTTTAGGCACTACTTAGAAAGTAGACACTTTCAGTTGTACACAGATCATGCAGCTCTAATACCACTCCTCACAAACACAGGTTTGACCCACAGGTGGGCCAGATGGGCACTGGATATCCAACAATTTGCATTCACAATACAACACGTAAAAGGAGATGACAACATTCCTCCAGATGTGATGTCAAGAAGAGAATATCCAGATGCACCACCAATGACCAACCCCCCACCACCTCCAAGAAGGAAAAGGGCAGCCACCAGAACCAAATTCTCTAAAATCCAAACCAAGATACCATTCAACAGAGATGACCCACCAAAAGCAATTGACAGACCAAAACCAGTGATCAGAGGTATCTTAAAAGAGACCACCCATTATGTGTTCTGTCATTGTGAAAGGGAATACTGTGAAGAGTATCCAGAAAACTGTTTTACCCCGGTTGAGACCAACAGGATTGCACAGATGGTGAAAACCACACCTCGTGAACCACCACACAGTGCATCAGAAAATCAGTTGGAAGAAAAACTGCATAAAATTGCTTCAATCACCAAGGTAGTCAGATTTGCAAAAGAACAGCTGGATATGGAGGAAGAACAGGACAGAGACATTTGTGTTGTCACCACACGTTCAAAAGCAAAACGGTCGGTTGCAGAGGATACAAGGTCTAATGACCACCCTCAGCAATTAGGCCTAAAAGCCAAAAAGAACAAAGTGTCAACCAAATCCTCTTTCCCTACTAAATCCCCCATTTCAACACCCAGCACACCCACAGCCAATTTGCAGAAGCACTCAGACAGAGCAGGTACTGCACAGAAGGCTCACAAAAGCAAATCTGACCCCCATCCCAAAAGAACAAAGGCCGCCTCCACCAGCACAAACAGAGGAGCAGCCAGTTCAAAGGAGCAGACAGTCAACACAGACATAGCAGTTGAACAACCAAAGAAACAGACAAAGACCAGACCTGCACCAAAATCTCCTGAAACAATCCAGGCAGAGAAAGACAAAGAAAGGCTGGCACAGCATATAATGGAATTAGACCAGATGTTAGACCAAATCCCAGACAGTTCAATCAACTCCACACTGTTGAAAGAAGAACAAAGGAAGGACACTGGACTAATACCCATTATAGACTACCTAGAGAAAGGTGACCTACCTGTAAAAAGCACTGAAGCAACAAGGATTAGGAATAATGCTCAGCATTACCTACTCCTAGACAACATTCTAGTACACATATCCCCTACATCATGGAGAAAAACAGACACAGTACCACTACAAGTTGTAGTCCCAAAAACTTGGGTTGAAAACATACTGCAACACTTCCATGACTCACCAATGGCAGGTCATGTAGGTACTTCAAAAATGATGTCTTCTCTCATACCTAGGGTATATTGGAAATCTATGATGGCTGATGCCAATCAGTATGTGTCAACATGTGACACTTGCCTAAAAGCAAAAAGGGCAGTGCACACCCACAAAACACCAATGACTGTAAGGGACTATATGCCAACCCCCATGAAGCACCTGAACTTAGATGCTGTGGGACCACTCCCAGAAACAGCCAGGAAAAACAAACACATACAAGTTTGCATAGATTATTCAACTAGATATGTCATAGCATATGCCACAAAGGATCTCACAGCAGAAACCACACAACATGAGTTCTACAAGAACGTCATATGTCAGCAAGGTGTACCAACTTCAGTTCAAACTGACAATGGCACCTGCTACACAGGCAGCAATTTTAAGAAACTGATGAACACCCAGAAGATAAGACACGACCTGTCAAGTCCATATAGACCACAATCAAATGGATTAGTGGAAAGATTCAATGCCAGTATAGGAACAGCATTAAGGACTTTCTGTTCTCAGAATCAGAAAACATGGGACCTGTATATAGAATCAATTACATTTGCATTGAACAACACAGAGTCCCAGACAACAGGTTACACACCATTCTTCCTACTTCATGGCAGAAACCCTCAAACCATTGTAGAAACTGCCCTAAACATAGAGGAAGAAATCAAAACAGTAGCAGAGCATGTATCTGGAATGATACTGTCTCAAGATGAGTCTAGAAGAAAGGCAATAGACAGAGTCAAAAAGCTACAACAAGGAAGGAAGTCAAGATATGACAAAAAGCTTACACCACAAGCTATACTTCCACTAGATATTGTATATATCAACATTCCCAGAATTCTGTTGACCACAGATTCAAAGAAGCTTCAACCCCTATTCATGGGACCATATGTTGTTGCAGAAAGACCAACCCCAACCAGCGCAAGGTTGAAGAACCTATCAAATAACCTACTAGTCCCCAGACCAGTACATATTGATAGGCTCAAAAAGGTCACCACACTGAGGAAAAATGAGTTTGCACACAGACTCATTCCCCACACCTCAAAGTTTATCCACAGGATAACAAGGGATAAATCCCAAATCACACTCACCAAAGAGTCAGTTGGTCTAAACCAAATAGTACCCAGACCAGCCCACCACAAGGTGAAAAGAAACTCCAGGCAAGGGAGAATATCTAAGTAAATTACTTTTATATATTGACATGATCATATGGAATATCTATACCCACAGACTATGAATAATAGTCAAATAAGTATATACACTCTATATGAAGGAAATTAAATTTCCAACAACTGTCCAAATCAAGAATGATAAGTAGCAATTTTCATATCAGCATAGGATATGAACCCACACAAAGGACAGAAAAGACAATATACACTATATAGGTTACAAAACAATGTGCACACAAAGTAGAATCAAAGGACAGATTACTACAGGGTTGAAGTCTGAAACCCAAAAGGCTACACACAAAAAGCCAAAAGAGACTACCTAAAGGGATTAGCAACCCAAGCTTGAAGAAACCACAATTATCATACTTTTGCATCAAAGGCTAGCATCCTTGAAAGAATGCAACAATGGAAATGTTTGAACCTAAATCCTGTAAAGTACATGAAACAGAGCGTGCTATGCCAAGAGACTACTGTCTAGACACACCCTTACCCTTCAAAGGACCCACACACCTGCCAGGGCATTCAAACCCCCACAGATGCAGGTAGTCCACACTAATTACCCCAGACATAATTACCCCAGTCAGACAAGCTAACACTGATGGCAGGTAGTCCACACTAATTACCCCAGGTAGTCCACACTAATTACCCCAGACATAATTACCCCAGTCAGACAAGCTAACACTGATGGCAGTTAACAGCCACCAGGGAAACAAAGCCAGGCCCTCAATGGATGAGGGTAGGGTGGGCTACATAAGAGGCCCTGACTCCATAGCCAACTCACCAGTTCTACTCCTGCAGCAGTCAGGTACACACCAGCTGGTCCTAGCCATACCAGTTCTCCTATAGCAGGAGGGACTCTGTCAGAAAGCAGACCACACCCACTCTACAATATCATACCCAGTTACTACAATCTTGGGAAAGGACTCTAGCACAGATTGGACATTAAGCCAACACTAGCTTGATCATGGAAAAAGGTACAGTTCAAACACTACATTGATTATTATATTACTATTGGGACCAACCAGGATTTCTGCTCTCAAAACTATGTACACAGAGGCAGTGCCAAGTGGATACTTCACATAAGCAAAAAGGATAGCTCACAAAATCAGCAAACCAATTTAAACCTAAGTATATTGCAAAAACACTAGTAGAAGTCTTACTAAGACATAGAATATATTTTATATTTCAGGCATGCTAAAGCCAATCCTACTACTAGTGATGATGGCCACTTCTCAAGCCATCACATATGTGCCCACCGTTAGACAGAACGTTGGAGCCATATATGAGCCATTACCTGAACCATTGGTCAATGGGCACGATACCACAACCATGATATTGGCAATACCATACCATATACCTGCTCCACCAGAGACCGAAACCAAAATACTGGACCAGGTTATGGCACTAACATTTCCTACCTTGCATGACGACAGTTCTACCAGTCAGATATTACAGCAGGCAAGGGAACTAGATCTGTTAATAGACATAACAGACAAGGAAATTAACTCTACCTTAGCATCCATCCATTTGTTCCTATCAAATCCAATTAACAGTCAAGGAAGGTACAGAAGAGCACCACTTGGGTTCCTAGCCCCACTCTTCAGAGGAGCAATAGGTCTTGCCACACTAGATGACGTCAAAGAGGTCATGGACCAGATAAAGAACATAGACGGCATTCTAGAAACTTTTTCCAAGCAAGACAAAGAAGCAGCTATATTAATTGATAAGGTCACCCAACGCCAAGACAAATTTGTCAAGGCATATGTTAAGGATAAAAGTATGCTAGACCAAACCATGAACACTCTAGGCCAAAATATGAATTTATGGGCTCAAAATATGACCACATCTCTGAACACTTATGCAAATCACGAGCACACACAAAGAAGGAAGATCCAAATTTTAACTGATGCACTCACCATTATTGTAGCAAGAATGAACTATCTGCAAGCATTGCAGCGCACCACATCAGCACTCAGGATGCTATCAGCAGGCATTATGACTGCTGACATAGTACCACCAGCTGAACTAACGGAGCATCTGAATGATCTGGACATGACACTCAGAATACACTCACCAGGATCAAAGGTCGCCATAACTGACCTTGACTACTATTATTCCCAAAGAATGATATCCTACACCTATTCGGAACGGCACATATACATCCACCTGGATATCATTGTAGCATCCACTGTCTCCACCTTCAGAGTATTTCAACTGGTAACTACACCAGTACCAATCAACACCAAGGAGACACCTACAAAGGGAGTAACCCAATTAATTACTGATGTCAAATTTTTGGCTATCTCTGAAGATGGTTCACTATTTATTGAACTAACAAATGCAGATATGCTAACCTGTCCAGGAACTAAGATCAAAATTTGTACCAAAACTAGCCCGAGAATCCATAGACATGTACCTACATGCACAGTAGCAATTTATTTGAACCAAGCTCAGCAAGTCAAGGAAATGTGCCAATTTACTATCTCACCCTTGAAGAGACCTATCTCACACGCTGTAGCCATTTCACAAGATGAATATCTAGTGACCACAAATTCTCCCACCTACACAGTTACGTGTCATGGGAAACCAGCTACTACTCACAAAGCACCATCACACTCAATCATAGGTGTACCATGCCTATGTACAGTGAATATAGATCACTATTCACTACCAAATTCTAGGTTGCCATGCAACACTACAATTTCATTTCACTATGCTTTGGAGACTATAAACCTACCTTTTCTCGCGGCTCTAAATGAAATCAAAGAAATTGAACCAGACTCCAAGGCAAATCTGCCACCTTTTCCAAAGGTCAACCTATCCAGGACACTGGATATGTTAAGAAAATCAAGTAATATTGATGAATCAACATTACTAGACCTAAACCCATTCGCAAAAACCCTGCTAGATGATGCCTCCAGCCTGGCTAAGCCACTGGAAAATAGACTAATAGAGTCCTATCTATACAAATTTGCACGGCATCCAGCAGCATCTATCATACCAATGATACTTTCGGTTATAGCTACAATTTTGGCCACCTACACCCTATTCAAAATGCACAGAGGATCCACACTACTAGCTTATATGCCAACTGCAAAAGCATATAGATTTGTCACAGAGAAGCCTATGGAGAAAGCCTTCGAAACCCTATACAAGAAGGACACCACCACGGCACAAATAGAACAGGGCCCCACCCCTATTCTAACTATCCATGAGACCCATACCCTTATCATAGCCATACTATTCACACTCACCATTTACTCAGCCTACAGGCTGACCAAATATCTAAAGAGTATGGCAACCAAGCACTGTGGAAAGGGAAAAGTCACCAAGAGGACAAATCCCACAGTAGTACTAAAAGTCTACAAAGGAGACACCAACTTCTCCTTCCCCTTGCGTCCAGTGCCACATGAGTTTGATACAATTATAAAAGCTTCAGCCCCAACATACAGAGATATGATTATCAAAATGTACCCTCTCCCAAAACTAGTATTTGAATGGAATGGACCAGTAGTAATTACTACAAAGAAAGGAGAGACCGCATATTTACTGCCAGAAACTATCAATCTACCATGGCGTGCCAGGTTCAGCATAATACCAGCGCTCAGGGAACCCAATCTAGATTTTGCCATGTTACTACAAAATGACATTTCACCCCAGCCCGTTACCATGGATACCCATGAGTCAAAGCTGGAAAACATCATAATTGACGACCAAAGAGAGAGCACCAATACATTCAAAAATGTACTCACCATACTCACCCAACCACCTACAGCTGTAACTAGTGAGAAAGTACATGGGGAAGAATAACACAATTATACAGGAGTGAGATTGACCAAAACTTTTGTGAAAAGTTGGTTGGCCCTGAAAAGGACCGTTTATATTGACATTTATAGATGCCACCCACTAGTTGTTATAGTCCCCCCATCCCAAGGCCTCCCAGGACTCGGCCAACTCGGCAGCGGCAGGAGATCCAATCCACGTATCTTCACTGAAGAGCCACTCGTTCTCCTCCCTCCACTGGACAAAACGTGCCTCCAAAGTAGACAAAGCATGCTCAGCGCTGTCTGCAGCATCACCTGTCACCGTGTAAGCACATAGGCCGACAGCCAATAGGAAGTCCCAGACGACCCCATCATTTCTGGTGAAAAGCAGTCGCGGGTCATATCCATCCAGATCACGTAGGGCCTGAGCCAACAGCTCCAGAGATGCCGCCCTGCGCATGGAAATCCCGCCAGCACCAAGGAAGTACCAGCCGTGATGACGGCACACCAAAACATCACCAAAACTGGCAATGTCGTGCCGGACTTTATGCAACCACCGCGTCCTTACTGAGTCATACCGACTCAAAATACTCCTAAAAGGAGTACCAGGAGTCAGCCCCTCCAAGGTGTTTTGATCACCTAACCACAGGTCTAAGGCCTGCATGTCACCCTGCAGCCAGGCCTCAGGGAGATATGCAAGTACCTCAGGTACAGCCTCCAACTCGTCCTCCAAAATTGCCATATGCGCCATACTGTGTTATCTCAAGGGTACTCAAGGAATAAGTGATCCTACTGTGGTCTACACAGCCTTTATAACCCCTCCCCACCCCAAATGACACTGTTCACCCTCTGAAGTGATCCCCTCACTTCAGGTGACAACTCCATGAGAAGGCACATGATCTGCTCACCAAAAGGTGTCAACCACCGGTGTCACCGCGGCACACGACACATCTTGCGTCGCATGACACAATAGCCTCAAGGTGCCACTCAAAAATCTGCTCAAGGTGCAAAATTTTCAAACTCTCACAATCCCAAGGTCAAAGCAAGGTCTCAGTGTGTGTCAGTAGTATCAGGAAATCAATTTTAAGGTATCCCAAAATGAAACAGCCAATTTTTGAAAAATTGAAGTTTTACAAAAACAATTGCGTACTCTTAACCATGTCAAAACTTGCTCAAACATGCATTTATATGTATGAAGTTGTATTATTACAATCTAAATTGCTAATCAAACATGTTTGTATATAACACTGTATTTGCACTGTATTTTACACTGTATACCTTTGTATTATGTAAGACTATTTACAGAAAAACATGAAGCAAAAAGGGAGATAGTCCGCTGACTAACCCTAGGATACTACACAAAAGACTTAAATCTCACAGCAGCGGCCCACTGCAAAGACATTTCTGATCAAAGTGTAGATCCACAAGTTGCAAATTGCCAACACCAAGAATCTTGTAAGATTCAACTATCATTGCAGAAACAAGATACCAAGTCAGTTTTATGACATTATGAACACTTACCCTCCACCGGATAAGGACAAAATATCTGCATAAAAAGGACTGTATTTGTACATACAAACTTACAAACTTAAGTAATGCAAAATGTCAGATGACACAATTATGAACACTTATCCGCCACCGGACAAGCACATAACTATGCATAAAATGTACATTACTGATTGCTATATCACGCAAATCCAAAGATAAGCGCTATCTAGAAATAAGAAAACAAACTTCAAGCCGGTTGGCCTACTTTTATATAAAAGTGGCCTTGGTTTTTTTGGTATCAAACAAAAAAGTTTGTAAAAGATTATCATAAGATTTTGCATAATTTGCATTATACTCTGTATATTTGTATTCACATGTGAACATTGATATATCAAAATCCACTCAGTTCCACAAAGCACCTATTTCACCAAAGACAGCCTATTACTTGATAACACATTTTTCATCATGTTTTAGAATTAAGACAAAGATGTACCATGCTGTGTATATAATTCAAACAATGATTTGAAAAGTGTCAGATAAAGACACAATGTATTACTACACTGTATAATATGTGATTAAGAAAGTACCAAATTGGTACAAAGAAGGTTTACATACCTTATAGTTAAGATTACACTGTATATAATGTAGATGACTAGCCAAGCACAAAACCAAAACTCTCCCCAGACCTTTGGTATTTACATACTCTCACATCATCTATATTACAAAAAAAGTGTACTTCACTACAAAAAAAAAAAACAAAAAAAAAAAAAAAAAAAAAGGTAAATTCTATTTGCCACCAAAAATTGTGGACAAAATTCCAAAATTCACCCCAAATTTTTAGATGGAATGACAACTGACGGAGAGTTGTCCTTTTTCCCGAGGGGGAGGCACCTGTCAGGTATGACCGGCGAGCCCGGCGAGCCCGGCGCTGCGGGCGCCTGCGTGTTCAAGCCGACGGCGGGAGACGCTACTCCCGCCGCCGGCACACGCAGGCGCGCGCCGGCCCGCATAGGCGGCGCTCCAGTCGGCACTCCCGCCGCCGCCAGGCGACGCTCATCCCGCACATTGTTTCCCACAGACCAGCATAAGGGTCACCCCTTTGATGTACACTAACAGGGGTAGACAAACTATGGAGGGGTATTGTGTGACTGTCTCTCTGACTGTTACAACCCTCCAACCACTGTCAACTGACACTAACACTCAAGATGCCATGCTGGTGGCCTGGCCCCCTTAAATAGGGTCAGGTCCCAGCACTGGGCATCTCCATCCTCACTCTACACTTGGACACCACAGAGCAAGGACCTCTCCACTGACTGAGAACAAGGCTATAGGCTATGCCCTACTAGGCCCAACTATCAGACATGGTGTAGGACCCCCTTGGCTCTAGTCCAGTACTAACCTCAGGGTTATTAGGTATATTTACCAAGACCTATATTATTGTGTGGATAGGTGTAACTGAGTGGAACCTACATTGTACTACTGTACTGTTGCTGTCAACTTGTAATAAATACCAACTATACTACAAGACCTCAAGACTTAGTCAACTTACCTCATATCATATTAAAGGGATCTCCCAACTAAGGGGATTCCTTGTATGACAATAGCATCCTGGGAGTGCTTTTCCAGGTTAATCTGAATGATCTCAAAGGCACAAATGGTTTGACAATACACCCATGATTGAGTGTAAACGTCCTTCGTCCATTTCCTTGAATACACCCATGATTTGTTATTTCATATTGTACTTGTATGTCAGTAGGACACCGAGTCACTTTCCAGTCAGGTTAAGGGGCTAAGAATGCTTGTTAGTGTGGCTAACTAGAGTGCTTTCACAAGTTAATCCTTATGATCTCGAAGGCACACATGGTTCACCTATATGCCTTTGTACCAGATGTCTACTCCTTGTACTGCCGATACACATGACTGCCCTTCCCATGGAACAATGACACCAAGTGAGATTTGGCGGCAACATAGTCCTGCCAAGGCTGCTGCATCAGCAGTTTGTCAATGGCCTCTATGTACTGCAGCCGGAGGGGGATATCATCAGCTGCATGATACAGGTCTGTGGCGGTCACAAGAGACTCCAGCTTAGCTTTATAATCTTGAGTCTGCTTGCAGCGTGGACATTGGACAATGTACGTTGTTGCCCTAGGTAGACGTTCCCCACAGTGTGTGCATTTGAAGATTGGAATCTCACTGATTTCTTCAAATATTGGCCAGTTCTTTTTGCAGGGCTCACAAGAGCAGTCAAAGTAATACAGCTGCTTGAGGGAGCTCTGTCTCGTCTGTTTACTATCCTCTGCAAAACAGTCCCCATAGTTAAAGGTCACCTCCTGGCCGTGTCTGAAACTCTGCAGCGACTGCACAACCAGGGTGTTTCCATACCATGTTGCACTTGTCTCAACGTCACAGGAATGATTGAAGAGATGGTATGTAGAGGGGACTGCTGTGCCTACTTGGACTTTGAGCTGTGCTTCAAAGTGGAGTATAGTGGCAACAAAAGAGCACTGGTGAGCGATCAGACATGCTCCAACACAGGTCTTTGCTGACTCTTTGAACTTCTTTTCGATGCCATCAAAAAGCCCCATTTTCTCCAATAACTTCACCAAGAAGACAGCCATAGTGGCCTCGCCAAGGTAACGGTCCACAGATAGTACTTCTTTACTATTCGGGAAGTGACAAAGCGAGGCATAGTCAGAGGACAGAAACTTCCCTTCTTTGTTGCAGCCCATCATCTCAGGTTTGTGACTTGTATCTTGTTTTTTACGAAATTCCATAAGACGGTCCAGTCCAGCCACCAAAACTACCCTCATTGCTAAATGGAGACATGTACCATCTCCAACCAAGTCATTGAGAGGGACACCACATTCATACTTGTGGTAGCTCTCCCATGAGAAGTCTCTGCAGTCAGTGCTGCAGTACCTTCCTCTGGTACACTTCAGACATGGCAGCAGGGTGTCACAGTGGTAGAAGCAGTGGTGGCAGCAATCCTTATACTCCTCATTTGGCATGAAGACTGATGCAAACGGTTTCTCAACCAGAAGGACTTCTCCAGGTTTGATGTCTCTTGCTGCTACTACACACCTCCCACTACCCGACTTGTACTCCACTCTACAGGCTGCAGACAGACTAGGGTGTGTCGCATTTGGCTGATCCGAAAGCTTTGGTAATTTTTCCCCAATGTCTGTAAGATCAACCTCAATACTGCGGTCCCTGTTTAGGACACAAATCTCGATGTTCTTTTGAATCTGTTCCAGGGTCTCTTTCTTGCGTTTTTCATCAATAGTTCCTTTATCTAACAAAGGCACTGCAAGCTCAAATGCCACTTCTGCTTCCCTGTATGACTTTAAGGCTTGGTAGCATTTTCCTTTACGATCATACAACTTGTATTTCAGGTCCTCAGGGTAGCCAAAGTCCAGTGCATTTTCAATGTCCACAAGTGATTGTTTAAACTTTCCTGAGTAGTATAGTGCCCCAGAGCGGTTGGCAATGGAGAGGGACAGTGTGTTTTTACCACCACCTTCCAGGTGGTCTGGTACAGCATAGGCTGCACTAAGGGTAAACAGCTCCTGTGCTTTCTCAAACTGATGCTTTAGAAAAGCAGTGTTACCTTCTGATTTTAGAAGCTCTGCTGTTAATGAGCACTTTTTGGCCCCAGGTTGAACATCAGGGAATATCTTCTCCAAATGAGGAAAAAATCTACGGATATATGTATAACGTTCTTCATTTGATTTCAGTTTTGCAAATTCTCTTGTATTCGGAGCCATTGCACTGTTCATTGTTTCTCTCAGTATTATCTTCTGGATAAGTTTGTCGCCCGACGTAGAAGCCATGACCTACAATAAACAATATAACGCCATGAGCTCTACAGTCATTGTAAATTTCAGGCATCAGTGTATAATCGCTTCTAGAAACTTGTCGGTAGTGGTGATAAAAGCCAAAAAAACACTTTTATTGCAGGGTTCTCCCCCCTACTGCAAGTAGACCTGTAGGCAGCCAATGTCATTCTTGGTGCCACAGGTGTTTTTCTATTAGAGCCGGTGTCACATAAGGTACTTTTTTTAAAACAAAAGTTGTGGACATAAAATTAATGCTGATATGATAACAGGGTCCTGTCCTTTTGATTGATTGATTTGTTTAAAATCCAGAAGTACATCAAGTACTCCATGGGACATATCTCAAGTTAGCATGGTAGCCTTCCACAAAATTGTCAACTAGTAAGTCTTGCCTCACAGTGAGACATTTATATGCTGCTTGCCCAATATGGACCGCATCTATGGATGATTGAATCTACGAAATAAATGACTGTATCTATGAGGTAAGGAAGAAAACCGCAGAGAGAAAACCAAAGGATAGCAAGTGTTCTTTTATTTGCCTGGTCCTACATACCTGGGCTAGTACCATAGTAGGCAGGGCCAGACAAACCATAGCCATATCTCAAGACGTGGTTCCTGAGGAGATATCTCAAGGAAGACCACCAGTAAGAAGGCCCAGGCCAGCGCATATGGACAGCGGCTGCCAAACAGCTTGGTTAGTGACTATCACAGTAGTCCACCAAGTGACTCCTGAAGTTTTGTCGAATCCGGTATGCCCATTGGTATTATGGAAGGTTCCTGATGGAAGTTATTCTACTCCTTCATGCCGCCATCATGAAGGTCCCCACTAAAGAATGATCATATGGTGCCAGGGTCCTCTGCTAAATTGGCTACAATCAGACCCAGGGTGCGCTTTATAGGATTTCCTTAGACTATGTGGGAGATGAGCGTTATTTAATTCAAAAGTCAGAGGGTTCAGAACATGTACATATGGTTTTGGCGCACCCTGATTTTCCAAATAAATATATTGTTTTTTTAATATGATTTATCGTCTGACTAATCTTTGTGCCCAATATTTGGTGCTAAAGGACCAGGGATTTGTCCAGCTCTGTTCATACATAACAGGCATGGGCCTGGATTGTGAAGAAAATTCTCAACACTAAAACATGTCCAACACTACTGATAAAGGCAGTAAAGGGAAAATGTCAATCGAAAATCCAAGAAGCAGTCAAAAACACATTTGCCAGTGGACATTTTAGATGATTTTCATTGTATAGGGCTCTATAGACACAAAAAGACTCCTCATCCCTATTACTGTTAATACATTTTCAGCTGAATCCTTAGTTACAGGGGTGACCTTTTTGGCCTTCAAAAAACAAGAATCCCTTGCCTGATATGATACCTTGATTTCATGACTTTACAAAAATTTACAGAAATCATACCCTTTTCAAGGGAAAATTAGCCAGAAACAGACCTAAATAACAGATGACCCTGAAAAATATACCCTAATTATGGGTGACCCTGAAAAAAATCCCCTTCTCAAGGGTGACCAAGAAATATTATATGGGAAAAAAGTAAAAATTACCCTTTAAAGCTCTGAAAATGTACCCTTTTCTTCCACAATTTGCCTAAAAAGCACCCCTTATCAAGGGCCCGTGCCTAGGACCCCAAAACGGACCCTTTCCCTTGGAATCGTGTTCACACATGGTATTCAAATCTGAGGGAGTGGCCCCCCCGGGCAGCAAATGCAAGCACAAGTTTCATTTCAAAAGTTTATTCAAAGGTATGACTAAGTACGCTTACTGATGGCAAATTACTATCAATGCAGCTTGATACCAGCATGTTGTGTCCAAATTCTATGCAGATTTCTTTTCCATACATAATACCACATGAATGTAAAAAAAACACCCAAATATGATATACTGATATTCTTTTTATATATTTGTATTTTCAGCATTTCTTTGGCGAAATTTATCTTCTTTAACAGGAAATCCAGCAGTTACATTTGGTATTTCAATAGCAGTCATTTCATGTATTTGCACTTCACAGTGGCACTTGGGAGTGGTCTGTATATACAGCTGATTGAATTGTCCTGTATTTACAATTTACTCTGGTTTCCATTGGAGCCATCTACTTAGTTACCAAATTTATATTAGTTACATCTTCATAACAACTGCACAATAAAACATATGAATTTCAAATTGTCTCATGACCATATCTATCATCCTGTATCTATTAGTTGACCTTACTCAGGTTACTGAAGATGAAGTCGAGTCTTTAGAAATATATGTTGGTTACATCTTTATGACTCTGAATTGTCTCAAATCACAAGCTAAATGTTCATGTATCTGAATTTCCTCCACACTGCTTTGTTGTCCTGTGTTGTCAATTGTCAACTGCCTGCACTTTAAACATGTTGCTTTGATGAAGTGGATGGTTAAACCTAAAGTACTTTCATGTTCATAAAGTGTCTCAAACTGCAGACACTAAGATGGCTTAAACTGTGAATCATCGATGTCAAGGACCATCAAGATTAAAGCTGAGATCTAAACTACAAAATGGCAGATATTAAACTAGAATAAAACCCCAACTTCCTTTGTTACTTGAAGGAAGTGCCGGATTTCAATTTCTCATCAGGAAAAGGGCCCAAGAATGCGTCAGTGTAGTGATTACCCACATAAAATGTTATGATTTGAAAGGCACAAATTATTTTCTTTTACAACCTGGTATTGGATGTCTATTCCTTGTACTGCCGATAAACATGACTGCCCTGTTCCTGGTACAAATGCACCAACTGCGACTTGCAGGCTACATAGTCTGCCCAAGGCTGCTGAACCAACAGTTTGTCTATGGCCTCTATGTACTGCAGTTTGAGAGGGATCTCATCAGCTGCATAAAACAGATCTGTGGCGGCCACGAGGGAATCCAGCTTAGCTTTATAATCTTGTGGCTGCTTGCAATGCGGACATTGGATGATATTCCTTGTTGCCCTAGGTAGACACTCCCTACAGTGCGTGCATTTGAAGATTGGAATCTCACTGATTTCACTGAATAATGGCCAGTTGTTATTGCAGGGTTCACAAGTGCATTCATAATGTACCTGCTTTAGGGAGCTCTGCCTGGTCTCCTTATTATCCTCGGCAAAATATTCCCCATAGCTGACTGTGATCTCCTGGTCTTGTCTAAAGCTCTGCAGGGACTGAACAACTACGTTGCCTGCATACCATGTTGCACAGGTCTGGACATCACAGGAAAAATCGAACGTGTGACTGCATCACAAATGACTCAGGTTCGGGGGGAAATGTAGTATCATCATATAGGAGTAAACATATAATAATATTGTTCATCCCCAAATCCCAAGCTAATGTCCCAACCCCCGAGTCTCACCCCCGAGTCCCACCCCCGAGTCCCATCCCCGAGTCCCACCCCCGAGTCCCACCCCCGAGTCCCAACCCCGAGTCCCTCCCCCGAGTCCCAACCCCGAGTCCCAAACCCGAGTCCCAACCCCGAGTCCCAACCCCGAGTCCCAACCCCGAGTCCCAACCCCTAGTCCCATCCCCGAGTCCCAACCCCGAGTCCCACCCCCGAGTCTCACCCCCAAGTCCCAACCCCGAGTCCCTTCCCCTTCCCCCGTTAACTAGACTCAGGGTCAGGTAGAGGTGTGAAGGGAAATGTATCATTTATCATAGTAAGAAAGAGAAAGGGTGCACTCTTGTATTAATCGGATTCTTTAAGATGTGACCTTGATTTTGACCTTTTTCCGACCTAGATATCATCCTACACATAACAGAAATGAATTCAGCACCTTTGGTTTACCCTAGTCCACTATCCATATCCATCCATTGCTCCCCCTATTATATCCTGGCTGGACTGTTTCGGATAGCATACCCAAATTGTGCGTCACAAGTCAGGAACTCACAACTACCTATAGGCCTGCACCACACAACCTATAGGTCGCATGACGCAGGTGCCCTAAGAAAGCCACACCGAGTGAGGCAAGCCGCGCAAAAGAAGGGTATACTCAAAAAAAATGTGGACATTGACTTTCTTTTGGGGGGGTACTTAGGCCCAAATTCAAATTTTCATGTTCCCCGATCTTGGCTATCTATGTCTTTTGTCCTCTCACGTCTATGTCAGACACACACTGAATAAAAAGCTCCCATGTCCATATTGTAAGTAACAGCGAATAGTGCTTAGTAGGGTCTGAGCTATATCCTACTACAGGGTTGTCTGTTTTTGTTCTCAAAATATTTGTCATGTATTGAACAACACTGGACAGCAACATATATATTAAATTACCATTAAATTACCATACCGGTATCTAACATACTGCAGCGTATGTTGGGCCTAGTATATGATATAGGATGGCATCTCCTTTGGGAAGTAGTGTAGTACTTCCCTGTGTTAAATTACCATTGGATCCAGTCAAAGCTTGCTGAAAAAAAGTGTCTCACCCCGGTTTGGTCGGCTGCCGAGATCTGTCCCATTGACTTAGCACTGAGCCCGTTCAATATGTAACTGTTAAATGTCAAGGGTTATCTACAGGCTCCCATAGGGCTCTATGCTGTAGCAAATTACCACCATTTTAGACACAAAATTAAAATCATGCTTTTCAGGGGGAAGTGTTTGAAAATGGATTAAAGCGCGATTACATAGGAAGGACAACATTGTACCGCATCTAATGACACAAAATTGAGAGAAAAAGCTCCAATTTTGAAGGAATGACAGCTGTTTTAAATTTTAGGCTGAGAGACCCCTTGCTACCCGTCGCACAAGACTCAGAGTAAACCTGAGTCAATTATTGAAGAGATGGTATATTGGGAGGACTGATATGCCTACCTGGACCCTCGTTTGTGGTTCCTCATGTAGAATACTCTCAGAAAGCGAATCTTGGTGAGCGATCAGGCATCCTCCCACAGTGGTCATTGCAGACTCTTTCGAGTCCTTTTCGATGTCATCAAAGAACCCCATTTTCTCTAATAACTTCACAAGGAAGACTGACATAGTAGCCTGGGTAAGACAGTGGTTCACAAGCGGTACACTTTTACGACCCTTGAGGTGACAAAGTGAGACATAGTCAGAGGACAGAAATATCCCTTCTTCGTTGCAGCCCATCATCTCAGGTTTTTCCTCTTTGTGGCCAGCAGTAAGTGTTTTCTTAAATTCCAGAAGACGGTCCAGTCCAGCCACCAGAACTATCCTCATTGCTAAATGGGTACATGTACCTTCTCTAACTAACTCATGAAGAGGGACACCACACTCGTACTTGTGGTAGCTCTCCCATGCGGCATCTCTGCAGTCAGTGCTGCAGTACCTTCCTCTGGTACATTTCAGACATGGCAGCAGGGTGTCACATGGGTAGAAGCAGTGGTGGCAGCAATCCTTGTACTCCTTGTCTTGCATGAAGACTGCTGCAAATGGCTTCTCTACCAAAAGGACCTCCCCAGGTTTTATAGCTCTTGCCGCTACTATATGTCGCCCTTTCCCTGGCTTGTACACCACTCTGCAGGCTGAAGAAAGGCTTGTGTGTGTCACATTTGGCTCATCTGAAAGCTTTGGTAATTCTCCCTTGAGGTCCCTGATTTTGACCTCACCTTTCCTGACTCTGTTTCTGACACAAAAGTCTATGTTCTTTTGAATCTGTTCCAGGGTCTTTTTCTTACGATGTACATCAATGGTTGCTATATCTAACAAAGACACTGCAAACTCAAATGCCAATTCTGCTTCCCTGTATGACTTAAGGGCTTGATAGCATTTTCCCTTACGGTCATATAATTTATGCTGAAGGTCTTCAGGATAGCCAAACTCCAGTGCACTTTTTATATCCATAAGGGTTTCTCTATACTTTCCTAAGTGAAAAAGTGCCCCGGAGCGGTTGGCAATAGCAAGAGCTAAGGTGTTCTTGCCACCACCTTCTAGGTGGTCTGGTACAGCATAGGCTGCACTAAGGGTAAACAGCTCCTGTGCCTTCTCATACTTCTGTTCCAGGAAGGCAGTGTTGCCTTCTGATTACAGAAGCTCTGCTGTCAGTGAGCATTTCTTGGCACCAGGTTGAACATCACGGAATACTTCTTCCAAGTTTGGGAAAAACCTACGCATATAGAGATAACGTTCTTCGTCAGATTTCAGCTTTGCAAATTCTATTCTATCCGGAGCCTCTGCACTCTTCCTAACTTCTCTTCTTATCATATTCTGGATAAATTTGTCACTGGATGTGGAAGCCATGACCTAAAACAAAGATTTAACACCATCAGCTCTACAGTATTTTAGAATTACAACAGCTATATGTTACACCAACAGTAAAGAGAAATTTTCAATTTACAACAGCTATATGTGCTATATTAGGGGCCGTCCATAAAGTATGTCACACCCGAGGGGGTGGGGGGTCTTTTTTTTTGTGTGACGAAGTGTGACATGGGGGTGGGGGGGTCTATGGACTTGTGTGACGTCACACTTTCAGAATTTTGTAAAAAATATAATAAATGCTGTATAAATTAGTGACAATTCCTAGTTAAATACACATTGGTGGTTGCAGCAGATCTACAACATCAGTGCCTCTACATGGGTACCCACAATTTTGATCGTGTCGCCTGGTCCAATTTTAGCAGTAGGGCAGTGGCATTGTGTCAATTTTTAGCTATATAAGAACAAAGAGAAACCCCCTGTGGGTCGATTTTTATCCCCAATTTTCCTGTGTCCGTCGATTTTTAAAATGGCCTAAAAGGGCCGTGTAGCTGTGTCGCCCGTGTCGATCTTTACCCATGTAGAGGCACACATCACCTTCCACTTCACACAAGTCAAAACCCCATGTATTACAGAATGATCAGCTGTGTGATAGATCCATTCATTGTTGCAAACCTGGATGCATATTTGATAGTCAATTATGCCCCAAGTTAGAATGTATTTAACAGGGGTGAGCCTTCTCAAGGAAGGGCCTTGGACCCAGAGCTAGAAAAGAAAAACTTTACACATACTGGAAAGGTTTTGGCCAACGTTTTGTCACAGACCATGATGGATAAAGACCAAGTGGTTGCAGATTATAAAAAAGATGTAGGAGAAATACCAGTCTTAGCTACAAAGTCTGAGAAATTGGGAGCCACACATGTGGGGGGAAGCCATTAATTCCTGCAGATTGTAAAGTGTCCAAACAAATTAGTTGCTCTAATCCAAGGAGCTCTTATATGGACAGGGACAGGTTCTTACCAGTACCATAGGCTTTGGTCCACACATCCAAAGATGGCCTGGGAGTGAAACTAGATGGATCAGGGAACTACCTCTCCGTATTTGTTTGCCTTGCAACCAGCAAAGACATCCTCCCAAGATCTGTAAACAATTAACCAAAGGGTCTGCGCCATTACTTTGCATGTCCTTGTCTACAGGATGAGGTATTTAAATGAATCAAGGAATGTGGATTATATATAACATCCATTAGGTCAGTCACTTGACATCCAAAGACATCTGGCCAAAGGAAGAGTGAAGAAGAGAAATCAAAACAAGTTTCTTCCAGCATTACCTCTGCTTCTAGTATGTATCTGTCCAGTACATATTGCCCCTAGGCAACAATGTGAACTCGTGTATGCTATCCAAAACATGAATCATGAAGATCTGGTGCAGCTAGAGCATGAGTATTAGGATTTTAATGTAGACAGGTCAAATGCCAGTACATTGCCTATATCACGCCCCCTCCTTCTCAAATTCCTGAATCCAGGAGTCGGAGGATAGTAGTGGCACACCTGTTATTCCTGTGAATACTGTCAAGAACCCATGGATCGAGGATACCTCAGCCACAAAGCCTTAACACATTTTAAAGGACGGCTAGCACGGCTTCGACTGCCCACCTTAGCAAGTCATGTGACCTCATTAGCGGTGACCTGATTTCTCAAATGTTGCTGCTGGTTCCTCTGTGTTTTGTAAGAACTCAGTTGGCAGGTACCTGTCTTTGCTAGGAACGGTGCTAGTCCCCCTTTAATAACATCTTACTGTAATAAACCTTATAAACAAAATTTGATACTGCATACATGCTCTTTTATGAGACTAGACTGAGCAATACCTAACTAAATGCAATACCTAACTAAATGCAGACAGGAGGGGGGGGGGGGGGGGTGTCAGCAGATTTGTGACATACTTTTCTAGGGGGTGTCGGGAAAAGTGTGACAAGGTGTGACATGGGGGTGGGGGGGGGGGGGGTGTTTAAAATGGCCCAAAAAAGCGTGACATACTTTATGGACGGCCCCTTATTATAGCAGATCTTAATCAGGAATATTCACCTGTTTCTTATTGTTAATAGAATAAACTAGGTTTCATTGTCCTTGTATTGTTTAAAGTCCACATCCGGAGGTTTTGCAAAAAATATCAAATCAGAACATATAAATGCAAACATAGTGTTGTGAATATTCCCTTGAGGTAGATCGCTACCTCTTGCATATGGACACACTTCTCAAGTATCTGTGCATATAACATTGAAACTATTTAGGCCAAACAAAAAATATAACCTGTGTTCCGGTAACATGGCCAAAAAAAGCAGGGTAGGTTGGTCGATTTTTTATTTTATTTTTAGGATCATGACATGAGTTGTAAGGGAAAATCTTATTCATGGAGTGGTTATTTGATAGTGTAGAACCAATATCTAATTAACCATTATCTGATTATCAATTCAGTTTTTGTTATACAAAGAATGTTCTCCCTTCTAATCTTTAAGATGATGACAATGCAGATAAGCAGGAGGCCATTAGGCCACCTTTTTTTGATAACTTGGATTACGGGCTTTTGCTTCCAAATCTCATTTCTAGGCAATCTAATGAAGATATATTGAGAATCGCCCCCAATCTGAAAGGCCTCGCTCTACCTTTTGCTGGTCAACATGTCCTTTTTTCTTTTTTTGGGGTAAAAATTCTCAAAAAATCTCGGAGGGGAAAGGTAAAAAGAAAAAAGGAACTTTTTTTCTTTTTTGCAAAATGCCAAAAATCTCGGCAGTGGATCCGTAATCCAAGTTATCAAAATAAAACGGCCTTAGGGAGTGGTCATTTTTTAACAACAGGGGGGGGGGGGGGGGGGTCGGTGGATTTCCGCGCGAGCGGGTCAAATTTTTTTTGGTCCCCCCGCGGCAGGGGCCAAAATTGTTTCCGTCCCCCCCCTAGGCAGGTTGAAAATAAGCGCGGCCGACCCCTTTGAGCTCTAATAACGCGCGGGCTTTTTCGCTAAAAAGGGGTGTAATTTTTTTGGTCCCCCTCCTTCAAGGGGTCCAAATTTTTTTGGTCCCCCCCCCCCAAATCCACCAACCCCCCCCTGTTGTTAAAAAATGACCACTCCCTTAGGTACATTATATCCCATTAGGGAAAACCAAAAAAAATATATATATATATATATTAGGGTCTGGCCAAATTGAAAGGGTCGGTCTGGTTATCAGAAAACAACTTCTTTTTTTTTGGACCTTATCAATAAGTTATTACCTAGAATGACATCTATCTCATTAAGTTACTTACAATAACCAAGAGTATAAAATATAACCATTTTATACCCTGATTCTACCCATTTTACACTTTAGCTTTAAAAGTAAGATTTACACCGATTTTGCTTTTATTAATATTTTTATGCCCAGGGCCGCCTATCAAAAGCACTTTTATGTGTTAGCAAATGATCTTAACTATTTTGTGAAAGAGTTCAAAAAAATTCTGTAAGCTTTGAATGATATGGACTAACCAGTTAGTACGACTATTGATCGACAGCTCTCCCGCCTGTGACGCCAGTGACGTCACTGCGGGCTGCTACTCGGTCAATCATGGACACTTACCGTAAATTCCCGCGTATAACCAAAACCTCTAGTGCGGGTAATACAATTTTCTCAAAGTCTAGGTGCGGGTAATACGAGGGTTTTTGGAACTATAGAACAGCACTAAAATCGCAATTTTCAGACCCCAGTTGCGGGTTATAGACTTCTACCAAAGTCGGGGTGCGGGTTATACGCGGGAATTTACGGTAGATTTTTTTTTTTCTACTTTATTCAACTAATCATGTTACTATGTTAATAAATAGGCCGTCTATCCAGCGGCGCGGATCCCAAACAGTTCCTGTGTCGCCTCACTTCCCTTGGATAGATTAATATTATTTCTAGCTAATAAAGCTACAAAATAATGAAAATCTATTCATCTTACATGTACACGGTACCTCTATCACTAAGACAAGGATGTATGAAACTCACCTGGGTTATTAATAGCAATCTCACAGTTTGTTAGCCCCCTCCCCCAGTCTATGTGCCCTTCTCCCAGTAAACCTACACACCACCGAACAAATGTACATTTTTAGAGGTATTATGTTGTGTGCCTTGTTGGACACCAGGGGCGGTGGTAATCTTTTAGACATAGTTAAGATGAAGATTTGTTATTGAAATAAGGGTCAGAAGTTACCACTGCATATACTAAAAACCCCCCTAGGCGCCTGACGAGGGGAGATCATTTAATCATTAAGCGACTGTACTCGAGCCTAGGAAAAAATAAAACTTTACAAACTTGAAACTTGAACTATTCTTTCCAGAAAATCATACGTGAGAAATGTAATCCAAATCTTTTGGAATTTTCTTTCTATCATCAAACCCAGACAATCATTTAATAAGTGTCAATAAATTCCACAAAGTGGACCCCTAACATAAATATTTGTTGGTTGATCTGGACAAATTACTGGAAGAAAATTAGAAAAAAATAATTTCTCAACTTCAAAAAAAAGAAAAAAGAAGGGAAATCCATTGAGTAAAAAAAAAAATCCATTTCAGAAAATAAGGTGCGCGAAATCCATTGACTCCCAAGAACTTTTTTTTGGTCTGGCCAGATTGGTAATCACAGTTGGAGTTATCTGGGGACAGTTTATAGTGGTAGGGGAGGGTGATTGGGTTATCCAGTTGAGCGTGGGGGTAGTTATGTACAGGGTACGCACACAAATTTCATTTTTTCCCTGAGCCGGGCCAGATTTTCCCTGTGTTGTTTGCTTTGGAACAGTTAGTTAGGACCATATTAATAACGATGCGGCTCCCATGATGCAGTTCACCCGGGGCGATTTTGTTGGGTCCTGGTCGGCGGTTACGTTCCCGCCCAGCGCCATGTTGTCATTGCAACGTTCTTCTCACGCCCCCCCCCCGCCCTAGCACACTGATACTCATTCTACACTCCCCCCCAATTCACCAAAAGTTCATACTTAGTATCGCTGCTGGTTAAACAACAACAGGGAAATTGGGAGCATACCCAAGAATGCATTTCGTCTGCTCACTCTCCACCCTACTCACTGTGTTCAACTGTAGAAAACAAGAGACCAAACATCTGCTAGGAGAATGAATTTTTACAACACTACAGAGCCTATTTGCGATAGGCTGAGGCATTCCCACAGTGCAGTGTACTCGGTCAGACGAACGCTGCCTGCACGAATTTCCCGCGCCACTATCGCCGGCAGCGGAGCTGCTGGTAACATTTAAGATTGGGTTGTTTATCCAGAAGCAGTGAGTGCAGTGATCATACCACCTTTCCAAAATAAAATAGGTATAAAATAGGTATATTTCCACACAAAAAATAGGATATAATAGGTATTTTCACAGTTTTGTTGATGCTAAAATAGGTATAAAATAGGACTTTTGTCAGGCTTTTTCAACATTTAACATAATTGTATGTGTTGTTTGCATTGACCAGTAGGGCTAATGATGATGTCAATAATGACATGTATAGCAAAATAGGAAGATATAAAATTTAAAGGCAATGCCAATGTCCAATAGTCAAGGGCCCAACGACAGTTGTATGGCTGTTTACCTCATGGGCAGATGACGGTTAAGAACTATTTAGTCCAAAATTGTGAAAGTGCAGCACAGTGACAAATCTAAGGGTTCGGGGGCCATACCCTCTTGGGAATTGTTTTGAAAATCTAGAAGCCATACACTGCATTCTTATAGGAGTGCAATCTCCCACCCCTCAGAGAAAATTCGAAAGTTTAGAGTTCTAATGATGTATTCTGGTTTCTACATGTAATGTATCAAAGCCAGACATACAAACTCCGAGGATTTTTTTGGGCCAATATATGCTCCCTCCCCCCCCCCCCCCGCCTCAAGAATATTTGAAAGCCTAGGACTACCAATGCTGCATTGTGATGCATTTTGGCACTCAATATATTAAACCTCAGTTCTGAATTATTCTCTATGATTGGGGCAGGAAACTTGTTTATTTTTTATCTCTATGATTTGGACCTTATCTTTTTTTGAGGAAAGGTTTTGAGAAGAAGTTGACAATCTAGACCTGAAATGGTGCATCCTGTTTCCTTTTGACTAATCTGTATTATGAAGCCTGCTTTTAGTGGGAAACTTTTGGGAACATTTGAAGATGTAGACTTGAAATGGTGCATTCTGGTGCATTTTGGCCAGAATTGTATCAAAGCTAAGATCTGTATTAGCCAGCCTTTGCTTTATGGTTGGTGATGGAACTTTGCTTTTTTGATTGAAAAGTCTTAGAAAATTTTGAAATTCTTGACTTCAAATGGTGCATTCTGGTGCATTGTTGCAAGAAATGTATCAAAGCTAAGATATGTATTAGCCAGCCTTTATGATTGGGAATAGAACTCTGCTGTTTGGATGGAAAGATCTTCGAAAATGTTGAAATTCTTGACTTGAAATGATGCATTCTGGTGCCAGAAAGCTAAGATCTGTATTCAACCATTGGCCAGCCTTTATGCTTGGGAGATGGAACCTTGTTTTGTAGATGGAAAGGTTTTAGAAAATTTTGAAATTCTTGACTTCAAATGGTGCAAACTGATGCATTTTGGCACATCTAGCATGTCTATCCCCCATCTTTAACCATTACATTGTTCAGCACTTGGGTCAGAAAGGTAGGTCAATTTGTTAATTTCTTTCTGCTCATTTTGAAGGGATACATTATGGAAAATGTTGGCACAAAATATATAGGTCTGGATCTATATTGATCCCTTATCTTTAGGATTTTGGAAAATTCTAAAGTTCTAGACTTGAAATAGTGCAATCTGGTGCACTTTGATATCTTCTGATATCTCAGATTTTAACAACATGAGGTGGGAGGGTAGTGTGATTTTGCGCGGAGCGGGCTGACATTTTTCACTCCCCCCCCTTAGAGGAATCAAAATTTGCTTCCCAAAATCCAAATCACCCCCCCCCCCGTTAGAGAAATAAGCACTCCCTAAGAAGGCCGGGTCATCAAAAGTCAATGTCAGTAACATATGCATGCCAGTGGAGGGTAGACCTGGCTATGGTCACACGTGCGCGAGCAATGACAAAGAAAATGTCAATTTCAATCAGATGAGAAATATCTATACTGCACCCAGAAATTTTTGAAAATCTTGAAAGTCAAATGGTGCGTTCTGGGGCTTTTAAAGACTGAGTCATACTTTCAGGAGACAAGAAAATATCTCATTCGATATGTCTCTGTATGAGAAATGGAAAATATCACCTCCACCCCTCAAAAAATAGGTAAAATAAATATGTAAAAAAAAAGGATAAAATAGGTAAAATAGGAATCTTTGCTCAAAAATAGGATACAATAGGAAAATAGGTTAAAGTATGATGCCTGTGAGTGGCACATTATTGAAATTAAGAACCAGGTTAATATCATGACAGTAAATGGCCCCATCAAAGCAAAGTCATTGCGTTTTGTCTTAAGGTGGCCAGCGCAGATAAGGGTTTCCAAATATTTACTAGAAGTATCTTCCCAGTCTCACAATATCGTTGCAAGGTGAAGGGTGAGGCTCGAACCCCAGACCTTCAAGTTACATGACCAATGCCTCTGACAAATGGACCAGACTGAGATCTTCGGTGCACATTAAGGTGGTTGCCTACCATCGTGAACACGTCCAGTGCGGCATTTTCTGCCCATCTGACGTGTAGGTGGCCTTTTAGAGCAGTAATTAAAACATGTGGACTGACCAAGGAGCAAACTCACAACCCCAGGGTCTCAGTTCTGTGCTGATCCCATTGGGCCACTGAGGCAGGGCTACAGCTTGCCATAAACTTAGAATCTACCTCTAGACCACGGTTCAATTTATTGATTATCATCACTTTTTATTTTCAATTGACAAAAAACACTGAGTTATGCCTGGGACCATATATTCAAATGATACTATTAATTCAGAAACAATCTGGAGAATAACTTTTGGGAGTTTAAAAAATATGATCATACTTTTACTACCATTACTCTCGAAATAAATGAGTTCCTGGTCTAGTGTTGGGGAAATACTTTTATTTTTCAAAATTCAATATTTTAAAAAGGAGCCCGGGACCCCATACTTTTCTTTTCACATTTTGGTTTCATATGTGAGGTATATTGTGGAAATATTTGGAGTAAATCTAGATACTTTTGATCCATGATGGGCAACCACCTTAAAAGCTATCCATGATGTCCCCCTGCACCACATCACAGTTTTCTGACCCTTTTTTCTCTAAAATTTTTGAATAGCGAAACCAATATGAAAATGCCCAGAACCATATGTTGAAAACACATTTTCTGGATAGATACTTTTAATGAAAGATGGATTGTGTGATATACATCACAAGTGACCCAGGGACCTCCATGATGGACCTCCATGACGGACCTCCATGACATGACGGACCTCCATGACATGACAGACCTCCATGACGGACCTCCCATACACAACCTATCCCACCAGGGCCTTATACTACACATCAAATGAAAGGTCCTTAATTATTCTGTGTGTACCTTTAATTTCAGCTCAAAAGCGTCTCATAAAAACGTCTCACCTGCTCTTAACCATTGCAGGTATAGGAAGTCTGTGTGAACGTGCATCTTTTAAAGTCAGGATTCAAGGTCACTGGCCTATCTTCAGCATTAGTTCACAGAGACATGTTTTTTGGGTTGTTTCTGACATTTTTTATTTGTCTTCTTTCACTAGGAAAAAAAATTGTTCGGAAATTTTGGGAAAAACAAGAAGAGAAAGATAGTTCCCAAGATGTGTATAAGCTTTTTTTGGGAGAGAAATACCAAAAAACAAAAGCAGGGTGAATTTTCAAAGTCAGCTGACCAATCTACGTTTTTTGTAGGAAAACCGTCTCACAGAGACCCAGTCCCTGGGTCAATTATATTTTGATAGAGTATAAATGAATGGTATATGTGATCTATATCACATGTGAACCAGGGCTTTATTTTGCAATACTGTTGTTTTCATTTAGTTTTCTTTTTTCACTGTATTTATCTATAACGTTTAAAATGAAAATGAAGTGTAAGCTAAGATTGAATATGTGATTAACATAGCAAACGACTCAGGGTCAGGTTGATAAAGAGATTGAATTGATGGACTAAATGACTAAATCCATAAATCTTATTTCAGGAACAATGAATTATTTGTCAATTCTGAGAGCAGGAATGTATTCCTGGGTCAAAACTACCCTCAAATCATGTGTCACACTAGTATGTTATCATATTTCAACTGAGCAGGTGGGTGTGGGTGAGCCGGTGGGTGTGGGCGAGCCGGTAGGTGTGGGCAAGCCGGTGGGTGTGGACGAGCTGGTGGGCATGGGCGACAGTTGCAGGCTGCAGGCATGTACCGCCCTTTGTCCCTATCAAAAAGCGAGTTGATCGTACGATAAACGGCGGAGATACGGTGTCGCTGTCGTTCTCGCACTGTCGTGATGTTTCGTTGACTTCTTGTGGAGTACGAGAACTGCGAGTGGCGCCACCATATCTTTAACGGGTGGAGAGAGAACTAAAAAACTATAGCCTTACCTTCATTTTCATGAAGGTTAGGCCACCTTGTTTTGATAACTTGGATTACGGGCTTTTGGCTCTAAATTTTTCGAAGGGCAGAGGAAAAAAAAAAAGAAAAAAAAGCTGCCCTACAGGAGGGGCCGGATCAAGAAATTTCCCGAAGGGCAGAGGAATAAAAAAAAAAAAAAAAAAAAGGCATCAAAAACATCATTTTTTGGTAATCTAAGGAAGATGTGTTGAGCAATATCCCCAATCTGTAAGGCCTCATTTTACCTTTTACTGGTCAACATGTACTTTTATTTTTTTTAAGGAAAATTCTCAAAAAAATCTCGAAGGGGAAAGGTAAAAAAAAAAAAAAAAACTTTTTTTTTTTTTGCAAAATGCCAAAAATCTCGGAGGCGGATCCGTAATCCAAGTTATCAAAATAAAACGGCCTTACCGAAGGTAGGGGCAATATTGCGGCCTCAGAGCGTCTCAAAAAGTGTCTCACCCCGTTTTTACATTAGAACAAAGAGGACTTCATGTAAAGGGACACTTCATGAAGGTCTGTAGTTTACTTGAAACCCTATCCTTTAGCATTGCGCCGAAAAAGTTGGTTTTTTGCCATTTAGGTGACTTTTTTTCAATATCAATTTTGTGTATGAAATATTGCTTTTTTAGTTTCAATCTTTGATGGCATGGATTGGCATTGATCAAAACTTGTTTGTAGCAGCATTTAAATATGTTATTTCCAAATGTTTCACAGGAAAAAAAGGGACAGAAAGCAAGGGGCTTTTTTGACAAAAAGTCCAAAAATACCTGTCTCTAAAAAACCTGGCACTACTGTGCCCTGGTTCAAAAATATGTACCGGGTATTTACTTTTCGTATGCACATTGTGAATGAATGTAACAGAACAAATCCTACTACTAACTTTGTGGTTAAATATCTCTGAAACAGCAGTCTCTTCTTGTATTTTATGAGAGTATGTATTCTTAGGGACATGTGGTAGGAATATGACAAAATCGTTGTTACGTTTACCCTATGCCCGCTGGCCACCTTAAGACATTGGGTCAGTGACAGGGAAAACAAGTACTGTAAATGCTCTCATAGGAGTCGTGACCAATACTTGGGTCATATTGATTGATTGATTTGTTTAACGTCCAACTGTATATAGTACCCTATGGGACTTCTCACGTTTCAGGGATGCCAAGCTTTTCCACCCAAAAATCCTATAGATTTTTTACGATTTTTGAACCCCAAAATCGTAACCAATTTTTGCCCTTTAGAATGCTAATACACATTCTTCATGCTCCACTTTATAACGTTAAATTTAATACCTCTAAAGCAGGTCAGTTGGAAGGCAGGGGTGTGGCAAGCAGTTTAAAACAAAAGGGATCAAGGGGATCTTCCCATATATTTATTTTGTCTATCACTTTTCTCTAGAAATATTTTGGCATACATACTTCTAAACTTCCTTTAAAATCGTAATTTGCCAGCAGAAAGCGTACTGATCGTATTTGAATGATCTGTCGTGCCCAGTGGAATTATTTGGTATCAAAGAAACAAGGATTTGTTGAGACCTGTAAATGATCCATGAATTTAAAACGCCCATGCGGTCTCAGTGAAATAAATTATCACTTTTTTAAAAACAAGATTTACCACCTCATGAATGGAAAGGGTTGACATTGTACATTAGTAAAAGGTTCCACAATTACATCACTGCTAGGGAGTCAAGAGTCCAGGGCTAATATTAACAAGAGTTTTCGTTTTTAAGTAATCAACACTGTTTAAAATAGACACGACGACCAGGTTAGGGTCCTGAAAATGGTTAAAAAAATCAGTGGCATAATTGTTGAACGTTCCCCAACAACCATGCCACACCCTCATTGACATATCCGCCGAAGGAATCTATCTTTACACCACAGCGAAATTCTGTTTTCGTTTACAGATGATTCAAGAACCAGTTTTAATTCAAAAGTTTATTCAAAGGTATGACCTAGACTAAGTGTGCTTTCTGATTGCAATTTTCCTCTAAAACATCGATTGATACCATCATGCCATTTCCAAATCAGGGTTTTCTCTATCTATATTACATGCACAATAATAACCAGGGAGGTGCTCATATATATGTGATATTGTCATATATTCTTACTATAATATTGTTGTAATTGTATCACTTCTTTGGCGAAATTTGTCTTTGTTTGTCAGGACATTTTGAGTCGTCCATTGATCAAGCTGATTGAATAGTCCTGTATTCATAATTCTCTACATATTTACTCGTGATATGGTCATTGGGTAGTTCGGCTTAAGTACTTTACATGATGTTTCATCTTTATAACTCTGAATTGTGTAAAACCTGAAGACAGTAAAACATTTATTTATCAGAATAGTCTCAAAACCCCATTGATCGACCAGTATTTACAATTTTCTGCACATTTTCTCATGTTATCACTGTGAGTGTATAGTCAGTGGGCACAGACCACTTTTTGGGAACTTATTAACACCTGCATACCCTCTGCTGTTGTGAGCTGTGCACACTGGGAGTTCTTAACATTAGTTCAATTTTTATAACTCTCAATTGTCTCAAAAGTGAAGACATAATATGTATAAATTAGAATATTCTCAAAACAGCACTTATCACCCACCCTGTATTTACAATTTCACAAGTGGTTGGTGATGTCTAAATTACTCCACATAACTTTATAACTCTTAATTGTCTAAAAACTGCAGACGCTAAACGCTTTTATCTTAGTCTCAAATTTGCAGAGATTAAAACTGACATTAAAACTACAAAACCGCAGACAATATGATACTACGGTAAACCCCAAACTTGATTCATTAATTCAAGATGATACTTGAGTTCTGATTTCCAGTGAAGAAAAGAGCCAGCGTGTGTCAGCATAGCATGCCTGTATGCCTTTACCAGGTTCATCCATACATGAAAGGCACAAATGGTTTAACAATACGCCCTTACTCCTTGCTTTGCTGATAGGCATGACTGCCCTTATCATGGTACATATGGACCAAGTGACTCTTTGTGGCCACATACTCCCCCCATGGCTGCTGCATGAGTAGTTTGTCGATGGCCTCTATGTACTGCAGTAGACCTGGGAAATCATCAGCTGTTTCTAACTGCTCCCCGGCATCAATGAGGGACTGCACCTTGGCTTTATAATCCTGTGTCTGCTTGCAATGTGGACATTGGATGACGTTCCTCGTTGCCCTAGGTAGACGTCCCCCACAGTGCGTGCAGTTGAAGACTGGAATCTGACTGATTCTAGCATGTACCGGCCAGTCCTTCCTGCAGGGCTCACAGCAGCAGTCAAAGAAATAATCCTCTTTCAGAGACCTCCGTCTTGTCTTCCTACTCTCCTCCGCGAAAGAGTGACCGTAGTTAGAGTTGACCTCCTGACCTGCCTTGAAACTCTGCAGGGCGTGAACGACTACGTTATTTCCGTACCATGTGGTACAAGTTTCGGCCTCACATGAGTGATTGAAGAGATGGTACGTTGAGGGGACGGACATGCCCACTGGGACCCGGGCTTCTGGTTCCTCATGGAGTATGGTTGCGAAAAAAGAGACTTGGTGAGCGATCAGGCAGCCTCCGACACAGGTCATTGCAGACCCTCTGAGGTCCTCTTCAATTCCATCAAAGAACCCCATTTTCTCCAGTAACTTTACCAGGAAAACTGACATAGTGGCCTCAGTAAGATATCGGTCGATGGACAGAAAGTTTTTGCGACTCTCAAGGTGATAAATCGAGGCATAGTCAGAGGAGACAAATTCCCCTTCTTCATTGCAGCCCATCATCTCAGGTATTTCGTCTTTGTGATCAGCAGAAAGTGTTTTCTGAAATTCCAGAAGACGGTCCAGGCCAGCCACCATAACTATCCTCAGTGCTAAATGGAGACATGTACCTGCTCCTACCAAGTCACGGAGAGGGATACCACACTCGTACTTGTGGTAACTCTCCCATGAGGCATCTCTGCAGTCAGCGCTGCAGTACCTTGCTCCAGAGCACTTGAGACAAGGCAGCAAAGTGTCACTGTGAAAAAAACAATGGTGGCAGCAATCTTTGTAGTCCTCATCTGGCATGAAAACTGATGGTATGAAGACTGCTGCAAACGGTTTCTCCACCAGAAGGACTTCCCCAGGTTTAATGTCTCTGGCAGCTACAACACATCTCCCCTTACCTGGTCTGTACCCCACTTTACAAGCTGAGGACAAACTGGGGTGTGTTGCATTTGGTTCATCTGAAAGCTTCGGTAGTGTCCCCTTCAGGCCTTTGAGATCAACCTCAACATTACTGGCTTTGTTGCTGACACAAAAATCAATGCTCTTTTGAATCCGTTCTAGCGCAACCTTCTTGCGTTGTTCATTAATCGTTGCTTCATTTAACGAAGACGCAGCAAGCTGAAATGCCACTTCTGCTTCCTTGTATGCCTTTAAGGCTTGATAACATTTGCCCTTTCGGTCATACAGTTTGTACTTGAGGTCATCAGGGTAGCCAAAGCTCAAAGCACTTGTGATATCGACAATAGCATCTGTATATTTGCCTGCATAGAACAGTGCTCCGGAGCGGTTGGCAATGGATAGAGCTAAGGTGTTCTTTCCACCATGATCCGGGTGATCTGGTTCGGCATAGGCAGCACTTAAGGTGAACAGCTCCCTCGCCTTCTCATACTTCTGTTCCAGGAAGGCACTGTTACCTTCTGATTTCAGAAGCTCTGCTGTCAGTGAGCATTTCTTGGCACCACGTTCAACTTTAGGAAACACTTTGTCCAAATTTGGGAAAAACCTACTGACATAGGTATAACGTTCTTCGTTGGATTGCAGCTGTGCAAATTCCATTATAGTGATGGTAATCTTTGTTGTTTCTTGCATTATTAGCTTCTGTATCAGCGTGTTGCGGGATGAGAGTGCCATGACCTACAACAAAGATTTGACACCATCAGGTCTAAAGTATTTGTGAATTCCAGCTATCAGTGGTACATGTTAACCCTTTAAGGATGGATGTCGCTTAAAGATGACGACAAAGGCATGATGCAATTATGCATGATGCCGTCCTCAAAGGGTTAATCATCTCTACTAACATTGTCTGAGGTGGCATGGAAAATGCCATACTACATGGGACTTGTTCTAATCTACACATGTAATCCGTTCTAATCTACACATGTAATCCACGCTTATCTCATCTCTTTCTGAGAATAGCATTGGATAGCAGTTTTAATATTAAATGGCTAATATTTGTCTATGCACTATAATCTATACATGTCAAAGTATACATGCATAAAGCCAAACATTAACCTGGGAAATCGGGGGGGGGGGGGGGGGGGCTAAGCCAATTAAGGTGGTGACCGTAGATGTAGCAACCTGACCACCCTGCACCATATATCCATGGCCCAGAATCTAGAACACTAAGACCTAAAAACAAAAGTTGTGTTCTGGTATCCCGGCCGACCCCATGTATTTAGGGTTGACCCTAATACTTTTTGAATTCTTGTCAAGATTTATGACTTTTTAGGGTATTTACTACTAAAATGACTTTTTTTTTGCTAGAAAAAAATGCGAAAAGAAATTGACCTGGCCCTACCAACAGTTGTTTTTTTTGCCTACGTTACAGGAACAACAATTTTTCTTTTCTTTTTTGGGGACTTAATTCCTGTATTATCACATATAGGATAGTTAATTGATTAAACCAATTCCTGGCACCATCATAGTAAATATCTTATCAGATTAGGACTGTCAGTGATACCCCCAGAATCGATACACCGACATTTCCTGTATTCCGATTATCGTATCGACAAAAGCATTATATCGATACAGTATTTCTAGCACAGATAACCCTCTAATTTACCTTTCTAAAACTGCAAGAATTGTGTAAATATTCCATCTAGAACTTCCTTTTTATTCAGTTTAAGTAGCGTGTCCTTTGTAGGCCTAAAATATTTAGGGCAAAATAGTTCAGATTGTGCTCAAAGTGCTCATCTTTAAAGAGTTAAGTATGTGGAACTGGAAGGGAATAACTAGTAGAAGATACACATTTTTCAAGCAGATATGTACTGTTTTTGAAACATTAAAATAAATCGATATAATCGAAAAATCGAGACCAAAATAGTGATAATCGAAATCGAAATAAATTGGATATCAATGACATCCCTATATCAAATGTCTCTCACTATCAAATACACTCAGAAATTGTACCCTGTACCAAGAGGTACTGCTTCTCTCGGGCTCCTGGTGGTCTCTTCTAAACTAACTGCTGGTCTTTAAGGGTAGTGCTTTAATGCGCTATGATTCAAGCATCATGCCGACCCTACAGGGTTGATAATACTCTTAAAGGGTCGGCATGATGCATTGGTGTGCCTCTACATGGGTAAAAATCGACACAAGTTGATAGAGAATCTAAATGTACTACATTGCGTGAACAGATATACATAAGACCTTGTGTCCTCAGTACAAAATCATTTCTTAAGGTGGGTCAATATGATGCCATTTCTGTTCACTGTGCAGTTTTCTGCGCAGGTACATTCTCTAGTTTGACCACAGATCACCAGGGGACCTTTGTCTCATATTGGAACAAGTTATATCAAATTGTCCTAAAATGGACAAAGGTGTTGCCTGACCGGGGCGAGAACCATCAACCTTTGGATATGAAGGCATGCATTCTGCCACTGTGCTATGGAGTCTGTGGTGGTGCCTCTCATTCAGAAGTGATACATAACTAGCCCTTAGTATATTTCTATTTCCCTTCAACTTTTTTTCTTCAATGGACAAAAACTTTAGAAATATGCCCGGGACCATGTGTTCAAAAGGGATTCTCTAGAGAGAGAACATTAAACCCTATATCCTGAGAGAGTTATATAGATATTTAGCTACTTTTCATTACTATTTCATGTACATATGTTGCAAAACGCTATATACTCCTATTACATGAAACACTGACTTAAGGCTTGAATATCTCAGAAAACAGCTCGGGACCCTCCCATTTTCTCAGCTTTTTTGGAAAGTGTATGCTATTAGGGTCTTATGGCAAAAATCTGATAAAAATCTAGCTACTTTTACACCAAGGCATTGACCCACCTTAAACCAATCTAGTGTGTGTAGAGGCAACTGCCGAATTACACAATGCCCTATATCCCCGTATCTAAATGTATGTATGAAAATCACCTAGTGACAATAGATACTCTTCAAACTCCAGACTGAACCTCCTACTCAATTGTGGTATTTTAGATGAAACTGTATGGGATGGATCCTCTCTGTAGTCTTCGAATCCCCTGCTCTATCAATGTTAAGATATTTATTTAATAGATCCGTGCGAATCACAGGTGTTTCTCTTTTTGCCTTCAAAACTCTGGTAAGAATCTCATACCTGATATTCCAATATAAAAATTTGGACTGAGATTTCCAACAAACGTAAAGGATAAGAGATTACCTGCCCGCCCTGTTGATGTTATTGACCTACGAGAGAGCCGTCACAGTTGACGTCCTAAGGGAAGCAATCCTCGCTTACATACTTGACATCATTGCATCATATAGACAATCTACTAATGAAATATAGTCAAGTATCCCTTCCCCAGATCCCAACTTCCACCCCAACTCGGATTCATGCACAGTAAGACGTGTTCATCTTATAGATTTAAGCCACATGCAACTAAGATATGTAAACTGATGTGAAGTGACTCTACTTTGTTTTTTGTGATAAATCCTGAGCATTTCTCTTATGTTCTCTATGATAACCCCAGTCAAAGGCCGACCCCCCCCCCCCCCCCCCGTCAACCAACTTTCAGTTACTGTACAAGTCCACTTACTGGGGTGGCAGAACCGGGGGGGGGGCACATGCTGGGGGGTGTTTTTGCCCCCCCCCCCCCCCCCAGAACTTTTTCCAGAATTATATAAGATTTCAGGATTGCCTCATTGTACTATTATAGGGCCTAAAGTTTAAATTAAATGGAGCAGCCAATAGTGTCATTATAACTTGCCAAAACGCACCATTTGATTTCTGAAATTTTTTTTTTTTCCTTGGGGAATCATTCTTTGGGCTATCTTTTCTGCAGGCTGCAATTTCTGCAGGCTTAACCAGACCCAGAATACCTCATATTGTACCATTCTGCTTCTCGAATTCCAGTGTTTTCTTGGGGGCAAACCTAAAAATACTCTGGTGCTATTGTGGTACAATATCTGCAAATGTCGGGATCCAATTGAGTTTGCGTGTATGTGTGGAGTTGGGGGAGGAGGTAATGCACGTATGATGCAGGTTAGCCTAGGTAGGGTAAAGTGCCCATCAGTCGACCACTTGGACCTCTCTATACCACCTGTGATGTAGGCCTACTTTTGAGGACTAGGCTCCCTAACAGGTAAATTTGACAAGGCGACAAGCCCCTGTTCTAACCATTACGACAGATGTAAGATGACATTGTCTTGGATTTCTAATCATCCCTGTAATGACAGCTTTAAAACATCTGACAAAGGGAAGGAAGGATGGTAAACCTTAGTGCAATCATATTTTAAGTATTTGTTCCTTCTATTCATCAACCTGGGGGCGAAAATATTGAGAGTTCTGCACAGTCAAGTCCTCGTGCGTCGATGTTTGTTGACACAATACGAGACGCTGCCGCAGAGCGGCGCGCAAGCGCTCGATGCTCCTCCTGACCCTCTGTATTTGTGAGGGACTTGACATTTGTTCTGTTTGGTCCTCTGAATTTGTGAGGGACTTTCGATTGGTTCTGGTAGGCCCTCTTTATTTGTCAGGGTATTTTGATTCATTAAGTTAAATAGTGTCTGTTTCCTACCTGCAAATATACCATTAGCTGTATGATTTTTACCTTATCATATGCAAGCACAAAGGTGATTTAGACTACCGTAAATTCCCGCGTACTACCCGCGGGTTGTACGGGAACCAGACTCAGCTTTCATTTGATACCAAACATGCCTATATAGGGTGCGGGTTATACGAGGGCTTTTATTATTATAGAACAGTACTAAAATTGAAATTTTCAAATTCAAAAACGGGTTATAGGATTCCCCTGAGTGGGGGGTGCGGGTTATACGCGAGATGCGGGTAGTACGCGGGAATTTACGGTAGTTCCACTAGGCCCAACTCTAGGCGTCTTACCAGGCTATCATAAGTTTATAAGGACACACGATGAATTGATGGATCTCTCATATTGTGGGTAATTGGGTTGACATATGTGCTGCTGTCAACTTCCGAGAGTAGAGGGCCCTATTATTGGCAGTTAATTTCAAACTAGATGGTCAATTCTTCATATATACACTTAATAGATGACCTATTTATGAGGAGTGGTCATTTTCGGTATTTTTCTCTTTATTACCTGATCATTCTATGATTTGACGAGGGAGCTAGAGTAATTATTCGGAATTTTTCTGCCCCATATCTAATATATTCTATCGGCCCCTGTACAACATCCATAGCAGTCTACATTTGGCGATTACATTAATTAAAATCAATGCTATTGTTTTCGGTTTAATATAGAGAAAACATGTTTAGCAAAGTATTTAATATACCCAAAAACCAGGGTCATAGCATACCCCCTAAGCCACACTCATAGCAGGTTTCCAATATAGAAATATATAGTATATTATTCATAATTGACTGCAAAAAGATCAAGTTCTGCCAAAAGATCCATATCCCCACACGAATATATAGATATTGCAAAACCATAAATAAGGAAGCTTATGGAAAGTTGTTTTGACTTTATCTACACCAAAATGGGCATTTTGGATTACCGTATTCGACGTAATAAGTGCCCTGGGCGCTTATAAAAGAATTTTTATGGTAGTTTTAGTACTTAAGTTTAATTGTCTACAAAATTGCGAAATTTGAGCCTTTGTTCTAGTATAAATATGCCCCAAAAAGGGGGGGGGGGGTGCTTATTAGGGGGAGGACGCTTATTACATAGAATACGGTAAATTCAATTTTAAGGTAATCCAATTCCCCTCTAGCTTGCGACAATACAAGGAAAATGCTTATTTTGGAGTGTATCATTTGCACCCCTACCACTTACTAGAATGGAAAAGATAAATACATTATGGTCCTTATGTTATTGGATATGGGTCTGCCAAAATGTAAATATTTTATATTTTTTCACATCGGATTTTGTTATAGGCCTATCTATGCACTTAAACATGTTTTCGTTTTCTTAATTTACCTATTACGGTCAGTATCTACGTCACAGTATTGTTGGACCTAAAATGCTGCATTTTCTCAGATATTAAAAGAACCTTATCAACCTTAATTATGACAAAATATGAAATGGTTTTCCATGGTTGTCGAGACTTAGATTAAGTACTATTTGGCCTACTACATCCTTCTAGATTAATTCATCTTTGGGTTATGATTTGAATGCTGTCAAAAATGACGATAATACTGTAGGCCCCTGCCGATGATAGGTGCCATTTCAGGTATATGTAGCAATGCAGGGCCAGCAGCCGTTTCGGCCTCTCCTATTCTGTCAACACTGAAAACTTGATTTCATAATAGGGCGTATTGGGGGGGGGGGGGGGGAATAAATCTTCCAGGAACAAACCAATATGGTACATGTTGAAATGCTCCACAATCAAGATTTTGTTTCTTTGTGTACTTTAATGTCCCACTGACAATGCAGATGAGACTTGCTCAAATTTCAGTTTTTCACAAGTTAAAAGGTAGGCCAAGGCCTACCTTGGATGATCGTATGCAGGATGATCAAATCTGAGATGAACCAAAAGATAAAACTCAAGCTCCTACACATTTACAGGAGCAAGGGTTCTTTACCCTCCGACACCACATAGACATGATGTGAGAGGGACAGGCCTTCGTTATGCTGCAAGTCTACCACATATTTGAAGTATTTCACGAAAAATGGTCTAGTTTTGTCAATTTCTCACCAATCAGGTTGATTCATGGGGATTTGCTTCTAACACCCCTAGCCGTATACCCAAATAATCCCATGTGGTGCATGATTTATAGGTACATGAAATACATGTACAACTTTGGAAGGCTACATCAGTGAATTTATTTAGTTCCTCAGACTTCCGCATAGATGTAGCCACGCAGAAACCAGTGGTCATACCACCTTTCCAAAATAAAATAGGTATAAAATAGGTATATTTCCACACAAAAAATAGGATATAATAGGTATTTTCACAGTTTTGTTGATGCTAAAATAGGTATAAAGTAGGACTTTTGTCAGGCTTTTTCAACATTTAACATAATTGTATGTGTTGTTCGCATTGACCAGTAGGGCTAATGATGATGTCAATAATGACATGTATAGCAGAATAGGAAGATATACAATTTAAAGGCAATGCCAACGTCCAATAGTCAAGGGCCCAACGACAGTTGTATGGCTGTTTACCTCATCCCCTTGATTACAGTGCGTAGAAATGCTTAATGGGCAAATGACGGCTAAGAACTATTTAGTCCAAAATTGTGAAAGTGCAGCACAGTGACAAATCTAAGGGTTCGGGGCCATACCCTCTTGGGAATTTTTTTGAAAATCTAGAAGCCATACACTCCATTCTTATAGGAGTGCAGTCTCCCACCCCTCAGAGAAAATTCAAAAGTTTAGAGTTCTAATGATGTATTCTGATTTCTACATGTAATGTATCAAAGCCAGACATACAAACTCCGAGGATTTTTTGGGGGCAATAAATGCTCCCTCCCTCCCTCTGAAACATGTTCACTATTACTTTTATAGTGCAAAAGTTATTAGAATTAGCACTTTTTTGCACCTTTTTATGACTATTTTGGAGTCTGAACATATACCCTCTACGGAACACAAGCCTGTACCCTCATTTTTAAGCCTGAGAGGCCTAACTTTGACAAATAATAAAATGAAACTTGAACTATTTCAAATGTCAATTATTTCCTTAGAGTGTGTTCATTTATTAGTTAGGGAGTGCTCACTTTTTAACAACAGGGGGGGGGCGGTGAGATTTCGCGGTCAAATTTTTTTACCCCCCCCCCCCCGGCAGGCCGAAAAGCGTGCGTGTTCGCGGCCCTTTGTAGCATAGTAACGGGCGAGCTTTTTCCCTCAAGAGAGGTTGAAATTTTTTGCCCCCCCCCCCCCCAAGAGGAGTCCAAATTTTTTACCCCCCCCCCTGTTGTTAAAAAATGAGCACTCCCTTAGAGGGGGGGTAAAAATTTCCCACCGCTCCTGAGGGGAGGGGGCCTAAAAAATGTTCGGTCCCTTCGGCGCGAAACGTTCCCGCGTTCTCGAGGGGGGGGGCTAAAAGATGTTCGCCTCTCCGCACAAAATCTCACCACCCCCCCCTGTAATTTATAAATGAACACTCCCTTAATATGGGGCCCTTGATGGGGGGGTCCCCATGTCCCGTGTCGATCTTAAGAAATGCTCATGTCGCCATATCGATCTTAAGAAATTCCCCATGTCCCATGTCACTATCTATTTTTTCCTCCTGTCCCATGTCACTATCTATTTTCTCCTCATGTCCCATGTCACTGGGGTCAAAAAGGTCCATGTCGCCGTGTCAAATTTAAGCCTTAAGGGTCTAGGCAGGCATGGGATTGGGTTTTGAAGAAAAATCCAAAAAGCAGCCAAAAGACGTTATTTGGGGGGCATTTTGTATACATTGCACGGCATGAAGGCCTTTAGAGACTGAGACCTCCCCCCTTATTAATGTTAAAATATTTTTTCATTGGATCTGCACAAATCACAGGGGTGACCTTTTGGCCTTCAAAAATCCGGAAATCCGGATAAATCCGGAAGAATCCCATGCCTGTCTAGGGCGGGGTCTAGGGCCATTAATATTCCACCTACGGTCTCCTAATCATTCAATAGACAGCTTTCAGGAAATGTATACTTTGTGGGGGTTAGATCTAGATCTATATAGCATTTTTGATTTGGCCTTTAATCGCTATAGTAATAGAATTCTAGCTATCAAAAAAAGACCTATCAAACTCAAACTCACATTTGCATCTGGCTCCTGGGTTCCGAACATCCACTCAAATAAATCCCAAACCCGGGCCCCAAAAGTAGAGAAGAATGACATCTTGGCAGAACCACTTTTTTGGGATCTATAAATAGAACCAGAGATCTAGGTCATCACGTCTTGGAGGCTGAGGGCACCACGTTGGGCGATTGCAGCTTCTTCGCGTCTTCAATTTTCGTCACTCTGTCGAAAAATACGCTTTCTTACCAGTAGAACTTAGCACAGCTAAATGCAGAAAGTGTACATGCTTGCAGAAACCCAACTTAAGCTGTTATTCAGTGATATATTCATAGAAAACTTACCGAAATTCAGGAGCCGAGGGCGCCGTGTGACTTGCTTGTTTGGACGATCTCCCGGAAAGGGCTGAGGGCGTCTGGGACGTTCTGGTGCCACGTGGTACGCTGGTACCCCGCGCTGCCACACGCCGCAGGCACCCGCTCTAACAGGTGCCCGTCACAAGGTCAGACCCAGGGTCACACGCATGTTGGGGTGAATCTGGTTATCAATATAACGATGTGCGGAGTATATGAATATCTGTACAGAAAAGTATTTCCTATACCCAGGACATCACCCTCTTTTAAATAGAGTGTTACCCTGTAACATTTCGGCTTCTCTTGTACTCTCTTTTCAGAGGTGTGTGTGTGTATGGGGGGGGGTTCTTACCTTTATTTTTACCCCCCCCCCCCCCCTCCATGTGCCTCCAAATCGAAGGGGTACATGTGCTCCCCCCCCCCCCCCCCCACCTCCTTGAATCGCTCGCCATTTATTTTATTTATACTTTCAAACGTGTTCTGCCCCGGCTCCTGCCCCACCCCTGGGTCTGGCCTGCCTGAGCCCCTCCCGCGGCAGGCAGGGAGCAGCAGAACCAGTGTACCACCACGAGGTCGTCGGACACCGGAGGATCCACACCACGAGCAAGACGCCACTGCTGTTTTTGTCGGACCTTTCGGTAAGTATCACCTGTGATTACCAAACTGTTGACCTGTGACGAGCTTATTTGTAGCTTCAAGGGCATGCAGTCTAGGTCTACCTGTTTTCGTATCATGTCATTCTAAGATGAAGCAGGACAAGTTGGTGCCGGGGTTGGTGCCAAGGCCAGAGATGTAGGGAGCCCGGGGAGGGAGCCTACCGATCCACGAGATGGTTGGACCAGCGCCAGCGGTGCCCGACCAGCGCCTTCGGCGCCTGGGTGGCCCGCTGGGTGGTGCACATTTTTAACAACGGCAGGGGGGGGGGGAGTGGTGGTGTATTTGGGCATGAATCTAAATACATGATTTGGGGGAGGGGAGGGGTAAAAAAATTGACTACTCTGCTCTGGGGCGGGGGGGGGGGGGGTAGATCTAGATCGTAGAGGCTCGAACTGTCTTTGGGAGGGAAGAGGTGGGCTTCTTGACCAAGGGGGGGGGGGGGGGGGGGACACTCTCACATTTATGGATGCCATGTGCGTACATCATTGATCATCATCACTCTGAATTTAGACCCCTTCTCCCGGGACAAAATCCACAAAAAAAACACCTCCCTATTGGCGGGATAACCCCCCTATTAAAATGTGAAAAAAATACCCCCCTCCCCTTTTAGTGGGACTCCACCCTAAATTGGCCAAAATGCACCCTTTTTTATGTGAGATAGGCCTAGCCCCCTTTTAACGGGAAACCCCTCCCAAGGTGAAAAAATGTGCGCTCCACGCAAAATCCCACCACCCCCTCCCCTAATTTAAAAAAATGGGCACCCTCTACACTATAGACTACAGTGACATTATACTGTATTCCGCATTAGCGAGATACAGTGGCTCCACCTTATGGACCACTGGTACCAATCATAACTCTTTGCTTTGCAAAGACCAGCTCAGCCAAATCTCGTGTCCGAGATTAGGGTGCAAACAGATTGAGTGTACTGGGAATGGGTTGTAGGTAGACATTTCATAAATCATCTGTCCGGGATAGGGTAATGGTTAGCACTGTGGACTCATGATGCAGAGTACCTGAGTTCAATTCTCTTCCATTCAATGCATGGTAATCAAATTCATAAGTAAAGCGATTTTGGAAACAGAATACATTATTCACAATACTAATGAAAATTTAGAAATATATATTTAAAGTACATACACTTATAATTTTGGCCTGGTAGGGATTTGAACTTGGGCTCCCAGCATTATGAGTCCAATATGCTAACCACTAACCTATCCTTGACAGATGATCTATGAAATGTCTACCTACAACTTATTCCCAGTAAACTCACTCTGTTTGTACCCTAATCATGGACACGAGATTTGGCTGAGCTGGTTGTTGGAAAACAATGGGAATACAATAGGGTACCGTTGCAAATGGTGCTGTACACTGGTCATCTAGCTAAGGCGGAATAGATAGGGTGTTCCACACCTCGCGCAACTCGCGTAAGTTTGATCGCGAGCTGCCGTTTTTTGTCGTTCCAACATCATTAGAGTAAGTTCTAGTGGGTACTTTTTCACAATTCAAACAGCTATGGAATCGCCAAAATGTCTACTTTTACACCCATGAATATGCAGTGTTCAGCATTTCTGGTTGTGATGCTATGACTTGAAATGTAAAGTAAAGTTGTGTCAAATTTGGAGGTGGCTGGTGGCCTGCACTGCAGCCAAGTCCCCATACAACCTACCCTTACTCAACCAGCTGGGCTGCATTAGCTTTGCATCCATTAGTTAATTTCAGTGTTTCAGCACGCTCTATACATGTTTGTGGTCATTTCAACACTTGTGCGGAATTTCTACTCCAAATAGTTCCGAAAATACAGGTGTTCTCGAACAAAACTATCAAATCTCAGCACAACCCCCTCCCCATATATTATAATTTCTGCCCAAAGTTAGTACACTTTATTACCACATATTTTAGGTATCCAAATGTGTGTTTAGGTTAGCTGAAAGTCAAAAATTGAAGACAGCCCAGGGTAAAATATGGATGCACCTCTGTTTTAGTATTGGGAATAATAGTGTCATGACAGATCTGTGGCCTTTATCTGAAAGCTCTGATTGTAAGAAGAAGAACAAAAAAAGAATTATGTCAATCGGACAATTATTAAGCGTAGCAGACCCATTTGAATACGGAAAAGTATTGGGCTAATTAGGCTTATCTAGTGTCTACCATTTAATAACAAATGTATGGGCTTTGACTTTCACTATTCTCTATACAGATCTGATATAACACTGTTATCATTAGATCTGATATTACACTGTTAATTCTATTTTCGATGAAACACCCTAGTATAGAGTAGATCTAGAGTAGATTTAATAGGGTACGGTAAATCTATTCAATACCCGGTGCCATAAATGTGAGAGTGGCCATAAATGTATGTGAAATTATGGATACAAAGTCCAAGTGTATACCACATCACCCTTAATTTAGACCCCTTTTTGATAGATCGTAGAAGCTCGAACTGTCTTTGGGAACGGAGGGAAGAGGTGGGTTTCTCAACCTACTTTTTAATAGCGGGATAGAAGCACTAAAAAACAAAAAACGTTGGCGGGGTAGACCAACCCTTTTTATTTTGCTATCATATTTAATGATCACCCATAACTTAGTTTATTATTGGAGTGGGCTATGTTCGCTGTAACGCTATGAAACTAGGTCAAGCCCACTCTTATATAGTCACCCTGTTTTTTTGTGCAGACATGTTTTGCCTGATCTGTTACAACTTGATGAAATATCCTGTGGACTATTTGAGCTATATCATTCTTTTGCAAAACACCTCAGGTATCTATATCTGTAAAAAGAAATGGGAAAAAAAGAAGTTAAATCACCTAAAATAAGAGATTTCTTTAAAAAACTGGAAAAAAACTCAGATTCTGCCAAAAAAAAAGTGAATGTTGGGAGAATGTAATTTTCTACATGATTTCAGTATTGTACCATTTCAAATATTGCTCTGTTGTATTCCCTACTAAAAATGGTGATAACTCCTGTTGTTAGTTTAATGAAAATACTTAGCATCAAAACAATATATTGATGTGAAGTTGGCGTTTTTTGGCGCTCGCCATGTTGGATTTCGACAATTTTCTGCGTGCCGACGAGTCGATATCTCCGGATCTACTTCGTTTTCAGTGTTGCGACCTGTCCCATTGTCTTTACTTTCGAATTTTAGGCCGAAAACATGTTCTGGGGGGTGGAATGGTGGCTATTGATACCGGTATATATATATAGATTCTGGTAATTAAATAAATGGGCGAGACAATGAAGATTGGACTTGGGCCACATCTTATTAAATGACGGCCTATTTATTCATACATATAACAACAAAAAAAAAAACCAATACGAGTATAAGCACACATTCAGCAGCGCAGACAAAGGCCAACCTCTCCCGGCGGCAAGCAAGCAATAATAAGCGGTATCCAAGGACGCCGTGTGGGTGGCAACCAGTAAGTCCACTGTCCCTCCCCAGGTGGTGTGTAGGTGCCAAGAAAGCAGCATTGTCAGTTCATGTAGGAACCACCAGGGGGAGTGTGAGAGCCTAACTCGGCTAAGCACTACCGTACCAATACAAGAAACACCCGCGTCTGTTTCCAACCATTTGGACCAATTTGAGCAATTTTATCGATTCGAGGAGACGAGACGCAAACGAAATCCAACATGGCGGGCGTCAACTCGCATCGATATTTGACAATTTTCGGCGCGCCGAGGAGTGGATATTCCGCGAACTACTCCGTTTTGAAGGCTCAAACCTGTCCCATTGTCTTTATTTTCGAATTTTAGGCCGAAAACATGTGCTGGGGGGTTGAAATGATGAACATTTAGGTCATTTAGAGCATATTTATCGATTCGAATCGATGCGAGTTGGCGCTCGCCATGTTGGATTTCTACTGATCACGTGACCCCAGCCCTGACTTCTGATTGGTCGAGAGGTGAATCACGCCAGAGCCGCCGTCTTTCTGCCACTAAGATGTATCACGCCAGACGGCGGCCGCCAACTCGCATCGATAAAATTGCTCAAACTTCGTTTGGGGGTTAAATTACACTATTTTTGATTCAAAACATAGCCTAAGCTTTACAAAACATCCTATATTTACCCGTACAATAGCTGAATTAGGCCCTACCACACCAGAAAAGTTGGTAGAGACGAAAAAGGACCGGACGCTGCGATCAGCTGATCGTTGACCCACATTCAACTTGAGACGATATCTTTTTTTTTTTAATTGACTCTGTTTGGGGGTTAAAATACCTTTTTTTAAATGGAAACAAAGCCTAAGCGCTACAAAACATCCCATATTTACACGTACAATAGCTGATTTAGGCCTTAGCCCCCCAGAAAATTTGGTTGAGCCTTTCTAACATGATGGATCGGGGAAAATTGAGACGATAAAAATATGGCCGCTCGGCTTGCGATCAGCTGATCGTTGACCCACATTCAGATTGAGACGATATCTTTTTTTTTTCATTGACTCCGTTTGGGGGTTAAAATACCTTATTTTTAATGGAAACTAAGCCTAAGCACTACAAAACATCCCATATTTACACGTACAATAGCTAAAATAGGCCCTAGCCCCCCAGAAAATTTGGTTGAGCCTCTCTCAGTTGATAGATCGGCCAAAAAATCTAACGTAAAAATGTCCATGATCAACTTGCCAGCGGTTGAGGCCTCGGGATGTTTCAACCCTTATGAAGGGTTTCAACGAAATACGGGGCCTTTCAATGTCAATCTGTCGGGGAAATACAGAACTTAAACAAATCCTGTATACATATTTGTTAGTATTGGCGAGTATTTCGCCTTTGTAAGGTTGAATCGTAAATTTATTTATCGGCAAAACTTCTTCATTTCCTTGCCGCCTGCCGCCACAAAGACGTCGTCTCCTGCGTGATTTGCTTTTGACCAATCAGAAGTAAGGACTGAGGTCACATGACTCTGCCGCTACTAAGATGTATCAATTTGCAGCCGCTACTAAAATGTATCAATTCGCTGCCGCTACTAAAATGTATCAATTTGCTGCCGCTACTAAAATGTATCAATTTGCTGCCGCTACTAAAATGTATCAATTTGACCTAGGCTAGGCTATTGAAAACAAAGAGGGGGGGGGGGGGCACCGGGACTATAATCAATTCTCTCAATGTAGGCCTACTAGCTATAGCTTGGCCTATTTTATTTATAGCCCCCCTACCCTTGCTGAAGCCAAAAAAAACACACAAAAAAAATAATTATTTAGCACCTTTTCTGCCCGAGATCCTCTTTTATAGCACCTTTCCTCCCCAAATTCCTCTTTATTAGGACCTTTCCTGCCCCTAATCCTCTTTTATAAGGCTAGGCCTACTTTTAGCTTGAGGGGATACCGCTTTTGTCATTAGAAAGTCAAATGGATTATCTAATTTGAGTACAGTACGTTTTTTCTCATTTCTGACAGCAGAATCGTAATCGCCAGAAGAAGCTACCCTAATTTCATATATTGGAAGTCATGTATAGGCCTAATCGAATTCCAGGTGGTAGCTGTAGGTGAGCAGGTGGCTGTGGGAAAGTAGGTGGCTGGGGGCGAGCAGGTGGCTGTGGGCGTCAGCGCCCGGCAGCGCGTAACCGCTGTTTTACGTCTCGGCCGAAAAAGCGAGTCGATCAGAGCGTCAGCAGCGACACCATCTTCGTTGCAGCTTCGCTTCGAGTTCGACGTGTCGGGTTGGCCGGGGGGGGGGGGGCGGCGTGAGCTGCAGACGATGTTGCCTCCAAAACCGATTTTGCCCCCAAAACCGATTTTGAGCCCCAAAACGATTTGACCCGAAAACGATTTTGAAGTTCTCCTACCCTTCCGAAAATCGGGCCGATCGGAGCGTAAACAGCGAAGATATTTGCGATTTTCGTTTTGTCGGATTATATTGGTACTCCGTTTATCCCGTTCTCCCTTTCTCCCTTTCTTCGTTTATCCCGTTCTCCGTTTATCCCGTTCTCCGTTTATCCCGTTCTCCCTTTCCCCGTTTATACCTTTCCCCGTTTATCGTTTATCCCGTTATCCGTTTGTCGTTTATCACGTTCTCCGTTTATCGCGTTTGCCGTTTATCGCGTTCGCCGTTGATAGCGTTCTCTGTTTATCCCTTTCTCCATTTATCCCGTTCTCCGTTCATCCCGTTCTCCGTTCATCCCGTTCTCCGTTCATCCCCTTCTCCCTTTATCCCGTTCTCTCTTGATCCATTCATCCGCTTTCCGTTTGTCCCATTCTCCCTTTATCCCGCTCTCCCTTTCTCCGTTTATCCCGTTCTCTTCCTAAAATCTTCCTATATAAATTCAATTCCTATTGGGACTAGGCCTACTTTTAGCTTGAGGGGATAATAAAATCTTCCTACATAAATTCAATTCCTATTGCGACTAGGCCTACTTTTAGCTTGAGGGGATAATAAAATCTTCCTACATAAATTGAATTCCTATTGGGACTAGGCCTACATTTAGCTTGAGGGGATAATAAAATCTTCCTACATAAATTCAATTCCTATTGGGACTAGGCCTACATTTTAGCTTGAGGGGATAATAAAATCTTCCTACATAAATTCAATTCCTATTGGGACTAGGCCTACATTTTAGCTTGAGGGGATAATAAAATCTTCCTACATAAATTCAATTCCTATTGGGACTAGGCCTACATTTTAGCTTGAGGGGATAATAAAATCTTCCTACATAAATTCAATTCCTATTGGGACTAGGCCTACTTTTTTAGGCCTACTTTTAGCTTGAGAGGATAATAAAAGTCCGAAAAAAGTCGAAAAAAGAGGATCCACTCTCGACGAGATTATTTATGTCCCGCGACATTCGACTAAGAACACTACATTTTAGCCCTCAAGCCCTTCCTTGTTTAACTTTTATTTATTTTTTTATCATAAAGGTAGAAGTTGGACTTTATTTATCTATTCGTTAAAATAATTCTAGGGCCATTTTTTACATATATATAAATGCACTTTAAAAAAGGGGCGTTTTCACCCAGGGTAGATACAGGTCACATGTAGAGGGGTCTGGGTGAATAATGACCACCTAGGCCTAGACTATTGAAAAAAAAGGGGAGAGGGTGCTCTAGGCAATTTTATCAATGTAGGCCTACTAATGTAGCCCAGACTATTGAAAAAAAAGGGGGGGTGCTATAGGCAATTTTATCAATGTAGGCCTACTAACTGTAACCTAGACTATTCAATAAAGGGGGGTGTCAAAAAATCAAGATTGTCTGATTTCCTTGTGTAATATCTAGGGTGTAGAAATCAAAATTACAATTTGGAAAATTCCAAGATGGCCGCCAAAAACTCTGATTTCCTTGTGTAATACATGGATTTTAGGGTTATCTAGGGTGTAGAATCCATATTCTGGATCAAAATTACGGTTTGGGAAAATCCAAGATGGCTGCCAAGATGGCCACCAAAAACTCAAGATTCTCTGATTTGCTTGTTATACATGGATTTTAGGGTTACAGAGGGTGTAGAATCCATATTTTGGGTCAAAATTACAATTTGGAAAATTCCAAGATGGCTGCCAAGATGGCCGCCAAAAACTCAAGATTCTCTGATTTGCTTATGTAATACATGGATTTTAGGGTTATGCAGGGTGTAGAATCCATATTTTGGGTCAAAATTACAATTTGGGAAATTCCAAGATGGCTGCCAAGATGGCTGCCAGAAACTCGAGATTGTCTGATTTGCTTGTGTAATACATGGATTTTAGGGTTTCCTAGGGTGTAGGATTTTAGGGTTTCCTAGGTTGTAGAATCCATAATTTGGGTCAAAATTACAATTTGGGAAATTCTAAGATGGCTGATTTCCTTGTATAATACATGGATTTTAGGGTTATCGATGGGTGTAGAATCCATATTTTGGATCGAGATTATAATTTGGGAAATTCGAAGATGGCTGCCAAGATGGCCACCAGAAACTCAAGATTGTCTGATTTCCTTGTGTAATACATGGATTTTAGGGTGATCGAGGGTGTAGAATCCGTATTTTGGGTCAAAATTACAAATTGGAAATTCCAAGATGGCTGCCAAGATGGCCGCCAAAAACTCAAGATTGTCTGATTTCTTTGTGTGATACATGGATTTTAGGGTTATCGAGGGTGTAGAATCCATATTTTGGGTCAAAATTACAATTTGGGAAATTCCAAGATGGCTGCCAAGATGGCCGCCAAAAACTCAAGATTGTCTTATTTCCCTGTGTAATACATGGAATTTAGGGTTTCCTAGGGTGTAGAATCCATATTTTGGGTCAAAATTACAATTTGGGAAATTCCAAGATGGCTGCCGAGATGGCCGCCAAAAATTCAAGATCGTCTGATTTGCTTGTGTAATACATGGATTTTCGGGTTTCCTAGGGTGTAGAATCCATATTTTGGGTCAAAATTACAATTTGGGAAATTCCAAGATGGCTGCAAAAAAGGCCGCCAAAAATTCAAGATTGTCTGATTTCCTTGTGTAATACATGGATATTAGGGTTATCGAAGGTGTAGAATCCATATTTTAGGTCAAAATTACAATTTGGAAAATTCCAAGATGGCTGCCAAGATGGCCAATAAATACTCAAGATTGCCTGATTTCCTCGTGTATTACATGAATTTAGGGTTATTGAGGGTGTAGAATCCATATTTTGGTTCAAAATTACAGTTTGGAAAATTTGAACACAAGATGTAATGGAAATACAATAATCAGATAACATGTTATACAGACATAGCCCACTCCCTTAGTTAACATTGGTGTTACTCCTAAATAGATATAGTTTTAAACCGCTATTTATTTGAAATACAAGATTTACAATGCTTAGGGAGTGGTCGTTATTTATCCATAGGGGTGGGGGTTGTGAACTTGACGGGGGGAGGGGGCAAAAAAGTGTCGCTCCTCTTGTCTAGGGAACGGGGGCAAAAAAACGCCAATGCCAACTCGGGAGACTGGGGTATATCCCACTCACCCTGCAAACACCAGTCCCCCAGTCTCCGAAAATGTGCCGAACACTGGCTGGACTGGTTTTTAACTGCCGGGCCAAATGACTAGCCGGATCTTTGGCTACATCTCAGTTTTTGCGGCTTGTAAATGGACCGTGATTAAGGTTTCTAGAGGCAAAAACATTTTGCCTGTGATTTGTTTGGTCTTGTCCACTTGTCCACTGTGCAGGTTGAGGACATGACCATTATTCTAGTACGCCCTAAGGCCACCTTTTTTTGATAACTTGGATTACGGGCTTTTGCTTCCAAATTTTTGGAAGGGCAGAGGCAAAAAAAAAAAAAAAAAAGCTGCCCTACGGGGGGCACCAGATCACAAAATTTCCCGAAGGGCAGAGGCAAAAAAAAAAAAAAAAAAAGGCATGGAAAATCTCATTTCTAGGCAATCTAATGAAGATATATTGAGAATTGCCCCCAATCTGAAAGGCCTCACTCTACCTTTTGCTGGTCAACATGTACTTCTTTTTTTTTTGGTAAAAATTCTCAAAAAATCTCGTAATCCAAGTAATCAAAATAAAACGGCCTAAGAGAGCTGTACTTGTACTCACAAACATGGACGTAGCAGTATAATAGCCTTTCCACCAGTAGCAGTATATCGGGGCATTTTCATTATATATCTCTTATAGACACAATTTACTATAAATCATTTTTGATACCATTGGAAAGAGCACATCTCAATCTAAAACAGTTTGCATAAACATTTGGAATAACATTACTCTAAATACATATTTCTTTATACATTTTCTTTAAGATAATGCCCTCTGTCGATTTAAAGAAATAAGTTGTGTCCTTTGTCACTAGTCCTCTTGTCATTTGTCAATTTTTTAAATGTCCCTGGTTGATTCTAGTAAGGGAACCCTGATACCGGGGGGGGGGGGGGGGCACCTGTGCTTTACACAGAATAGGTTGGCCACAAATGTCATGCTTGATCCATCGTCATGGTGGGGGGGGGGGGGGGCGGATAAGATAAATCTTTAGTTGGGGGGGGGGGCACTCACACAATAGGCTAGACTTACTTCGTAGTCAAATATTCAATAGGCCTAAGTCTAGCCTATGACGTATCCATCTCCCCTAACATTCAAAAAAATATTTTCTATATTTAAATAAGGATGATAAAATAACACGAGTTTCAACTTTTCGTGGAACAGGGGGGGGGGGGATGGCACAACAGTGAGATCTCCATGAATTGAACAAAAATGTCAATCTTGCTTATTTACAGAAGTTCGAGATCTTTAGATAGGCCTACCAATATTGTTTTGTGTGTGGTGGGTAGAGGGGTGGTTAAATGTGGCCAGAAATGTATAAGAATGTGTCATTTGAAGTCTAGATTTTCACAATTTTATTGGGGAGCTTGACGAGTCCAACGGCAGTTTTAATAAATGGGAAAGCCCCTGTCCCATATACCTAATTCGACGTAATAAGCGCACACCACCTCCCCCCCCCCCGTTTTTTGGCCGATTTTTAGACAACAAACTACCAAAAATATCTCAATTTTTGACCGAAATTAAACTCTTTAACTACTAAAAGGTGTCCATAATCGTTTTTTAAGCGCACTGTGCGCTTATTACGTCGAATACGGTAGAGCCTTAGGCCAAATAAAAAAAAAAGTTTTGTTTCAGGTAACATGGGAGGAAACTCTAGGGTCGGTAGGTCGTTTTTTTTTTTTTTACATAACCCTAAAATTGACCCCAAAAAATGTATGAAAATGGGAAGATTTTTTCAAAACTTTTGAAAACCCAAAATTACCCCCCAAAAGTGAAATATAAAAATTTCTTCAAAATTGCATAAAAAAACGTAGGGTCGGCCCTGTTTACATAGGGTCGGTCGGGTGACCTGAAACAAACCTTCTTTTTTTTTTGGCCCTAGCTTATGTCGGATGTCGATTTTCATATTATCTAAATCTTTAAATAAATTGGACATCTATGGTGTAGTTTAGGCATCAGGAGCCTTCTGTAATCTCGCAATACCAATGGGCATACCTGAAAATCGTAAAAGGCGACAAAACTTGAAGAGGTTGACTGCAGTGATCAGACAGTCACACTAAGGCCAAAAAAAGGTTTGTTTCAGTATTAACATGGCAAGGAAAAAAATTCAATCTTTTTAAAACTTTTCTTTTATAAACATGAAAATACTACCCAGCCTCTCCGAAGACCCTAGAATTGATCAAATATGGGTAAAAATATGAAAGTTTCTTCACAATTGCATAAAAAAATGTAGGGTCGGCTCAGTTTTAATAGGGTCGGTCGGGTGACCTGAAACAAACCTCTTTTTTTTTTTTCCTAATCAAGCTCTATTGGCAGCCACTGCCTGGGCCTTCTTGCTGGTGGTCTTCCGTGTGATCTCTCCTCAGTGATCATGAACCACGTCTTGAGATATCAAATGCTGTGGTCGGTCTGGCCCTTTCTATTATGATACCAGCAGCTTCTCGGCAGGCGATACGTGAACATTTGGTGCCTTGGGGGTGCCGTGAAAAGAAAGTTGCAATAACAACATGGCGCAGGGCTGGAACGTAACCACCGACCAGGACCCAACAAAATCGCCTCGGGTGAAATGCATTAGGGGAGCAACATCGTTATTAATATCGTCCTAATAACTAGGTAATTAGGACCTCATATATTTGAACACTCATCTCATCGATCCGATCATCCATGGATGCAATCAGTGCTGTATTGGACTACCGTAATTAAAACCTCGCGTATAAGCCGTGGCTAGTATGTGAATCAGATCGTTGGTGCGGCTTATAGGATCGGCCCAAAGTCGGGGTGCGGCTTATACGCGAGGTTTTACGGTAGGAGTATTCAAGTATCTGTTCTACTGTGAGGCAGACTACCACTATTTGTGAATGACTCCTTGCTAACTTGAGGCAGTCCTGTAGGGTGCTATTTACAGCTGGACGTTAATCAAATCAATCAATCTCCCCCGGTTGCCTCACACGTAGCCCCTGGTCGCGCAGGTCGTGTTTCTCCAATCGAGGTTTGGTAAAACTCTCGTATAAGCCGCACCCTGACTTTGGGACGGTCCTATAAGCCGCACTGCTAATTTAGTAAAACTCTTGTATAAGCCGCACCCTGACTTTAGGCCAGTCCTATAAGCCTCACTGTCTATATCTGACTGGTATACTAGCCGCAAATTCTACACATGGTTTTACGGTTTAAAAATTGCTTTAAAAAAACAACATGCACTATGGAAGATGATGAGAACACAAGCCTGGTCTGTGAAGAACTAACTTTGAACCTTTGTTCCGGATAATGTTCGGCTGGTTCAATGGTATGTTAACTCTGCAACTAACCTCTCTGTTGAAAAAATCTTAGTCCATTAATATCCCATCTAAGGGTGGTTTAATATTGTAAATTGGGATCTGTGCAGTCCTATCACTTCCACCAACAGGTAGGCGCTGTTGGCCATATTCATCACATATTTACAAAGGTCAAGGTCACAGGTCAAAGATCAAGGCCATGAGGTTAACCTATGACAAAGGTTATAACCAAGATTGTATCCTTCAAGATCTATTATTTATAATTACATCAAACAACCCTAGTGATAGTGTCTTAGCCGTATATCCATATAAGGCCGTAGATCCGTGAATCTCTTTGGGACAATATTCTGTGACCTGACCACACATCACATGACGAGTCTGGCCAAGCAACTTGAGGCAATAACAGGCAATGGTGGTGCCCTCTAGTGTGCGGTGGTCAACATATACATTGTATCAACATGGTCGGGGTTAGGGCCCCAACTGGGGGCTGCTCGGTTACTTGTAGATTTTTAGAAATGCTCAAGTCCCTTTGTAGATTCCAAGAAATGGTTTATCCCTTGCCGATTTTAAGAAGTATAAAGGGACCATAAGGTATACAGTGATCTATGTGCCCCTACATGGGTAAAAATCGATTGAGGACACAGTGGTTTTAAAAATCGACACTGGGGTTTTAAAAATCGACGTACACAACACTTCCTCAGCTTCCTAGTAAATCTTCATATGCACAATAAGTGGCATAGTGACATGCTGTCACCTAAAAAGTGATGCAGTGCCGTGGCCCAGTGACGCGCTACAAAATCTGACTACCCATGTAGAGGTATGTATAACAGTGTTTCTGCTATAGGTTAAGATGTATTGTAGTTGAGGAAATGATTAGCTATTATAGACCTCAAGTTCAACTATTTCCAATAATATATACACAAATGTATAGTGTCTAAACTACATATAAGTAAGTTTATACTCAAAATCCTGTTGTTGGTAGAGTTAGTTCTCAGTGATGACGGCATGGGAGTAACTAGTGTAGCCTGCTTCCCCCAGGCCGCAGCTCACTGCTGTGGGTGTAGAAGTTTAGTGTCCAGAAATCACTGGAAATTCAGCCCAAATGCGAGGTTGGTTTGATTCGCACTCCCCTGGGCTTAATATGAGGTTCTTTGGGCTGAAATTACACAGGGGCCTTCTTATATATGCCCCCTACCTTCCCATGTTTTTAGAATTTGCAATTTATTTCCGATCTCTACATATTTTAGTACTTCGTAGAGGGTAGTCTGTAGAGGGATGAACTATTTACAGCAGTAATGCCACCCCTCAATTGGTCTAGACATGCCTACAATTACCAGGTTGTACATTTCAAACCATCCAATTAAGCCTCTAAAGTGCATAAACAGCCACACATGGCCTATTCTGATTGGGTATAGAAATGTACATGATAGGTAGGGATATGCACAACCAGTAGAAAAATGACTGTTCTCTCCGTAACTCTCAGACAGCCCCCCGTGCCCTACTGAGAGTTACAACCCGTAACTAGGGAGTAACTGGTCCCAGTGTCAGTAGGTCATAGCCATCCAGTCTGGAAGGTGCCCCACTCCCACCCCGGACTGGGGTTTTGAAAATTAAGGTGGTCCTCCACACACTGTAGTCTGGCAGTGATGGTATTTACTTGAGGTAGATACAAATGGGCATTTTTGGCCAAGGTTTGATGTTAATCTTCATTATATTTATAGTTTCAAATCAAAGAGCCAAATTTCGGGAAACCGCAAATTTAAATACACGTTGAATTGTATTTTTTTTTGCCAAATTCACAAAAACGTATATACCCGCAAATGTGATTCGGTATGGTAGGCTGGAGAAGGTATTCTATAGCCAGATGGAAAGTAGTTATATACTCGCCAGTGCTGGTCTGCTGGCCCGATTGGTATGAAACTATGACTGGTTCACCGGTGTCAGGATAATGTAACTGGCCAGGTGATGTGTCTACAGTGTGTGTGGCACCCTGTGTGAGGCAGCACAATAAAGGGGGGCTCAATGCCACGAGTGGTGTTACACCACTATGAGCAGTGTCCCACTGCTACAAGCACTCATGAATACAGCAAAGCCTGTCATTTGTCTGGTCTTGTCCACTGTGGTAGCCTGGGTATGTAGATTTATAGATTCAATTGTTCCAAGATGCGGTCACTGCTGTATCGAGCAAGCGGCGTATCGATATCTGTCCTACTATGAAGCAGACTACCACTATTTGTGGATGACTTCCTCGCTAACTTTGTGAGGTACTCAATATGTGTTGGGACAACTCAATCGATTAAACAAAATAATGGAAGGAATTTGATGAAAGTATTATGAAAGGTTAAAGTGATGAATATTACGTACATGTATAACATACAGCCGTGTCTCACCAAATCAATACAAGTAGATAGTCTATGACCGAGTGCAATCTATGAGTGGCATGAAAAAAACTGGCTTATTTAGAGCAGATGTACCTAGACATTTCCTTTGAATATGCTACCATATGTAATGCATGAATGAAAGTGAATGGCTGTATTTCTCCTTCCTTTTGATAATGAGTTTTAAGGATATTGGATACAAACTAAGTGCCCCCCTGTGGATGCTTTGAGAACCTTCAGAAACTCTTTAGGGGCACCCGAGCTCCACCTGGTGGATGTGCATACAAACACCAATTTGGAAAATATTTTAGTAGTTTTCTCCAAGAGAGCCTTGAACTTAGGATCCCAGGATTTACAGGCAAACTTGCTACTGACTGAGCTAACCAGACAAGTGTCTGTGCTAATGTTATGGTCAGTGGCACTTAGCATGTCTAGTTTGAAAAACTATTTCAGTTTTCCCCAAGAGAGGCTTGAACTCACAACCTATGAATCAACAGGCAGCCATGCTACTGACTGAGCTAACCGGGCAAGTGTCTGTGAGCACTGTTCAGATATATATGTAAGATCTGATGACTACAAGTGGAATACCAGCTAATGGTGTAGCTTGTCAGGTGGTTCTTGTCCATTTGCTAAACATTGGCTCCATGTTTGGTGCTGTTCTTTTGATATATTACACCTATCATATATAGCCATGTTCTGACAGACTTTGGTGAAGAATCTATGGGTTGATTCCTTTTAATGAAGGGATTATCTTGCAATTGTCAAGCAAGTCCCCAATATCTAACTCAATAGTTTCAACCCTATTGAGATATAATATGCTAATTACATATAGGATCCTGAGAAATATCCTAGGTCACCTATCTAAAGTAGTTGACTGTTATGATAAACATCTTCATGCCTTGTTTTAGGTTGAAATGATGTCTAGGATCTCTGTAAAAAGTCCCACCAGGTGGGGTGCTTTTACTCTGGTATGGCAATATAAATCTTTCATATTTTTTTTCTGCACTATTTATATATGTAGGAAGATATGGAGCAATTCTCAAGGGGTTTCTATGGTTTTCTGAGATTGTATCCAGTATCCTTAAGTGGACACTACTTATTAAGTGATGTCTATGACCACTAATAGGATAATTTCTATTTCATTTGTGTTAGAATAGAGACATCGTTATAAAAAAAAAGTGAAAAATAAGATTAGTGCCATAAAGTCTTAAAACATCCATTAACTTAATCCTGGACATATTTTATTTCTGTTGTAGATATATCAACATGGCGAAGCAGTCCATACCTGGCAAGGAGGCTTTGGTTCCTGGCCTGGCAACTAATGAAACAATGAAGACCCCTGGGTATGTAGATTCATAGATTCAATCGTTCATAGATGCGGTCCCTACTGTATTAGGCAAGCGGCATATAAATACCTGTCCTACTGTTAGGCAGACTACCACTATTTGTGGATGACATCCTCGCTAACTTTAGACAGTCCTGTGAGGTGCTTAATGTGTGTTGGGACGTTAAACTCAAACAATCAAAAAGATATATTGGAAGGAATTTTATGAAAATATTATAAATGATTTATGATGTGTACATGTATAACATATACCCATGTCTCACCAAATCAATATAAGTTGATAATCTATGAATTTGATTAAATGGCTGTCTGTATTTCTCCTTCCTTTCGACAATGCAGCCCCTGGTCTTTAAGTGAATACTACTTATAAAGTGACATCTATGACCGCCAAGAGAATAATTTCTATTTTATTTGTGTTAGAATAGAGACATCATGAAAAAATAAGATTAGTATCATAAAGTCTTAATATGTCCATTAACTTAATCCTGGCCATTGCCATGTACATCTGCTCTAAGGCCACTTAAAATTGACTATCAGCTTTGCGGACAGCGCCCGCATCCTCTAAAAAGGGCCGCAAGGGTGCTTTCTTTCATCTTTTGAGGGGGGAAAAAGGCCTAAAATGGCCGTACCTAAAAAGAATCGTAAGACAAGTTGCAAAATGATCAATATCTCAGCTGATAACAAGGGAAGAAACCTAATTTAAAAGGGGTTTTAGACCTAATTTCCAATTGCAAACCATCAATTTCCTAGAAAAAAAGAAAAATGCCCTCCAGAAAAAAGTGTAACAAAAAAAACAAAAAACTCCCGCACCCTTTTTTACTAAAAAAATGTCCACAAAGCTGATGATTGATTTTAAGTGGCCTATATGAGCTGTTTTCTTTCATGCCGGTCATAGATAACTATACTACATGTATAATACAACTTATACTGTGACATTTTGTTTCTGTTGTAGATATATCGCCATGGCGAAGCAGTTCTATGAACCTGGCAAGGAGGCTTTGATTACTGGCCTGGCAACAAATGAATCCATGAAGATTATAGTAGAACCTGATAATCCACGACACTATATGGTATTCTCAAACCTAAAGTCAAATAAAGAGCGTTACATCTACGCCCGCAGCCGGGTTCCTAATTTGGACGAGATATTTCCGGAAGTCATCTCTGGTGCTAGAAAATGTTCAATGACAGCAGAGATTCTGAAAATTGATGGAAACAGTGCCTTTAAACTGCGTCAGTATGAGAAAGCACATGAGCTGTTTACCCTCAGTGCAGCGTATGCCGTACCAGACCTGCCAAATGGTGGTGGCAAGAACACTCTTGCTTTAGCTATTGCCAACAGGTCCACTGCACTTTACTACTCAAGAAAATATAGAGAAGCCCTTATTGACATAGAAAATGCACTTCACTTTGGGTACCCTGAAGATCTGAGGTACAAGTTATATGATCGTAAAGGCAAATGTTACCAAGCCTTAAAGTCGTACAAGGAAGCAGAAGAGGCATTTAAGCTTGCAGCAAATCTGTTAGATAAAACAACCCTCAGTGCACTCAACATGGAAGGCATCCAGAAACAGATGCAGGAAAACATTGACTTCTGTATCAGAAACCAAGCTGCTGATGTTAAAGTCATTCTGAAAGACATGAACGGGGAATTACCAAAGCTGGCAGATGGCCCAAATCCAACACACCCCAGTCTATCGGCAGCCTGTAGAGTGGAGTACAAGCCCGGTAAGGGGAGATGTGTTGTAGCTGCCAGGGACATTAAACCTGGGGAAGTCCTGCTAGTGGAGAAACCTTTTGCCTCAGTTTTCAAGCCAAATGAGGAGTACAAGGATTGCTGCCACCACTGCTTCTACCCCTGTGACACCCTGCTGCCATGTCTGAAGTGTACCAGAGGAAGATACTGCAGCATTGACTGCAGAGATGCCGCATGGGAGAGCTACCACAAGTATGAGTGTGGTATCCCGCTTCAAGACCTGGTCTGGGAAGGATCTTGGGAGCATTTATGCGTGAGGATAGTTTTGGTGGCGGGTCTGGATAGACTTTTGGACTTTCAGCAACAAAGAAATTCTGCAACTTCTGAAGAGGAAAACCCCAAGAAGTTTGAAGGCTGTAATGAAGAAGGGAAGTATCTGTCGTGTGACTACACCCCTGTGTATCACCTTCAGCCTAAGGATGTATCCTTTGTAGAATATTTTCCTGAGGCTTTCACGTCCCTCTTTTTAACGAAGTTGTTGGAGAAAATGGGATTCTTTGACAGCACTGCCAATGAAGAAAAGGAGACTGCAATGATCTGTGTTGGGGAATGTCTGATCACTCATCTCGTTTCTCGGTTTCATGATCTGCACCATAATATTCTTGACATAGGAGAGTTGGCAACAGTAGGTGCAACAGCTCTCCCAACATACAGTCTCTTCAACCACTCCTGCGATTGGGAGACCACTAATGCTACTCATGGAAACAATGTAGTCATCTATGCTTTGCAAACTTTCAAAGAGGGTCAGGAAGTAACTCTCAACTATGGGAAAGTCTTTAGTGATGACCCCAAAGGTAGTAGACGGAAGTTCCTGAAAGAGGATTACTCCTTTGACTGTTGTTGTAAATGTTGTAAAGACAACTGGCCTCTACATCACAATGTCAGCGACAAACCAACCTTCAAATGCAGCGAGTGCGAGACACCTCTACCCAGAGCAAAGAGGAACCAAGTCCAGTGTCGACACTGCAAGCTGACTCAAAACGTGAAGAGCAAAATGGAGAGTCTCAAATCTGCCACAAACCTACTGGTAACTGCATGCGAGTCTGGTGACAATTCTCTCCGACTACAGTACATAGAGACCATGGACAAACTGGTTGTTCAACCTTTTAGAGACTATGTGACATGCAAGCATTTATTAGTGTGGATTATGAGCTTGACGGCTGGAAGTTTTGTCTCGAGGCACTAAACAGTACCTTAAGGCTTAAGTGCCTTCAGATCATGAGACATTCAGGATTTATGTGAGATGTTTTTGAGCTGGGAGTTTAAAGACTGGACATAAAGTATGGTGTAGTAAATGCAAGTTGTGGCCACTTAAATAAGTCTATGTGAATATATACAAAACGTGTGTGTACATTGTATCAAGTTTCTGTCTGAAGTTTAAGTATGCTATAGTGAATTCAAATTCCGGTTACACATGTCTAATGTCAGTTACAATGTGAGCAACTTTGGATGTTTGGGAATTTTGATGTGATGTACTTCGAATTGACGCCCAGATAAAGGTACATCAAGAGAAAGGAGTAAAAATGAATGTCCCCATACTTAAATTCTGTGTTTTAGAGCTTTTTTGACCCAGGTTTAGCAATATGCGGTAACCAACATTTAAAAAAAGAAAAAAAGTCAGATGCGGTCTACACCAAAAGTAAGGGGAGAACCAATTATAAGGAATACATTACATGATAATACACCCTAATTGACATAATTTCATATGTTGGACAGGACTTCTATATCACCAGGGTACAAAACAACAATATCATGATAAGAAGACAAATATATACAACTTGTTCTTGTGGCATCCTTATTAAATGTGTTTAGATATTCATAGATATAGATGTATACATTGGTAGTATAATTCAGTCTAGCTGTATCTTGTGTCTCATTAAGTCTTTATCATAGACATGTACGACACATTGTGTATTAACACAGGGTGGCAAGGTTAATACAACACATCTAGTTTATGCAACATAACTGTAACACTAGTGCTTGGCTTGTGCTAAGTTCCAAGACATTTTGATAATGAAAATGATAGTATTGTCTTCAAATAGAAAAAGGAAAAGAGTGGGTCCTGATTTTATGTTATTCAAAAGAAATTGTATCAAGCCTTTCAGAGTAAATTGAGTAAAGAACTTTCCGCAGAGCCAGGTAAAACCTTTGAATAAATATTGTTCTCTCAAGTGAAATTAGTGTTATCTTTATCTGTTGGGGAGTGGAGACATACAAACATGTGTTTTTTTCTGGGGGCACTCATACCCCAAAACCTCTGATAAGAAATGCCTCATGAAGAGAATTAAAGAGTTAACACTTCAATTACTTTTAAAAGCCCCTGCCTTGAAACAAACTGACGTATTTGATGCCATTTACGATTGCCAAATTATTATAAACACATTAAGCTTTTAATTACGAGGGTTTACGGTAGATTTTTCCCAGATATTCATTCCATGTGCACATTCTGTTAGGTCAATTTTGAAAAGTTTATTGTCCACTATATTTATTTAAGTCTTGTGTAGAAGCCAGGTTTTTACATGAAAAAATCCAACACCTCCGGCGACTGGATTTTGGGAGAAAATAAAGAATCTATGCCATAATTTACAGGAAGGACTGTGCTGTATTTTCACGGCAAACTGCTGTATTCTCATGGCGGAATTCTGTCAGATTTTCTGTTGTTGCTAGATCCAATGTGCGAGAGTATTTGTATTATATATGCTTCTTTTCTTCAAAATACGATGGATTTCTGAGAATCATTCTCGTCGGAAGAAGGAATATCACAAATAAAGAACTTATAATATTGTTAGAATTAAATTGGGAAGAAAAATCGAGTTAGCTTTGAGAAAAATCCATATTTTTATGTAGCCTCTTTTGCTTTATCTATTCCCGGAAAGCACTCAAGCCTATTTGAATGGGGTTGTTCGCTGGTGCCAACTAATGCCGTTTTATATATAGGGGAATCAGTCAGCTTTAATTCAATATCAAACGTGCCTATATAGAGTGTGGCTTACCATATTTAGCTTAATAAGCGCACAGTGCACCTAAAATATATTTTTTAAACTAATAAAACAAGAAAAAACTTTATTTTTATTAAGCGCACACCCCACATCCATTTGTTGTAGTGCAGTATCTCTCCCTGTGCTAGTTAGGACCTTTATGATGAGGGCATGAAGGAGTAGAATAACTACATCGGGATCCTTCCATGATACCAATGGAAATACCGGAATCGTTAAAGGCATCAAACTTTGAAGGGTTACTTAGTGGACTACTGTGATTGCAGGCAAATAAAAGAACACTTGCTATTCTTCAAAAGGAGTAGGGGATGTGCCCCGATAGCGGTTTTCTCCCCCACCTCCTTGATCTCCGCATCTGAGATATCAACGGCCTTGGTTTGTCTGGCCCTGCTTACTACGGTACTAGCTGTCACATAGGACCAGGCAAAAATAAATACTTGCTATCCTTGAAAAGAGTAGGGGACGTGCCCCGATAGCGGTTTTCTCCTTCACCTCATAGATCAAGTCATTCATTCGGATTTGATCATCCATAGATGTGGTCACTGTCGTACTGGGCAAGCAGCAAGGCAAGAATACCACTATTTGTAAATGGCTACCTCACTAACTTAAGTCTGGGGTGTCATTGCACACTTGAACGTTAAGCCAAACATATCAATCAGTATTCAACTTGATGAGCGCACAATGTGTTTCACAAACTATTCTAGACACACTGTTATTAGTTAAGGTGTTGTTTGGGCTCGAAATCAGACATAATTTAGGCATTTCATTGTCTAAAATCTGTCCTATAAGCGGTGTGTGAGCTATTTAGGGGATGTGTGCTTCTTAAGTGGAATATGGTATATGGGGGTTTCATGATATTTCTACAGTACTTGATCAGCTCATGGCATGTGGAAACAGCCCTCAAAACGCCAGTCGTTTCTGTCATTAAATAAACATTGCAGTGACAATTGTCAGGCTGAAAATATTACTCTGGAGTCATATTTTAATTTCTGTTTTAGATATATATGACATAGTGAAGCAGTGATATGGGCCCAAAAGCGAGGCTTTGATTCCCAGCCTGGCATCTAATGTAACCATTAAGACTATTTTTATTTCTGTTGTAGATATATCGAAATGGCGAAGCAATACTATGGGCCTGACAACAATGAGGCTATGATTACTGGCCTGGCAACTAATACAACAATTAATAAACTAGCAGGACGTGATGGACAACTACATTATATGGTATTCCGACAGCTGAAATCAAATGAAGAGCGTTATGTCTATGCACTCAACCAAGTGCCTAATTTGGACAATATATTTCCAGACATCATCTCTGGTGCTAGAAAATGTTCAATGACAGCAGAGATTCTGAAAATTGATGGAAACAGTGCCTTTAAACTGCGTCAGTTTGAGAAGGCACAAGAGCTGTTTACGCTCAGTGCAGTGTATGCCGTACCAAACCAGCCAAATGGTGGTGGCAAGAACACTCTTGCTTTAGCTATTGCCAACAGGTCCACTGCTCTTTACTATTCAAAAAAATATAGAGAAGCCCTTATTGACATAGAAAATGCACTTCTCTTTGGGTACCCTGAAGATCTGAGATACAAGTTATATGATCGTAAAGGCAAATGTTACCAAGCCTTAAAATCGTACAAGGAAGCAGAAGAGGCATGTAAGCTTGCAGCAGCTCTGTTAGATAAATCAACCCTTAATGAACTGAACAGGATAGCCATCCAGAAACAGATTCAGGAAAACATTGACTTCTGTATCAAAAACCAAGCTGCTGATGTTAAAATCAATCTAAAAGACATAAGGGGGGAATTACCAAAGCTGGCAGATGGCCCAAATCCAACACACCCGAGTCTATCCTCAGCCTGTAGAGTGGAATACAAGCCTGGTAGGGGGAGATGTGTTATAGCTGCCAGGGACATTAAACCTGGGGAAGTCCTCCTGGTGGAGAAACCATTTGCATCAGTCTTTAAGCCAAATGAGAAGTACAAAGATTGCTGCCACCACTGCTTCTACCCTTGTGACACCCTGCTACCATGTCTGAAGTGTACCAGAGGAAGGTACTGCAGCACTGACTGCAGAGATGTTGCATGGGAATCATACCACAAGTATGAGTGTGGTATCCCTCTTCATGACTTGGTCTGGGAAGGGACATGGGAGCATCTATCCATGAGGATAGTTTTGGTGGCCGGACTGGATAGACTATTGGAATTTCAGCAACAAAGAAATTCTGCAGAAGCTGAACAAGAAACCCTATTGAAGTATGAAGGCTGTAATGAGGAAGGGAAATATCTGTCGTGTGACTACACCCCTGTGTATCACCTTCAGCCTAAGGATGTTTCCACAGCAAAGTACTTTTCTGTGGCTTTCCTCTCTGTCTTTCTGACAAAGCTATTGGACAAAATGGGATTCTTTGACAGCACTGCCAATGATGAGAAGGAGTATGCAATGACCTGTGTAGCGGATTGTCTGATTGCTTACCTTGTTGGTCAGTCTCATTATATTCACCATAGCCAGTCTGACAGAAGAGAGGCCGCAACAGTAGGTGCATCAGTCCTGCCAACATACAGCCTTTTCAACCACGCCTGCGATTTGAAGACTACTAAAACTACTCATGGAAACAAAGTAGTCATTCATGCTGTGCACAGTTTCAAAGAAGGCCAAGAAATAACTCTCAACTATGGGAAATTCTTTGGTGATGTGCCTAAAGGTAACAGACAGGAGTTCCTAAAAGAAGTTTACTCCTTTGACTGTGGGTGTAAATGTTGTAAAGGGAACTGGCCTCTATGCAACGATGTCAGCGACAAACCAACCTTCAAATGCAGCCAGTGTGAGGAACCTCTTCCCAGAGCAAAGAGGGACCAAGTCCAGTGTCGACGCTGCAAGCTGACTCAAAGTGTGAAGAGCAAAATGGAGAGTCTCAAATCGGCCACAGAACTACTGGAATCAGCACAGCAGTTTGAACATGTTGGTCTCCTGCTGCAGTACATAAAGGCCATGGACAAACTCGTTGTCCAGCCTTTTAGAGACTACGTTGACTGCAAGTATACCTTAGTTAGACTCATGAGCTGCAAGTATAGCAGTTTTGTCTCGAGGCATTGAACAGTATCTACCTATATGAAAGGGTCAAGGGTCAAGTGCCTTCACCTTATGTGTAGTAACAAGAGAGAGCAGTCAAGATTATATCCAATATTCTTGGACTTGGAGCGTAAAGACTGAACCAAAAGCTGAAGTATGCTGTAGTGAATTCAAGTTGTGGTTGAACATGTTTAAAGTTGATGTGAACAACCTTGATTGATGAGTTTTGAACATGTGACATACTTGGGATCAGCTGTTCAGATACAGATATATAAGGAAATGTGTAAAGATAAGGAAATAACATGATAATGAACCTAATTGACATTATGGTAAATATGGGACAGGTCTTCCTATCATCAGGGTGCAAGTCAAGACAACAGTATCATGACAATAAGACAAATATGTACATTTGATCTTTTGATCATTTGTGGCATTCTTACTCAATGTGTGTGCATATATTTGATTTCATATATATATACATTGGTAGTATGATTTACTCAAGTTGTATCTTGTATATTGAGTCTTTATTATAGATACGTAATACACCTTGTGTACTAAGTCTATTGCATATGTACACAGGATGGCAAGGTTAGTAATACAACATACTTTAGCTGTAATCTTAGCTCTTGTAGGTACCAAGACATTTTAATGAGAATTGCAGTCCTGCTTTTATGTTATTTGAAAAAAGGTGCTATGCTTTCAGAGTAAATAGGCCAAAGCTTTGAATAAACATTATTCTTTTAATTGAGAGCTAGATGCTCCCTACCGTAAATTCTCATGTACAGCCGCAGCTAGTCAGTAAGTCAAATCACCAGTGATGCTTATAGGATCGGCCCAAAGACTGCAGTATTTAATGTAACCGTAATCAGATCCCCTTTCAGGCTTATATGAATACCCAAAGTTAGGTGGCAACTTTCATGTGAGAATTTACGGCAGTTGAACCACTGTGCTCTGCTTTGGGTGCTTGTGGAAAATATATTCATTCACCCCCTTTGGAAAATCCTGAGCTCAGAATTTTTCCTGTTCAGTGTTTGCATGTATGTTGTTTTATGACAAAGAAATTTATGTCAATATAGGTTTTGACATGCATTCACATAAATATATGTATATACGAATTTCATCTCTGTTCAAGTCCATGATTAAAAACTGCATGGCATTTCAAAATGTTTTGGCAAGCATGCATGGGTAGACACTAACACTAGGCCGGGAGCCATTGACCGTAGTTTTAGGTTAAGTCTCGTAGGTTTCTGATAATGTACATAGCTTTATGTCGTAACATCCATCCATGGTAATGGTTCATCTACATTATATGCTGTGTGATGTACAAGCATGTTATATTTCTTTGGAAAGAAAAAATCATCATCACGCCAAATACACTACCCAATACAGAATTAAGGCCTGCATATATGTGTCTTTAATTTCTTGAAAAATAACAATCAACTTGTTCCAAATGTCGATCATTTTTCAACCAAACCTCTACATGTTATCTTATTAGATCTGATTGATGTCTTCATGTGTTAAATAAAGTTTGTAAATTAACTTGACTTGGTTGTGTTTTGTGTGTAAAATTTCAACACTAGGATAATTTGTGAAGAAAATGAAGCTGTTTTCCAGGGCCAACAGGTCTAACGGGCATACCAAATTCGTAAAAAGACAACAAAACTTGGGGGGTACTGTGATTGTCACTAATCAAGCTGTATTGGCAGCCACTGCCCATATGCATGGGCCTAAGCCATCTTGCTGGTGGCCTTCTTTATGATCGCTTCTCAGTGAACTACGTCTGAGATATCAAAGGCCGGGGTTTGTCTGGCCCTGCCTACTATGGAGCCCAGGTAGGTAGGACTAGGCAAATAAAAGAAGACTTGCTATTCTTCAAAAAGGGTAGGGGACGTGCACCTGTAGCGGTTTTCTCCCCCGACTCATTGATGTGGTCATGCATTTCATAGATTTGATCATCCATAGATGCGGTCACTGTTGTTTTGGGTGTATATATGTGTTAGATAGACTACACCTGGACACGGTTCTTCCATATACCCACTGCCGCACCAGGTCGAGACGAGGTGTTATACACCGAGTCGCTGACCAGTGGGCAGTGGGTATGTGGAAGGACCCTAGCCAGGTGTCGTCTATCTGACTTAACCCTCGGGTATACCAAATAAACGAGGTGCGAATCCTTTGTCTTAGCCGCCCACCGTGGGTTAAATATAAATATCTGTCCTACTGCAAGGCAGACTACCACTATTTGTGACTCACTCTTTGCCAACTTGAGATCTGTCCCGTGAGGTACTTGAAGTACATCTGGACGTTAAAGTGGCATGGTCCGATTTTTTCCATATTTTGATTTCGATTTAAATATGTTCAAAATGGCAATGCAATATCATATTTGGAGGTCGCGATACAATAAAATATCATTCATGGGCAATAAGAGGCAATTAAAATGGTCCCATGAACACATGTATAGTCTTTTACAGTGTATTTTCAATGGGTGGAATTATAGCGTGCACTCCAAAAGTCTTAAATTGAGCAAAAAACAGAATACTAGCTGAAATCTAAGCTGAATTCTGGGGAATAAAGTTTAATAAAGTAGATAGTACATAAAGTATGACCATATTGAACATTCTGACTCAATTTTAGCTAAATCCATTTTTGAGCCCTAATCATCGGATTATGCCACTTTAAACAAATCAATCAATCATATATGTGACATGTTCTGGGAAAAGGGACCTTAGGGAGTGCTCATTTTACAACAGGGGGGGGGACGGTGACATTTCGCGCAGAGCGTGCAAATTTTTTTCACCCCCCCCCCTACAGGGGTCGAAATTTTTTACCCCCCCCCCCCCCCCCATCGGCAAGCCGAAAATCGTGCATGTTCGCGCCCCTTTGTAGCATAGTAACGCGCGGGTTTTTTACCTCAAAACAGGTTGAATTTTTTTGACCCCCCCCCACCAAGAGGGGTCTAAATTTCCCCCCCCCCCCCCCGGTCAAGTGGTCCAAATTTTTTACTCCCCCCCCCCCCAAATCCACCACTCCTCCCCCTGTTGATGAAAAATGAGCACTCCCTTAGTGCACCCTACACTAAGGTCCTTTTTCGCAGATCATGTCACATATATTAAGTCCAGGCCCATAGATATCTGGAAGTACCACCCGAGTGGCCCACTGCTGAAAAAGCTTTTGTCTACCTCTGTGCATGTATGAATCGTAAACTTGCTGAAGTCTCTTGATTATGAAGCAATATGATTAAATCCTTTTCTCCACATGCACAGGTTTTTTCAATTTGTTAACAAAAGCAGCAGCATTCTGATGTGCTGCTTATTTCCGGTTTTCTCTCAGTGAATCAAATATTACGGTAAAACATATCTGATAAGCCGACTTCCCTTATAAGCGGATCCCCCCAGTTTGAGAGAATTTATGAATCGAATTTGGACCCATTTAAACATTGCTTAACTATGATTTACTTATAGAATTCTCCCTTATAAGCCAACCCCCCCCCCCCCCCCCCCCCACTTTGAGAAAATGCTATGAGCCGAATTGGGCCTAAGATCCCCAAAAAATATCGGCATATCAGTGAGGTTTTACGGTATGTGTTAGGCCTACTATATTCAGCATGATAAGCGCACATCCCCAGAATATCATACCCCTCTTTTTGTACAGATTTTAGGAATGTAATAACCCAAAATAAAAATACCCCACTTAAACTTTAATAACTAAAATCTGTACTGTGACATTTTCTGTCTGTTGTAGATATATCAAACATGCCGAGGGAGTGTTGTGGATCAATTAATGATGCTGTGCTTACCAGCCGGGCATATAGTGAAACGGGAAAGAGTCTACTGTCTAATGATGAACCAGCACAGTACATAGTATTCTCCAAGCTGACAACAAACAAGGACCGTTACCTCTATGCCCTGGGGAGGGTTTCTAATTTGGATGATATATTCCCGGAGATAATCTCTGGTACCAAGAAATGCTCATTAACTGCAGAGATTTTCAAAACTGATGGTAACAAAGCCTTTGGACTGCATCAGTTTGAGAAGGCACAGGAGCTGTTTACCCTCAGTGCAGCATATGCTATACCAAACCAGCCAAATGGTGGTGGAAAAAACACACTCGCCCTCGCTATTGCTAATAGGTCCAGTGCTCTTTACTACTCAGAAAAATATAGAGACACCCTTATTGACATAGAAAATGCACTCCACTTTGGTTATCCTGAAGAACTCAGGTACAAGTTGTATGATCGCAAGGGCAAATGTTACAAAGCCTTAGAGTCATACAATGAAGCAAAAGTGGCATTTGAAATGGCAGCAGCTCTGTTAAATAAAACAACCCTTGATGAATTAAACAAGGACGCCATCCAGAAACAGATCCAGGAAAACATTGACTTCTGTATCAGAAATCGAGCTGCGAATGTTGAGATCACTCTCAAAGACATGAAAAAAGAATTACCCAAGCTTTCAGATGAACCAAATGCGACACACCCTAGTCTCTCCTCAGCCTGCCGTGTGGAGTATAGGCCAGGTAAGGGGAGATGTGTGGTAGCAGCAAGAGACATTAAACCTGGGGAAGTCCTGCTAGTGGAGAAACCTTTTGCCTCCGTGTTCTTGCCAAACAAGGAGTATAAGGATTGCTGTCACCACTGCTTCTACCCCTGTGACACCCTGCTGCCATGTCTGAAGTGTACCAGAGGAAGGTACTGCAGCACTGACTGCAGAGATGCCTCATGGGAGAGCTATCACAAGTACGAGTGTGGTGTCCCTATTAATGACTTGCTCTGTGAAGGTCAATGTGATCATTTAGCATTGAGAATAGTTTTGGTGGCTGGAGTCGGTAGACTTATGGAATTTCAGCAAAAAAGAAATTCTGCAACTGCTGAGGAGAAAATCCCAAAGATGTTTGAAGGCTGTAATGAAGAAGGGAAGTATCTGTCCTCTGACTACACCCCTGTGTATCACCTTCAGCCACATAAAGGTGGACCCATGGACGTTTTCTATTCTGCAGAGTACACCATGGAAACTTACTTCTGTGCTGCTTTCACCTCCGTCTTTCTTACGAAGCTGCTAGAAAGACTAGGGTTCTTTGATGCCACCGACGAGAAGGAGGCTGCAATGACCTGTGTTGGAGAATGTCTGATTGCTCACCTTGTGACCAAGTTTCTGCATCTCGAACATAACATTCCTATGGGCAACGGTACTGACACTCCACAGTATGCAACAGTTGGAGCATCAGTGTTTCCAACATACAGTCTGTTCAACCACTCTTGTGACAGAGAGACAGCTAGGATCGTTCATGGGAACAATGTGATCCTCAAAGCTGTACAAAGCCTCAAAGAAGGCCAGGAAATAACCGTCAACTACAGCAAATACTTTGCTTTTGTTCCTAAAGATCTGAGGAAAAGTTTCCTAGAAGAGGAGTTCTACTTTAACTGTTGGTGTAAATGTTGTGAAGGCAACTGGCCCCTGTATGCAGATCTCAGTGACACGCCAACCTTCAAATGCAGCCAGTGTGAAGCCCCACTCCCTTCACCCAAGAGGGACATCTTCAAGTGTCCAAAGTGCAAACTGATACAAAATGTAAAAGAAAAGAAGGAGAGCCTCAAGTCAGCTTCAAGGTTGTACAAATTTGCCAGCCAGTCTGATGATATCCCTCTCAGACTGCAGTACATAGAAGCCATTGACAAACTGCTGATTCAGCCCTCTAGGGACTATGTTGCCTGTCAGGTCTTAGTCGGACCAATGATCAGTTGGAAAGATGGCACTTTTGTCTCTAAGTATTGAACTGTATCTAGTGAACCTGCGGGACCTCAACCCTTTAATGAAGGCCTAAGCAACATTCATGCATTATGATGCCAAATTCGCTTAATGCATTAAATCAGTGTGCACCCTGTAAAGTGTTAAATGCATTCAGATTACGAATGAACATGGGAAAGCATTCAAGATTCATATCAGATAATTCTTGGGCTGGAAGTGTAAGAAATGTACTTTTTGCTGACTGAAGTCTGCTTTAGTGAATTCAAGTTGTGTTTCTTATAATGTTGTTAGTTTGAATGTAAGCAGCTTTGAATGATTCAGAGTTTTTAAATTGTGACATACTTTGGTCGGCCTTTTCAGATATATAAGTGCACGAAGAAATAAGTAGATTGTATGATAAGTCAACATACTTGACATTACAGTTAAGGTAGGACAGGTCTTGTAGCAACAGAGTATAGACAAGAAAATCATGACAGTAAAAAAATGCATGCATTTCAATTTTGAGGCATAGTTTATATCAAATGTGCATGTACATACATAAATGTGTTTTCAGGTATTGTGTCAAGCATAAGATTCAATTTCCAGGGCTCCCTCTGAATAAATATTGTTCTTTTAAGTGAAATCAGCATTACTATTGTCTGGAGTGGTGACATCAAAACAGGGAGGAGCGGTCATAACAATACACCAAAGATTAGTCATAGATTTATATGAGGGTTTTTCCAATGGGACACTTGACAACCTCCCTCCTAAAGGTTAAACCTCACTGCTTTAAACGTTGGCAGGTTGGCTTATCAATCTGTTATCCAAATTTACGGTCAATTAAGCAGTTTTCTACTATGATTGCTGGATTTAAAAAGCTCAGTTATAGGTCCCCACCTTGAGAGAAAACAGGCCAAACATTTAAAAAAGAAAAAGGGTTGGCTTAGAAGAGGTATTACAGGAAGATTTTCCCAGTTATACTCTGCTATTCATTCAGCATTCTGTAAAGTTGAATTTGAAATGTTTATTGCCATTTGTCATTAAAGTGCAATGCTTAGCCAACACTGCATTGGTAAACTTAAAGTGTCTAATGTATCTTGTAACAACAAACAGTAAATGGGTTGATATGTGTTTGCCAGCTGGTTATGGGCTTCCAGTTATCAGTCGGTTTAAACTAACTCATCACTATGTGTTACATAACGTTAGGAGAACTTTAATGACTGGGGCATGAATAGACTAACATCATCGGGAGTCTTCCATGATACCGGAATTGTAAAAGGCAACAAAACTTTGGACGTCAGGGGTGTAGCAAGCAGTTTCAAAGTAGGGGGGACTGAGGGGTATTTTGACCCTTTTTGACCCCCTTTTACTTGACCTTTTTAGGGGTTGGTCAAAAGTGGGGGGACATGTCCCCCCCGGTTGCCACGCCCCTGGATGTTCATACAATATGATAATTACATACCGTAAAACCTCCCTTATAAGTCGACCTCACGTATTGGTCGAATTGGAATTTAGAGGAAAAAATTTGACCTATAGCAACATACATTGTACTTTTGGTAAAACCTCACTTATAGGTCGAATTGGATTTTGAGATTTTTTGTCAGCTTGACCCCCACTTCAGAGCCCCCTAAAGCACCTTTTCCCTAACCAAATTGAGTATAATTTATGATATTCTGCCCTTATTATGACGAGCCCCTAGTTGTAGAGAAACAAGCAGGTCTTATAGAGGAAAGGAATCGTTAAAAAAAAAAGTATTTCACAGTATTTAGAATTAATATTTTTTAGGCCCCTAAAAAGTTTATATTCTGTGAACACATAGAAGGAAGTCAGTGATAACATTTGCCCTATCCTACACACATCTGTCGGGTTAGGTAGGCACTTTATTCATAATAATGATAAGTGAAACATCAAAACCCGTAACATAATAAATACACAAAGAAAAAAATATATAGCAGTGGTGTTCCTCCCTTGGGGGTTTGAATAACAATGGAGGGAGAGGACGCCAACGGCCAGGAGGTGGTGGCGCCCCTATGGTGATAGTAAGAACTAGTCATATTTAGTTTCCCATAATATACCGTCATATAACCCGGTGGTGATATGCCACACATATTCTGTGAACACATAGAAGGAAGTCAGTGATAACATTTGCCCTATCCTACACACATCTGTCGGGTTAGGTAGGCCAAAAGCCAAACAACAACATTTGCCCAACATTCATAGTACATACATACGCAGATTTTTTGCCACAAACTGATCCTTGGTCTTGCGTGAGTCATAAGTATCTGATAAATATAACAAAACTGCCCAGCTGCGCCAATCCCCATAAGACTTGACGTCATGAAGGGGAAGAAAAGTAGATAAGTAAGACGCTGAACCTCGCCTCACACTGTGGGATGAATACTGTCCCACCAAACCTATGTCTTTACAAGCTTGCTTCAGTCTGGTGTTATAAGTGTTGTAGGTTAAGGGGAAGAGAGTCTGGCAACCAGACCTGGATGACCGATCCAAATAGTTCTTTAGTACCTTTACCGGGCACAAGATGCTGTCCACAGACTGGACTACTGGTATTTTATTTACACGTTCCTTATACTGGATAGTCTTGGAACTGTTCATGATCACATCCATCCCCACATCCGTGAAGATGATATCACTCACATGCAATTGGTGAGGTGAAGACACAATGTGTCCCACCCGTAAGAGACAGCGAAAAGACAAGATTAACGCCGCCCAAAAACATAAGTCTTTGAATATTTTCATGTCTAATGTCTTGAATATAATTACCAGATCCTCAGGCCTTAGTGGTAATGCAGGATGAGTAGCTGCCCCTAGCAACCTTTTGGCTCCCAAGATAGTGGACTGAATTAGAAACTGAGTGGGATCTGGACTGGTATAGCCAAGGTACTTATGTAGAGCCCGCAGGCCTGACACATACTGGGTTATTATCTCATAGCAAACTGTATCAGTTAAGTGTGTAATATATAAACACACCATTTCGGCGGTAGCTGGTAGAGGCTGTAGATCATACTCCAAGCAGAACCGGTAGTAACGTCGCCACTGAGATTTTCTGGTGTTCATAGTGTTGTCAGACCAGCAAAGAGCCCGGATTTTATCCCACTGCTTCCTCAGAGAGTCGAGCTCTACAACACAAATTAAAATCAATTATCATGTCTGCACAAACTACAACAGAGTCCTCATTTTTCAAACGAGATCTGCCAGCAGGTTGTCCTCAGACCTTATCCAGGTAGGTCTTAAGTATATATTGTGAAGGGCACAAGTCCAGAACAACTCCCGCAACCAACCCATTGTTGTGGGATTCTTGCCCCTACCCGTGCGGATTTCATGATACACTTGAGTGTTGTCCGTCACTATGTCCACAATAGAATCACGCCACCAATGACAACAACGTTGTAGGGCCGTGTTCACAGGCCATAGTTCTCCCACATTAATATTGTCATAGTAGATAATCTCCAGAGGTGCTTTTGCTTGGTGAGGACACACGGGATCCACGTCCCCCCAAAATCCCCAGAAGAAGTCATCCTCTGAATGTGCACCGAAACCGGTAGATGACGCGTCGGTGGTGACGGTAATAGTTCTACAGTTTTTAGACAACATTTTTGCCTTTCCATTGAACGTTGATATAAATGTAGCCCACCAGTTCAGGTCTAACATTGCTAGGTCACTTAGACATATACGTCTACAATCTGGTCCTGTATCGCGCAGCAGGTTATAGATACGCCGAGTGTAGGTGCGACCGCCCCTTACCACCGTGGCACAATGTGCCAGAAGACCAGCGGTTTGTTCCAAAGTTTTCCGGGGGCACCAACGTTTGTCTTTGAGTTCTTCAATGCAATTTTTTACACGAGATAGTTTGTCATTCCCAATAGAGATGGTCATGTCGACAGTGTTGAGAATGATACCCAAGTACTTGGTAACTTGACTGGGAGGGGATACCTTTTTGGTAGCTACTTTGAAGCCTACAGTTTGAAGCACCCCATGTAGTGTACTTTGTGCTTTTCCACATGATTCCAAACTATCACCAATGACGATAAAGTCGTCGAGATAATTTATGCACCTAGACACACCTTCATAATTCACACATTTCACAATGAAGTCCGACACCTGAGTGAAGATCCACGGTGCCGAGCGTAGGCCGAAGCAAATGCACAAATCCTGAAACCATACCTCCCCGTTTCCCAGGTCCCACTTGAACCCCTCAAACTCTCTATGACTGGGTATCACATTGATAGAACGGTAAGCTGACGATATGTCTGAGACAGCACAGAACTCATCACCAACCAGTAGATTTACTACATCGTCAACCGAGTTATAAGAGAACTTGGAGCATGAATGATCCATGTAGAGATTTATATTAATCTCGTCTGGAGATGAACAGTCAGTTATGGGCCTCAATGAGCCATCTGGTTTTACCACGCCACCTAGTGAGTGTACACATTTTGGTTTGTTCGTAACTTGACGAACTTTACCCTCCAACAGCTCTTTACTGATTTTTTCACTCATTTCAACACGATGATTTCCCTTTGTAACAGAAGCGTAATTTTCGCAGAAATAGCTAGACTGACAATTTTTGTCTACAATGCGGGCACCTCTACACACACATGTTAATACAAAGCAATCTTGTTTAGATATCGTGTTAAACTTGTACATGTAACTAGCTACTTGACACGGGCGTAACTGTGTGGTCACACCTTGGAGAATATACACACAACGACAAATGCCAGCAATACAGTGGTGAAATACCGGTATAAATGACCCCGGGACAACCTCAATACAGAATACAGGAACGCCACAGTCGTATTTAACCGCTATGTCATTACAAATACTCATATTTTTGGTGATTCCCACAAATTCTGGTAAATTATCCCATTCTTTGTTGTCCCTGAGGATAACCTCGATCTCACTGTAGCCATCTTGCTTTTTATAGACACGTATTGCGGATTGTCGTAAACAGTCACCACTAATTTCAGGTAGCCCCACATTTTCTTCTACCCAACTCAGATCTTTTTTAGAAGAGAATTTATCTCCCTGCCCCGTTACCGTATCATTTGTACAATAATCCATTTTATGGGCCGGGGCGACGAGAGCCGAATTTACGACATTAGTGACCGGGTCACTGCTGCGGCCTTGACCTTGAGCGGCAGTGACAACAAGTTTGTCACACGTTTGGGACACAAAAAATATAGCAGTGGTGTTCCTCCCTTGGGGGTTTGAATAACAATGGAGGGAGAGGACGCCAACAGCCAGGAGGTGGTGGCGCCCCTATGGTGATAGTAAGAACTAGTCATATTTAGTTTCCCATAATATACCGTCATATAACCCGGTGGTGATATGCCACACATATTAACGTGTCAATGTTGTGTTTCATCTCCTGTGACGTGACCTCATATTGCCTCACTGGCAACATGACTAACGTTTTGAGAGGCACTATTCTGATTTGGTATTTTGCTTAAATCATGTCTAATAAACAACTTTTTCAAACTAATTTTTCTTCAACTACATTCTATGTACTTTGCTTTCTCTATATCAGTTACTGAAATCCTAAAAATATATCTAAAAATTATACCTAGGACCATTTTCTACATTTTAGCAACTGTTTCATCCCTTGGTCCTTTTTGATATTTCTGTCACAATGTTCTAAATCAAGTAGGGCGAAATCAGTGCATACCATTGAAATAAAAACTAGGCATCCTTAAAATATGGGTGTTGGCCAAGGCTTATCAAAAGATGTGCTGATCCTTTGCTCCTCCTAAGTACTAATAAAATGGTCCCATTTACGAGCTTAATATTCCCTATGGGGATTTAACATGGCGTCCTGTATTTGTTTACACGGTGCTGTACAGCGAATAAAACAGCACACATTAATTATTTCTTTCCAGAAATAGTTTCCCTGTGTAGTTAAATGATTCGGGCAAAGCACTGCCTTCATCCCTATTTCCTCAGTTGTTTTCTTCATGTATTTCAGCGGCGATTTGTTCATAACACCAATCGGTGTCCATTTGCTTCGGCACCCAAGCTGGCCCCTGCCTCTATTAGTAGCGCGTCTTCTACCCGTCAATCTCTAATTCCTTGCCGCCTGCCGCCCAAATGGTGACGGCTGCTGCGTGATCACTCTCCCGCCACGTATTCCACGTGTGTAGGGGTGTCCCCCCGCCCCCCCCCCCCCCCCCCCAAAGTATATGGCTCGACCAAGAAGCGTGGGAAAGTTGTCCGGGTTTCCTGCCGACATTGCGCCGCCCGTGGTGTTTCTTTTTGGCGGGCCTTTGCCTAACCCTTTTAGGGTGGTGTGATACGAGAGGGAGAGGTCGCCCGGGTATTTCCTCACTGCACAGCGTCTCTCTGAGATGGGGCTCTAAGACGGTGCGTCTCCGGTGTATCCCAGCTCTGGCATGCCATTCAGCCTGTGCTTGAATCTGCCTGTGCACTAGGTCTCATGTCCCATGTCCAAAATATCTCCACTGGTAAACTCAAACCTCAGTTCTCATGGCCTAAACAGTGATCGCTACCTAATGATACAGGACCCTAGCCTAGAACTCCAACGGCAAGCATGGACCAAGCTGCTACTGAACTGACTGCTATCACAATCTCCTGCCTTATATGGGAGGTGTTGCGGCCAGCATGGGTCTATAGAGCTGCTACTGAACTGACTCCTCTCACAACCTCCTACTTTATATGGGAGGGGTTGGGGCCAGCATGCGCCCTACATCTGTGGCAGCATATGGCAAGCCTAGGGGGACAAAATCAATGTTGTAGAATTTAATCTTAGGCCTACTGCTGGTACTATAATTATGTACAGCCATATAGGCCTACTGCTGGTACTATAATGTAAACCCATATAGGCCTACTTATGTATGCATCCCCTTAGGCCTACTGCTGGTACTCTAATTATGTACATCCATATATCCCTCCTGCTAGTACTATATTGTAAACCCATATAGGCCTACTTATGTATGCATCCCCTTAGGCCTACTGCTGGTACTATAATTATGTATCTCAATATAGGCCTACTGCTGGTACTATAATGTAAACCCATGTAGGCATACTTATGTATGCACCCACGTAGGCCTACTGCTGGGAGGCCTACTCTAATTATGTACATCCATATAGGCCTACTGTTGGTACTATCATGTAAACCCATATAGCCATACTTATGTGTGCACCCACATAGGCCTACTGCTGGTACTATAATTATGTATCTCAATATAGGCCTACTGCTGGTACTATAATGTAAACCCATATAGGCCTAATTATGTGTGCATCCACATAGGCCTACTTGTGTAAAACAATTGTATAGATTTTAGGGTTATCTAGGCTCTAGAATCCATATGTTGGATCAAAATTGCAATTTGTTGAATTCCAAGATGGCCGCCAAAAACTCAAGATTGTCTAATTTCCTTGTGTAATACATGGATTTCAGGGTTATCTAGGGTGTGGAATCCATATTTTGAGTCAAAATTGCAATTTGTAGAATTCAAAGATGGCTGCCAAGATGGCCGCCAAAAACTCAAGATTGTCTGATTTCCTTGTGTAATACATGGATTTTAGGGTTATCTAGGGTGTAGAATCCATATTTTGGATCAAAATTGCAATTTGGTGAATTCCAAGATGGCTGCCAAAATGGCCGCCAAAAACTCAAGATTGCCTGATTTCCTTGTGTAATACATGGATTTTAGGGTTATCTAGGGTGTAGAATCCATATTTTGGGTCAAAATTGCAATTTGTAGAATTCTAAGATGGCCGCCAAAAACTCAAGATTGTCTGATTTATTTGTGTAATACATGGATTTTAGGGTTATCTAGGGTGTAGAATCCATATTTTGGATCAAAATTGCAATTTGTAGAATTCCAAGATGGCTGCCAACATGGCCACCAAAAACTCAAGATTGTCTGATTTCCTTGTGTAATACATGGATTTTAGGGTTATCTAGGGTGTAGAATCCATATTTTGGGTCAAAATTGCAATTTGTAGAATTCCAAGATGGCTGCCAAGATGGCTGCCAAAAACTCAAGATTGTCTGATTTCCTTGTGTAATACATGGATTTTAGGGCTATCTAGGGTGTAGAATCCATATTTTGGATCAAAATTGTAATTTGGTGAATTCCAAGATGGCTGCCAAGTTGGCCGCCAAAAACTCAAGATTGTCTGATTCCCTTGTGTAATACATGAATTTTAGGGCTATCTAGGGTGTAGAATCCATATTTTGGATCAAAATTGCAATTTAGTGAATTCCAAGATGGCTGCCAAGATGGCCACCAACAACTCAAGATTGTCTGATTCCCTTGTGTAATACATGGATTTTAGGGTTATCTAGGGTGTAGAATCCATATTTTGGGTCAAAATTGCAATTTGTAGAATTCCAAGATGGCTGCCAAGATGGCTGCCAAAAACTCAAGATTGTCTGATTTCCTTGTGTAATACATGGATTTTAGGGCTATCTAGGGTGCCCATATTTTGGATCAAAATTGTAATTTGGTGAATTCCAAGATGGCTGCCAAGTTGGCCGCCAAAAACTCAAGATTGTCTGATTCCCTTGTGTAATACATGAATTTTAGGGCTATCTAGGGTGTAGAATCCATATTTTGGATCAAAATTGCAATTTAGTGAATTCCAAGATGGCTGCCAAAATGGCCGCCAAAAACTCAAGATTGTCTGATTTCCTTGTGTAATGCATGGGTTTTAGGGTTATATAGGGTGTAGAATCCATCTTTTGGGTCAAAATTACAATTTGGACAAAATTCAAGATTGTCTGATTTCCTTGTGTAATACATGGATTTTAGGGTTATCTAGGGTGTAGAATCCATATTTTGGATCAAAAATTTAAGTTAAAATTGAGAAAAGTAGACATAGAATTACTGTTACATTGCTGACTTTAAGACATTGACACGTTCCTTTGTGGTTTTTAGACACATCTCTTCTGCCTCTATACTTTACATCAAATTGCCTGCTTGTTTTTTCAAAACCTCACTCATAGATCGAATTGGACTTTTGAGGGAAAAAATCGGCTTATAGCAAAAGACAATTCCAAGTAAAGATCGACTTATAAGCGAGGTTTTACGGTGATTCGTCCAGATCCAATGAATCTGTTCACTTATAACATGGGGGGGGGACTTTTTTGCAGATCAGAACACCAAAATACAAGAAATTGCACCATTTGGCTTCTAGAGTTTCAAATTCCTCTTGGGGTCATGCATCCCCCCCCCTCCCCACACATACACCTTAGTACAGTTGTGACATGTTTTGCAAATGGACACTTCAACCTCAGAGAAGCACGTCTTAAGATATCAAAGGCCATGGTTTGTCTTCCCCTGCTTACTTTGGTACTAGCCCATGTATGTGGGACACCAGGCAAATAAAAGGACATTTCCTATCCTGTGAAAAGAGTAGGAGACATGCCTTGGTAGCATTTCTGCCCTCACCGAATAGATTCGATCACTCATGTCATAGATGCAGTCATCGATTCAATCAATGCTTTGTTGGACAAGCAGCATTTATAGACCTGTGCGACTGCGAGATAGATTACAACTATTTGTGGAATCGTTTTTTGCTAACTTTAGGTAGTCCCGTAAGGTACTTTTGTGTGCTGGGATGTTAAACCAATCCATCAACTTAAACTGTTTCAGTGGTAGATTTATTCAACCTCCTGTCAGAAAATCATACTTTAAGATTATTTTTCCTGAAGAGAGTTTGTAACAGTAAGAAGATATAGCAAAAAGAACTTTGACATGCATGTATATGACATTGACTAACAGGTTAGTCATTCTATTGACACCAGGGGGAGCGAACTGCCTGCTGAAACTACATTGAACTGCTGTGATTTTTATTTTTAGACTAGAAGTTTAGACTTCATAACCATTTATTTGTGTGGGATTAGGTAATGCACATATGTAATAGCAATATACTAAAGTCTAGTTGTTTCTTATGGATTATACAAGGGTTTTACCCTGGAGGCACTCAGACTCTTTCCCCCTCCCACCCCACCTGTGGGTTAGTAACTGGTATACAGTAAAACCTCTGATAAGCCAACCTGCCTTATAAGCCCACTTTGAGATAATAACTGGATAAGAAAACCCTCTGTTATAGGCTATCACCATGAGAGAAAGTTGTAAACCAGAATAGGACTAACATTTTTTTAAAAGATTGGCTTAGCAGAGGGATTACAGCAAGATTTTCCTAGAGTTATACTCTCCTATTCATTCAGCTTTCTGTACAGATGAATTTGAAATCTTTGTTGCCAACTGGCAGCTGGTTTTGAGTTATTGGGTTATCAATTGGTTTAAACCAAATTTCATGTGCTACATTATGTTCTCCCTGTGATGGGGGCATGAATAGAATAACATAATCAGGAATCTTCCATAATACCAAAATAGTAAAAGGCAACAAAACTTAAGGGGTCTTATAGTTGGCCACTGTGTAGCCATATGCGAACCCCGGCCTTCCTACTGTTAGTCTGCCATAAGTTTTTTTTCCCTAGCAATGCTCCACTGGACATATATACAATACAATAGTTACATAATTTGTCCAGATATAATGAGGGGAAAATTGTGCCATTTGGCTTCCTAGATTTTCAAATTCTTGGGGTATGCTCCTCTCACAAACCCTAGTACAGTTGTGATATATGAATTGCAAATAGACACTTAAACTGTCCCCCTCTCAACCTGCGGCAGTAGTCTCTGTGCGCTTCAAGTCTCTGACACTCGCCAATACCCTACGGTGGACAATGGCCGCTACTCTGTTCTAGTCAGGATCAAACATTTGCTGGAGAGTAAAGGCTGCGTTGGTGAGCTGAAGCGCACAGAGATTCAAGAACACAGTGGAGACCTCTATCTGCAATATCTCACCATAGATTGTCCCCCTGATATGACTATTTTTCTCTACATGCATAAATTGTCCAACCTTGTTTACAAATCCCATAGCATGCTGATGTGCATCTTATTCTGGGTTTACTCTCAGTAAATTAGATATTTGTAGACATTAAATAACGCAAAACATATCAGTTTTTACCCCAATGAAACTAAAATATGTTCATAGAAAATTGTTAAGCACACTGCGAGTATAACCTCAAATATGGTATGTAGTATTACAAGTTTCTGATCAATTACCATACAGCTTATACTGTGACACTTTATTTCTTGTAGATATATCACCATGGCGAAGCAGTCCTATGGACCTGACAACGAGGCTTTGATTCCTAGCCTGGCGTCAAATGAAACAATCAAAAGTTTGATGGGCTTTGACGGACCACTTCAGTATATGCTGTTTTCAACATTGAAGTCAAATCGAGACCGTTATCTCTACGCCCTTAGCAGGGTTCATAATCTGGATGAGATATTCCCAGAAGTTATTCATGGTGCTCAAAAGTGTTCAATGACATCTGAAATACTTAAAGTCGATGGCAACAGTGCTTTTGGACTGCATCAGTTCCAGAAGGCTCATGAGCTCTATACCCTTAGTGCAGCATATGCTGTACATGGTCAAAAAACTCTAGCCCTCTCCATTGGGAACCGATCTGGAGCTTTATTCTTCCTGGGGAAGTACAAGGAGGCATTGGTCGACATTGAGAATGTGCTGCAATTCGGCTACCCTAAAGAACTCCAGTATAAACTGTATGATCGTAAAGGGAAAAGTTATAAGGAGTTGAAGTCCTACAAAGCAGCTGAGTCTGCTTTTAGACTCGCTGTAGAACTGTTAGAGAAAGCAGCCCTTGGTGAAGAGAAAAAGAAAACTACTCTACAACAGATTCAGGATAACATCGACATTTGCATCAAAAACCGAGCTGCTAATGTTGAGGTTGATCTCAGCCACATGAAAAAGGAGTTACCAAAGCTGGCAGATGGCCCAAATGTGACACACCCAAGTCTATCTTCAGCCTGTAGAGTGGAGTACAAACCAGAGAAAGGGAGGTATATAGTAGCAGCAAGAGACATCAAACCCGGGGAAGTCCTTCTAGTGGAGAAACCATTTGCCTCAGTCTTTAAGCCAAATGAGGAATACAAAGATTGCTGCCACCACTGCTTCTACCCCTGTGACACGCTGCTGCCATGTCTGAAGTGTACCAGAGGAAGGTACTGCAGCACTGACTGCAGAGCTCTCGCATGGGAATCATACCACAAGTATGAGTGTGGTGTCCCTCTTCATGACTTGATCTGGGAAGGGACATGGGAGTACCTGTCCATAAGGATAGTTTTGGTGGCTGGACTTAACAGACTTCTGCGATCTCAGCAAAACAGAAATTCTGCAGCTGAAGAAGAGGATATATGTACAGAGTTTGAAGGCTGTAATGAAGAAAGGAAGTATCTGTCCTGTGACTACACCCCTGTGTACTACCTCCAGCCACATAATGTAGCCTTGGAGCAGAATTATGCTGCAGCCTTCACGGCCGTCTTTTTAATAAAGCTATTGGACAAAATGGGGTTCTTTGACAACATTGCCAATAAAGAGAAGGAGACTGCTATGATCTGTGTTGGGGAATGTCTAATCGCGCACACCGTTTCCAAGTTTTTGCATATATACCATAATGTTCCTGTGGTTCACAGCACCGACATAGCACAGGTGGCATCAGTAGGCGGGTCGGCCCTTGCAACATTGAGTCTCTTCAACCACTCCTGCGACATAGAGACATCTAAAACTACCCATGGAAACAATATAGTCATGCATGCTGTGCAGAGTTTCAAACAAGGCCAGGAAGTTACTTATAACTATGGCCAATGCTTTCCGGATATACCAAAAAGTGACAGGAAGGCATACTTACAACAAGAACTCTCCTTTACATGTAAATGTAAATGTTGTCAAGGCAACTGGCCTCTAATGGAGGATATCAGTGAAACACCAACCTTCAAATGTACACAGTGCGAGGAACCTCTCCCCGGAGCAAAGAGAGACTTCGTCCAGTGTCCACGCTGCAAGCTTGTCCAAAGTCTTAAGGACAAAAAGGAGAGTCTCAGCTCTGCCTCAAGACTCTATGAAGTAGCTCGCAAGTCGGACAATATCCCTCTCAGACTGCAGTACATAGAGGCCATCGACAAACTGCTGGTTCAGCCCTTTAGGGACTATGTAAAGTGTAAGGCTACAGTAGGACCAATGATCAGCTGGAAGAATGGCACTTTTGTTTCTAGGCATTGAGCTGTACTGTACTGAATCACCTTAACCTTTAAAGGAATGTATGATGCATTCGGTTGGATAGTGCTTTGATGCGTTATGCCATTATTGTTTAATATGATGTATGAAATGAGCCCTTGTAGTAACTTGCGGGTGTTGCATTCAGTGATCATGCCAGCCCTACTGGGCTGATACACTACCAAAGGGTTGCCATGATGCGTGAATGCTCCGCCAGGACTGTGAAATGTACCCAGATGTGCAGAATTCCGCATCTTAGAATTCCAGAGGGTCATTCTTTTGATTCATCTAAATCCGTTGAGAAAATGAAAAGTCATTTGTAAGTGGGGAGGGGTGGGGTATGGACTCCTTGACATTTTTTGGACTCTGAATTTTCAGAAATTCTTAACTTTCTGTATCAAAGTGTATAATTTGAATGTATCTGTGAATACAAGACAGGTTTTAGGTGATTAAGCAACCTCAGTTACCAGTCTTATTGAACAAAACGCATTAATTGTAATGCTGCCTGGAGATGCATAGTGCTCTTCAGATAAAACGTGTTCTGGCATTTCCCAGCCCTGTCCCATTTCTAGGGTTGCAACCATGCAGCATGTCAACAGCATAATCCCCTGAAATTGTAAAAATAACATGAGTATGATAAATATGGCATTCAAGATTTAAATCAGGTAAGCTGGGACTGAAGGTGTAAATAATGGACATGTGTTTTCTCGTTTTCCTGACGGAAACTGATGTAGACTAGTGACTTCAAGTTGTGTTTACAAAGTGTGTATTATTAATGTGAGCAGCTTTGAATTGAACATGTCAAGTATGTGAGTAGGTTGTACTGTTAGGTACATAGATAAATGAGTAAATATAAGAAGATGTTGCCTATTCAACATGATGGTAAATGCTAGACGCAACAAGGGACAAACTTGCCAAGTCACTAAGCGCCACCCATTTTCCCTGTAATCTTAAAGACCCATTTTCCCTGTAATCTTAATGATTCCCAGCTCTTCTCTAGATGGTGCCACTGTAAGGCTGCACGTATGAATTTGCTTTCCCTTAGTTCTAACCACCCCATCCTTTAGTGGTAAATAGATTCGGTTATAGTTCTGTTACAGTTTTAAAAAAGAAAAAGAAAAAAAGAGATAAAGAAAAAGGGGGTGCGGGGGCACAGCCCCCGATATATATAGCAATGTTACCGACTTACAGTGGTGCCATCTAGAGGATAGGCCTGGAAACTGATTAAGATTACCGGAAAAGTGGGTCTTTTAAGATTACAGGTAAAATGGGTGGCGTCTAGTGACTTGGCAAGTTTGTCCCCACGTGCATGCTAGACAGCTCTCCTAGCAGCAGGTGGAACTAAAAGCAATATCATGACAAGAAGACAAATGAGACATAGTTAATGTGTGCACTTATAGACACCAGTAGTACTAATAGTTGTCACTTGTGTCATTTACCAAAGACGTGTAAAACATGGTGACAAGGTTTATATGCATAGTTGTAAAATTAGTTTTTATGCCAAGAGTTCAACTCATATTTTGAATAAACATCGTTGTTGAAACCAGTGTTAGCATTTTATGTTGTGGAGTTGGTAAGCAGTATAAATGAACTGACACTAGGCCTTCTGTTTTATGTTGATGTAAGTTTGTGAATTGTGATGAGTTACTAAACAGCTGTACTGTGACCTTCTTCTGTTGCAGATATATCAACATGTCGAAGCAGTGCTATGGACCTGACAACAACGAGGCCTTGGTTCCCGGTCTGGCATCTATTGAAACCATAAAGAGTGTACTAGGATCTGATGGACCACTGCAGCATGCGGCATTCTCAAAGTTGAAGTCAAATAAAGAGCGTTACATCTACGCCCGCAGCAGGGTTCCTAACTTGGACAAGCTATTTCCGGAAGTCATCTCTGGTTCTAGAAAATGTTCAATGACAGCAGAGATTCTGAAAACAGATGGTAACAGTGCCTTTAAACTACGTCAGTTTGAGAAGGCACAGGAGCTGTTCACCCTCAGTGCAGCCTATGCTGTACCAGACCACCTGGATGGGGGTGGTAAGAACACCTTAGCTCTCTCCATTGCCAACCGGTCTGGGGCTTTCTTTTATGTTTCCAAGTTTAAAGAAGCCCTTATCGACATAGAAAATGCAATTAAGTTTGGGTACCCCGAAGACCTGAGATACAAGTTGTATGATCGCAAGGGAAAATGTCTTAAAGCCTTAAAGTTATACAGGGGAGCAGGAGTGGCATTTGAACTGGCAGCAGCTTTATTAGATAAAACAACTATTAGTGAACTCAACAAGGACGCCATCCAGAAACAGGTTCAGAAGGACATAGACTTCTGTATCAGAAACCAAGCTGCTGATGTCGAGATCATTCTGAAAGACATGAAAGGAGAATTACCAAAGCTTTCAGGTGGCCAAAATACAACACACCCCAGTCTATCCTCAGCCTGTAGAGTGGAGTACAAGCCCGGTAAAGGGAGATGTGTTGTAGCTGCCAGGGACATTAAACCTGGAGAAGTCCTGCTCGTGGAGAAACCTTTTGCCTCAGTCTTCATGCCGAATGAGGAGTACAAGGATTGCTGCCACCACTGTTTCTACCCCTGTGACACCCTGCTGCCATGTCTGAAGTGTACAAGGGGAAGGTACTGCAGCACTGACTGCAGAGATGTCTCATGGGAGAGCTACCACAAGTTTGAGTGTGGTGTCCCTCTCCATGACTTGATCTGCGAAGGAACGTGGGAGCATCTTTTGATAAGGATAGTTTTGGTGGCTGGACTTGATAGGCTTTTAAGGTTTCAGCAAAGCAGAATTACAGCTACTGCAGTGCCAAAACTAAAGAAGTTTGAAGGCTGTAATGAAGAAGGGAAGTATCTGTCTTGTGACTACACCCCTGTCTATCACCTTCAGCCTAAGGGTGTATCCTTGGAAAACTATTTCTCTGCGGCTTTCACCTCTGTCTTTCTTACAAAGCTATTGGACAAAATGAGGTTCTTTAACAGCACTACCAATGATGAGAAGAAGGCTGCAGTGGAATGTGTTGGGGGATGTCTGATAGCTCACCTTGTGTCCAAGTTTCCCCAGCTACACCATAACATTGCTGCTGGCGACGGAACTGACACAGCAGAATATGCAACAGTTGGCTTATCAGTCCTACCAACATACAATCTCTTCAACCACTCCTGCGACTTGGAGGCTACTAAATCTACTCATGGAAACAATGTAGTCATTCATGCATTGCGGAGTTTCAAAGCAGGCCAAGAAGTAACTGTCAACTATGGGAAATTCTTTGCTGATGTTCCTAAAGGTATCAGAAAAGAGTTCCTTAAACAGGAATTCTCCTTTGACTGTTGGTGTAAATGTTGTAAAGGGAACTGGCCTCTTCTGGATGAGGTCAGTGACAAACCAACCTTTGTGTGCACCGCGTGTGAATCAAGACTCCCTGCACCACAGAGGGACCACTTCCAGTGCCAATACTGCAAGCTGACTCAAAGTGTCAACCGCAAATTGGAGAGTCTCCACTCCGCTACCATACTGCTGGAAGCAGCACGCCACTCTGAGGATATCCCTCTCAGACTGCAGTACATAGAGGCCATCGACAAACTGCTGGATCAGCCCTTTAGGGACTATGTTAAGTGCAAGTATGCATTAGTTGGGCTCATCAGCCGGAAGGATGGAAGTTTTGTCTCCAGGCATTGAACAGTATGGAGTGAACCTGTGGTACCTTAACCCTAACAGAAGGCATGTTGCTTTAATGCAAGCAATGCTTGTGGTTACCATGCCCCGAGGCACCGGTGCTGCATTGGTACATCATGCTGGAAAATAAGCACATTGTATTAAATCGCTCACCAGTTTATGAAATTCTTGAGGTGAGCATGATGCAGCCTTGGCGAGTTACTCGCTACTGCCACTTTCATGCATCTTTACGACAATGAACGTGAACGTGGGAAAGCATTCAAGATTTATGTTAGATCTTGAAATGTAAAGAGTGAATATTTCCTGCTCAAAGATAAACTCTGCTGTAGTTTAGTCAAATCGTGGTTACAAATGTCTAATGTCAGTTTCAAGCAGTAAGCAGTATGAATGGTTCAGAGTTTTGAAATTGTTACATACTTTAGGCAGACTGTTTAGAAACAGGTACACAAAGACATGTGTAGAGATGAAGTACAGGATCATTCAACGTAAATATTTATATGTAGGACAGGTCTCCCCTCAAAGCTAGTACATCCGGTGAGTTGGGCTAAAAAATATATCTTCTTAAAAATGAGCCAGGATGTTCACAAATACTTTATTTTCGTTCCTATTTGATCCAATCCTTCTCCTTCCCAATCTTGTTGTCCAATATATGACAAATTGAGAATAAAATCGTCCACCCATTGGAAATACACCTTAAAACAACATGGCTTGGTGCAATGGGACCCGCTTTCTAGCCTCTGGTCAAACATGGATAATATTTGCTCTCCCATCCCCCAAATATTATAATTCTATACAGTGTTTGGAACACACGTAACTAATCTTAAGAATTTTAAGAAAATTCGGATAGAGTTAATTTAAGTCTATATTTATTCAAGTAGAATTATAGATCCACACAAAACCAGATAAGTTGGTTTTGGGTTAGTAACGTGTATTCGGGATTTCTGTACATGGAGGGGTTGTTTACAGTTAGTGAAATTATTGTAACGTTTTGTGTAGGTAAATACACTTCATCAACCGGTATTATTATAGACTTAAGACTTTATTACAGATAGGTTAGACTTCTTGTGTATTAAGTCTATTACACAGGGTGGTAAGGTTAATACAACATACCATATTCGACGTAATATGCGCCCTGGGCCCTTTAAAAAATATTTTAAGTGGAAAAATTACTTCAAATATCTATTCTAATAATCGCTCTCATGGCTGTGTTAGAAAGACTACTGGACCACCTCAATGACCTCTACAGGCCTTCTATTCACTCCTCTGCCTTCACACTTATATTGGCCTTAACACCTGCACAGGTGTGAAGTGATCCATGTCACATAAAAGTCTGAGAAATGGTAACAAAATCGGAGGAACACATGAAAAATCTTGTTAAAACCTGAAAGAAAGCGGAGGACGCTTGTTAGGGGGAGGGTGCTTATTAGGTCGAATACGGTAGCTGAATTATTTTCGTTCAAAAATATAACAAGAAGTCCTGTTTTTATGTGATGTAGTAAGCTAGTGTCAATGGTTCAAAGTAAAACATTGAGAACCTCAGCTTCTTAGAGTCCAGGTCATACTTGTGAATAAACACTGTTCTTTTAACTAAAACCAGCGTTTGCATCATCTGTTGGTGGTAGGAGATATTTCAGCAGCAAATACTAGCTTTATCACTAGCAGTAACTACATATCATATATCATATCAACTTTATGAAAAATTGACCAATGATATCCCAACCAAACTTTTCAGATGTTTAGAGGAGATGGTCTTGGACATAATCAATCCATAAGTGAAACCAATGAGTTATGGCCGATTTAGGGGAAGAACACAAAACAAAATTAATTTTTTTATTATATATTTTGCAATGCAGAAGAGAAATGTGTAACCAAAACCTTAGTCGTATGTACCTAGGATCATAAGATACACTTAACATTCAAAATGATAGATGATTCATTGATAAATTAATACAGTTGGGGAGATATTCAAATATTTTCTTGTCGGCACAGACAGGTCATATTAGCACATAGCATTTGGCTGTAGTAAAACATAGTGATAAGGTGTGTAGAATGTCACACTCTGACATTTAAAGGGTTGATAAAGGTGAGTTAAGACATATACAACAGGGAGACATGCTTTAATTGTAGTTTCATTTTTTGCCACCAGGTGCCGTATGCATTGACCCTGGCATACCCCTTTCAATTTAAGGCTGGGCCGTCAGGGAATAAGTTCAGCATTTTCCATATATGGACTAAAATAACAGTTCCACCAGAGGGCAGCAGTGTTTGGACAGGGGACCATGAGTATTGTCCAGCTACAACATATTCACCCTATCTTGTGCCTGTAAGAGCTGAGCTCCCAGCCCTTAAGAGCCCTCTTGTGAATCAAAACAGAACTATATCCAAAAGCGCTTTTGGCCTCACTTTAACCATGACGGTCAAGCTTTAAGCATAAAACTGATAATTAGCTGAATTCTAGGGAATAATGGTTAATAAAGTATGTAGGACATCCACCCCCATCAGGGCCCAGGATGGCCTACTGTCTGTGGTGGGAGGCTTTCCGAACGCCCCACGTGCCCTAGACGGTAAGACCTAGTGACCCCAGCCATGTCCCAGGGTCAGGTCACGTGTTGATGTGACAGGCATCCCAGGCTGCCTCACACTTGGATACACAGACAGTCAGACCTATAGTTACACTTCTACTCCGGGGTCCTGGTGCGTATTCCCTCCACGTAGGTATTTGGGTATTTTCGTGTTGACATGTGACGAGATCAATGTTAGAATTGTACCTAGAGCAGGTTGGTGTATTACAGGGGTATTTTATCGTGCAAACAAAGGCTGACATGGTGTGTACCTATGCCATCCTGACCCTCTGTATCCCTGTGGATCTCTGTCCTACTTGGCTCCGCTAGCTTAAAACTGTGCGGATTGAGAAAGGAGCACGACATTCAGTGAGCCGAACAAGGGCGGCTGTGTTCGGGGACAGTAGGCCTATATCACCATCCGCTAATTTACCTTTTAAAACACCTATTATAAAGCTGAGCCTGGGAATTGAGCTTAAGATGGGGCTTGACTCATTTACGGGGATCTCCCTTCTCTATACTTTGCTTGTTGGTGTCTTTCATTGATCGAAACCGAAACTGTCTGATGGCTCAGGGTGTCGCTGATGGTGTCTGACTGTGTGTGTGTGGGGGGGGGGGGGGACAATTACCTGGGCTCGTCGAATCTTTTTGTATATAAATCGTTGGGGGCAGGGGGCCAGAGGGGGATAAAAACTGCACACCTTTCCAAAGGATGACATCGACCTGGGCTCCCCAAAACGTGAGATTATGGGCTTCAGGGACAATATATTGGGTGACCGGTATCCAAATATTGCATTTCTAGAAGGAAAATTGTGTATTCTGGCGCATTTTCAGGCTGTCAGGGATAGGATTTTCCCCTCTACTTTTTTAGGGTTTTCCTACTTTCAAAGGACAAATGTGTGCCCCTCCCTCGTTTTGCTACAAAAGTTCTTTTTTGACATTAAGACAGTAGCCTAAATGATGGACTCTGATAATGTAAATTCAGTGACGTATCACAGCATTTCTCATTGGATCTTGACAAACCACATTTGATTGGTGCATTGGACCAGCTGACCGCATGAGTTACCAATGGGAGCAGTGGTGGGAAATTTGATGCATAATTAAGTCTAGCTGGGAAATGTCAGCAGGGCCTAGGGCACTTTTGCATTTGTGGTCCGAAGGGAGAACAACAATCCTCGTTACCTACCGACATTTTTAAGATACCCCAATAGTCTATAAAATAGGCTAGTCCAATATCCTCCACATAGGCCTGCCACATTTTTCATTGGATCTTAACAAACCACATTTGATGGGTGCATTCTGATCTGATGATTTCCCAAGAAAATTTTGAAATTCCAGACCTGAAATGGTGACTTTTGGCAAGCTCTAAAGGGACAATTGAATGCTCCATTCGATTTTAACTTTAGGCCCCATAGTGGTATAATGAGGCAACTCTGAAACCTTACATAATTCTGGAAAAAGTTGGGGGGGGGGCAAGAATATAGTCTTGCCCCCCAACATAAAAGTTGGGGGGGGGGGGGGGGGGGCATGTGCCTAGGGATGTCATTAACATCCCGTTTTTGTCGATTCCGATAATCGCGATTTTTGGACTCGATTTTCCGATTTTTGTCGATGTTAAAATGCAGTAGAGAAAAGCATCAAATTAACCCATGGAATGTATATATCCTACTGCATGTACATTTGAGCCATGATGTACTATCTATTTACATCCTCTTTTATCTGAAATGTCCCAAATTTTGTGGTAATGGATTAAAATGTGTTTCTCAGATTAATTGTTAGCCTTTATAAATTGAATTTTTAGTCTTGTTTTGGGCTTGTATTTTGTATTAGATGATATATTTGGTTCTAGTTGGAATTTTTACAAAATTCTTTCAGATTTGAAAAGGGAATTCCTTCAGCTTTTCAGGGGTAAAATAGTGTATCGATATAACGATTTTCTCGATGCGATAATCGGAATTCCGGAAATTTCGGTATTTCGATTTGGAGTGTATCGATGACATTCCCACATGTGCCCCTCCTGCCCCCCCCCCCCCCCCCCCGGTTCCACCGCCCCTGCGGTCGCCCAACCGTGCCTAGTGAAATAGGGCCAACCCTACGTTTTTTATGCAATTTTATAAAATTGTTCAACTTTTTACATATTTTTAAGTCAAAAAGAGGGTTTGCCCAGCAGCTGGCCAGCACTTAAACTTAAAAATATATACATAAATATAATAAGTCAGAACGGCAGTACAGGAGTAATCAGTTCTTTTATTCATAGAAAGAACACAGCAAAAAGCATCACTTTCCTTAAGCTGGAAACTTATCTGTACCAAAGTACTGCGTATGTGGGATGGGGACTTTCATGATAGGGTCATGATGGAGTAGAATAACTTCATCTGGAGCCTTCCATATTATACCAATGGACATACTCGATTCGTAAAAGGTGTCAAAACTTGAGGGGTGTCATGCCTTACTGCCTTCCTGCTGGTGGTCTGGCATGGGATCCCCCCTCAGTGAACCACGCTTGTCTGGCCCTGCCTACTAAATGGTACTAGCCCAGGTCTGTAAGACCAGGCAATTAAAGAACACTTAATTGCTATCCTTCGAAAAGAGTAGGGGACGTGCCCAGTAGTGGTTTCATAGATGCGGTCATTCACTTCATAGATTCAATCATCCATAGATGCGGTCACTGCTGTATTGGGCAAGCAGCATATATGAATATCTGTCCTACTACTGCAAGGCAGACTACCACTATTTGTGGCTGACTCCTTGTCAACTTGAGATATGTCCCAGGCGTCACAGTACTCTTGGACGTAAAAGAACCCAATCAATCAATCAATATACTTAACTGGACTAGATAGTGTACCGTCAGTTCGGCCTGCACTGACTGGGGATTAAGGTGTGTATAAATGTGTGGGTGTATATGAGCTTAGAGAACTGTTCATAGTTCTAATCAATATTGTGTACACCTTTATATTTTGTTGTAGATAAAATGGCGAGGCGATGTTGCAGATATGATGACAGCACTGCTAGGATTCCAAAGCTGGTATTAGAAGAAACCAGAAAGATTATGCAGGGCTGCGATGGGCAACGGCGACTCACAGTATTCTCAAAGTTTAAAACAAATAAAGATCGTTATGCCTTTGCCCACAGGAGAGTAAAGGTAAATTTGGACAAGATATTCCAGGATGTAAAACCTGAAACCACAAAATGTTCATTGATAGCAGAGAATCTAAAAACTGAAGGCAACAGTGCCTTTGAACGGCATCAGTATGAGAAGGCACAGGAGCTGTTTACCCTCAGTGCGGCTTATGCCGTACCAGACCACCTGAATGCTGCAGGCAAAAACACTCTGGCACTATCCATCGCCAACCGCTCTGGGGCACTGTTCCATTTGGGCAAGTATAAAGAATCACTGGTTGATATAGAAAATGCACTTCAGGTTGGCTACTCTGAGGACTTGAAGTACAAGTTGTATGATCGTAAAGGGAAATGCTACCAGGCCTTGAAGTCTTATAAATCAGCAGAGTTGGCATTTGAGCTAGCATCAGCTTTGTTAAATAGAGCAGCACTTTGTAAAGTCAGAAAAAAAGCCACCCTGAAACAGATTCGTGAGAACCTAGACTTTTGTGTCAGAAACAGAGCTGCCGATGTTGAAGTAAACCTCAACGACCTGAAGGATGAATTGCCAAAGCTGGCAGATGGCCCAAATGTGACACACCCCAGTCTGTCCTCAGCCTGTAGAGTGGAGCACAAGCCAGAGAAAGGGAGACATATAGTAGCAGCAAGAGACATCAGGCCTGGGGAGGTCCTTTTGGTGGAAAAACCATTTGCATCAGTCTTCAAGCCAAACAAAGATTACAAAGATTGCTGCCACCACTGCTTCTACCCCTGTGACACCTTGCTGCCATGTCTGAAGTGTACCAGAGGAAGGTACTGCAGCACTGACTGCAGAGCTCTTGCTTGGGAAACTTACCACAAGTACGAGTGTGGTATCCCTCTTCATGACTTGGTTGGAGATGGTACATGCACAAGTACATGTACATGTGATCATCTAGCAATGAGGATAGTTCTGGTCGCTGGACTGGATCAACTTTTGGAATTTCAGCAGAAAGAATTTTCTGCTGAAGAGGAAAAGAAGTTTGAAGGCTGCAATGAAGACAAGAAATATCTGTCTCGTGATTACACACCCGTTTATCTCCTGCAGCGTCCTGAAAATGTTCCGGCAGAACTTTATCTCACCATGGCCTTCACCTCTGTCTATCTAACAAAGTTATTGGAGAAAATGGGTTTCTTTAAAAGCACTAAGGATGAAGAGAAAGAGTTAGCCATGACCTGTGTAGGAGGATGCCTGATTACTCACCTTGTTTCTGCGTTTTACCATTTCTATCATAACATTCCTGTTGTGAATATATCTGAAATACCAGATATCGCATACATAGGGACATCAGTCCTTTCAACATTGAGCCTCTTCAACCACTCCTGTGACATGCATACTTCTAGAACCTTTCATGGGAACAATGTAGTAATACATGCTTTACAGAGTTTCAAAGAAGGTCAGGAAGTAACTCTCAACTACGGGAAATCATTCAGCGATGTTCCTAAATTCATCAGGAAGAGGCTCCTTAAACAGGACTATTCCTTTGACTGTTCATGTGAGAGTTGTCAAGGCAACTGGCCTCTACTGCCCATGAGTGACACACCAACTATGAGTGGCAGACCAACCTTCAAATGTGCTGATTGTGCAGTTCCTCTTCCTAGACCAGAGATGGATTTTTATGAATGTCAAAACTGCAATCTTGTCCAAAGTGTTAAGGCCAAGATAGAGAGTCTTAAGTCCCCTACGAAGCTGTTGGAAGTAGCACGCCAGTCTGACGATGTCCCTCTCAGACTGCAGTACTTAGAGGCCATCGACAAACTACTTGTTCAGCCATGGAAGGATTATTTCATGTGCAAGCTTGAATTAGGAATATGCTATTGGACAGAAGGTAGTTTTGTGTCCAGACGGCATCAGGAATAATCATTAACCCTTTAAGGTGGCATGATGCCTTAATGCATCATGCCCTTGGTCATAATGATGCGTTAATGCAGTCCTGGCAAGTAACTCGCCACGGCTGCATTCAAACATCATGCCGACCTTGTGAGGTTGAGACACTCCCGAAGGGTCGGCATGATGCAACAATGCAGCCCCGGCGAGGTGCATCATGACGACAAGTGTCATATTTTAGCGTCCTTAAAAAGGGTTAATTGATATCCCATGAGTATGAACATGGAAAGGCACTCTACATTGACATGCATTTTTTGTCTAACAACATTTGTAATGCATGACAATGATGCAGAAAGTGAAGTATAGGCACGTGGGGACGAACCTGCGGGGTGACTACACGCCACCCATTCCACCCGTATTCTTAAAAAGCCCACTTTTCCCGTAATCTTTACCTATATGCAATTGTTTGGTGTTTGTTTCTAACATTCTATGATTATGCATGTGTAATAATGCTACTTATGGTAGGGAGTACATATAACTTTGTAACACCCACAACAAGTGTCATCACACAAATTACTTTTCATAACCAAGGCAAAGTAACCAATGAATATGTGTAACATAATGATGAGAGAATACTGCTATATATCTATAAGCTTCTACACAACATTTACTAATGATATAATTGTTAGATTACCAGCACATGATATTGATTTGTTTGTTTGTTTGTATGAGCCTAGGCCCTTAAACAATTATATTGACTGTGGTATGATTACTACATTGTATTATAATGTCAAAAGGATATTACGACCAAGTGTGTACTTTCATGAAATTTACTGCCACCTGGTAGGCTAAGCTACAACTGTTCAATACCAAAAGAGGTGTGCTTGATGAGTCAACACTTTAAATTGAATGTGTTTAAAGTCTACGCATTTATGAAACTAACTAATTTAATTCTATATTCAAAGGTAGAAGGGAGGGTTCGGTTAATTTTGATCTACCAACAATTTCTCTTAATCACTTTTTAGTTTTTATATATGTTGATGTAATAAAAGCAACGAAAAAAATCAATACTTCATAGTGCTAGATTTTAATATACCGTATTTGACGTAATAAGCGCACAGTGCGCTTAAAAAATTATTATGGACACCTTTTAGTAGTTAAGAGTCTAATTGGAGTCAAAAATTTAGATATTTTTGGTTATTTGTAGTATAAAAATCTGCCAAAAACGGGGGGTGTGCGCTTATTAGGGGGTGTGCGCTTATCACGTCGAATATGGTATTGGCAATTGAAGATAGGACACCCTTAACAATAGCCGGCCATTTTTTCAACATTATATCCACATTTTTGAAATATTGACCGATAATATCTCAACCAAACTTCTCAGATGTTTAGAGATCATTAGTAACACAATCAATCAAAAAAAAATTAGTAGTCATAGTTGAAAATGAAGAGCCAATACCAATTTAGGGGAAAAACACAAATCTAGAAAATTGTATTTTTTCTACATTTTGCAACACAGAAAAAATAGTTGCCAACAATTTGTAAACAAACCTAATAGCCATCTGTATATAAGATCATACGATGCATATTACTATAATAGTGAGTCATTGATGAAAAAGTACAGTTTGGGAATTATTCAAACATTTTCTAGTCAGTTTAAACGCCTATGATAGAGTAAAGGCCGAGTTACACGAGGCAACTAGTTGCTAGCAACTAATTGCAGGCAACTAGTTGCCCCGTCTAATGCAAAAGTTGCAGGCAATAGTTGCTAGCAACTAGTTGCCTGGGATCCATATTTATGGATTTGGGGGCAACTAGTTGCCTCCTATCTTTTGCGGGCTAGCAACTAGTTGCTAGCAAAAAGTTGCCAGCAACTAGTTGCCTCGTGTAACTCGACCTTAAAGCACATCTTTTAGCAAAAATGTAGGACAGCCGGGCCAGTATGACGAAATATCGCCCGTAGAGTCACCTAATAGACCGAAGGGGTCACCAAGACTGTCCCTAGACTTTCACAGAGTACCTTTCCCCTAATCTCTACTCCAGCGGACCGGAGCTTCTCAGACTTAGATGAATTACAACAGCTGGCATCGGGGCAGGATGAAAAGGTTAAGAGGGAGATGGCTGAGATAGCGGAGGAAATGCAGGTGCGGGAGAAGAAGGACGAGGAGGAGCAGCTAGCAGAAGAAGCCCCCGACAGAAAGAGGAGACAGCCCGGTTAGCCCGGGAATAAGCAGGGAAAGAGAGGCAGGAGGAGGAGATGGGGCAGAGACAGGAGGAGTCGGACAGAGAGGAAAGAGAACGACTGATACTAGTGATAGCGTTGGAACAACAGGAGAGGGAAATACAGGAGGCAGCGGACGAGGCCCAGAGAGTGGACCAACAGGAGAGCAAGAGGGGGGCACCGGAGGACCTGGGGTCACAAGGCGAGGAGGAGGAGGAGGAGGATGAGACCACACTGTAAAAAAATGTCGTCAAAATGACAGTGAATCACCGGCAACTTTTGGGACATAACTTTCACCTTTTTTTAACGGTGACGGTCACCGTTAATATTACTTTGAATCACCGTTAATTTTACGTAGAATCACCATTAATTTTAGATTGAATCACCATCAATTTGACGTTGAATCATCATTAATAGATTCAGAGTATTCAAATATACAGAGATTCAGCGTTATTGCCAGTGGTATTACAGACTTTGGAAATATTCTAGCATTTCAGCTTGCAGCTGCTATGTTAGACAAAGCAATACTTGTTGAAGAAAGAAAGGAAACTAAGCTGAAACTGATCCATGAGAATATTACATATTGTGTCAAAAACAAAACGGATAATGTTGAGGTGGATCTTGACCCTAAAGGGAGATTACCAAAGCTGGCAGATGGCTCAAACGTAACACATCCCAGTCTATCTGCAGCCTGCCGTGTAAAAGTACAGGCCTGGTCGGGGGAGATGTGTGGTAGCTGCCAGAGACATTAAACCCGGAGAAGTCCTTCTAGTGGAGAAACCGTTTGCATCAGTCTTTCTGCCAAATGAGGAGTATATGGACGGCTGCCACCATTGCTTCTACCCCTGTGACACACTGCTGCCATGTCTGAAGTGCACCAGGGGAAGGTACTGCAGCACTGACTGCAGAGATATATCATGGGAGAGCTACCACAAGTACGAGTGTGGTGTCCCTCTTGGTGACTTGGTTGGAGCAGGTACATGTTATCATCTTGCAATCAGGATAATTTTGGTCGCTGGAATGGATCAACTTCTTGAATTTCAGCAAAAAAAGAAGTCCTGGTAAAGAGGAAATGCTTGAAAAGTATAAAGGTTGCAATGACGAAGGAAAGTATCTGTCCAGTGACTACACCCCTGTCTACCACATCAAAACTCGTGAGGATGTACATGTTGATCTTTCCTTCAATAATGCCTTCATAGCCGTCTTCCTGACAAAGTTATTGGAGATGATGGGCTTCTTTAAGAGCATTGAAAAGGAAAAGAAGGAGGCTGCAATGACTTGTGTTGGAGAATGTCTGATCTCTCACCTCATGTCCTCGCCATCAGCTATATACCATGGGCCTCCAGTGGGGCATGATCCTGGTATGAGGGTTTTAGTGGGAAAACCAGTTCTCTCGACATGCAGTCTCTTCAACCATTCCTGTGACATAGAGACCTGTAAAACCTTCTATGGAAGCAACGTAGTTGTTCATTCCTTGCAGAGCTTTAAAGAAGGCCACGAGATACATCTCAACTATGGCAAATTGCTCGCCAATGCTCCTAAAGATAATAGGATGAACGTCCTATGGCAGGATTTTTCCTTTGACTGTTCATGCAAATGCTGTGAAGGCAATTGGCCTCTACTGACAGATCTCAGCGACACGCCAACCTTCAAATGCAGCCAGTGTGAAGCCCCGCTGTATACACTACATTTAGCCTACCGTAAAACCTCGCGTAGAAGCCGCGTCTTGTACGCGAATCAGACTTAGCTTTCTTTTGATACCAAACATGCGTATATAGGGTGCGGCTTATACAAGAGTTTTTATAACTATACTACAGTATCAAATTAGGGAGGGTTCAATATTTATGGCCGGGGGGGGTTGGCATTTGAGGGGGGGGGGGGGCAATTTTTTATGCCGAAGTGGTGGTGTAGCCACCTGGTGGTGCCGCCAGGCACCACCAAAACGAGGTATATGATGTTTGCACTTTACCAGAAGTCAGAATGGGCGCCGCCATCTTGGATTGTGCCGCCATCTTGGATTAAGGTGTCACAACACAAATTAATGCTATTTGATAACAATAATATAAATCAACCTTTGATAGTTCCTGAGGTTGATTATAATCATACCTACCCCCCCTAATATGGACCCAAGGAATTCAATGGTTCTATCGGTTCGTTGCTAATACAGCTGGTTGCCTAGCAACGGCTATTCTAATTGTTTATCTGCCTAGCAACACACATTTCCATGGCCCTGAGGTTGATTATAATCATACCTACCCCCCCTAATATGGACCCAAGGAATTCAATGGTTCTATCGGTTTGTTGCTAATACAGCTGGTTGCCTAGCAACAGCTATTCTAATTGTTTATCTGCCTAGCAACACACATTTCCATGGTCCTAAGGTTGATTATAATCATACCTACTCCCCCTAATATGGACCCAAGAAATTCAATGGTTCTATTGTTTTTTTTGCTAATACAGCTGGTTGCCTGGCAACGGCTATTCTAATTGTTTATCTGCCTAGCAACACACATTTCCATGGTCCTGAGGTTGATTATAATCATACCTACCCCCCATAATATGGACCCAAGGAATTCAATGATTCTATCTGTTTGTTGCTAATACAGCTGGTTGCCTGGCAACGGCTATTCTAATTGTTTATCTGCCTAGCAACACACATTTCCATGGTCCTGAGGTTGATTATAATCATACCTACCCCCCCTAATATGGACCCAAGGAATTTAATGGTTCTATTGGTTTGTTGCAAATACAGCTGGTTGCCTAGCAACGGCTATTCTAATTGTTTATCTGCCTAGCAACACACATTTCCATGGTCCTAAGGTTGATTATATTCATACCTACCCCCCCTAATATGGACCCAAGGAATTTAATGGTTCTATTGGTTTGTTGCAAATACAGCTGGTTGCCTAGCAACGGCTATTCTAATTGTTTATCTGCCTAGCAACACACATTTCCATGGTCCTAAGGTTAATTATATTCATACCTACCCCCCTAATATGGACCCAAGGAATTCAATGGTTCTATTGGTTTGTTGCAAATACAGCTGGTTGCCTAGCAACGGCTATTCTAATTGTTTATCTGCCTAGCAACACACATTTTCTTACCCCCTAACATGGACCCAAGGAATTCATAGGAAATGCCATATTTGAAGTAATATCATCCTTCCCCCTGATAACCCCTTCCCGGCCCTGCTTATTTGGTGTCTTGAATGGGTTCCCTTCTAACATACCAACCATGTAGACAATATGTTTCTTAGAAAGCAAGAATTGCGGTTGTTGCCGCGTATAAAAATGCCTGAGGCATTTTTTTACGCTGCAACAACCGCAATTCTTGTTTTTAGGGGTATTCAAAGGGGGGGGGCTTTTTTTTATACCCTATTCTTAGGGGAGGGGGCTTTTTTTTTAGGGGTATTCCTAAAAATGTCGCGAATTTAGTACGTTGAAATGTCGCAAATTTTGGTAACAGCCTGTGTTATATTTTACCAAATTATGTCAATATTTTCAAAATTTTCTAAAATTTTCCTCAAACTCCCAGCAAATTTCTCACTGCATCACTTTTGACACTTAGAATAGCCCACCGTTTTGTCAGTCTTCAAAAAAGTGCCAGCCTCATGTATTAAAGCACTGAGGGTATGGGAGCTTCCAATTTATAAGCACTGGCCCTTAAACTCAACGGTATGTAAGTCAAGTGTCTGAGGTTTGACTATTATCACTCACCAGCGAGTATCATGAGACGTTTACACTAAAACACCTTATGAATGGATGTATTTGTTGAAAGGTAGTAAATTGAAGGTAAAAAAGTGCCCAGGATTAAATGCATAGGCCTACAATTAGTGGACACCAACATTGTTTTTGTAATAAAGTTGAAAACGATCCAGGGCGAGGGCGCTTTTTTTTCAACCTATTCCGAGGGGGGGGGCCTTTTTTTTTCAACCTATTCTGAGGGGGGGGGGGGCAATTATTTTTGACGTATTCGATTTGCCAAACGCTCACCCCCCCCTGCCATAAATAATGAACCCTCCCTTAACGATTTTCAGATCCTCTCTGAGGCTTATATAATTTGTCAAAGTTAGGAGTGCGGCTTATACGCGAGTTAGGCTTATACGCGAGGTTTTACGGTACTTCCAATGTCTGTCCTGCAGCCTGAGAAGAAGTGTTACAGCCAAGGTGGAGAGTCTCACGTCTGCCTCAAAGCTGTATGAAGAAGTACGCCAGGCTGACGATGTCCCTCTCAGACTGCAGTACATAGAGGCCATCGACAAGCTGCTGATTCAGCCGTGGAGGGATTCTGTGCAGTGCAAGAGGGAAATTCAAACTCATTATTGGAGAGATGGTAGCATTGTGTCCATGCAACTTACATGATATACCGCAGATTATTTAGACTTATAAACAAGTATCTGTAATACTTTGCTCGGAAAGACATTAAGAATGATATACTATTTTTGTTCAATCAAATATAACAAATGTAAAAAAGAATCGGCCCTGCTTGCATGTGAGGAATCATGCTTCTGAATAAATATTGTCCTTTAATAATCCTTTGAATCAAAAGAACTGAAAACATCATGAAGACTTGTTTTTATTTAACGTGATTTATTAAAGACTATTAAAGCACACATCCTTACATCAAACTGGTACGTTCATTATGGGCAACGGGGTATAATACAGGCACGCAGGGGATAGCTCTCCCACGTGAGAGGACAGACGTTTAGAGCGTTATCTTAATAAGACTATTAAGATAGTCTTAACTAGTGTGCACTGCACTGCTCGACCACCCATAACATACTAAATGGAGTGGTGCAGCTCCTTGTTTATACTGGAGCTGACCCACATGCAGCAGCATGGCAAGCTGGCCCCACCTAGACCTCTGTTCCCGAGCATCATCTAACCCTAACCCTAACCCCAACCCTAAGAAAAAAAGTAACTGTCACACTGCCCCCCAACCCCCGTTTTTTAAGACACTGAATTAAGATTTAAGATTAAGATAACGCTCTAAATGTTTGTCCTCTCACTTTGGAGAGCTATCCCGTATTTGCATAATACAGTACATGGATACAATACAACGGAATGCGTAACACGGATAAACCCTTCACTCTATAACGTCTTAAAGCATGTAGTAACGTCTGATTGAAGCTCACATCCAACATGGGGACATTGGCTTTAGCAGATTAGTGTAATTGTTTTATGTTTTATATAAAAACGTCCTAAGGCAACATCGTAAAAAGAAGTTTATCTATGGATTTCTCTTTCCCGAAAACTGAGCCAGTAAATATTTTAATTTCTATTTAATTCAATTAAAAAATGTGTTGTGTCCAACAAGTTTTTCGCTCGAGGAATGAGGAGAGAGCAAATTTGAAATTAAAAACAAAATGTTGGGGAGCATTAGATGAGAACTATCAGACAATAAGGCTAGTCAAATCAATTGACAACATTCTTTTCAAAGAATTGTGCTAAAACCATGTCCGCAGCATACATTATTGCACTTTCGCTAACATTTAAATAGCAGCATTTATAACGTATTCAAACAGCTTAGTATCTGTTGTGTAAGCGCATCGGTGACATCAGTATCCAACCCACTGACTGTTCTCCGTATCACTATTCCCATCTATAAGGATAAATATCAACCAACCAACCGCATTCTATATCACTATGCCCAACTATAGAAATAACATCCATTAAATTTCACAAAGATTTCACCAAGCATCCTGCTCAATATTATATTGAAGCATGCACATGGAAAACCAGCGCTAAAGACTTGTAGATTATTGTGATGAATCCCCCATTTTTTGGTCTGATTTAATATTTTTCCGAAATATTGAAGACCACATCCGGAGGTTTTTAATTGGCAATTTCGCTTTTGTAATCAGGTACCTAGGTATGTTAACTGACTTCCTATCTAAAGGTATCTCCTGTAGAGCTATATTTATTCATTTATTACTTGGTTTAGTTGGGGGCCAATCCATGAGACCTCATATCCTAAATATCAGTGATTGTGCTGTCCCCAGTGAGAAGCACATGAACTACAGCCCAAATACCCAATGTGATCTCATATTGGGTGACAACCAACCCAATGGGGAGACCACCCCATATATTTTCTATAGAAACTACATGCATGTGCAAATATCACTTCAAACCTGGTATTCTTATTACAAGAGGTAAATCAACAAACTAGCACTAATTTGATGAGAAACCCCTCCTAATCCCTATCTATAAAGGGCCCCAGAAAGTACCCTTTCCCTTGGAATCATGGTCACACATGCTAGCCAAAACTGTGGGAGTGGCCCCCCCTGGGCCCCTGCAGTGGTCAGTCTGCCTGAAGCACTTACCTCCCACTGGCCGTCCCTCCCTCCCCCACCCAATCACTGAGCACTGGCCCTGATCACTCACCATACTTCAATAAGGGTAACCAGTCGGTTCTATTTATGGGTGATTGGGGATCAAACAAACCTACTGCCCTGTGCTGGGAGCAGGCAACAGGGTCAGTTCAGGTAAAACCAGCAAGTGGGGATCAGCCAGTACTGTAAATGGGTGACTGGTGCCACTTGAGGGTGAGTATGGAGATGAAAACACAGCTCTACTCAGTATACATACATGCTCTACAGAGCACCTGCTCATGGATGCACCTTCAATTTATGCAGGAACTGTTGTAGGATGTCCCAAAAACATTGTTCACGGGGTACATGCAACAGTGATTCACAATACATGAAGAGAGAATACATGATAGGTGTGGAGTTTTACAGATTTCCTAAACCAGATGTGTCTAACCCCATGCACCCAAGGACCATACAATGCTATCACATCTCACTAGGTAGTTATATAGGCCTATATCCAAAATGGTTACCAAAGGTACATAACTCATGTCTCTGGTACATGAGCTTAATGGAGGTGGTAGAGGTAACTGAACCCAGTCTACAGTAACCTTATCCTTGATAACTTCCTCCCTATCTTCTGTCAGCCCATCTGGGGGGGTCTAGATGGGGGATCCCCATGTCGCCTGTCGATTCTAAGAAATGCTCATGTTATTTGTCAGTATCTTTGTAATTCTCCTGTCATTTGTCACTAAGCCCCATGTCGCCTGTCAATTTTAAGAAAAGGCCACGTCCCCCTGTCGATTTTAGGGGTCTACCCCTATCATCTGGGTCTATAGTCAGTCCTATAGCTGCAGCAGCCTAACACAACTCTATGAGGGGAGCTTTTGTAAGTTTAGACACAGTCACACCATGTAATTCTTTCACAGAGTGAAAGCTCCACATTCTGTCCAGTTCTGCCATTGAACTGATCCCCATGTACTGGCTGATTTTACCTGCACTGACCCTACTCACTGCATCCAGCACAGGGCATTGCGTTTGTTTGATCCCCAATCAGCTATAAACAGAACAACTGGACAACTCTATACAGAGTGTAACAACAGGCAATCCATTGGGTAGTTAACAGTTGTTAGTTTCCCTGCAAGCAGGTGTGGGGGGGGGGGTATGTGGGTACAACTACACCCCCCCCCCCCACACACACACACTCTCTCTCACACATGTACTTAGCAACGGCCTCTCACAGCAGACCATGTACAGCAGTGCCCCCTTGTGCAAAGTGAAGAAAGCACACATTGACCAATTCAGTATTTGGAGGGATTTACTATTTTTGCTAAAAACACCACTTTATTCACATATTTATGTCACATATACTAAAGGATTATTCAAAACAGTATGTCTGCAGTGGTATATTCTGGTTTTCTCATATTATTCAAAACCTCCGGAGGTGGTCTTCAATAAAAGAAACATATAGTACATTCCATTGAATCACAATGGTTTAGTGGTTTCTGGATAACTATTAACGCCGATTTTGTATTTGCTCGGATACAATATTGGTTCAAACACTGTACATTAACAGTTGTGTATTTCCAGTGTCAGGATCTCTCCCATCACACAGCTCGTATGGCCCCTCGTGGTACAGTAGTGTTTCTACTTATCCTGGTTTGTAATGCTTTTTATTGCTTTATTTGAGACAAGAGTTTTCTAACTGACAACATTCATGACTCCATCTATGTCCACAGACACCACTTTGTAATGGGGCTGCACACCATAAAACCTCAGATAAGCCTAACTCGCATACAATTAGCCTCACCCCTAACCCTAGCGTCCGGGGGCTTCTCACCAGCGCATCATTATGACAAATGAACATGACAACATGAAGATCGTGTCTTTTAAAAAAAGAAATAAAATGCAATCCTTTTTAAGGGGGGCTGGTCATCTTAAACCCTTAAAGGGAAACATACCGCTTTAATAAATTAAGTACATCTTTTTATTCTTTATCGAATACAACAGTTATTCTCAAGGGCTGCCTTCATGCATCATGATTTGGCACAGCCTATAACTGGCGTTTTGTGCTTGTTCCCTGCCGCTTCGCAGTGAGCGGCTTTATCACCACCGCACATCATAATGACAATGGGTTAACAACCTCAACAGAGTGGCTCGTGCGACTAGCAGTGACCCCTTGCACTTCTCTTAAGTATAGCCGTATAGGGCCACACAGAAAATAAGTTGGTCAATGAATTTTATTTTTGAAAAAATTCATTCTTTTTTTGGTCACTGGATTTTGGAAGAAGCTAGTCACTTTAAAAAAATTGATTTAATATGTTACTATTTTATTATTCAATGTGTGAAATTTTTTAACGAAAGTAAAATCCCTTCGTTGACGAACAATTCTTTTTGGTGTGGCTTTATAGTGCTTTGCTTGAAACAAGTTTCTAATTAACAGCCTGTTAAAGACGCAGAGATGCCACTCCATTGTCGATAAAAAGTAGGAAATCCTAAGAGTTTGGTCAATTTTATGTAGGAAATAAGCTAGATTCAATACAGAGATTCCAGCAAAAAAGTAGGAATTCCTGCAAAAGTATGAAAATTGGCATGTCTGAAGACGTGACCGGCAGGGCCCCCTAGTGGGCTAGCTGCTCGTGCCACCAGCGGTGCCCCCCCGGCGCGGCGCGGGACTCGTTCCTCCTCCAGCTCTGGTTGGTGTGTTTGTCCCCCCGGTGCTGCTTCCTGACATAGCGCAGTGCCTGGTGCAGGAACTTGCCGTCAGGGGCCGCCCAGCCCTGCAGCTTGTCAAAGAACACCGCGTGTGTCACCGTCACCGGCCGGTACTTGGTGTGAAGCTGCTGCACGATAGCTAGTGAGTCACCTGAAATATCAAGTTTGGAGACTTTCTGTAAGCATTATTTTTCACCTTTTATGCATACACATTCTCCTTGTCGGTATCCATTTAGTTACCACTGGTCCATTCTTTAATGATTTAAATTGGAGGATAAAGTACAAGAAAACAAAAGATGTGAGATGGCTGGCATTGGAGGATATTGAAAGACAGTACCGGACAATTGAATTATGTGACGCCATTTTATCTATGTGTATAAGCCAATCAAGGCACGGCGCCCCAATGAGGGGTAGTGGAGGTTTCACAGTAACTCTGTGTATACATACCGGTGGGGGCTGTGGGGGTTTTACAGTAACTGTGTATACCGTAAAACCTCGCATATAAACCTAACTCGCGTATAAGCCGCACCCCGACTTTGGGGCGGTCCTATAAGCCGCACCAGCGATCTGAATAGGGTGGCTTTAGTACTGTACTATAGAAGCAAAAACTCGCGTATTAGCCGCACCTGGACTCTGTCCCGATCCTATAAGCCGCACCAACGATCTGATTCGCATACCGGTGGGGGCTGTAGGGGTTTTACAGTAACTCTATATATGTACCGGTTGGGGTAGTGGGGTAGAGGTTTTACGGTAACTCACCGGTGGGGGTAGTGGGGTAGAGGTTTTACGGTAACTCACCGGTGGGGGTAGTGGGGTAGAGGTTTTACGGTAACTCACCGGTGGGGGTAGTAGGGGTAGACGTTTTACGGTAACTCACCGGTGGGGGTAGTGGGGTAGAGGTTTTACGGTAACTCACCGGTGGGGGTAGTGGGGTAGAGGTTTTACGGTAACTCACCGGTGGGGGTAGTGGGGGTAGAGGTTTTACGGTAACTCACCGGTGGGGGTAGTGGTTTTACGGTAACACACCGGTGGGGGTAGTGGGGTAGAGGTTTGACGGTAACTCACCGGTGGGGGTAGTGGGGTAGAGGTTTTATGGTAACTCACCGGTGGGGGTAGTAGGGGTAGAGGTATTACGGTAACTCACCGGTGGGGGTAGTGGGGTAGAGGTTTTACGGTAACTCACCGGTGGGGGTTGTAGGGGTAGAGGTTTTATGGTAACTCACCGATGGGGGTAGTGGGGTAGAGGTTTTACGGTAACTCACCGGTGGGGGTAGTAGGGTAGAGGTTTTACGGTAACTCACCGGTGGGGGTAGTAGGGGTAGAGGTTTAAGGTAACTCACCGGTGGGGGTAGTTGGGTAGAGGTTTTACGGTAACTCACCGGTGGGGGTAGTAGGGTAGAGGTTTTACGGTAACTCACCGGTGGGGGTAGTGGGGGTAGAGGTTTTACGGTAACTCACCGGTGGGGGTAGTGGGGTAGAGGTTTGACGGTAACTCACCGGTGGGGGTAGTGGGGATAGAGGTTTTACGGTAACTCGTCGGTGGGGGTAGTTGGGTAGAGGTTTTACGGTAACTCACCGGTGGGGGTAGTTGGGGTAGAGGTTTACGGTAACTCACCGGTGGGGGTAGTGGGGTAGAGGTTTTACGGTCACTCACCGGTGGGGGTAGTGGGGTAGAGGTTTGACGGTAACTCACCGGTGGGGGTAGTGGGGAAGAGGTTTTACAGTAACTCACCGGTGGGGGTAGTGGGGTAGAGGTTTTACGGTCACTCACCGGTGGGGGTAGTGGGGTAGAGGTTTTACGGTAACTCACCGGTGGGGGTAGTAGGGGTAGAGGTTTTACGGTAACTCACCGGTGGGGGTAGTGGGGTAGAGGTTATACGGTAACTCACCGGTGGGGGTAGTAGGGGTAGAGGTTTTACGGTAACTCACCGGTGGGGGTAGTGGGGTAGAGGTTTTACGGTAACTCACCGGTGGGGGTAGTGGGGTAGAGGTTTTACGGTAACTCACCGGTGGGGGTAGTGGGGTAGATGTTTTACGGTAACTCACCGGTGGGGGTAGTAGGGGTAGAGGTTTTACGGTAACTCACCGGTGGGGGTAGTGGGGTAGAGGTTTTACGGTAACTCACCGGTGGGGGTAGTGGGGTAGAGGTTTTACGGTACTCACCGGTGGGGGTAGTAGGGGTAGAGGTTTTACGGTAACTCACCGGTGGGGGTAGTGGGGTAGAGGTTTTACGGTAACTCACCGGTGGGGTTAGTAGGGGTAGAGGTTTTACGGTAACTCACCGGTGGGGGTAGTGGGGTAGAGGTTTTACAGTAACTCACCGGTGGGGGTAGTGGGGTAGAGGTTTTACGGTAACTCACCGGTGGGGGTAGTGGGGTAGAGGTTTTAGGGTAACTCACCGGTGGGGGTAGTGGGGTAGAGGTTTTACGGTAACTCACCGGTGGGGGTAGTGGGGTAGAGGTTTTACGGTAACTCACCGGTGGGGGTAGTGGGGTAGAGGTTTTACGGTAACTCACCGGTGGGGGTAGTGGGGTAGAGCTTGCGGCTGTGTGTGAACGGAGTCTCCACCATGTCCAACACGGCCTGCTGAAACACGCCCCGCACGTACGGCCCACCCTGCAGGGGGAGGAAGGTAACGTCACATACATGGTACCCTGAACGCAGCATTGTTATACGTTAAACAGATGAATCTTGAGTGACAATTCAGTTTTAAATGCCTCTCTATTCCAATAATACATCATACAGACAAACTCACATGTTACTGTCACAGACAGGATTATTTCTGACTGGTGGTGGACATGTCCTGCAGGTTCAGATACTTATGATGTTTTTCTACATAAGCAAATGTGCTAGTATACCAGTGTTAGAGGGAAGACACCCATATCTGTAGGTACGAGTGATAGTTTTGTAGCAGGCGGGTGTCGCTCGGGGCAGCCCGAGCTGCCTGGAGAGCGCACCATCCACTAGTGGCCTCAAGTATCGCAGTGGAGCATTGGAGAAGCACCGGTTCCCAAGGTGTGTGGGTTAGCAGTCTCTACTCTGAGCAGAGCAGCCCGGGTTCAATTCTCGGTGTCACTCGACTTTTTAGCGACCCGTTACCGTTTTATGTCAGCAGCCTGGACTTACCGTCTTGAGGCAGTCCACGAGGTACGTGACAAACAGCCGCCACCGTGCGCCGTAGTAACTGAAACATGGAAAGAAATGACAAGGGACATGTATTGCTGTATTTACAAAGGCAGTCTTTGCGAAAAACTTTTTCACCCCACAGGACATTCGGTCCAGCAAATTTTCAAAGTTGAAGGACCGGCTACATTTTTGGAGGACCGGATAGCCACATATCTGATGACTTCTGCATTTTAAGTATAAAGTGTTTTGTCCATTAAAAATACAATTTATTTGTTATCATTTATGGCCAAAGCAGGATAGATAGATAGTTTTACACAGTATATTGACATGCATATTTCAGCTTTAGAAGCTCAACTGAATTCTTCTAGTTCAGAAAAGCCCAACATGCGACTGGACACTTGTAAATCTGCTGGACCGGTGGCATTTGAGAAGGACATTGCCACTGTCCTGCATGTTTTCGCAAAGGTCCCAATAACATTAGAAGGGGTTGCTCTGCAAAGGCTTAAGAATTAGCTCATTAATAGTACCAGTATTTGCTGCACATACATTACCATATTAACTTCATGGCATTAATTTACCTAGGGCTATCAAAAGGCAACTATAAGTTCACCCATAATTGACAGATGCCGAATTGGTGTATAATGTTTTATAGGTGAAGACTTGATTTATTTAAGTTACACAAGATAACTTACTCAGACATCATACCAGCCCACTGCTTGTTGGCGTAGTCCAAGATCTGGAAATAGATAAAATTATATTATCTCTGTGTCGTAACAGCATAACAAGTCCCAAATATTTAGTTCCAGTTATTTTTTTAGAAAGAATATAACAACATATATGGGTCAATATTAAAAGAATAACACGTTTAAATCAGGGCAACCATTGAGAAATCACAAAACTCAAAATTTACATTGAAAGACCACAATCTTGGTTACAGATAAACCCCTGGTGGATGATCTTCCTCATATCAGTTAAATTGTATCACCCACCAAACAAAACAATCTACTGTAACGTAATATCTGTCCGATTTTTATACCCAAACTTAACAATGTCTCGTAGAAACGTTACGCAATTCAACATGCAAAAAGAAAAAGAAATCTATGGGTGCACATCTGACTAACATGTATACCTAGGGCTACAGTTTTCAAAGCGATACCCTGAGACTCTCAGTGAGACTGAGTTACATTTTGCGGGGAAATCAGCTAGGTCTCAGTCAGCACAAGGCTGGCTGCACAGCTCATCAGAGCCAATCAGGGAGCACGGTGCCTCTAAATTGTTGGCCGTGTCGCTGTGTCGAATTTTAGCAAAAGAGCAATGTTGCCTGTGTCGAATTTTATCCCATATATTGTCATACATTCTATTCAACTTGTCCATGTCCGTCAAATTTTAAAAGTGCCGTGTCACCCGTGTCGGATTTTAAAAGGGCCGTGTCGCCGTGTCGCACGTGTCGAATTTTACCCATGTAGAGGCACAGCACGGTTGCATGACCCCCTCCCTCCTGGTTTACTCCAGCACCCCTGACCCACTTTCGGGTCTTAATATTGGCTAAGTCTTAGTCTTAAAGTCTTAATAAGTCTTAATTAAGACTTTTAAGATTAAAACTTTGATTAAGACTCACTCAAGAATTCCGATGAAATGTGCAGCGAGGTCACTCTCAGTGAGAGGTCCAGAACAAGGGACATTCACAATCATGCACATTCAAATACAATCGACACATGGGCATTTTAGGGTTTGGCGACATTCGGAAATGGGCATTTCTTTGAATCGACAGGGGACACCGTGATCCCCCAATCTCTACCCGCATTCACAATACATGTGTGAGTGGGACTTGGAGGCGTGCATGCTAACAAAGGGGAAGGGGAAAAGACCAGGTGATGGGACGCGTGGACGGACACGTTACATGCTGAGTACAGGCTGCATGCTGACTCTACCTTCTGTTGTGTGCCCTGGGAGTTTGTAGTTACAAGGAATGCATGAAGATGATACAATTCATTATCTAGATATAAATTGTTGAGACTACTGTAAATGTTCGCGTAGAAGCCGCGACTAGTACGAGAGTCAGATCGCCAGTGCGGCTTATACAATCTGCCCAGAGTTAGGGTGCGGCGTATACGCGACAACCAACTGCGAATCCTTTTTGAGAATCTCTTGATAAGAAAAAGATTTTAAATCGGTTTCTCTTTAATGTATAATTCTTTGGGACACACGTCCTTGAACTTGAATCGTACTTTGAATATCTTGTGAATAAAACATCTTACTTTAATTTACAGTAATTGAATACAAGACTACTCCCGTAAAGTCTCCTGTAGAAGCCGAACGTTCGTATAAGCCGCTCCTCTTGCACCCCGCAGGGGAATCTATCTACCGGATCTGGATTTTGATCATAGCTACTAACTTTGGTACTGTACAGTGTACTTTCAAAATAAACTTGTGTAAACCCCCTATATATATATATAGGCATGTTTGGTATCAAATTAACACTTGTACGCGAGACTTTACAGTAGGCTGCATTTCAGGCATAGTTTTCCCGTAACCAGCATTATTGCAGATTCTCAGAATACTCACCTCCCCCTTGGGTCCCCACACTAAACATGTCTACCCACCTCCCCCTTGGGTCCCCACACTAAACATGTCTACTCACCTCTCCCTTGGGTCCCCACACTAAACATGTCTACTCACCTCCCCCTTGGGTCCCCACACTAAACACGTCTACTCACCTCCCCCTTTGGTCCCCACACTAAACATGTCTACTCACCTCCCCTTTGGGTTCCCACACTAAACACGTCTACCCACCTCCCCCTTGGGTCCCCACACTAAACATGTCTACTCACCTCCCCCTTGGGTCCCCACACTAAACACATCTACCTCCTCCTTGGGTCCCCACACTAAACACATCTACTCACCTCCCCCTTGGGTCCCCACACTAAACATGTCTACTCACCTCCCCCTTGGGTCCCCACACTAAACACGTCTACTCACCTCCCCCTTGGGTCCCCACACTAAACACATCTACTCACCTCCCCCTTGGGTCCCCATACTAAACATATGTCTACCCACCTCCCCCTTGGGTCCCCACACAAAACATGTCTACCCACCTCCCCCTTGGGTCCCCACATTAAACACGTCTACCCACCTCCCCCTTGAGTCCCCATACTAAACACTTCTACTCACCTCCCCCTTGGGTCCCCACACTAAACACGTCTACCCTACTCCCCCTTGGGTCCCCACACTAAACATGTCTACTCACCTCCCCCTTGGGTCCCCACACTAAACATGTCTACTCACCTCCCCCTTAGGTCCCCACACTAAACATGTCTACCCACCTCCCCCTTGGGTCCCCACATTAAACACGTCTACCCACCTCCCCCTTGGGTCCCCACACTAAACATGTCTACTCACCTCCCCCTTGGGTCCCCACACTAAACATGTCTACCCACCTCCCCCTTGGGTCCCCACACTAAACATGTCTACTCACCTCTCCCTTGGGTCCCCACACTAAACATGTCTACTCACCTCCCCCTTGGGTCCCCACACTAAACACGTCTACTCACCTCCCCCTTTGGTCCCCACACTAAACATGTCTACTCACCTCCCCTTTGGGTTCCCACACTAAACACGTCTACCCACCTCCCCCTTGGGTCCCCACACTAAACATGTCTACTCACCTCCCCCTTGGGTCCCCACACTAAACACATCTACCTCCTCCTTGGGTCCCCACACTAAACACATCTACTCACCTCCCCCTTGGGTCCCCACACTAAACACGTCTACTCACCTCCCCCTTGGGTCCCCACACTAAACACGTCTACTCACCTCCCCCTTGGGTCCCCACACTAAACACATCTACTCACCTCCCCCTTGGGTCCCCATACTAAACATATGTCTACCCACCTCCCCCTTGGGTCCCCACACAAAACATGTCTACCCACCTCCCCCTTGGGTCCCCACATTAAACACGTCTACCCACCTCCCCCTTGAGTCCCCATACTAAACACGTCTACTCACCTCCCCCTTGGGTCCCCACACTAAACATGTCTACTCACCTCCCCCTTAGGTCCCCACACTAAACATGTCTACCCACCTCCCCCTTGGGTCCCCACATTAAACACGTCTACCCACCTCCCCCTTGGGTCCCCACACTAAACATGTCTACTCGCCTCCCCCTTGGGTCCCCACACTAAACATGTCTACTCACCTCCCCCTTGGGTCCCCATACTAAACATGTCTACTCACCTCCCCCTTAGGTCCCCACACTAAACATGTCTACCCACCTCCCCCTTGGGTCCCCACATTAAACACGTCTACCCACCTCCCCCTTGGGTCCCCACACTAAACATGTCTACCCACCTCCCCCTTGGGTCCCCACACTAAACATGTCTACTCACCTCCCCCTTGGGTCCCCACACTAAACATGTCTACCCACCTCCCCCTTGGGTCCCCACACTAAACATGTCTACCCACCTCCCCCTTGGGTCCCCACACTAAACATGTCTACTCACCTCCCGCTTGGGTCCCCACACTAAACATGTCTACTCACCTCCCCCTTGGGTCCCCACACTAAACATGTCTACTCACCTCCCGCTTGGGTCCCCACACTAAACATGTCTACTCACCTCCCCCTTGGGTCCCCACACTAAACATGTCTATCACCTCCCCCTTGGGTCCCCACACTAAACATGTCTACCCACCTCCCCCTTGGGTCCCCACACTAAACATGTCTACTCACCTCCCCCTTAGGTCCCCACACTAAACATGTCTACTCACCTCCCCCTTGGGTCCCCACACTAAACATGTCTACCCACCTCCCCCTTGGGTCCCCACACTAAACATGTCTACTCACCTCCCCCTTAGGTCCCCACACTAAACATGTCTACTCACCTCCCCCTTGGGTCCCCACACTAAACATGTCTACTCACCTCCCCCTTGGGTCCCCACACTAAACATGTCTACTCACCTCCCCCTTGGGTCCCCACACTAAACATGTCTTCTCACCTCCCCCTTGGGTCCCCACACTAAACACGTCTACTCACCTCCCCCTTGGGCCCCCAGAGCGTGATCTGGTTGCGTGCGTTGTACTCATACAGGCTCCTCTCTGCGGCGGTGGTGCCCTTAGCCTTGGCCGCCTCCAGCCACCGACCCAGGAGGAAGTGGGGGTCACTGCCCAGCACCTGGTCCATATCCTCTACCAGCGCCACCAGCACAGCACCCGCCTCCCTGTGTGAGACATGTATACAGTATAGAGGTGGGGTGTCACTACCCAGTACTACGTCCATGTAACATATTGTATGCAACAAGGGACGAACTTGCGTAGTCACTAGACGCCGCCCATTCTATGCCCAATATTAAATCGGCAGTTCTGGCGTAATCTTTTTCCAGAAGAAGAAATAAAAAAGAGAGAAAGAAAAAGGGGGTGCGAGGGCAGAGCCCCAGATATATACACCAATGTTACAAACTTACAGTGGTGCCATCTAGAGGACAGGTATCACCTGGAAACTGATTAAGATTAAGCCAGAAGTGGCGAAAACTGATTAAGATTACGCCAAAAATGGTGATTTTAAGATTACGCACAGAATGGGCGGCGTCTAGTGACTATGCAAGTTCGTCCCCACGTGCATATAGGGTGAGTCCATCTATAATCGACCAATGGCTCCCGGATGACCATCTCAGAATTCATCCTAATTGAGTAGGATGATGGCCCTATATCTTCTGAGTAAAATCTGTAAATATGGACTCCAAATTCCAAGCGGTTTGGATGTGGCAACCCTTTAAGTGGAGGGTAGTGGGCTCATCAAAAGCAGATCTTAAAGCTGGTCCATTTTCATGAGTGTCTCATGTGAAAACTATGGCAACTGGGAACCCACAACTATAGCAATGAAATATTCTATATATGGACAGGGGACACAACATGTAACATTTAAGATATCTCTCAACTTGTAGGGGCAGGACGACTCCAAAGTCAGTCGGAAATGAGGCAAACATTGGAAAAGTCCAACATTTAAAATGTCACCTAGATCAGATTACTGATCAAAACACAAGTATATATTTAAAAATGGTGATAACATATACAGTTCTACTGGACATAGCAAGATATACTCTAAAAATACCACACAGAGGGCACTGGAGGTGATCAAAGTTGGGTCACTTATCAAAATGAGCCAACTTTGGTGGTCATTTCCTATATGTGCAATAACTTGAAACACCTGGCTATATTTTTTTCTTGAAAAATTGCATCAGTATCTTTCAATTGAGTATAGTCAAAATCTCTTTCCGGACTTTATTTCCATTGAAATCATGTCATGAACATAAGAGAATTGGCTTATTTAAGAAAATCACCTAACTTTGGTGGCCATTTTGGCTATGTCCAAAAACATTTTTCACTTTGGTAAATATGATCCTCGATCTACAAAATCATTCCCCTTCAAATAGATATAACAACAAAATGTTTCTGCATTTTCTTATAGTTAAAATAAACATTTAAATTAATTTAAAAAATACATTTCTGCAATATGATTATCTACTTGTTACGATGCACTGTGGATTCTCACCCATAATTTTGCTGTCATTAGCTCACAGTCAAAGCTCAGTCTGGGCATTTGAAGGATCTTAAAGACACATTGCCCTGTAATACAGCTCTAATATTCATGGACTTTGCTGAGAATTATGCCATCATAGTACAGTTAAGTATTGTATTTGGATAACTCCCAGGCAACACTTCACCCTACAGTTATATACTATTGAGAAGGTGAAGAGCTTAAAGATAGTATCTCACCTTGAATGAACCAAATTTCCCTTTTCATATTGTGCATGTTCCAAAGGACATAGCTTAGCTATTTGTTAAGTATCTGAGCCCTTATAGATGGTCTCTAAATAGGTTAAAATTAGCAGAATTCACCCGGAATGAGTTACTGTCTACCAGTCCTAAATGCCCCTAACCCTATTACACCACATAGGGGATGGATACCAGCCCTAGTGGCACTCATGAACCCTTGATAGCCTGTTCAGTCCACCCATGAGTGAATTGAAAGGGCAAATGTGAGACTCAATGTGTGTACATTTTAGCCTGGGTACCTGGGTATGCCCATGTGTTGAAATGGGCAGATTTGCCCCCTACCCACCACAGATAATCTACAAAGTCAGGTATTTCCCTGCAATAAGGTATGTCAAGTGAAAAACAGGTAATGCAAGAGCATGTGAAAAGAGCATAAAGTGTTGTCTGCACTGCGTTAGGTGCAATACCATTCATTAAGACACTATGTACTTGCTTTGTCAGTGACTATCTCAAACACGACAAAGTGAGTGTTTATTCATTCCAGGAAATGTGTCTAGACAATGAAGACTACAATGTTAAATGAATGTGGCCAAAGGGACCATTAAATACCCGCAGATGGCCTGCCAGAAAAGACATATGGGTCACACCCAAAATCATCATTATGTGTGCAACTGCAGCCCCAAAAACCACTGATAGAAGAACCTACAAAATGCAACAGAGGGCATGCAAAGGCATCTGTGACATGTTTACCAAGTATAACCTTAGCTTATGACAGGAAAATTAGGGGTAAGAACTCACAGTGCAATATAACAGGTAAACAATCATATTGCAGAAATGTTTTTTTTTTTTATTAATTTAAATATTTATTTTAACTATAAGAAAATGCAGAAACATTTTGTTGTTAGTTCTATTTGATGGGGAATGATTTTGTAGATCGAGGATCATATTTACCAAAGTGAAAAATGTTTTTGGACATAGCCAAAATGGCCACCAAAGTTAGATGATTTTCATAAATAAGCCAATTCTCTTATATTCATGATGCGATTTTAATGGAAATAAAGTGCGGAAAGAGATTTTGACTATACTCAATTGAAAGATACTGATGCAATTTTTCAAGAAAAAAATATAGCCAGGTGTTTCAAGTTATTGCACACATAGGAAATGACCACCAAAGTTGGCTCATTTTACTAAGTGACCCAACTTTGATCACCCCCAGTGCCCTCTGTATTGTATTTTTAGAGTAGATCTTGCTATGTCCAGTAGTACTGTATATAACAACGCCACATTTAAATATATACTTGTGTTTTGATCAGTAATCTGATCTAGGTGACATTTTAAATGTTGGACTTTTCCAATGTTTGCCTCATTTCCGACTGACTTTGGAGTCGTCCTGCCCCTACAAGTTGAGAGATATCTTAAATGTTACATGTTGTGTCCCCTGTCCATATATAGAATATTTCATTGCTATAGTTGTGGGTTCCCAGTTGCCATAATCTTCACATGAGACACTCATGAAAATGGACCAGCTTTAAGATCTGCTTTTGATGAGCCCACTACCCTCCACTAAATAGGTTGCCATATGCAAACCGCTTGGAATTTGGAGTCCATATTTACAGATACTACTCAGAAGATATAGGGCCATCATCCTACTCAATTAGGATGAATTCTGAGATGGTCACCCGGGGAAATCTCCCATTTCTGGTCGATTATGAATGGACTCAGCCTATAGTATGTGGGGGGAGGGGGGGTCACTCCCCACTACTACATATATGTCCTGCACTATAGGGACGCTAGTATGACAAAAATGCCAGAAATCCGAAATAAATGAAAAAAAATACCAACAATTATAATACTTAAGTTCAATGCCTGATAAAAGGCTTAATTTTGGTCAGAATTGTCCAAAAACTTGTATGGGTTTATATGAGCATGCACATATAAAATATGAATACATTTTGTCATATTTAAACTGGATGCGCAGAAACACGCGTAGTGTTCCGTTTTTCAATGGTATCGACCTACCTTAACCATTTCTATTAACGTGCCAATGTTGGTTTTATGGCCCCATTGTCATTGAGCATACTATGCTCAATTCCAACATGGCTAAGTTTATACTACCACCCTTTTGTTCATGGTTAAATGGCCATAGTTTCTCCGATAAATGGTCTTTTGTAATTCCTTCTGGCCCATGTGTTAACTTTACCTATGACCCTGTACCATGTGCAATACTTCTTTCGGGGGGTTGCTAAAAACATCACAAATCATGAAAATGTGATATGCCTAATTCCATTCTGCCTTTGGTCACTTTTTATGTCCATGTAGACCCTCACAGGCTCGACCTCACATTTAGTCCTATAGTGCATAGAAATAGTTCCTCTTTAGTGATGAAATGTGCATATCTAGATGCCTGACATATGTGGGCAAACAATGCAGTATCTCTGTATCCTGTACAATCTTTATTTTAGCAATGGTGACAAATTAAAGTGAGAACATTGTTCCAAATTCTCCCTGTTATACTTGTATGGTATAACTGTGTTGTTTTCAACAAGAGTAGAGACACCAGTGGGTTATGAGTAAAGTGTGTCACCACTGGACACGGGGGAACAGTTAACCTTTTACGGATGGTTTCCTGCTGTGATGTCTGATGCTTTCATTGGCATGATGCATGGATGCAGTCCTGCCTAGCAAGTCACCAATGCTATAAATGATTGGCATTGTGAACCATTAGTGCATCCATTGGTGCATCATGACAATAACTTGATTTGAAGGGACTATGCCACCCTTAAAGGTTTGATAAGGTTTCAAGCTGTCAAGATTTATCACCTAGTGGTACAGAGGGTTAAAGGAAGTGACGACGACCACCTGTTTTGTAGGGTACCAGTGATAGTAGTCTGGCACAAGTCTCCCTTCCACATCATGTCCACAAACAGTGCCTATATATATATATATATATATATGCATGGGTTTATACAGACATTTAATTTTACTTTACTGAATAGCTACGTTTGAAATATCAAATAGCAGCAGTGTCAGGGTATCTTACACAGGCGGCTTTCGATATTAATAGACCATGTCTCAATCAGTATTCTGGTAATAGGTATCAGGCAACCAAACATAGGTATTAATATGACTACCCAACATTGGCACGTTTCTTATGGCTTTACTGAGCCACTTTTTCTGCTGCTACCGTCTTACCATTAAATGCTTGTTTGCTAATAAAGTTATCTGTATTACCTTAAAAAATTAAGATAGAAACGTTTTAAAGCCAAATTCGGCTTCCAAGGTGTAGTTGTAACAATAGGCTTACATAAAATTAAAATAAAAGTCTCATGAAGACTGATCAGCATGTAGTATAACGTACCTTGTCTTGTTGATGTCCTTTGCCTTGAAGGCAGCACTCAGATCTGTGTACAGCTTGATGGCCAGGACCTGTAACGACTGCCGCGTCAGATCCACCAGGTCGTACCTGCAACACAACGTGGTCAGGTATTTAACGGCTGCAAACTATACATCTTGCGTACATTCGGTCCTGCAAAAAATGTTGCAGGACCGGCTACATTTTTGAAGGACCACATATCTGACAATTTATGAATTTTTGTATAAAATAATTTTGTCCGTTGAAAATACATTTTATTTGTAATCATCTATGGCTAAATCAGGAAAAAACATAGTTTTAAACAGCATATTGACAAACATATTTCATTTTTAGAAACCCAACTAAACTATTTTAGTGTAGAGACGCCCAACATGTGACTGGATATTCGGTCCTGCTACACCTGTGAATCTGCTGGTCCGGTGGCATTTTAGGAGGACATTGCCACTGTCCTGCATGTTTTTGTAAAGATTGTAGTATACATTAAAAACCCTCATATAAGCCACACCTCAATCCAGGCAATCAGTATCTACCGCATTCCTCTTCAACTTTTATCATACAGTAAGGAATAATTCCTAATCAATGATGCAAACATGACAATAATGCTCACCTAAAGAGGTAGCTTTTGGAGAATCTGGGAGAGGCAGTGACCAGCCCGTCCCACGCAGCGTATAGATCATTAGGGTTGTACCAGACCTGAAATAGTAAGTGCTGATATTACCATTCTGCCACACGACAGCTTCTTGTTATCTCTACTTCAAAACAGTGTCAAAAGCTGGTGTACATTACATGTTAAGGAAGAGTTAACATTACCTTTCTGCAATGTAATACACGCATCAAATCACTATCTTAATTTTGTTTTACTTTTTACAAGAATGTAGAAATGTTGCTCCGAGGAAGATGTTATGTGAGGCTTTAATATGTTTGGAGGCAAAGCCTATGTGTGTTAATATATCAGTGGACTTTTACATAATGGAGAAAGGCACAAGTTGTCTACAATAAATACTACAGGAATTGCACATATCTTGAACATTATACTGAGGCAACAATTAAACTAACAGGAAGCATGAAGACAAGTCCAAGTGTGCCAAACCAGACAAACATACAAGGGAAGGGCATGCTTTCAAAAATATAGAATCTACAACACTTTCAGATATAGAATTCCTACGTGAGTACTCCTCAAAGGAGATAGTTGTTAGCCATTTAAAGGCCACATTGTGCATTAGTACTACCGGTAGTTACATTTTAGATCATTGCATAATATGAAGATAACTCGCGGGCTCACGTGTAACCTGGTGTTGCTGCTGTGACGTAACACATCACAATTCAAGTTCAACTGAAACTCCCATCAAACTATGCTAAACTGAAGCTCCCATCAAACTGTGCTAAACTGAAACTCCATGTAACTGTGCTAAACTGAAACTCCATTAAACTGTAAGTCCATTAAACTGTGCTAAACTGAAGCTCCCATGAAACTGTGCTAAACTGAAACTCCCATCAAACTGTGCTAAACTGAAACTCCCATCAAACTGTGCTAAACTGAAACTCCCATCAAACTGTGCTAAACGGAAACTCCATTACACACTGTCAATCTTTTTACCAGATCTACGCGAAATCTTAGCTAAAACCTTATAGTTTATCACACATAGGAGTGGCACAGACAAATGGAACTTGAATTGTGATGTGTTACAACAACAATGACATCACAACAAAGACCGTGTCACTTGCACGCCCGAGTTATCTTTTCATCATGCGATGATCCAAAGTGAAATTTGAATGAGCTTGCAGGAAAATTTCTCAACCAGTCTGCTAAGTAATAATCACTCCCTAAAGGCCTTCTTAGTCTAAACAAGCTGAGAGTAAGGCTCCATCACTAGGGGTGTACTGGTTACCTGCTGGCCTCCCATACCCACGTCCGGTCGGCGTAGAAGGATGATGTCCCTACCGTGATTGCCGAACCCGTGAGTGTCGTTGTACACAGAACTCTAAGGGTGGTAACACTACATTAAGGGCCAGGTACCGCTTTGATACATTCTTGGTGTCATGATGCATGAATGCAGCTGTAGACTCACCATGGCTGCATTCATGCATCATGGCGGGACAGGACATTAAATCACTATGTTGGTTAACATCTAGACAACCTTAGGGAGTGGTCATTAGTTATCAACTTTGGGGAGGGGTTATGGTGGATTAGGGGAGGGAGGTAAAGGATTTCAAACCTCTCCATTTTTGTTTGTCAAATTTCAACTTCTCCAGGTGTCAGAAAAGTGTCACCCCTTTTCAGCGAAAATGCCTGCACGTTACTTGAGATCAAAGGGGCGCAATTTCCGCAGGCTCGTGTGAAAAGCCGCCAATCCCCGGTTGTTAGATAATGACCGCTCCCCTAACAGCTCCATGACTGTGAACCCGTTACCTGCTGGCCGGCCATGCCCTCGTCTGGGCGCCGTATGATGAAGATGTCAGTACCGTGGAAGTCCAGCCCCTGGGTGTCGTTGTACACACTGCTCTATGGACACAACACACAACATCAACACAACACCAGGGGGAGGCACTGGTACTGGGCAGTGATCACCGTAAACTCTTAGCGTAAAACCTCGCGTATCGGCTGCTGCTAGTACGCAAGTCAGATTGCCAGTGTGGCTTATAGGATCAGGGCAGGGTAAGGGTACGGCTTATACAAGAGTTTTTAGATGTATACTTCAGTACTAAAGTCGCCAAAATCAAACTGTCTCTGCGGCTTATATGATTTGTCAAAGTTGGGGGTGCAGCTAATATGGGCTAGACTTATACGCGAGGTTTTATGGTACTGTAAACGTAGATATTTTCGCTCTGGACATATGTTCGGGGAAATGAAAAATCCGCGAAAATATGTACAACGTGAAAATTTATCCAGTATAGTCACACAACTAAAATATTCCAAAAATCGTGAGTTTAAGTACACGCGAAAGTGTACTTTTTAGCAAAATTAATACACGCGAAAATATCTACGTTTACAGTAGTTTGTTTTTGACTTTCCCATGAGAAAAAAACAAGAAATGAATATTGATCCCAGGCCCACAGATGGGGGCCTGCACATCTCTGGCGTTATAGGCCCAGGTGGTCACAGCCGACAGAGTTAGTGTCCGCCCCTGTAGCAGCATCATTACCACAGCAACAACACAACATGCTGGGACTGACAACTTACTACTTTGATCTAATTACCACACAGTGCCCTTATACCAGATCAGCATTACCTCTTTAGTATGGATTTGGGAGGAATATCAGAAATCATCTCAGTATTTATGTTATTTCATTTCCTCCTAATATAGCAATGAATATTTAGACATTTTTAGGTCAACATTTTTCTAAAATCACGTTATTTCACATACCATAGGCAGTGTGTGGTAATATAGATTACATTTCTCCACATAATATTGTGGCATGCAATTTGACAACAAGATACGAAATAACAGACCTAAAACACAAAATAAACCATTCAGACATGCTGCAAAAAAAAAATTGGACTAGGACAGATTGACATTGACATTCCGGGTGCCTTACATCGATCCTCTGCTTGAGTCGGGGGCGGCGTACCACCAGGTTTTTACCGTGACCGTGTCGCTCTACCGGGTCTGTGCAATTATACACACTCCGCTACACGGCCAGGGGCAAAGTACAAAACAGTTATAGCATGATATATTTAGGATTTAAGGGAGAGGGGTGGGTAAATTTTACATCTGTGAAGTCCTTGGAGGAAAAATATTATTCTGCAGAGTATCATCACAGTAGGATGAATCAGCACAGACTATTTCATTCACAGCAGTCTTCCTGAAAAGTTTTAGGACCTCTTTATTTTGCAGGCCTGGCTTAATTTGTGCAGGCCAGACAATTTTCATATCTAATAAAAACAAGCATACAGTAAGAATGAAATTGAAATAGTAGAGGTTTTCATAACTATTCTCATTGAAACATTGTGATATGTAAACTTTTGAGAAATCTTATTCAAAATCCTATTGCAAAAAGGAACCTTAATAATGGTCCTGATATGAAGACCAAGATCCAGCCAGTCATATGGACCGTCAGAAAGACACTTTCTGCCGGTCCAGCAGCCTTTTAGCCAGCTATAGCCATTGCCAGGCACATTTGGCCAAATAAAAAAAAAGGTGTGTTTCAGGTTACCCGACTCTAGGCCACACCAAAAAAAAAAGTTGGTCTACGGATTTCCCGCACCATATTTTTGAAAATGCAAATTTTTTTTGGATGCGCCCGCACCACTTTTTGAGAAATTTGAATTTTTTTTTTTTTTTTTTTGAGAAATTTGAATTTTTTTTTTTTTTTTTTTTTTTGGGTGGCTTTTTTCTGATCGCTAGCCAAATTTGGGAGTTTGCAAAAATGTTTCCCTCAAAAAAAAAAAAAATTGCCCCCGCTCCACTTGATTCAAGGTTAAAATCCGCAGACAAAAAAAAAATTTGGAAAAAAAAAAATAAAAATTTCGCTCGCTCGCACCATTTTTTCAAAATGAAAATCCGTAGACCAACTCTTTTTTTTGGTGTGGCCCCACCTAGAAATTTTTATCCAATTTTGAAAAAATATTTATTTTTTAAGTGATTTTAGGGCTATTTCAGGGTCAATTTGATAGTCTACGAGTCAATGTCGTAGTCAGCTAGAAACTTTTACCCAATATTGAAAAAACATTTCTGTTATAAGTAATTTTGGGCCTATTTCAGGGTAAATTTGATAGTCTAGGAGTTGACACAGTTGTCGACCAGTCAGCGCTGAAGTTTGCGAATCAATTTTGGGGTACTTTTCAGTCCAAAGTTAAAAAAAAAAAAAAAAAATCTGACCTACCCTACCTAGATTTTCAGACTATGTAACCTGAAACACACCTTTTTTTTTTGGCCTTTGCAGGAAGACTGTCATAGACCTACTATTTTCTTCAATATGTAACTTTTGAAGGAATGTTATTGATAGAGATTGTGTGCATACCTTTAGGAGCTGCCATGCTGCGTCAACACGCGTGTCAAAGTGTCCGTACCGCCGCCGGTGGTAGTCACTTATCCTGTAAGGGTGTCAAAAGGAATGGTGGCAGGATGCACTGTACATGTCACAATATAGATTAAACTTTATTTCTAAGCACATCACATATTAAATTAATTGATCTGTTAATAATGTCTACCATAAATTCTTGCATCTTACCCTAACTTTGGGGAGAATCCAATAAGCCGCACTCAGATTCTGACTCTCGTACAAGGGAGTTCATGATAAAAGTCAGTAGAGGGTGAAACTACTACATATTTTATTACCGTAAATTCTTGTATATGAGCCTAACTTACATAAGCCGCCCCTTATTCTGAGGAACCATAAAGCCTGCAAGGTGGTACGGAAATGGTTATTTTAGTACTGTACTATACCAGCAAAAACTGTATACGCTGTCGCTTCTACCTGAGAATTTACGGCATGATACAGTACAAGTATCATATATTCGAAACTGAATATAGTTCATGAAGTAAAAGAGAGATGTAGAAGCTGCAGGTTAGGCCACACCAAAAAAAAAGTTGGGTCTACAGATTTTGTTTCCCAAAAATAGATGCGGTAGGGCGAATCTCTTTTTTTTTAGGGGAAATTTCGTTGTTGTTGAAGCTCAAATTTCTGGCCTCCTCGAGATGAAAAAAAAACACCTCAAAAAAAATAAAAATCCAATTTTTCATAAAATGATGCTGGCGCAGTCTAGACACTTTTTTTTTTCAAAAAAAAATTAAAATTTGCATTTCCAAAAATGTGGTGCAGGAAATCCGTAGACCAACTTTTTTTTTTGGTCTGGCCTTACCATGCGGTGATGTTGCGCGGCTGCCTCCTCCAGGTGTGCTCCATCATAAACTCGTACACCACGTTGTTCTGGAAGATGCCCTCCATGGTCAGCCCCGTCCCCACCATGCTGCTGTTGGGGAACGACCGACCCGTAAACGGCGCCTGCACGACAAAATATAATAGCATTTCATTTTATATCACTTTTGTAGTAACAATTCTGTATACTTGGAGACGGTGCCATTGCATGATATTAATTGATAGAGCCACTCCTATAGATGTGTACATAATTATAGAATCACAGAACCCCCACCCTCCGTTGGTGACCCTGGCTGTCCAACAGGTAAGGCCTGGGCACAGCTGGACGCATGGTGAGCCCTCCGCTGACCCTGTCCACCCCCCTCACCCCCCCCCGTAACACCCATGTCTCCAAGTAAAGAAGGTGCCATTCTCTATAAAGATACAACACTATAAAGACCAATGGCACCGTCTAATAAAGGCTCTGTCTCATTCATATGTACTTCACATAAGGCTTATGCCAGAGATGTCACTCCAGAGTCCATAAAAAGTAGGGAGTCTTTAGATTTTGGTCAATTTTCTGTAGGAAAACAATTGAATTTAAAACAGAAATTCAACCGAAAAAGTAGGAATTCCTATTAACTAAGAAAAGTGGCACCTCTGTTATGCTGTTTAATTTAATGTGTGCAGCCTCTCGTTCATTTTCAACAGGGTTGGTGGATAACAGGTGTGGGGTGGCTGAACATTTTGGGCCCTGAAGTGTATAGTCATGTCGTGTCCCTTCTAGCTCCATCGTGAACATTTCAGAGTATACGTATTGTTTACATAGATATTTTCACGCTGCACATATTTTTGTGAATTTTGCGGAAATGAAAAATCTGCAAAATTATGTACAGCGTGAAAATCTATCAAGTATAGTTATACAACAGAAAAAATATTCCAAAACTCGCGAATTTAAATACCCTAAGGCGAATTTAAATACACGTGAAAATGTACTCTTTAGCAAAATCGTGAATACTGTATTCGACGTAATAAGCGCACACCCCCCTTTTTTAGCTGATTTTTTTACTACAAAATTGACCCCATTTAAACTCTTAACTACTAAAAGGTGTCCATAATAATTTTTCAAGCGCACTGTGCGCTTATTACGTTGAATACGGTATTCCAAAATTTGTGAATTTAAATACAAGTGAAAATGTACTTTTTAGCAAATTCGCGAAAAATATCTCCATTTCTAGTAAATGTGTAGCTTGTGTTACCTCATTGATGGTGGAGAGGGCCCCGTACATGGCCACGTTACCCCCGTAGTCATGGACCATGGTCCAGATGAAGGGTTGTCCAAAGTAGGACTGGAGGCGCGGGTACTGCGGGTCCACGTCAGACGGCATGTCCAGCACTATCATACGGCCCTGTGCGGGAACACAGCAGGGATACAGCAGGTCATTCTACTCAACTAGACAGTGTCAGCAGGCATATAGAGAACACCTTACATGGTTGAGGCAACTATGATAACTTAGAGGGACTTTAATAAGGTCATGGTAACTAGGTAGAGCAGGTCATGGTAACCAAGGACAGTTTAGTAAGGTCATGGTAACCAGGGAGAGTAGGTTGTGGTAACCAAGGACAGTTTAGTAAGGTCATGGTATCTAGGGAGAGTAGGTTGTGGTAACCAAGGACAGTTTAGTAAGGTCATGATGACTAGGGAGAGTAGGTTGTGGTAGCCAAGGACAGTTTAGTAAGGTCATGGTGACTAGGGAGAGTAGGTTGTCGTAACAAAGGGGAGTTTAGTAAGGTCATGGTATCTGGGGAGAGTAGGTTGTGGTAACCAAGGACAGTTTAGTAAGGTCATGGTATCTAGGGAGAGTAGGTTGTGGTAACCAAGGGGAGTTTAGTAAGGTCATGGTATCTAGGGAGAGTAGGTTGTGGTAACCAAGGGGAGTTTAGTAAGGTCATGGTGACTAGGGAGAGTAGGTTGTGGTAACCAAGGACAGTTTAGTAAGGTCATGGTGACTAGGGAGAGTAGGTTGTGGTAACCAAGGGGAGTTTAGTAAGGTCATGGTATCTAGGGAGAGTAGGTTGTGGTAACCAAGGGGAGTTTAGTAAGGTCATGGTGACTAGGGAGAGTAGGTTGTGGTAACCAAGGGGAGTTTAGTAAGGTCATGGTATCTAGGGAGAGTAGGTTGTGGTAACCAAGGGGAGTTTAGTAAGGTCATGGTGACTAGGGAGAGTAGGTTGTGGTAACCAAGGACAGTTTAGTAAGGTCATGGTGACTAGGGAGAGTAGGTTGTGGTAACCAAGGGGAGTTTAGTAAGGTCATGGTATCTAGGGAGAGTAGGTTGTGGTAACCAAGGGGAGTTTAGTAAGGTCATGGTGACTAGGGAGAGTAGGTTGTGGTAACCAAGGGGAGTTTAGTAAGGTCATGGTGACTAGGGAGAGTAGGTTGTGGTAACCAAGGGGAGTTTAGTAAGGTCATGGTATCTGGGGAGAGTAGGTTGTGGTAACCAAGGGGAGTTTAGTAAGGTCATGGTATCTAGGGAGAGTAGGTTGTGGTAACCAAGGGGAGTTTAGTAAGGTCATGGTGACTAGGGAGAGTAGGTTGTGGTAACCAAGGACAGTTTAGTAAGGTCATGGTGACTAGGGAGAGTAGGTTGTGGTAACCAAGGGGAGTTTAGTAAGGTCATGGTATCTAGGGAGAGTAGGTTGTGGTAACCAAGGGGAGTTTAGTAAGGTCATGGTGACTAGGGAGAGTAGGTTGTGGTAACCAAGGACAGTTTAGTAAGGTCATGGTGACTAGGGAGAGTAGGTTGTGGTAACCAAGGGGAGTTTAGTAAGGTCATGGTATCTAGGGAGAGTAGGTTGTGGTAACCAAGGGGAGTTTAGTAAGGTCATGGTGACTAGGGAGAGTAGGTTGTGGTAACCAAGGGGAGTTTAGTAAGGTCATGGTGACTAGGGAGAGTAGGTTGTGGTAACCAAGGGGAGTTTAGTAAGGTCATGGTATCTGGGGAGAGTAGGTTGTGGTAACCAAGGGGAGTTTAGTGAGGTCATGGTATCTGGGGAGAGTAGGTCGTGGTAACCAAGGGGAGTTTAGTAAGGTCATGGTATCTAGGGAGAGTAGGTTGTGGTAACCAAGGGGAGTTTAGTAAGGTCATGGTATCTAGGGAGAGTAGGTTGTGGTAACCAAGGGGAGTTTAGTAAGGTCATGGTATCTGGGGAGAGTAGGTCGTGGTAACCAAGGGGAGTTTAGTAAGGTCATGGTATCTGGGGAGAGTAGGTCGTGGTAACCAAGGGGAGTTTAGTAAGGTCATGGTATCTAGGGAGAGTAGGTTGTGGTAACCAAGGGGAGTTTAGTAAGGTCATGGTAACTAGAGAGAGTAGGTCATGGTAACTAAGGGGAGTTTAGTAAGGTCATGGTAACTAGGTAGAGCAGGTCATTGTAACTATGGAGAGTAGGTTGTGGTTAGTATGGGGAGTTTAGTAAGGTCATGGTAACTAGGTAGAGCAGGTCATGGTATCTAGGGAGAGTAGGTTGTGGTTAGTATGGGGAGTTTAGTAAGGTCATGGTAACTAGGTAGAGCAGGTCATGATAACTAGGAAGAGTAGGTCGTGGTAACTATGGATTTAGTAACATGGAAACAAAGGGTCATAGTAAATAAGGGTAACTAAGGAGTCTAATTGAAGCCATGGAAACCAAGTCAACATAATTCTGTGTATAATGGATTGAATACTGGCATATATATTTTTTTGGAGATGATATCTTACCGTGGGCACAGCGGTGAGGAGTGCCTTGGCATGCGCAACAGACCAGAATGCATCATTCCTGAACAACCAGCCCTGCATGAGCCTGCAACGGGCATGCAACAACACTCACTACATGCAACAACAACTACAACAACAAAAGACAAGTAAATAATATCACAAAACATCAGAGGGGGACTACTCCTAAAGGTATCTTGCTATTATTTTGTCATAATTTGCTACAGAGCTGTCTTTCTAAGAATGTACTATGAAAAATGTCTGATTTTAAAACTAATATTTTTGGACTTTTTGTTTGATTTAAACCATCTATATTAAAGCCTTCTGATGAAAGATAATCTTCTTAAGAACATCAACAAACCACAAACCAAATGATATGCTTTAAACTACAATGCAAGCACACAACAGCAAACCTGACGAGAGACCGCAAAGCCAAAAGCTATTTTCCTTGCATTTTCAACTTATAAGACTTATAATATATGGGAAACTGATTTGTATTTTCTATTAAACAGAACCCAAAAAAGGAGAACCAAATGACCATTTTAAAGCCAGAATGACCCGAACGTTTACTTTCTCTAGCACATATTTCAAATTTCAGTGGTCATTCATATTCATGCCAGGGCTTAATACACCAGGACGACACAGGGCATAAAAATACTATATGGTCTTTAACCCTTTAAGGATGTCACTAAAATAATTTGACGTCATGATGCACCAATGCAGCCCAGTCAAGTAACTTTCCGGTGCTGTATTGATGCATCATGCTGACCCTCTCGGGAGTGTCTCAATCCCATTCGGTGGACACAATGCTTCAATGCGGCACTGGCGAGTTACTCACCAGGGCTGCATTCATACATTATGATGACCAAGGTCATGATGTTAAGGCTGTGTCTCACGAACTTGGGCAAATGTTTTTGTCTCTGACCAGGTGCCGCCTCTGACCGGTTTGGCATGTAAGGTCAAAATATCAATAGCAGTAGTCTAATTATAATTAAAATTAGAGTCTAATTATAATTAAAATCATAATTATATAACAACCGCCATAAAGTTTTTACAAATCTTTATATAAATGAGTAGGGCCTATAGTTGTTTTTTTAAACACCTGTTTTCTGACACCTGGTCAGAGACGGCACCTGGTCAGAGACGGCACCTGGTCAGAGACGGCACCTGGTCAGAGACGGCACTTGGTCAGAGACGGCACCTGGTCCGAGACAAATACATTGTCCCAAGTTTGTGAGACACAGCCTTAATGCATTATGCCGTCCTTAAAGGGTTAAAGCATTGTGGTGTGTATAGCGGGGTAGGTAAGCTTCAGAAGGTGGGTAGCGGACCTGTGGGATGGAGGTGAGGAGGGCGCGTGCCCGGGCGGTGCTCCAGTACGTGGTGTTGTGACCGAACAGCCAGCCCTGCAGCAACCTGCGGCAACAAGCAGTCAACACACGATACAGAGCCATGTACTACAGGGGTTGACACTAACGCTGGCCCGGGAGCTAATGGCCTGTAGTTTTGGGTCCGGGCCCACAGTTTTCTATATAAAGATTGAACGTGTGATTAACATCACAGATGACTCAGGGTCAGGGTGATAAAGTGATTGAAATGATGGACTAAACAACTGAATCTGTAAATATTATTTCAGGAACAATGAATTATTTGTCAATTCTGAGAGCAGGAATGAATTCCTGGGTCAAAACTACCCTCAAATCATGTGTCACACTAGTATGTGATCATATTTCAGCTGAGCAGGTGTGTGTGGGCGAGCTGGTGGGTGTGGGTGAGACGGTGGGTGTGGGCGAGCCGGTGTGTGTGGGCGGGCAAGTGCGTCTGGGCAAGCAGGTGGCTGTCGGTATCAGCGCCTGGTGGCGTGTAACCGCCGTTTTACGTCTCGGCCGAAAAGCGAGTCGATCGGAGCGTCAGCAGCGACACCATCTTCGGTTCTGTTTCGCCGTGTCGGCCGGCCGCGGGGCGGCGTGTGTAACAGATGATTAACTCCCCCCAGTCAATTACCACTGCCGACATATCTAGCAGAGGGGGGGGGGGGGGGGTACTCACATTTCCATATAGTCTTTGTAACGATACATGCATTGTCAGTGCAAAGTGAATCAGGGTTATCACAACACTGATCTGTTACACAAATAATATCAAGTAACCTCCCCTGTAAATTACCTCTAGTACTTAAGTGTTTGATAGATGTCTGAAAAAAAGCGTCTCACCTACCCCTCCCATAGAGATAGCATTGGTTGTCACGAACTATCCAAATTTGGGGTTATCGGTTATCTACACGCTCCCATAGAGCTCTATGCTGAAGCAAATTACCAGCAATTACTGCCTAATATTATTTTTCGTTTTTTAGGGGGTTACAGTTGGAATTTGTAAAAAACAAATACACCATTAGATAGATATTGTGAAAAGTGATCTAATGACACCATGCAAGATGCAAAGAGTGAAATATTGACCAAATGGGAGCAATTTCATTTTTTCAACGAAAAGAGGTGTCCAGAATCGTCTCACTAGACTCAGGGCAGACCCTGAGTCAATTACCTTCCTATGGGCCCGGGTGGCCCACAGGAGTGGGTGAAAAAATTTCTAGGAGAATATATCTGTACCATTATAGTCATGTCATATGTCGTTGGAAAGAGGAAGTCTATGGGAAACCGTCCATTCTGGCTAGGCCCTGATATAAATCAACCAGGCATACCTATGCAAGAAAAGTAAAATAATTAAACCGGGCCCGCCGATTATTGTCCAAGCCCATAGATTTCTGATACTACGGGCCTGGGTGGCCAATGGCTGAAAACGTTAGTGTCTACCCCTGTGTAGGGACGAACTTGCCAAGTGACTAGACCCCACCCATATTTCCTGTAATCTCAACAAGCAGACTTTTCCAGTAATCTTAATCAGTTCCCAGGCCTATCCTCTAGATGGCACCACTGTAAGTTGGTAACATTGTTGTATATATCAGGGGGCTCTGCCCCCACACTCCTCTTTTCTTTCTGTGTTTTTTCTTCTTCTTTTTTGAAACTGTCACAGAATTATAGCTGAACCCATTGACCTCTAAAGGATGGGATTAAAACTAAAGTCAAGGACGTTTAGCTTTGCAGACTAACAGTGGCGCCATCTAGAGAAGAGGGAGGAATTATTACGATTATCGGGAAAATGGGTTTTTAAAATTACAGGTAAAATGGGTGGCATCTAGTCACTTGGCAAGTTTGTCCCTTGTAGCGGTATATAGGCACCATTAACACAATATCAACACACTGAGTTCTTGAGCCATAGGGGGCTAAAGTCAACCCATTTACTTTTAGTTGTGCGGGTGATGAAAACTCTCGAATCAGGACAGGAAGCCACGGCGCGGTACGTATTAGGTATGGGGACTCTCAGAAATGTCCATATTTCTTCCTCCAGAAGCATCCATTATGGTAGCCATTTATGATACAGCAGGGGATATGTTTGACACACAAATAAATGAAACGATTTCCAGTAGAGATCTCTATTTGCTGAGAAATAATATTTTTTCCAAAATCTCCCATAGCGTGACATCGCTTCCTGTCCTGATTCGAGGTTATTTCAACACCCGTTTTTTCCGTGGCATCGGGTTACTTACGCCCCCTATTAACCCTTTAAGGACTACATGTCGCTAAAAGATGACATTTGTCGTCAAGATGCACCAATGCAGCCCTGGTGAGTAAATCGCCAAGGCTGCATTGGTGCATCATACCAACACTTCGGGAGTGTATCAATCCCATAGGGTTGGCATGATGCTTGAATGCAGCCCTGGTGAGTTACTTGCCAGGGCTGCATTCATACATCATGACGACCAAGGGCATGATGCATTAGTGCATAATGCAGCCCTTAAAGGGGTAAGGTCCACATGGTGCGAATAGCGTTATGCCCTTTGTCGTCATAATACATGAATGGAGCCTTGACAACCCTACGGAGTTGGTACATTTCTGAATGGCTGATAAGCATGAAGTAGCCCTAAAGAGCCGAATTGCATCATGACGACAAAGGGCATAGCATGTTAAAGCACTATTAAAGCGGCCCTAAAAGAGTTAAGAACTACATGTATATGTTCAAATTGTCAGGATTTGTTTTCTAAGTAAACAGAGTTGAGCAGGTGATTTTTTATCCACTTTGTGTCTGGTCATAGGCAGTCATAAAGAGAGGATGAGAAACCTTAATTTCCAGAAAATGGAGATAGAAATCTGTATCAACATTACAAGAGACAGCTGATATCTCTTTATGGCTTTGGCAAAGTTTACTAGAATGGTAAAGCATAACACAGTGAATGGTACTCTAGGGTAGCGGTCGGGCGGTCTCAGCGCTTTATTGTAGTATAGCTGGCAAACCTATTTCTCAATGTACCTTAAACCCCCCAACAGCTCTATGTAAGCCCAGGTTGTCGGCCCTTCCTCAGCTCTGACTCTTACTGCCGGGGTAGCAAGCATTTTACGTTGGGCAGTCAGGGAATAAGTTAACCTTTTTTCATACATAGATTAAAATAACAGTTCCACCAGAGGGCAGCAGTGTTTGGACAGGGGACCATGAGCATTGTCCAGCTACAACATATTCACCCTATCTTGTGCCTGTAAGAGCTGAGCTCCCAGCCCTTAACAGCCCTCTTGTGAATCAAAACTGAACTACCGGTATATCCAAAAGTGCTTTCGGCCTCACTTCAACCATGACGGCCAAGCTTTAATGTCTGAGGGCTTACTCACCAGATGGCGTGTGGGTCGGAGGCGGCCATGGCCTGGTACACCTGGCGTCCTGCAGCCGCGATGTAGGCCGGGTCCCTGTAGGAGGAGACATGGTGGTATTACAGCTACAACTGACAACATCCAGCAGCAGCTAAGGAAGTGCTCATTTTTTAACAACAGGGAGGCCAAAAATCGTGCGCGTACGCGCCCCTTTGTAGCATAGTAACAGGCAGGCTTTTTCCTGCAAATCAGGTTGAATTTTTTTGACCCCCCCCCCCCCCACAAGAGGGGTCGAAATTTTTTACCCCCCTCCCGCTGTTAAAAAATGAGCACTCTCTAAAACGAGGCACCTTTCACAATGCATACATCATGCCCGGCTAAATTTGGGAAAGTAGATCTGGGGGATGTAGGGAACTAACAACCTCAACTGAGAAAGGTTGGGTTGTATTTCATATATGAAAATTGACGGTCCAACAGATATTTTCTAACAGGTTTGTCAGAAACCGGTTTATTTATTTAAGCTACCGGTATATTTTGGATGCTCTACAAATCCCTACACTCAGGCAAATGTCTGACCACTTTTTGATGGTAATGCTTTTTAACTAGTTTGATTATTAAATTTATAAAATGAAGCTCATAATGCTGTAGTGTATGTCCACTCCAGCCATAATTGAATCTGGACAGTATTACCGTGACTATACCTACATAGGTTAAAAACCGACACAGTCGATACGGGCCATTTAAAAATGGACATGGCGACACGGTCAAAGATGGATTGTGTGATATACATCACAAGTGACCCAGGGTGTGTAAGCAGCCGGTAATCAGTTACATGTAGATCTATAAACTTTTATATATATTTAACAGATCTAACTACATTCAATAAAGGTTTAAATCAAGTTAACAAACAGTGTTGACCCTGTATCCAATGTACCTGTACCCACTGAACCTGTACCCACTGACACTGTACCCACTGACCCTGTACCCACTGACACTGTACCCACTGACCCTGTACCCACTGACAATGTACTCACTGACACTATTCCCACTGAGAACAAGTCGGATTGATGGTACCAGTATACACAGCACTAGTTTGAGTCGGTCCAGCAAGGTCTGGTATTGACAGACTTACCATATGAATATTAATGTGCCTTTATCCTGTTCTCTGATTGGCGCAACCCCTGATAAATACTCCCGACTTGGTCGGGAGTGGGTATACACTGTCGGGATTGGGTATACACTGCCACTCCCGACCCGATCCACCCCAACTGCAACCCCCCGCTGTGCTCCAGTCGGGCCTGTATTTCATACATTGTCAGAAATCTCCCGACTGTCCCCATCCGCGTCGAGTTGGAGCGTTAGGTGGCAGTGTAAGGCCTGCTTAAGGTGCACAAAGACTCACAAAGTTGTTAAAAGCGTCTCATTTTTTTTATCTCACCTCCTCTTTACCATTGCAGGTATAGGAAGTCTGTGTGAACGCTCATCTTTTAAAGGCTGGATTCAAGGTTACTCTCCTATTCTTTAGCATTAGTTCACAGAGACTTGCTTTTAGGGCTGTTTTTGACTTTTTGGGGGAGCTTTTTTCATGGGGAAAATCTTTTTTTGGGACATTTTGAAAAAAAGAGGGAGACACAGATTGTTCCACAGTACAAGTTTAGCTTTATTTTGAACAGAAAACCCAAAGAACAAAGGCAGGGGGATACTTCAAAGTCAGCTGACCAATCTACGTTTTTGCAGGAAAACCGTCTCACAGAGACCCAGGGTGCCCTGGGTCAATAATTTTGGGTACCAATTTATAGTCACATTACCATGTACACAAACTCTACGCACCCTGACGGGGGACTGTTCTCGTTGAAGGTGTCACAGTTGTAGACGTGGTCAGTTCCAAACTCGGCCGTGTACTGCGATAAAACACAAGAAGTCACAGTAAGAACATGATCAAACAATGTCTATCGGTAGATTCATATCCATAACCAGTTTGACCATTCACCTCCCTTTGCTGGTCCTCTCATCTTTTAATACTGTGACAAATTGCCTCTGGAATTTCAAAGGAAAAATCCTATACATGTAATTCAATTCTAATATCTGACTTTCTGATATTAACCTAGATGTTGAAAAGAAATGCCACCTCACACCTTAATTTTTTATCTTATCATATTCTCACTTTCACTATAGGTCGGTTGGACGTTGGAAACTGTTTACAACGTAAGGGAAGTTTCATTCAATAAATAATTATGAGGTTAGATACAAGTTGTGTCATCAGTATAGGGCGCCTAAGTCTCACCACCAGATCGCCCTTCCGAGCCCTTCTGGGGACAACATAAAATTGCCTGCAAGCCGGAAGGATGCGTGGAAATTTTTGTCTTCTAATATCTCCACTAATAAGCAGAGTTGGGCTTTAAATTTCATATCCGGGACCTGTTCAGGCTATCTTACATATAGGTATTTTTAGTTAGAGAGGGCATCAAAATTACATTTTATCGCGAGACTAAGGTGTCCTAATTACTCACCTCATCAATGAAGCTCTTCCCGATCTTAGTGAACAGCGGGTCGGTGAAATTCAGCAGGGTGGAGCTGGAACATTGAACACAAACAGCCTTACAGTTTTTTTTGTTTTTTTAAAACGGTTTTTATTTTTACCTGGGGTTAACATTCAGCTGAGCCGATCTCCCATGATGACCCTAGGGGGTAGGTCGTGACAGCTAGCACCCCTTATGTTTCGATGGACTTATAATGAGGTTCATATAGTGTCACGAATATTTATCTGTCTAAACTGAGCTAAGAGCCAACTAATAAATTTTGGAATATCACAATAAATGGTGATTAATGTATAACATAGTACAGGACACACAATAATGATGATAGATGGAAAAAAGAACAGCTAATAAAGAATCGGCATGCATTGTTTTTTTCCCGCAGTCCATTTGCTTGTCCCATACGTTGGCTCTGAAGGGTCAATACAACTCGACATGTGGTCACTAACTAACTCACTAACTGAGGGAGATCGGGCTAACAATCCACTAACAACCTGGTCCATATTACTACCCTTGTAGCAGTACTTAGAGATTGCCTACTCTTGATGACTTATGTTAGGTCTGTTAGTTCTGCCCGGTCTACTGCGGTCAGTACAATGGGATGTTTAACCCTTAATACATCATAGCCTTGGTCGTCATGATGAATAAATGCAGCCCTCGCGAGTAAATCGCCAGTGTTGCATTCAATTTCAAGCATTATGCCCACAATACGAGGTTAAGACAATCCCAAAGGGTCGGCATGATTAACCAATGCAGCACCAGCGAGTTACTTGCAAGGACTGAATTACGACAAATGTCATATTTCAGTCTTTAAAGGGTTGACAGACTAGTCACTGCCAATGCAGGGATGTGATTTGAGAATTGTAAAACTGTAGGAGAATTTTGAAGTCTCAATGTAATGTTGGGGGCCTGAAGCAGGGGTGTGAATTAGGAAAAATCAAAAGATCTGAGGGTTACGTGGAATAGGATTTGCGAGACAAAATAACTATATTTATCTACAATAATGGAATTTCACTTAGAAAAACAGCTATACTAGTAATGAATAGGGGGGTTGGGGGGCATGCCCCCAAGAAAATGGGACCATTTGATGTATTATGGTGATCTGGTCTGTTGAGATTTTTAAGTCCCCCCCCCCTACATAAAGTGAAACAGATTTCTCATTGGATCTGGACGAATCACAAGAATGACCAATTTGAAAGCCGAAAGATCTGAAATCAGATTTTAATCTGAGCTTTCACAGCCCTGCTGAAGACACTTAATGCAGCACTCAAGTGAAATATCACTTTAGAACAGTCTCAACCATGTAGCCGCGATAAAGCTAGGGAGGTCTGGAAAATCGATAAGACAAATGCTGCATTCTCATGCCCTCTGTCACATATTCTGCTCACCCTGTGACAAATTGAGTAACAGACCCCTCTACCTCTTGAAAAAAATATCTCAATGAATCCAGACAAATCATGAGGGTGGACTTATTTGCTCTAAAGTGTAGGAAATCCTACAACTGTAGGAGGAATCACATCCCTGCAATGTGGTAATTGTCTTCACAGGATAAATATAGAATAACAAATAAGAAAAAAAAAAAAAAAAATTATCTCACTGCAGTAGCAGGAGTGTAATGCTACCGGCACTCCCTGGGTGTATCCTGCACCACAGCTCAGGTGCAGGTTATACATATTTACAAGTCTTTTTTCTTTATAAAGCTCTGTTCTGCAGGTGCTTACCAGCAGTAGGTCTTGTTAAAGCCACCCCAGTCCCCAGCATGCGTCACCGCCGCCTGCGGGAACAGTCTGCAACATATATTAGGGTTCGCACAAAAATTTCAGATTGACATTGCATGACATTTCCATGACATTCGATGACAGAAATCTCGATTTTCCATGACATTTATTGTATTCTTGTGGGGGTTAGGGGGCTTAGCCCCTGAATTTTTTTTTCTAAAATCTAGAAAGGAACTGATACATTCGCGGATATTTTGTAATATTAATTCTATAACTTTCATTTTCCATGACATTCCATGACACACAGCAAATTTTTACAAAATTCCATGAATTTCCATGACTCGTGGGAACCCTGTATATATAATATATATCATGGGCTATATATAATATATACCGTAAACATAGATATTTTTCCGTGTATAAATTTTTGCGAATGTGCTAAAAAACACGAGTGTATTTAAATTTGCGGATTTTGGAATATGGTAGATGCGCTGTATAAGTATACCTTGTTATGTTAGCGGGCACGTGTCCTGCGAAGGCGGGGAGGACGGGGGTCATGCCGAAGTCCCTCATACGCTGCAGTATCTGGTGCTGCAGAGCCACCTCCTGCTGGTGCCAGGATGTAGGCAGCGGGCCCCCCCAGCCGTGCATGTTACCCATACGCTGCCTGAAACACCAGTGTTATTAAATACCTATTAACAGGGATGTGAAATGAAAAAAAAGTGTCCTCTGAAGATGCTGCTTGAAGTTACGATGTGACTCCAAACCCTTGCAATTATATACTTTTTGATATTATTAGGGGGGTTTGGGGGCATGGCCCCAAGAACATTTGGAAAAACTAGAAGCATAATGGTGAAATTTCATGTATTTTGGTGTTCTGGTTTGAAAATACTTCTAAGAACATTTTGAAAATTTAGAAGCATAATGGTGAAATTTCATGTATTTTGGTGTTCTGGTTTGAAAATACTTTAAAGTCCCCCCCCCCCCCCCTACATAACCGGAAATAAATTTCTCATTGGATCTGGACAAATCTCAGGAACTGTCCCTGTGAAGATAAAAAATGCAGATTTCCGCGTTTCCGCGGAGTTTCCACACCCCTGATTGTGCCAGGCGCGCATGAAGTCATTTGCATAAGTTCAACTTCGAATATTTACTACCTCGCCTCCCTCACTTACTGCATTTTTTCATTTTCCAAATTTTAGGAAGTGAGGGCAGACTGTATACATGTATCGTAAATTCTTGCGTAGAAGCATGTGAGACAGTCAGACCCCAGATGCGGCTTATATGATTTCCTCCAACTCGGGGTGCGGCTCATACAAGGGTTAAGCTTATAATACATGAGAATTAACGGTAACCTGGGACTCCAATCGCCAGTCAGTGACACGTCCATTAAAACAGCACGTGCTATCCCAATACCAGGGAGCCACACAGAAAATACATGTATACATTCACTACTGCACTGAAACAGGTGGGAAATCAGATTTTGGCATTTGATAAATTTTAAGAATGACTAGCGCAAATCTAGCAATACAGTCTACATTGCACTCTGTATACCACTCAGCTCTTGACAATTTCCATTTTATAATCAGTTGGGGCAGAGATTTGCTATATTTTCATTGATGAATAGAACTATATATTTTCATCTGTAGCGGTAGTATAGAGCTGGATCTGACTTTACCATGCTAGGAAGGCTGGGCCGGCGAAGTGTGTGTCCAACTCAGCCTGGGTGAACCCCATCTTCAGATAAACCTGCAAACATAAAGTTTTAGGTATAGCTCATGTAAATCATGATAGTGCTGAATATTTACGCATACCATATTAGATAAATTAGCTCTATCCCAACTCTCATCGAATCAGCACTTTGCAAGCTACTGTTTTATAAATAATTTGCTCGCATATTCAAATCATTGAAGCAAGAAATTGTTGAAAAAAGAAATATTACTCGCTCGATTTTTTTTCAATGACAGAAATACATAGAGCAATTCTTATATTTTCTATGTGGCCTAGGATTAAAGTAGTGTTTTTTTCGTAGTTTCTCTTCAAGAACTCAAACTCGTCATTACAAGGTTGCATCGTGATAGAAACAGACGATTTCTGAGCTTTCGTCTTCAAAGAATAAAAAAAAAGGATTATGGTAGTTACCCGTTGCCAGATGGCCTCCTGGGCGACAAAGGCGAGGGGCAGGTTGATGGCGTGCATGGCCATCCAGTCCAGCTGCTGCTGCCAGTCAGACCAGGCGTACCACACGAAGGAGTAACTCATGGTGCACACGTTCAGGTAGTACCGGTACCTGGTGTAAAGGGGTATAGAGGCGTAAATAGTCAGACTAGGCGTACCACACGCAGACAGTCAGACCAGGCGTACCACACACACACAGTCAGACCAGGCGTACCACACACACACACACAGTCAGACCAGGCGTACCACACACAGACAGTCAGACCAGGCGTACCACACATAGACAGTCAGACCAGGCGTACCACACACAGACAGTCAGACCAGGCGTACCACACAGACAGTCAGACAGGCGTACCACACGCAGACACAGACAGTCAGACCAGGCGTACCACACGCACACAGTCAGACCAGGCGTACCACACGCACACAGTCAGACCAGGCGTACCACACGCAGACAGTCAGACCAGGCGTACCACACACACACACACAGTCAGACCAGGCGTACCACACACACACAGTCAGACCAGGCGTACCACATGCAGACAGTCAGACAGGCGTACCACACAGACACAGTCAGACCAGGCGTACCACACGCAGACAGTCAGACCAGGCGTACTACACACAGTCAGACCAGGCGTACCACACACTGACAGTCAGACCAGGCGTACCACACACACACACATAGTCAGACCAGGCGTACCACACGCAGACAGTCAGACCAGGCGTACCACACACAGTCAGACCAGGCGTACCACACAGACACAGTCAGACCAGGCGTACCACACGCAGACAGTCAGACCAGGCGTACTACACACAGTCAGACCAGGCGTACCACACACAGACAGTCAGACCAGGCGTACCACACACAGACAGTCAGACCAGGCGTACCACACAGACAGTCAGACCAGCCGTACCACACACACACAGTCAGACCAGCCGTACCACTCACAGACAGTCAGACCAGGCGTACCACACGCAGACACAGACAGTCAGACCAGGCGTACCACACACAGACAGTCAGACCAGACGTACCACACACACACAGTCAGACCAGGCGTACCACACGCAGACAGTCAGACCAGGCGTACCACACGCAGACAGTCAGACCAGGGGTACCACACACAGACAGTCAGACCAGGCGTACCACACACAGTCAGTCAGACCAGGCGTACCACACGCAGACAGTCAGACCAGGCGTACCACACGCAGACAGTCAGACCAGGCGTACCACACAGACAGTCAGACCAGGCGTACCAGACACACACAGTCAGACCAGGCGTACCACACGCAGACAGTCAGACCAGGGGTACCACACACAGTCAGTCAGACCAGGCGTACCACACACAGTCAGACCAGGCGTACCACACAGACAGTCAGACCAGGCGTACCACACAGACAGTCAGACCAGGCGTACCACACAGACAGTCAGACCAGGCGTACCAGACACACACAGTCAGACCAGGCGTACCACACGCAGACAGTCAGACCAGGGGTACCACACACAGTCAGTCAGACCAGGCGTACCACACACAGTCAGACCAGGCGTACCACACAGACAGTCAGACCAGGCGTACCACACACAGTCAGACCAGGCGTACCAGACACACACAGTCAGACCAGGCGTACCACACACACACAGTCAGACCAGGCGTACCACACACAGTCAGTCAGACCAGGCGTACCACACACAGTCAGACCAGGCGTACCACACAGACAGTCAGACCAGGCGTACCACACACACACAGTCAGACCAGGCTTACCACACACAGACAGTCAGACCAGGCGTACCACACAGACAGTCAGACCAGGCGTACCACACACAGACAGTCAGACAGGGGTACCACACACAGACAGTCAGACCAGGCGTACCACACACACACACACAGTCAGACCAGGCTTACCACACACAGACAGTCAGACCAGGCGTACCACACAAGGGAGCAGCTCATGGTGCACACGTTCAGGTAGCAATAATAGGAAAGATTGGGGGTAGACTTACTTGTCGTTACTTGTGAGGGAGGGGGGAGGAGGTTAGGGTAGGAGGGGGGGGGGAGGAGTACTAGACTTACTTGTCGTTACTTGTCTCCCCTGACCCCGGTATGGCGGGGGGGGGGGCGGGGAGGTTAGGGTGGGGGGGGAGGTTAGGGGTAGACTTACTTGTCGTTACTGGTGACGGTCTCCCCGGACCCCGGTACCTCAGGGAGGGGGGTGGGGAGGTAGACCTGCCGGCCGCCCCACGACACGTGCCCCTTGGCATGCTGGGTAAGGTAGTAGTGGAAGCCCCAGGCGGCCGCGACCCCCGAGCTGCCCGTGATGCTCACCGCGCGGTCAGCCCCTGACACCAGCTGCAGGAGCGAGACATGTTTACACTTTATTTTCTTTTTTCAAAAGCATTTCAGGACATGTTTTTTAAAGTTAAATACAGTAATCTATACCAGCAAAAGTCACCGTCAAGTCATTCATACCATGGTGAATACTGTCTTCACACCAATGTTAACGCAATGGGAGTATACAACATTATAACCATGGATTTTACATCGAAACACCCTGAAATAAACAGTTTCACTTTAAAGTCACCTTGTCAGTGGTTTCTGCACTCGCAGAGCCTGGGCCGTTCTGCAAGATGACCGTAGGCCCAGGCTCTACTCATGTGACCTCTCCGTGACCTTACCGGGCAACTGTCTATTCAGCATATAACTGCACCTAGATTTAACCCTCTCACCGCCAGCAGGCCGCTATAGCACCAAATTCACTGAGCTGAACCAGAAAATATTACTCAAAATTGATGAAAATGTTTTCTTACAAAACCTAGTCGAAGCACCCCATGTTTGGTATCATATTAATGCTTATGACATCCTCTTTCACATCCTATATTCCATTTATGTTTACAAAGAATGCTCAATGAGTTACTATGCCAAAACCTCATTTGAATTTTTGATATTTATAAAGAATTTTTTTTTTAGCATGACTACACAGAAATCTGGCGGTGGGAGGGTTTAGGAAATGGTATAAGCTGCAGCTGTGGGTCTGATTACCGTAATACCTCACGTATAGGCCATGGCTTGTACACAGATCGCAGGTGCGGCTTATAGGATCGGCACGGAGTCAGGGTGCGGCTTATACGCGGGGTAATGCTATTATAATACGGTACAAAAGTCACCATAATCAGATCGCTGGTGCGGCTTATAGGATCGCCCTATAGTCGAGGTGCGGCTTATATGCAAGTTAGGCTTATAGACAAGGTTTTACGGTATGTGCATCGTACTATACAAACCTGCGTTAACCAGCCAGGGGCGGATCCAGAGGGGGGGTTCTGGGGGTCAGGACCCCCCCCTTTTGGAAAAAAATAAATAAAAATTTAATGATAATTTGATCCGCCGCGAGTCGCGGCACGTCTCTTTTCGGTACTTTGGTGTTTGGTCGACCCCCCCCTTTTCAAATTCCTGGGTCCGCCCCTGCCAGCTACCCCCCAGCTATCCCTATAACAGATTGGTTCCCGTACAACCCGTGGGTTGTGAGGCGGTATATGGCTCACCTTGAAGGTGTCCTTGTCCCTGGGCCCTAAGGTGGGGTCCACACTGACGTGGAACTCTGCGCTGCGGGCCCCGACCACGCGCTGTATCAGGTCGGACACCGTCTGCGCCTGGGTACCTGCTGATACCTGCGGCCGTGCCACCCGCGAGATGTGCGCCAACGCTGTAAGACGAATACAAAGTGTAACTGGGTGTTGAATCTATAGGTGTGTATTGTTGCGAGACATAGTTTATGTCCAAAATGTAATACTCTTTGGAAGATTATATTAAAGCGGCATAATCACCGAGCATATCCTATTCAGAATTCTAGTGCTGCTCTAGTACTACTACTATGTGGTAGCTGCGTGAGTGGTGATATTGCTCATTTAAGGTACGGTAATTCATGTAATAAGTGCCGTTTGTTTATTCTTATTTAATTTTTTAGAATGAACCTCATTCCAGTTTACTACTGTGGTTTTCTAGTTCAGGTTTTGGTGGCAATTTCTCTGTACATTTCTGCATGAGATGATATTTTATGTACATCAGTATTATAATTACATGTAGATGGATACTCAATATTTCTCTTTAGATAGTCAGCACCTCCTAGAGATGGCCCAGGTGTAATATTTGAAGAGCAAACGTTTTTTTAAATATATTATTTAGAGATATGTCAAATATAAGATATAAGAGTTGAATCCTAGATATTGTACGTGAGTGACTTTTTTCCCTGCTAACTAAATGGCAGACTATTTAAGGGTAACATTAATCCATGTACAACAGGTAAAGTGGTGCACGTACCTGGGTCTGCAGTAGTTGGTGATAGCAGCACTACCAGGAACAACGTCTGAAACAGGCACAGTTATCTTAGAGAGTCCTACACAAACAAACAGCACCCATATACATGTAGTAGACTATGGAGAATGAAGTTATCCGAAACAGCCCACTATCGATACATGCGATTAACCCTTTAAATATAATACAGGATCGTGCTTTAATGCTTAATTCTTTTCTTTTGTCTAAACTGCACGAATGCAGCACTTGCAAGTACTTTGACCGTGCTGCATTCATGCATCATGCCAACTATGTGAGTTTGTATACCCCTGAAAGTTCGGCATGATGCAACAATGGCAATGCTTGTCACTGCTGCATTCATGCATCATGACGACAAATAAAGATAAAGCCATTAAGCATCATTCTTACATAAATAGCCGTCATTTATAGACAGGGATAAATCACTTACAAGTAGAGACATCTGCAGGCTGCATCCAGGGGCCATGATGCTGTGAGGGTTAGGTCTCCGGTAACAGGAGGTGTACTGCATTCAGTACTGCATTCAGTGCTGCATTCAGTGCTGCATTCAGTGCTGCATTCAGTGCTGCATTCAGTGCAGGGCCGGCTGGTGTAGCGTCTCAGTCCACCCGCTGCAGACAGAGGGGGAGGGTCAGCACGTGACTCGTAATACACAGATAACATAGTAACGTAAAGTCTAACGTATAATCAGCGTACTATACTTTGAATCGATTGAATGATAAGATATCTATTTAATAAAGAAGGAGATATTTTATGATTTGGCATTAATAGTCTAAGCCCCGGATAAGTTGCACCCCAACATGATGCTTAAAATCTTATAAGCCACACTCGGGGTCTGATTTTGGCCACTGAAGTACTGTAGTATACATGTACTTCTAAAAACCCTGGTATGAGCAGTGGCGGATCCATGAATTTTGGAAAGTGGGGGGGGGGGGGGGGGGCACTGTAATACCTACAGCATTGGGTGTGTTGAACCATCTTAATTAAAATGTACAGAAAAATAGGGGGGGGCGCCGCCTACATCCCCCCAATCCCCCAATGGATCCGCCCCTGTATTGAGCCGCACTCCCACCATTGGAGAATCACACTGACTCAAGTTGCGGCGTCTACATGAGAATTTACGGTACGGTATTATACTAGAAATACTATAATAAATATCACACATGTTATTGATTCCAGGGCAAGGACTTGTGATATGAACAAACTGGTGAGGGAGTGGGAGATCAATATGAGGAGAGAGGGGAGCTGAGAGAAGGGGGGGGGGGGGGGTAGATGCAATGGCGGGGGGGGGGGGGGGGGTCGATGGGATTGCAAGAAATAGACAAAGGTTCACGAGTTTTAGTCTGTTGGCTGGGTTATTTCACGAGTTGACTGTCAGGCCGTATTTCACGAGGCCGTAGGCCGAATGAAATGCGGCCTGATAGTCAACAAGTGAAATAACCCAGCCAACAGACTAAAAGTCGTGTTCCTTTGTGTTTATTTTTTACCTTTTTTGATTCAAATTAAATTATTAGGGCCTTTATATGGGGGGTGAAGGGCTTAAACTAGTCTTTTTCTACATCGTTCAAATGTAAACAAATCGCCATTTTGATGACGTCACAAGGCCGTGAAATACGGACATGGGTTATTTCACGGGGTGTGTGAAATACGGCTCTCTTTGGTTAAATCAATGGCACTGCAGTATTCCATAAAAATTAAATAGACAAATGCCAACGCTCATTGATACTGTCTCTGTTGTATTTCACGAGTGGGGGCTGGGGCCATATCCCACGAAGCCGCAGGCTGAGTGGGATATGCCCCAGCCCCCACTCGTGAAATACATCAGAGACAGTATCAATGTAGTTGGTATTTGTGTTTATTTTTTATTTGAAGCCATTTAATGAAGAAAATTAATATTTTCCCAGTCCATTGAATACAGCCACATTGTATTCAATGGGGGGCATTGAATACGGCCCTTCAGTGCTAAAGCATAGGAAATCTTGTATTTCAAAAAAATAAAGATATATAGGTAGGCTAGTCTAATCTAAAAATAACCATACTATGTCCATTAGGCATTACTCCATAAATTCCGAGTCCATAGTAAACTGGCTGGCGCTCCCCCTCGTAATTAATAAATGAACACTGCTCCTTTGTACATGTATAATATATGTGAAGTTTAATAGGTTGAATAGAAACATCATGGACATGATCAATAGATCATGCCCAGGCCATGATCAATAGATCATGCCCAGGCCATGGCCATGTCTATGGCTTATTTGTTTGCTATTCAAATCAACCTACTAATAAATTAAGTACGAGTACCGATACTTTAAATTGCCAGGAGAACCTGTGACAATGCTATAGGCTCTCTCATACTTTACAGCTGTCTTTTAAAGGCAGGGCCAGAGTCCCGGGCCAGAGTCAGGCTTGAGATCCAAATTATTGGAACAGTGCCAGTGTCCACAGGCACAGTGTGGCTGTCACAGGACGGAGGAGAGAAGACTGAAGAGGACCCCGGCCTCACTCAGTCAGTGACTGATGTCCACCTACCCTGTATTATAATGTTGCTCCTGTTCCTCTGTCCTCCCTACTGCCTCCACATGCCGTGTGTCTGTAGATGTCTCTGTCTGTAACCTGGTAACGACGTGACAAGACAACAAGAGGAGATAAACATGGATAAACAGCCCACTTGGATCATCTGGCCACCATCTTTGTTGTTTACATCGACACTTGCGCCACACGGTGGGCGTGGGAGATACGGGAACTACAGCCTCAGCAGTTTTCCCGCCACGCCTCAGCGTGTCAGGCATATATGCTGGAAGCCGCCCTGTACAACCGTGATGTGTATCAAGTAACGTGATGTGTAGTACTACACATCAGGGCTGACCATGGAAACGTGATCTGTATCAAAACAACGTGATCTGTATCAAAACAGCATAATCTGTATCAAAATAACGTGATCTGTATCAACGTGATCTGTATCAGGGTATGTTATAATTCCCCTGACCATATCTGTATCAAAACGTGTTCCCTTTCAGGGACTTGTGATGCTAGCGTTTTCTAGAAATATGTGTTCATTTTTTGTTCATTTTTTTTCTTTTTCACAAATTCGTGAAGAGGGGTATATTTCAATTTCTGTAACGATGATGGTGTCAGGTAATAATTGACATAATGAGTATATACAGAGGTAGACACTAACGCTAGCCCGGGAGCCAAAGGCCCATTTTTCTTTTTACATAGCTACCGGCCCGGGTGGCCCATATAGCTATTGTCACACATATTTCCAAATGAATATTGCTGTAAATATAGAAATTAATGCAATCTATATGCTGTGAAGTATATCATGTGCCAAATGTCATACTAAACACATCAAGTCTCCAGTGTACTATGTTTCTTAGTATTTCTATGGTTCTTTTTAAAAATAAGTACTATAAAAATCTTCCACACACTCATAACGTATTATCTAGGCAATAGTTATTCAATGTCAATCAAATGAATGTGAATACAAACTACACACAGTGAGAGTGCAGGATCATGCATTGATGCACGCTGCCCTTTTAGTGTCACTGTAGTCCTGGCCAGTAGCTTGCCAGGACTACATTCATGAACGTATGGTATGGAGTTGATGAACCCAGAATAGAGGGGTTGGCATGGTGCACCAATGCAGTGCAATAGCTTACATGCTGTCAGCAAACGAATTATGTTCCTTAAAGGGTTAAAGTAGGTTTCAATTCCATCTTTGTGCATGCACACTTTTCAATGTTAAAATTCCCGGACCCACAGTTTCAATTCCGGGCCTACCACTTTCTGAGGCTGCGGGCGGGGGTGGCCCATGGTCAGAAAAGTTAGTGTCTACCCCTGTATATATATAGTATGAATGAATGTTGCTGAAATAAAAAGAGAAATGTGCATCCTAGGTGGCCCCCAAAAAGGTAAAGTAAGGTGTATTAGTAAAGTACAGTTGATACACATCACGTTTATTGATACACATCACGGTTGGGCGTGCCTTAATTCAGGTAGCTCTAAGTTACTACACATCAAGTTAGTTATAAACTACACATCACGGTTGGATGGTTACTACACATCACGTTCATTTGATACACATCACGTTTGGCTGGTCAGCCGTGATGTGTAGTAACTGTGTAGTTACTACACATCACGTTTTTGATACACATCACGGTTGTACACGCCCCCGCATTACGCTACCGTTACTCTCCCGCTCCATATGGTAGCAGGGTAATAGTGAAACGGACGCAGATACTCCCAGCGCATGTCAGGCAATGTTACACTCAGCAGGTGCGGATTTAGGGGGGGGGGGGGTAGTTCATCTGATCTGAACTCGTCGCTGCGGGCCGTGATCTGATGGCAGGCATAAAAGAATAGTTGAAGTGCCCACCACTGTCAATGCTACCATGCATTTGATCTCAATTTAATCCAATTTAGACCATTTCTATCAACCAGAATGTCCTTGAAACTATTTAAATGACAGTTTGCATATTACAATAAAGGGTACTCACCAACTTATCTCAGGATATTACACCTCCTTTCCTAATTTACTCTGTTATATTGTGGCTATTTTGATTTCACTGCTTTTGCACCATTTTCCCATTACCACATGTGACCCTGACCTTTCACAAGGTCACATAACACCATGAAATTAAATACTAGGCCATAGCTGGTTCCTAAATACAATAGCAAGTCTCAATACAGGTGATTGACCAGTTCAAACTTGATGAAAACCATTCTGATGATTTACCTTTTTAATATCAAATTCAGGTAGAGGTTAGATTATCATGGAAACACCATGGTTTAACCCTCTAATCCTATTAGTTCTCAATGGCTTATATCTGGGCAGAAAATCATGCCTATATAGATAGATATCCATTATCTGTGCATAGAAAAAGGAAACAAATAGAGAATTATAAGTATTTTCCATGTTTGACCTGGTAAAACATGACCTTTCACCCAATCAATATCCATCATACTCAGTCAGGTAATGAGCCATATACATAAGAACGGCTATGTAAGATGAATAACCGTCAGGTTAAGTATCTTCATATTTGGCTCAAAGTGTACCGGGTATATATCCTTTAGAGGTCCTTCAAATCGTGACCTTTGACCTTGATTCTGACCTTGTTCCGACCTAGATAGCATTCTACACACACCAGATTCGGAATCAGCATACTAAAATTACCCTAATCTAACCCTCATATCATCTATTGCAAGCTGTACCAGATCAAAGTTAAATATTGACATTAAGAATGCTTGGCTCCCCTACCCAGTGGGCACAGAACATTGAATCAATGTTGACGAATGGTTGACAACATTGTTTCAATGTTGATTCAATGTTGATTCACCATTGAACTGCATTCTGTGCCCACTGGGTATTAAGAGGTCACCACCTGCTGTGTGGGGTTCAGGGAGCTACTGGTAGGGGACAAAGTTAGGCTACCACGTGGTGCAGTGCACACACAGATAGCACCCAGTCAAAGACATTCACATTGGCCTAATCTGGTGAGACACAGCCATAAGTGCTTTGCTGATAAGAGGCTCTTGATATCCACACAAAATATAAATATACCTTCTTGTTACGTTGAAGCCATCTGTACTTTGTTAAACAGAGGAATACAATATCACATTCACACAACTGCTGTTCAGCTTCCTGGTTCTTATAAGGAAGTGGTTATCATTTGACAACAAGGGAGGGTTGGTAGCTTCGATGGGGGGCGGGAGGGGGCTGGAAAGGTTAGACCCTTTCAGGGGCGGGAAAATGTCAGCACAAAAAAAAACAATTGCTGCCACTGTCAATTTTATGTTTTAAAATTGTCAAAAACAACATTGTGTTTGTTGTTTGCGGCAACATTTCGTGTACTTTTTTATTAACCTTCGATCATTCAAATACATAATCACAATACATATGAACATAAATCTTGGCCAAGTGTCAATTTACTTGTCAAGTTATTTCGATCCAATATTAGTTTTGGTCAATCATGAGTTCCTATTATATGGATCAATTCCAGTAACTAACTCAGTAGGATATTTCGTTCCCGCATTCATTACACCCCAGCCAACACACCCTAGTGGGCCTTAGATGGGTCACAGATGGGCTGCCGTATGGGGCCCATATGGGCTGCCCATCTGGGGCCCGCTTCGTTTTGACCGGGGCTATCAGGTGGGGCCCAGAAGGGCTTGCCCAGGTTTGAAGTGGGCTGGCCCTGTTCAGATCTAAGTGGGACCCAGGTGGGCTCCTTTATTTGGGGAACACATAATTGGGGGTGGGGGTGGGGGCTGGGGGCTGGGGGCTGGGGGCTGGGGGCTGGGGGCTGGGGGCTGGGGGCTGGGGGCTGGGGGCACAGACACAACATTTTCTTTACCTATAAGCTTAGTTGTTATGTAGTTGATGACCATACATGTTAAGAGTAGTTACCAACAAGTATTCAAGTGTGTCAATTAATTCATCTGCATTTAGTGTCATCTCTTCCCTTTATTTAGGGAGGAGAAGCAAAATACATCCTTTGATTAAGTGCAACTCTAAACACATTGGCTGACACAGTCAGAGTTCCTGTGAGTCTGATAGTGATACCTGAGGGAGCCCTGGGATTATGTACTATGATCATATCCCGGGGAAAGGTGTCAGTATCAGAATGCTCCTCGTTTCTCTATTCGTATGCAAACTTGTGTAGACAATTTCGTATAATATGAACGTAATTTGAAAACTGTATCATTTCAATGGTCTTAAAGGAATTGTGAATTTATGGCTCATTGTAATGGAGACAAGAAAATGTCTATAGGATTTCAAATCCCATGTACTCTCAATGATGACATCTAGTGGTGAGCTCAGGAACAATACTTGCCCACTTAGCCCAGGCCTAGCCCAGGTGAACCCCACTCTTTTGGGGAAAGGTCTTCGAAACGTAATCATGAAAGTTGTATTGGTAGAATTAGCCCAGAGAGTGAAGTTGATGGGTTGGCCCACATGGGGCCCGCCTGGCAGCCCACACCAAGCCCATAGAAAACCCATGCAGACCTCAGCCCACTTAGCCCAGGTGAAACCCAGGTAGACAACATTGCATGAGAAAAATAATTTGAACTTGCATTTTCTAGAAAAAAGGTACAAGTGAGGATAAATTAAAATATCTGCAATGCAAGATATCCATTAAAAACTAAGTTCAGTACATGGGCTCAGCCCACCTGGGCCCTGTCTGGCTGCCCATGCTGAGCCCATGGGAAACCCAGGGATACCTTTGCCAAGTTTGCCGATTTCCAACCCAGATGAAACCCACTTTTACAAAAACGCATATAATGTCAATTTAAAATGTGAATTAATTGAATATTTTCAGAAAAGAGTATGAATTGAAGGATTTGCAGTGCAAACATAACATGTTGCAGTGCAAACATAACATGCTGAGCCCAGATGGGCCCCATCTGGAAGCCCAGACAATTACCAGTTAATACCCAGATATGGGCTAGCCCATGGTGCCCAGGGACACGCCCATATGGGGCCCATTTGGGTGTGTTGGCTGGGTATCTGGGTGCTGTCCGGTGTCCTGAGGTATTGCATCTCCCTGGTGTTCCCCTCTGGTATGGGCTGGGCTAACTTGCACCTGGACATCAACTCAGTGGGTATCATGGTGTTGATAATGGGTGCGTCCACGAGGGGCCTCCTCTACCAGTACGTCCCCGGGTACCTCATACAGAATAAGGGACCCAAGTCTCTCATGTGGGTCATGGTGACCAACACCGGCCTGCTGGCGGTCACCTTCACCGTTATGAGTCTGATAGTGAAGGTGTGGGGGCGACCTAGGGACAACAAGGTGGCTACACAACAGGTGGCAAGCAGCAACAAGGGAAACACACAACAGGTGGCAAGCTGCAACAAGGGAAACACACAACAGGTGCCAAGCTGCAACCAGGTAGACACACAACAGGCGGCAAGCTGCAACATGGTGGGCACACAACAGGCGGCAAGCTGCAGCAAGGACACACAACAGGCGGCAAGCTGCAACAAGGTGGTCACACAACAGGCGGCAAGCTGCAACAAGGGAGAGACACAATAAGAGGCAAGCTGCAACAAGGTGGCCACACAACAGGCGGCAAGCTGCAACAAGGACACACAACAGGTGGCAAGCTGCAACAAGGACACACAACAGGCGGCAAGCTGCAACAAGGGAGACATACAACAGGCGGCAAGCTGCAACAAGGTACACACACAACAGGCGGCAAGCTGCAACAAGGTGGGCACACAACAGGCGGCAAGCTGCAACAACCTGGATACACAACAGGTGGCAAGCTGCAACAAGGTGGTCACACAACAGGTGGCAAGCTGCAACAAGGGAGACACACAATAGGTGGCAAGCTGCAACAAGGTAGACACACAACAGGCGGCAAGCTGCAACAAGGGAGACATACAACAGGTGGCAAGCTGCAACAAGGTCACACAACAGGCGGCAAGCTGCAACAAGGACACACAACAGGCGGCAAGCTGCAACAAGGTGGACACACAACAGGCGGTAAGCAGCCATGACAGAGCAGAGGAGATTATTGTACAAGAGAACAAGTTCTCATCTAAGAAATAAGCTTTGAGTTTTAGTTTTAGTTTGAATTTGTTTTTATTTCATTTCAATATCACAGTTACATTTGCACTTTCATCTTTTGACTTATCCACAAAGACAGGTCGCTTCTTAGCCCATTAGGGCTAATATTGAAGTCGGCAACCTTTACTATTTTAATTAACACATTGGGTCTAACAAATAGTTTGCCTGTATTGGCATTTTCCAAAACGCTTTGAACAACAACTTTATATAAACTTGTTTACTACTTCGGGTTGATGAAAATTACTTTCAACCTGTGTACTGGACTCTTCCAGTTATACATATCACTTTTAGTAATCAGCTTGATCACAAATGCATTTTTATCTTTTGGACATTTTCAGAAATAGTTGCATTATACAAAACGCAGCAATGTTTCTTACCCAGTATATATCTTAAATCTAACTTAAAGCTATAATGTTAATAGAGCTTCACCACTGTTGGAAAAAACTTTCTTTGTAGAAGGGGGGGGGGGGGGGTGGTAATCACTTATTTACACTGGTTTGGGCAAATTTAGTAAAAGGAATTTATGCACAAGTATCCTGCTTAAAGGTCTTCAGGGAGGGAATGTTACGGTCTTCAGGGTCTACAGTTATATTGCCGAGGCCACATCCAGAAAATCACTCAATCTTCCTTGGCCCCACTACCTGAGTTTTTGGGTAATTCTCACAATCCCATCATACAGGTCTGTACAGTATAATCAGGAAAGACCAAAGGCCTATTTCCTATATGATAGTGCATGAACTGGCCGATTAGCTCTGTGGTCAGTAGGGCATTAGGAAAATAAACATCAAACATGTTTGATATGAGATCGGGACGTGAGATGCCAAATCGGGACTATAAAGTAATCAGGCGATTATTAATTTTTGCTCAATTATCTAGAAGTAAGTGTGTATGATTTTGGGCGGATATAAAACCCAGTCTGCTCATTCAGATAAAATTGAAAACCATCACCAATGATATATGTTAGAAGTCGGACATGTGATACGTCATGAACCAAGACTATAGTTATCATGACAATTATCAGAAAACCAAAGAAGGACTGTAGCCATCAAGACAATTATGCTGAAATCTGTCTCTTCTCTCTGTCTCTCTTCTCTGTTTGTCTGTATGTCTGTCTCCGTGTGTGTGCGTGTGCGCTTCTTTCTGTCTCTGCCATCCTCCCCATCCAAGGGACTAGCTCATTTTTCTCTCTGCCTCTCTATTTTTCTGCCTCTCACTACCGCTCTTTCCCTTCTTTACGCGATATGTTCTTCTATCTTCTTTAATCAATCTATATCTCTTTCTTTTTTCTATGCTAAGTGCTATATTGCATGTAAACAATAGACTCTCAGTGCTTCCCCCACCCCCCTGCCTGCGCGGCCACCCCAGGCCATATAACTAGGTAGGACAATGCAATTTAAAAAAACGGTCGGAATTCATCATATGATATCTGGATCAAATGAAATCCAAATATGTAACTATTATTGATCTGCTGTTAATATATTTTTTTAAAGTGAGCCTAGGCGAAGCCTAGCCTGAAGCCACGAAGTGGCTTCAGGCTAGGCTTTGCCAAGCACTTTATGCAGTGGTCGAAATTTATGGGGGATTTGCAGCACTCAATTGACAGCTTCAGTGGTCGAGTTCTAGGAAATCCAGTAGTATTAAATTTATTATAGATGGTAGATCAACTGTGAGTATGAATATCTATCACCCACCTGAAGATGGATTTAAACATAATTAGATCTGTCATCAACCAATGACGACAGATGTCTACATAATGCTGTAAAAGCCTTGAGAGGGGACAAAATGGCCGACATTGAGGGTATTTTCACATACTCCAAACACAGGGAGACTGCCTGAGCCCGATATTATTCACACTGTATCTGGGCAAGGCGCTGCAAGACCACCCGCAGAAGGAAGACCACGCCTACTCAAGAAACCCAATTCACAAACCCGGAATCGAAACCACCTTAAGACCTGAAGTCAGAGACCACATTTATAGCAAACCAGCGGAGCAAGGGACCATCATTCGACCGAAATACGCTGACGACATCGGATGGGCAGCCAGTAACAACAGGCACGAAATAGAGCACGAAAAGAACATCGCACTGCCAAAACTGATAGCAAGAGGCCTAAGAATCAATGAGACAAAGACCGAAGAATACCATGTAACCAGAAATGGACCAGAAGATTGGAAGAAATGCAGAATCCTGGGAAGTTTACTGGACACAGAGGAAGACATCAAAAGAAGAAAACATTTGCGATCGAACGCGGCCACTAAACTGCCCAGAAGACTGAAATCTCGGTACTATGTAATATTCAGCTAAATATGAGTTTCTAATGTTGAGCGAACACAACTAAGAGGGACAAACCATAGTTGAACACTGCAAGAACCTAGATTGTAAGTTTTCAAACAGTTTACAAGGCCAAACAGATCTACACACGGCTTTTAAATTTGCCGCGGCTGCCTTCAAGACAACAAAGTCACCGCCGCCATGATGGAGAGAACACCGGCGTCAACTCGCAGTCAGGGGGCCGTAGATCCCTCACAACTGGTGTATGTGGATGAAAAACTCCGGGAAAACCGTAAGCAACAAAAGAATATTGTTATTAAATCTACACCAGCTGATTTCTTAAAACTTTCACAAGAGGACAGCCAAATAGAACATGTAACCAAGGACGCGGGGGACGGCCATCCTCCCGTCTCCAAGGCCTTTCCACAAGACGCCAGTGCGCGCTACCAAGGGAGCGGTCATTATTGTGAATCAGCTTTACAGCTCCCGCCCCTTCTACCGCATAGTGTATCCCTGAATGATCTCAACTGTAGGGGAAAGAGGGGACAAAGCCAAGAAGCACAAGGGAATCCTGATAAAAGAAGAGAGGTAAATGAGGGTACTTCCCTACAATCCATAGCAGAGCAGATTTCAAGCATGCATACTTTTTTTGACAACAAGTTTGATGAAAGGAAAAAGGAGAATGCAGAAGCCAGAGCTCAACTTGAAAATAAAATTGAAAATAAAATTGCATCTGTCACTAAGAGAGAAGTGTCAAAACTACAACTAGAACTGGAGGCTGTACAGCGCACTGAAGCAAATGAGAGACAAATCATGAAATCCAAAATAGATAACTTGGAAAGAGACTTGGCCCTAGTACTGAAAAAACCATCATACGCTGGTAGAGTGACTGGACAGCAAGCCTCTCTTCATACACCTCCCACCCCCTCACAGCCCAACTCAGACAGAAATAAAGAACCCCAGACATCACAGACATCCCATGCAGTAAATAGGGGTGATGGCAGGAACCAGGGTAGAAATAATCCTAGCCGAACAAACATTCACCAAGGAGAGGACAGATCAAGGAATGTTGTTGTTCATGGGATAAAAGAAACCAATGGAGAACATCTCAGATCCATCATCAAGGAGGTTTGCAACTCCATAGGAATGCATCTGGAAGAAAGTGACATCTATGATGTACACAGACTTAGACACCCACTGGATAAGTCTGGCAGAGAAGTACCTGTAGTATTATGCCTTAGCAGCCTGGAGATGAGAAGTGCAATCATGAGGCAAAGAAATGTAGGCAGAACAAGTGGAAATAGGCCCGAAAACAAGTATGCTTTTGCAGAGGACGAGCCTAAACACATGCGTATTTTCAAAAACAAACTGAGGAAAATAGTAAGACACTGCGCAGACAACTCCACAGATGCGAGGATACTTGAGAAAGATATTGAGATCAACGGGGTATTATATGCCTTCGACCGGTGCCAGCATATCCCAAGTCACTACCTCCCGCAAGGAATGCTCCCTGAGGATCTATCGAACGCGCCCCCGCGTAGTGACGTCACCGCCCGCATCAAAGATGGCGGCGCCCATGCTGATGGCGGAAAGCAGACAGAGCGCGTTAGAAATACGAAGAGTGGCATAGTTTACAACGGGGAGACGGCAGTTTTCAGTAATTTCTATCATTGCAGCATTGAGTTCACGTTTAGAGGTAAGATGCAAACCTACGTCAGTCTAGAACAGGCCTACGCACATCTAAAATGTGTCGTTTGTGAAGACGAAGAGAGAGAGAAAGATGTTTTGCGCGCGACCAGGTCACTCGCTGCAAAACAAATCGCCAACGCTGTCAAAGTAAATCAAGAATGGGAAAATGAATGTGAATTGGTCATGATAAAGCTCATGATAGCGAAGTTTTCTCAAAACCCGCAGCTGAGAGATAGGCTATTACAGAGTCAACCACATGATCTAATAGAGTCCACTCTATGTGACAGGTGGGGAGGTGCAGCGTCCTTCGACAGTAAACAATATGACGACGTATCTTTTAAAGGGAAAAACAGACAAGGAGCTTTGCTGATGCAGGTCAGAACACATCTAGCTAGTGTATATCAGACAGGGACCACAGGTAGCGTAATAGGGGTTAGTAGTGGGATCCCAACCCCCCTCTCCCAGCCAAAAGACTCAACTACAATACCTAGCCTCCACAGTAACACATCTGTCAACACTGTTTTTCAGCCTGCTGACGCAAGAACCAGCGCATCCAATCCAGTACGTGAGATCATAAATGAAGAGAGAGGACTTAACCAGGGTTACAAGTCAAACTACACCAGCACAGCGGGCTCCTGGGACAGACAGGGGAAGCAAACTGAGGTTCAACAAGGGCATCAAGGAAGACTGCTCAACCCTGAAACCCATCTGCAGCCTGTGTCACTACTAGAATCTTTCAACCATGTCAGAGCCAACGTCTCCACGCCTACTACAGACATAAAGCAAACACCGGTGTAGAAATAAATAGGTAAAAGTAATTCCATTATCTCCAAACCTCAAGTCACTACAATAGTTTAATCAACAATACTTCAATATGGATACCAGACCAATTCTGAGATATGGCAACTATGTAGATTTCACAGAAATAGACAAAGACATAATTGAAGTAAGACATGGAAATTTTCACTCAACCAAGCCGATCACCCTGTTAGTAGGGGATGCCAGAGTGGAGACGCTTCACGAGGAGCTTAGCAGCAGAGTCACCACCCCATATATTATATACTCAGCCTATGGACTAAAAACACACCAAATATTTCCTATCCTTGAACATGCTTTAAGTACCGAAGAAATAGACTTCATTGTAATAATGACTGGGGTATGTGATCTTGTTGGAATGGAGAATGGAAATCTAGCGTTTGAACAAAGTGATGCAAAGGTACCGGCACTTGAAGATGAGGTCATTCAAATTTTCAACAACAAACTTCAGAGAATTGAAAGGATGAAGTCCAACCTCAAGACTGTCATAGCAGGTTTTTACGGGATTGAACTACACACCTATAATGACCAAGACAGCAGAGATACCAGACAGGATGCCCTAGACAAATCGGTGTGGAACGTCAATGCTAGGATCCATTACATGAACAAAGAAAGGGGGATCCCGAATCTGAGGATAGATAGTCTGGTTCACAAGAACTTAACCAAATGTAAGCAAAAGAACAGATCTCACTCCTACGGCAGATTGAAGGACGGGTGCCACCCTTCAGAAGAGCTAAATAAAGCAGTAGCTATACATACTGGAAGACTGTTTGGTGTACTACAACAGGGCTTCTTACTGAACAAAATAGGAAATGAGGAGGAAGCCACTACTGACTAAGCCACCAAATATTTTTCTTTTTCCTTTTTTCATCATACATACTCTATGAGAATGTAGGTGAAAATGAGATCTTAAATCAAGTATACTCTATGAGTATACTTGACAGGCAGCAGTAAGGGCATACTCTATGAGAATGCCAAGTGTAAAGTCATACTCCATGAGAATGACTAAGGAAGAATGATTTACATACTCTATGAGAATGTAAATTTTTTTTTCTATACTCCCCCCCCCCCCCCACTCCAGTAGGGAATACTCAATGAGAACTCCCTCTCCTCTCCTCCACCTGGGAATACTCTATGAGAACTCCCACCCCCCCCCCACCCCACTACACATACTCCATGAGAATGTGTAGCTAGCTAAGTAGGTACATACTCAATGAGAATGTACACACCTTGAAACATTTCTTTGAACGCTGCAATATAACAGCACTTAGACACGACTATATGACTTTATAGTTGTTTTATTGCACCTCAACAGGAAAAAGCGAAATATAACTTGTGAACTATACGTGATGAAATGTTTTTGAAAACTATTTTCCCTGTCCCTATGCACATTAAAATGTGTCAAGAACACTCCGTATACTAAATGACTAATATTAGTGTTCGCTCAACAAATAGGATTCAGCCTCAACCTGCGTCAAACAACAAACTCTTGCCCGTTTGATATCACTGTATTTCTTTAAATACACGACTTGAACATTGTATATATATGATACGACCCGTGCAGTGCCAAATTTCCAAGGCTACTCCCACGTGTTTACCCCCAGTCTCAAACGTTCCTTGAGACAGGACAACTTGTAAAATATTTCCTGTTCAATATATCTTTTTCTTACAAACTGTGATATTATTGTTATTGTCTTATTGTATAAACTGCCACAATGTCAAGACTCATCAAACCATCTAGAGGAGTAGGTCTCACCCATCTGAACTGTAGAAGCCTTTTCAAAAAGAAAGACGAAATATTTACTATGATGCAAGATTGGGACATAGTGACTCTTTCTGAAACTTGGTTAACCAAGAAGTATGATGACTCCCTCGCTCATTGGCAAGGGAGATACTGCTATAGACAAGATAGGCTTAGCAAAAAAGGAGGTGGGGTGGCCTGCTATCTTACAAATGACCTAGCGCCCTACAGCAGTCTAAATAAGAATTTATGTATGAACTCTGATAAAATTGAGTGTTTGGCGGTGAATGTAAACAAACCAAACAACAAAAGACTTCTTGTGTGTACAGTGTATAGACCTCCTAGCGCTAGCGTAAATGACTTCTGTGAACAGTTGAAACCAGTAGGAGAATTTGCAGATGGAGAGACTTTCATAGCAGGTGACTTTAACATTGATTTCAGAAAAACAAATTCCAAAAGTTTCAAAAAGATAAATTCTCTTTGTAGGGAATTTGGCTGGTCTCCACTAATACAAAAAGTCACAAGACTGAATGCAAAAGGAGGAACAACAATTGATAATATATTGTCCGACTCACCACATGTTTTAACAGCTGGAGTTCATCCACAGCTAATAAGTGACCATTTACCGGTGTATTGTGTAAGAAAAAAGGCTAAAGAGAAATATACTGTAAAAAAAGTGCAGGGTAGGACCTATAAGAAATATTCAAAGTGTGACCTTGAGGATGTCCTGATCACCCTTGATTGGGAAGCCTTCTATAAGCTAGAAACCTCCGAGGAAATGTGGAATTTTATTCTAGATAAAATTAAATGTTATTTAGATAACACATGTCCAATGAGAGTGTTCACCTTTAGAGATTATGGTAAAGAGTGGTTCAACAATGAGATATTGGACCTCATTCATCAAAGAAAAGATGAAATATTGGAGTTTGAAAGAGGTGGGAACCCGGTACATTTTGAAAATGCCAAAGCGTTGAGAGACAGAATAACGATAAAAGTTTGCCTAGCTAAAGCACAGTTAGTAGAGGATAAACTGGAAGAAAATAAGACAGATCCTAACAAATTTTGGAAAATTATAAATGGAATTTTCAAAGCTGGACCGGAGTCTCACACTATCAATCTAAAAGATGACAAGACTGGGATAAATGTTCCAGATGAAGAAACTGCTGACTATATCAATAATTTTTTTGCTGACATTGGGTCAGTACTCTTTGAGAGGAAAGTTATGAATGGCCTAGATAGACAGAGCACTGTGTATATCCCCCCAGACTTTAACTCCTATGAGGAAAAAGTTGAAGAATTAATTGTAAAACAGGAAGATGTTGCTAAACTTGTTTCCAAAATCAATGTTCATAAACCATCAGGTGTATTTAACATTAGTAGTCAGGTATTAAAGGATGCTTTTATGTGCCTGCCTGATCAGCTTTGTCACATGTTTACCAAATCCTTTGAAAGTAGTAAGTTTCCTGCTAGTTGGAAAAAAGCTGTTGTAACCCCGCTCCCTAAACCGGGTGACCCAAGCAAGGTCACCAATCTTAGACCAATCAGTATTTTGCCCATCATAGGCAAACTGCAGGAGAAGCTAGCACATACTTACCTATACGACTTTCTGGAGAATAATAACATTCTATCTAATGTACAATATGGTTACAGAAAAGAATTAAGCACTGGTGAAGCTATTTTTGATGTCGTTACTGATCTGTTTAAATATAGAGATATGAGTCAAGCTACCACAGCTACCTTTATTGACATGAAGAAGGCCTTTGATAGTGTACATCATGGCCTACTGCTAAAGAAACTAAGTAGTCTAGGCCTACACAAAAACTTCCTGAATTGGGTCCAGAACTATTTGTCAGATAGAGTACAAGTGACCAAGGTTTCAAAGGAGTTCTCTACCCCCAGAAATGTCAGCTTTGGAGTACCACAAGGGTCAGTGCTGGGACCCCTGTTGTTTATTTTTTTCATAAATGATCTACCAGACAAAGTTGTGCACTCAAAAGTTGTCATGTATGCAGACGATATTGTACTATACTGTTCCAACAAGAATTCCAGGTTAGCGGTAAACTGCATGCAAGTTGACCTAAACAAAATAAGTGATTGGTGCGATAGTAATTGTATGACGATAAACGAGCATAAAACTAAGTCCATGTGGTTTACCTCTGTGAACAACAGGAAAAATATACAGAACCTTAAGTTGATTATAAACAATGTACAAATTAGTGAAGTTAAGCAGTACCAGTACTTAGGAATTGAATTAGACATGGACCTTAACTTAACAAAGTATGTAAACACAACAATGTCCAAAATGGGAAACAGAGTTTTCAAACTTGGTAGACTGAGAACCACTGTACCTGAGTATACAGCGATAATTGTATACAAACAAACAATGCTGCCTGTAGTAGATTATGGATGTTTTCTAGCTGAATCAGCCAGAAGAGATCCAACAAAGAAATTCCAATTGTTACAGAATCAAGCTTTAAGAATCTGTTTAAAGAAAAGAATAAGAGACATAAGTATTGAAGAGCTGCATTGTAGAGCAGAGGTACCTATGCTGGCAAACAGAAGGAAAGAACTGTTAGTGGCAATGATGTATAGGAAGAAGAAAAAGATTAAACCGGTAGTGAAAATTAGGAATACCAGGTCGGATGGCAAATTTGTGTTCCCAGCTAGGAGGACTAAAACAGCTATGGGTGCCAAATCTCCATACCATAGAGGTATAGCCCTTTGGGACAAGCTCCCAACAGAAGTACAAAACTGTAAGACTAAGTTAGCTTTTAAGAACGCCACAAAGAAAATATATGAGAATGACATGAAAAGACAAAGAAAACTATACTTTGAAAGGATACAAAGAGTAAGGTAGTTTTCCTGAGTACATACAAGTTTTATTGATTAGAGCTTGGCAGAGCGAAACTGTACATATCATATTCTGTGAATAATTTTTATTACGTTACATTGAATACTGTGATACTTGCATTAAAATATCATGACTGCATTATATCTATATACATACGTTGTACAACATGTCATCAATGCCAATGGTTACACTAAGTGATAACTCTGAAGCTGAAATGAATACACTGTACTATGACAAAACACATTTGTAACTGAAAATCAACTAGATGTTATGAATAAACAATTAAAAAAAAAAAAAATCTAACAATGAACGCCATGAAAAAACTCGAACACATCTTCACCAACAAAAAACTACACGATAAGACCAAAATAAGAGTGTTCAAGGCATGCGCGGAAAGCATCTTCCTATATAACTCTGAACTTTGGACCCTGACGAAGACAGCACAGAACAAGATCGACTCATACCATCGGAGACTGCTGCGAAAGGCACTAAACGTGAAATGGCCAAACAAGATATCAAGTGACACCCTGTACAAGAAGACCAAAGAGAAACACTGGAGCGTGACCATCAAGACAAGAAGACTAAGGTGGTTTGGACATGCAGTTCGACTACCCGCAGATACACCAGCGAAAATTGCTCTGGAAGAAGCAAAGAGAAAGATAAAGAAACCAAAAGGAGGCCAAAAAGCAACCTGGATGTCTGTGCTGGAAAAAGATCTGAAAGCACAAAACTTGACACTAGAGGGAGCCACCGAGTTAGCATACGACAGAGACGCATGGAGGAGGGTGGTGCGCAAATGCTAGATGCGCCACGTGCATGCGCACTTCTTGCGTAACAGAGAGAGAGAGAGAGAGAAACACAGACAAAAATACCAGTACAGGTTCAGGTAACTCGACTAAACCTCTGCATGGAGAGTGCAGTCAGTGACGTCATAGCACTAGTGACGTCACAGTCTTAGCGACGCCGCTACGTCACGTAGCAACGTCGCTACGTCACGTAGCAACGTTACTACGTCACCTAGCAGTGACGTCATGCAGTCCATGTTGTTTTGACTTCTGTTTGTGGTCAGAGTCGGCAGTAGTTTGCTGTCAGAGTCGGCAGTAGTTTGCTGTCAGAGTCGGCAGTAGTTTGCTGTCAGAGTCGGCAGTAGTTTGTTACCAGAGTCGGCAGTAGTTTGTTACCAGAGTTGGCAGAAGTTTGTGGTCAGAGTCGGCAGTAGTTTGCTGTCAGAGTCGGCAGTAGCCTAGTTTGTTGCTAGAGTCGGAAGTAGTTTGTTACCAGACTTGGCAGAAGTTTGCTGTCAGAGTCGGCAGTAGTCTGTTGCCAGAGTCGGCAGAAGTTAGCTGTCAGACTCAGAGTCGGCAGTAGTTTGTTGCCAGAGTCGGCAGAAGTTAGCTGTCAGACTCAGGGTTGGCAGTAGTTTGTTGCCAGAGTCGGCAGTAGTTTGCTGTCAGACTCAGAGTCAGCAGTAGTTTGTTGCCAGAGTCGGCAGAAGTTAGCTGTCAGACTCAGGGTTGGCAGTAGTTTGTTGCCAGAGTCGGCAGTAGTTTGCTGTCAGACTCAGAGTCAGCAGTAGTTTGCTGTCAGACTCAGTCTCAGAGTCGGCAGTAGTTTCAGGGGCTCACTTTTTTTCCAGGGAGGCTTCCAATTTTAATTTCTACAATTTTCTGAAAAAGAAAAGTTGCAACATGCACTTGTCAGTCTTTATCACTGTGTTACTCATTAGCTAGCACCAGTCCAGGAAATGTGGTTCCAATTCACTTGCTGACACAGCATTAAATTTACCAATTAAATCTCAATATCTGTACTCTTTAAAACTACAATCTCACATGGTACATAAAGACCCACTCATCCCCTTTCCCCTGATATGCTATGTATTATTGTAACATCTTTAATGGCTGAGAAATCAATGAATCCATTTGAGCTGTTTAACGCTGTGACAGATACAGGGCCAAGAATGCGGTCCCTGGCTGCCCTAGCTACTATAACATGGTCCTTACACCAGGTAACTACGGTAACTCAGTGGAGTAATGGGGTGTGTCGGAGACGTCCCGGCACGGTACAGCTTTTATAGGCAGGTGATCTTATTTATAGTCTGTTAGTGTCCATACCTTACATGTGAACCTCTTTTTGGTCTGTTTGTGTCCATGTATCGAACGTAATGTATCAAGAAGAGATGGAGCAAGGTGTGTTTTATTTTATAAATCATCAGTGTGGTAACTCTGAATTGAATCAAAATGCAGTTGAGAGAATAGATTCTGAAATAGATATATCATAAATACATGCACTGTATAATTGGTGCTTCATGTGTATCAACCATAAGGTCAGCATGATGCATTTCCTGATAGAAGTGGTGAGTAACTCGCCAGTGCTGCATTCATACATCATGACGGCGTACAGTACGAGTATAGGGTGGGGGCGGAGTACTCGAGGGAAACCTAGGGGTATTGGGACATATATTATTTAGATAAAGTAGCCCTGCAGGGTAAACTATCTATTTAATACATGTCACGATGCTATCTAAAGCTGATTAAATGTTATTATGTCCTTTTCGTGATCTTTATATGGCATTTAGCACTTATGGCCACACCAAAAAAAAAAGTTGGTCAATGGATTTCACTTTTCAAAAAATAGTGCGAGCGAGCGAAATTCTTATTTTTTTTTGAAGAATTTTTTTTTTCAATGGACTTTGTCCATGGAAAACTGGAGCGAGCGACAATTTTTTTTTTTTCACCAGCCTCCGACAAAAGTTCTTAGTGGACCGCTAACATAAAGATTTATTGGTTGCTCTGGGGGAATTACTGGAAGAAAATTTGAAAAAAAAAATTCTCAATTTTGAAAAAAATGAGGCGAGCGAAATCCATAGACAATTTTTTTTTCAAAAAAAAAAGAAATTTCCATTTCCGAAAATAAGGTGCGCGAAATCCATTGACCAACTTTTTTTTTGGTCTGGCCTATAGCCGCTTAAAGTGTGACTTCAAACACTAAAGGTTTGCTTAAATGCTGACGTTCATGCAGTGATAAACGTATAGCCTCCAACCCCCGTGGTCAGTGGGTGCACGGCGCACGTTAGCTATCGAGCCAGCCCAGTATTGCCATACTGCGCTGGTGAGAGATCCCCATGTTTTGACTGTGGGTGAACTACAGGACCTTATTACAGACAAAGTAAAAGGTTTACAGGGCCAAAGAAGGTTCAATGCTTACCTCTAGACACTTAGCTTTCCATATTCACTCAGATATGTGCCTGTTTGTTAATTATATGATAGTACACCAGTGGTTTATAAGACAAACCCTCTGCTCACACTAGGCCTGGCACATAGCATTCGTACAGTCGATTCAAAATTGACTAGGCGCACATGTGGTTTAGGCTCCACACTTAGTGCACCAGGTTCAAGTTGGCAGAAACTAGACAGAGTGATTAAACATTTCTCCCGATCATTTTTTCATTCAACCCATAACGGTAGCATATAATAGCGCCTTAATGCATTTTCTCGTCCTGATGCATGGATGTAGCCCTAGGGAGTAACTTGCCAGTGTTTCATTCAAGCATCACGCATACCATATAGAACTGATGCACCCACACATGGTCGGCATGATGCTTGAATATAGTCCTGGGAATTGGACTCATCAGGGCTCATTATGATGACAAATGCGGGGCAGGTGACATAACATATTAAAGCATTATGCGGTCCTTGAAGGGTTATGTTAGATAGTTGCTGGGTGTCCGTTTGTATTTTCCTTTAAGGTGGTAACTGAGTCCGTGGGAAAACTTCCTGAAATGCTTGAATATAATTACAACTCGATTGTCCCTATGTTCTTTTTCTCTTTGGCAGGGGAGGGCGCTGAACCTTGAAGATATTCGCTTTGATTATGTTGTCATATAACTTCACCATTTACTAAATGAATGTTTCCTTAACACAATATTTGTCCTCACAATACCCAGACGCAGCACTATCAGTGCATTATGTGAGTAATTGGCCGGTACAATATCGGAGCATGTGCATGGGCGTGGCAAGCAGTTTCAAATTAGGGGGTACTGAGGGGTATTTTGACCCTTTTTGACACTTTTTACTTGACCATTTTGGTTTGAGGTTTTTTGGGGTTGGTCAAAAGTGGGGGGGGGGGGCGGACATGTCCCCCTGTCCTGTCCCCTCCCCCGTTTGCCACGCCCCTGATGTGTCATAATGTATGAATGCAGCTCAGGGGAGTAGTCTCACCAGAACTGCACCCATGCATCATGCCGACCAAGGGCATAGCAGGTTGAAGGTACGCTCTCTAAGGGGCAAACCACCACTGTCAGCCTCACTCACTTACTGTGGGTATATCCGATTTTTCTCAAATTCTAAATATTATTTAAATGTATTCCAAACACTGTAAAAGTATGGTATTTACAGAACAGAGGTCAATTAAATCTCATCATTGGGTGCTAATAGGTCACAAATGGATCCAATATCCCCCAACTATGGGCTTCTCTAGTCTATTTTCAATGGGGAGAATAAAATAGTGCACCGGCCCTTTAATTCCAAAATGACCATATATTGGGCAATAAAATTGAATTAGAGTAAAACTGGTGGGAATTAGGAGGAATGGAACAGATAGGAAGTAAACTATATTATTTGTGAACATTCTGAGACATTTTTAGGGGAATCTATTTTTTTGTCCCATACATCAGATGGACTAACTTGAACACTTTAAGGTGCATCTTCCATGGAGCCAGGCAATCGGCAGGCAATCGGAAGACAACCGGCAGGTAGAGCCCTAACAAACCACAAGTAACTGCACTCGGTATAGTGTAATTGTTGTGGCTCTATCTGCCGATTGCCTGCCGATTACCTCCAAATCGAGTAATGGAAAATGACCCTTTAATAGGACAGCACAACACTAATAGATGGTATTTGTCGAGGCCCCAATGTGGCCCCGGCGAGCAACTCGCCCGTGCTGCATTGGTGCATCATGCCGATCCTTTGGGAATGTCTCAATCCCGTAGGGTAGGCATGATGATTGAATGCAACATCAGCGAGTTGCGCGGCAGGGCTGTGTTAATGCATCATGACAACCAAGGGCACCATGCATTATGCCGTCTTTAACCGGTTATGGGTTGCAGAATAATTTTATGCATGAGGCCCTTTGTTGTCGAGATTCATAAATGCATCATGCCGACCATCCAGGAGTGCATCAACCCTGTAGGGGCCTGTAGGATGCATGAATGCACTCTGGGCTTACCCTCCATGCATCATGATGACAAAGGCCATCACCGTGCGACGCTTATTTTGGGTAAGAGCACCGGTCACCTTTCCAATCCGACTGTTGCTGGATGGGTATCAAGAGTAAGTTACGCCTTTTTACGGGTTAAAACAAGTAAGTTAAGCCTTTTTACGGGTTAAAACAAGTAAGTTAAGCCTTTAAAGGGTTAAAACAAGTAAGTTAAGGTTGATCGCTACTCTTAACTTTATATGCATGAAATGTCCTGTTTTTCACCCCAAAGATAGCTTTCATCATTTAGAAATGGAAAATGGAATAAAAATGGGGGGGTCCCGAGCTACTTTTTTTATTACAGATTTTTGAAAAAAACTGTATTCTCTATTTTTGCCAAAATATACAAAAAAAAGGGATATTTTCATGATTTTTCTTCTTAGTGTACCAATGCCCACATTAATTTTGTATTGCACATGAATAATCCTAGGTTATGTCCTTTAATGGGAAAAATAGAATGATGGTCCAAAAATGTACCTTTGTATGAAAAAACGTGATCGTTTTATGATGATTATTCAAATTTAATGCAAGGTCTTCAGCAATATCTAAATATCACTGAAAAAAATCCATGAATCTTTTTTTAATGTTTTCAGAAAATTCTTCGGATCAATAGCTAACATTTTAAAGGACTTTTGATAGGTGATTCCAGGCATATTTTTATGGTTTTGGGCCTTTGAAATAAAAAAAAACAGTGCAAAAATGGCATTAATCTCATATTTAGAGCCTAAAAAAATGGGTAAACTGGCAAAAATCGGGGTGTAATATGGTTGCATTTCCTACCCTTGGTTATTTCAAAGAACCTGATGAGATCTTTATATATCTGAATAATGATACATCAAATATTCAAAGTCCAATCAAACGCTCAATCTTTCTCGAAAATGTCTGATCTTTTTGTATAGCTTAGTCAGCATATATATGTTTCTAGTTTAATAATATTAGCTCAATCTGATACATATAAGCTGTATGCGCAGTGGTCCGTATGCAATGAGTATAATAGCGATCAACCTTAAGCCTTTAAAGGGTTAAAACAAGTAAGTTAAGCCTTTAAAGGGTTAAAACAAGTAGGTTAGGCAATTAACGGGTTAAAACATGATGCCATCACTAAAGTGAGTGGATGAGAAATGATTATTTCGACAAATAAGGTCATATTCATGGCGAGAAAGCCGCATAAGACATCAATTTTACAGACAATACCTATGTCTGTGTCCGCGCATATGAGCACCAAACAAACAATATAGTGGACAGAAAAGAGGAGAAAAAGACCCCTTTAAGATGGGCTACGGAAGCTGCCATCACTAAGCAGTGCTAAAGTTGAGCACTTGTTGGGTTTAACTGCATATATAATTGGGGGGGGGGGGGCATGCTAACAATTTGAAGGGGGGGGGGGGGGGTTAGTGTGGTGACCAATACTTTGTCTGAGTGTTGTATTAGGGTATTTTGAGGGTGCTAATTCCGAATTTGTCATGTATAAAGTTATATCTGTGTCGCAACAAGGTCAAATATAAGGCCAAAGGTCACGATTTGGTATAAGAATTTTAAGCAGGGTAATAGCACTAAAAGCACATAGTTCATTCTATTTCATTTGTAATCACTTGTACTGGTACTTCATCAACAGCATTACTAAGAGAGATGTGAGTCAGATACATAAGATGAATAAGCTTCATCCTTGATATCTTTATATTTGTTTCAAAATGTGTATAGTCATTTCAGTTTCGTTTTTTATGCCGAAGTGGTGGCGTAGCCACCTGGTGGTGCCGCCAGGCACCACCAGAACGAGGTATATGATGTTTGCACTTTACCAGAAGTCAGAACGGGGGCCGCCATCTTGGATTGTGCCGCCATCTTGGATTAAGGTGTCACAACACAAATTTATGCTATGTGATAACAATAATATAAATCAACCTTTGATAGTTCCTGAGGTTGATTATAATCATACCTACCCCCCCTAATATGGACCCAAGGAATTCAATGGTTCTATCCGTTTGTTGCTAATACAGTTGGTTGCCTAGCAACAGCTATTCTAATTGTTTATCTGCCTAGCAACACACATTTCCATGGTCCTGAGGTTGATTATAATCATACCTACCCCCCCTAATATGGACCCAAGGAATTCAATGGTTCTTTCCATTTGTTGCTAATACAGCTGGTTACCTAGCAACGGCTATTCTAATTGTTTATCTGCCTAGCAACACACATTTCCATGGTCCTGAAGTTGATCATAATCATACCTACCCCCCCTAATATGGACCCAAGGAATTCAGTGGTTATATTCGTTTGTTGCTAATACAGCTGGTTGCCTAGCAACGGCTATTCTAATTGTTTATCTGCCTAGCAACACACATTTCCATGGTCCTGAGGTTGATTATAATCATACCTACCCCCCCTAATATGGACCCAAGGAATTCAATGGTTCTATCCGTTTGTTGCTAATACAGCTGGTTGCCTAGCAACGGCTATTCTGATTGTTTATCTGCCTAGCAACACACATTTCCATGGTCCTAAGGTTGATTATAATCATACCTACTCCCCCTAATATGGACCCAAGGAATTCAATGGTTCTATGGGTTTGTTGCTAATACAGCTGGTTGCCTAGCAACGGCTGTTCTAATTGTTTATCTGCCTAGCAACACACATTTCCATGGTCCTAAGGTTCATTATAATCATATTCCTCCCCTAATATGGACCCAAGGAATTCAATGGTTCTATTGGTTTGTTGCTATTACAGCTGGTTGCCTAGCAACGGCTATTCTAATTGTTTATCTGCCTAGCAACGCACATTTCCATGGTCCTAAGGTTGTTTTAATCAAACTTACCCCCTTATATGGACCCAAGGAATTCAATGGTTCTATCAGTTTGTTGCTAATCCAGCTGGTTTCCTAACAACATCTATTGTAATTGAATATTTGCCTAGCAACACACATTTCCTTACCCCCTAACATGGACCCAAGGAATTCATAGGAAATGCCATATTTGAAGTAATATCATCCTCCCCCCTGATAACCCCTTCCAGGCCCTGCTTTTTCGGTGTCTTGAAAGGGTTCCCTTCAAACATACCAACCATGTAGACATTATGTCTCTTCGAAAGCAAGAATTGTGGTTGTTGCCGCGTATAAAAATGCCTGAGGCATTTTTTTACGCGGCAACAACCGCAATTCTTGTTACATCAAATTGTGACCGTTGACCCTGAATTTGACCTTTATGCGACACAGATATCCCTTTACACATAGCACCCTCAAAATATCCTGATACAGTAATCAGACAAAGTATTGGTCACCACACCAACCTAAAGTTAAATATCAACATTTTGTCTTTCTGCTCCCCCCCCCCCCCAATAATACACCCGCTGTGTGTCCCGGTGTGTCCATGTACCGCCGCTGTGCTGCTGTCATGACTTCCTGACGTTACCTTTATTTACGGTACTGGGTGTAATCTTCTCAGGTAGATGAACCACAGTCACACCCCACAGGGGGTCTCACCAACACAGGTGTCACCAGGCACCCATCTGGGACATGAGGTCGATACCAGGGTAGGCTGCACTGTGTCTACAGACAATTACACAGCAACGTGTAAACGTAATAGTTATGTATAAAAGTATATTGAGATGATCTTTTTTCTGAGATCTAGCTTAGGGGTAAAGTGATAAATTCACCTCATCTCGTCTCTCCTCAACCCCTGGCCTCCAGCAGTTCCCTGCAATGGTCCCTTGTATTTTCCATTTAAACTTTTTTTCTTAAAGTGTTTTATTCGGGTAAAAGATGACAAATACAAAAGTACATGTATCAACCTAGCATGTGCGTATTGCATTGCCTCCGCTAGGGCCCCTGTCATGTTACAATAATCAAATTAATTTCCAGTCTTCAGGCTATGACGTACAGTGTTTTCATATCACAGAACTTTCTAGACAAATTGTACAGTATCACAAAGTTGTTTCAGGAACATATTGATTAATGAGATGGGATGAGATGATGAGGGAAGGATTGTATGTATAAAATTGGACTAATGCCCGTGATGTAAAAACAGTATTACAATTTTCAAATGAAACAGTTCTTGTAATTTTTCTTGATAGCTGTTTTAAAAGACTTCAATTCTTCTATTTCAGTGTAAGGTGCCTTAAGCATGTTCCATCGAGCAATTGCCCTATAGAACACACTACGTAGCACCATTGGCCTTAATGATCTAGGAAGAAGCAATCTAATTCCCTGATTTCTTCTCGTGGGAAGATTTCTCTTGTCGATTAACCTATCTTGTTTTTTTAAGGTAAAAGCATAAAATAGTAGGTGTATGTCCCTTCTCTCTTTTAAAAATCTACATTCACTAAGCTCATGGAGCCTGACAGTATTGTACTTGGGATTAGCTTCAAGCTTGACACCATAAACCATTCTAAGTGCTTTGTTCTGTAGATATTGCAACTCATTATTTTCACCTATGTTATCCCTGTCCCAAATGTAGTCCACAGAATTAAATGAGGGTAAAATCATAGACTTATACATGGTTAAAGATGTAGGTTCATCAATAAACAATTTGGTTCTAGCAGCCTGAATCACCTTCGTTCTTATGCTTCTAACAGTGTTAATCCTATGTTGTACAAATTTTAACTCAGGGTCTAGCGTAAGTCCCAAATAAGGGAAAGTATATACTCTTTCTAGTACTACATCATTTAGTAAAAACACAGGATTCACGTTATGTATATTATTAAAAAGCATCCATTTTGTCTTTTTGTCATTAATAATAACACAGTTATGTACACACCATTGAGATATACTTATTAATGCTTGGTGCATTTTAGTGGGATCACATACAGATATTACAGCGTCATCCGCATAGAGAGTTATGTCATAGTCAAACACTTTTGGTAAGGAATTTATGTATATAGAAAAGAGCACTGGACCCATAACTTGTATCATAAAACATTATGTTTGTGGCAAGCCCACAGTTAGCATTGTTTTATGTATACAGGTTTATTAGGTAAAGACATAAGTCTAGAGATTGCACCATTCAGACCAATAAAACTCAAACCTACGGGATCGGGATTGGGAGCTAAAATCGGCCTGGGTTGCATACATCGAGACCGAAAACGTCTATATAGTACCTTCCTGCTTAAAGCTGCTGTACCACCTCACATATGGGTTGGATCAAAAAATGAAGCAGATCTGGGGGTACTCATGGGCAAAACACAAAATTCAAAATAACTACCCCGGTAAACAATTTTATTTCCTTAAAAGGGTAGCATTTTGGCTCCCTGAAACCGCTGTAGAAGAATGCAGTTTTTATTCACCGTTGATCACATGCTACCATGGTCTTGAGGCCTCTGTGACATTAATGAAGAGTGCACTACAACAATCTCTTTTAAAGTGACCAAGAAATTTTGTCTCCTTTTTGGCTGACCATGTACCATTATTACTGGAAAGTTTCAAAGCTGTAGGTTGCAAATTAAGAAAAAGGGGGGCACTTTCAATTTCGCTGGAAAGTAGAAAAATCCAAAGCAGTTTTGTAACACTTCACCAACTTTAGCCTAGTTTCCTCAAAACTGCTCTGTTCACCGTCAAAATGGCTTATATAATATCTTATCTTATATAATATCTTAAATATGTCTAGTTCTCAAAATATTAACCCTTACATGATATTATTGGACCATCTGGCCACACCAGTCATATGGTGTTGAATACTCTATTAACGTCACAGATGCCTCAAGATCCATATCAATTCCCTAGAATGATCACAGAATCATCACAAGTGTTCAGAATATGTTCCACCTCAGATATATTAATAGTTCAATTTCTGGGTAGATGTTGAGAGTCTTCTTGTTTCGGTGTACATCCCAACACATTTTGTGTCTTTTAACCATGCTGAATTTAAGGAAATAAATGAGGAAAAATAAAATACTTCCAGCATTCTATTCAGCACTCAATTACATCATAGTGCCATCTACAGGGATACACCAGGTACTTGTAGATTGTGGTTGTGAGTTAACTCTTGTTCCCAAATCCTTCCGAAGGAAGGCTCGGCAACTGCCAAATGTTGGGATTTTGCTGGGTCTGGGCAACCCCTGCTGCTAGCATGGAACCAGTGAACAGGAACAGGTAATGGAACCAGAAAGGCTGATGGTAAAACTACCTAAAACTGCCATCATACATTCTGGTTCCTGTCCACTGGCTCCAGCCTACCAGAAGGGGTTGCCCAGACCCAACAAAATCCAAAGTTCAAGGTCATTTGGCTGTTACCAGAGCCTTCCTTCAGAAGGATTTGGGAACGAGAGTATTGTGAGTTAAGCTCCTCTCTACTCAGTACTGCCACCTGATGGCTTGTGTCAACACTGAATAGCCAAATTCCACCAGAATTGAGATTGGAGTCCTGTCTAACATAATACTGTGGTGAACCTACTTTTGTCTAAATGATATTTACCTAATAATATGGGAGATGAAAGAAACAAGGTAGACACACTTTGATAACAGTATACAGGTCTGCAATAAATAGTCTTTATTATGGAACCTCAATAGCAAGCTAATCACTTTAGACCTCCTTGGAGTCCAGACCCAATTCTAGGTAAGTTGGCTCTAGCCTCAGTATGAGCAGTGTGGTGGATCGCCTAACACTACTCTCGTTCCCAAATCCTTCCGAAGGAAGGCTCTGGTAACAGCCAAATGACCTTGAACTTGGGATTTTGCTGGGTCTGGAAAATCCATACTGGCAGCTTGGAACCAGTGAACAGGAACAGGAAATGGAACCAGAAAGTCTGATGATAAAAACTACCATCATACATTCTGGTTCCTTGCCACTTGTTCCAGGCTACCGGCAGGGGTTGCCCTGTCGACGGACTGAAGGGTTTGGGCAGAGTTTGCAGCACATCATCTAACAGAGCCCACAATAATAATAGTAGCCGTAAAACCGGCCCCTACACAAACAAGATTTTCTTGTCAGAATAAATGACAGATTATAAGAGGAAAAGAATTATACTGAGAATTAAATGAGGAAAACGTAGGTTTGAGTGTATGAGGAGGTATAGCAGCTTTAAGGTTTTAATTGCTATGGCATACAACTGAGTCAAATTCGTGTGAGAATGGCGCCGATTTATCAACAAAATCGGCTAGTTGAGCCTCACCTTTAATTCCAAATAGTATCATGTTGATAAATGGGTGGAATATGCTCGTTCCCTATGGGCAAAAATGATGGTTCCTCAACAATTAACTCCCTTATATGAAGAGTTTAAATTACACGGTATCTCATATACTCCAACTTTTCTGCTGCTATATATATTATATTGTGCACTATTCAAACCTCATCTGTATTTTGCTTCTGTCCAGCTCAATCTGGTCCAGTTTGTACAAAGCTCTCCTACTTCAAGTCATCTCTGAAACTGTATGTAATACAGATATTTTATATTCAAATCACCACCATTGTACATTTTCCTGCAAACTGTAAATACCCAACTGTTCCATACTACTACCGTAGTGGCTTGAATAAGCGCACCTGCGCTTATTAATTTCGATGCTACCATTTACCCTGCGCTTATACAAGACCTGCGCTTATTCAAGATACAAAAATGGCCTAAATTCTCATTTCAATACCCTCATTCACCCTGCGGCTTATTCAAGACCTGCGCTTATTTGAGACCCCTGCGCTTATTCACTACGGTATGTAGTGAAACCTAGTTGACGACGAGCCCTTCCTTGAGTTATTACAACCTTGGTCGGCGCTCTGGTTCCAGAATGTACTGAAAATCATGGCAATAAACGTGTTATGATGTCCATAGCAAAAAAAAACAACAACAAAAAAACATAAGGTAAGACCGGTCTGACTGATTGTTCTCCAGTACCATCATTCCCTATACCAGGCAATATTGAAGCTAAGTGGGGGCCTTTGCCGATCGGACCTTTAATAAAAAATGTCCACTTTGTGTATCCGTGAAGACTACTGGCTCTGTCTCGGTCCCTGCACTGCAGCAACCATACACTGAAAAAGTAAACTTGTCTCAAGACTCGTCTAAGTAACTATCATAAAATAAACGAGTCAAAAGTTGTCTTACCTATCAGGTTACCATCCCACAAATAGAATCTGGAGCTGGCAAATGTCTGGTTTTGGGCTGGCACATGCCAAGTGGGTCATCTATCTCCAGCTAGAAAACCTGCTTCCTTGTCACTTGGACAAGTTTCTGACTCGTTTATTTTATGATCGTCACTTTGAAGAGTCTGGAGACAAGTTTACTTTTTGAGTGTATATGTTCAAGCTAAAAGCTAAAACACCTTTTCCAAGAATCATTGGCTCAATACTACCCCGTCCCCTCCCACGGCTGGTGGTGTGGGTCACTCAGCTGTGACCAGTAGACAGTGCAGGCCCTACGCTACTCTCGTCCCCAAATCCTTTTGAGGGAAGGCTCTGGTAACTGCCACATGACGTTAAACTTGGAATTTTGCTGGGGTTGGGCAATCCCTGCTGGTAGCTTGGAACCGGAAATGGAACCAGAAAGTATGATGATAAAACTACCATCATACATTCTGGTTCCTGTCCACTGCTTCCAAGCTACCAGCAGTGATCGCCCAACCTGGTAAAATCCCAAGTTCAAGGTCATGTGGCAGTTACCAGAGCCAAAGGATTTGGGAACATGAGTAGCCCTAAGGGAGTGGTCATGGGGGGGGGGGGGGTTGGTGGATTTGGGGGGGGGGGGGACCAAAAACATTTGGACCCCTCTTGAGGGGGGGACCAAAAAATTGCCACCCCTTTTTAGTGAAACAGCCCGTGTGTTACTATAGCTCAAAGGGGTCGGCCGCGCTCAATTTCAGCCGGCCTAAGGGGGGGAACCAAAAATTTTTCGAACCGTCCCATGGGGGGGACCAAAAAAATTTCAACCCCCTCTCACAAAAATCCACCGACCCCCCCCTGTTGTTAAAAAATGACCACTCCCTAAGTAGACAGAAAGGAATCCTCCACCCCTGAGCTACCCCCCCCCCCCCCCACCCCTGAGGTACCCGTCCCTCCCAGGCTGCTATACAGTAGCCGGCACACGGTGAGGTGGCCACACACGGGACAGCAGCCCCCAGCACCAGGTAAGGACTCCCTAATCAGTTAATGGTGTTAATGCTGCTAAGGTGTTACTGTGTAATCTACATGAGGGGTTCACAGCTAGTGGGGGGGGGGGGGGCAGTGGCAAAGAGAGATACGTCCCAATGTAATTGATCTAGGTCTTTATAGGATTGTGTTTTGAAGGAAAGGTGTAGCATGGTAATGTATGTAGTAGGTCTACCAGGGTTACCGAAACTTTTATTTGATGTTATTCAAACATCGGACAATTATGTGAAATAGTCATTCCTGACAGGGCCAAATAAGGTGCATTTTAGGTTACATCGTCTGAACATCTTGGGTAGTTTTTTTAGAGCAAGATTCTACAGAAATCTAAATTAAATTACCATTATCATCATCATCATTATTATATACGTGTCAAATTACAATAGTGATTGTTTCATTATATTATTATATTATGTATGAACAAATAATGAAAATATACACCACAGTTCTCCATAGCTGATAAGATTTATAAAGACCGTCAAAACTAAATTGTAAATTAAATAGGGGCCCTGGAGGCAGAAAGGTAATGGCCCTTAGCCTAGGTTTGGTTGTT